>CM062816.1:671067581-671787928 GCA_031772625.1 Pinus tabuliformis
CCTCCTTGGAGACAACATGCCCCAAGTAGTGTACCTCAGTCCAAAAGAAACTACACTTGTTGAGCTTAGCATACAACTAATGCTCTCTCAGCAACCTCAACAATGTTGCTAAATGCTCACCATGCTCTTCCTCATTTTTAGAATATACCAATATGTCATTAATGAACACAATAACAACATTTTATCCAAGTACGTATGCAACACACTATTCATCAAGCACATAAATGTAGTTGGAGCATTAGTTAAGACAAATGGAACTACAACAAACTCATAATGCCCATACCTGGTTCAAAAAGTTGTCTTGTAAATGTCCTCCTCTTTGATGCGTACTTGGTGATATCTGAATCTCAGATCAATCTTCGAGAACATTTTTTCTCCCTTCAACTGATTGAACAAGCATCAATCCTTTGTAACAGATACCTGTTATTGATTGTCACTTTGTTTAACTACCTGTAGTCAATGCATAATTTGAGAGTACCATCTTTCTTATTCACAAACAATACCAGTGCGCCCCATGGTGATACACTTGGCCTAATGTACCCCTTATCCAGCATTTCCTTCAACTATAGCTTCAACTCCACCAACTCAGGTGTGCTCATCCTGTAAGGTGCTTTTGATGTCAGAGTTGCCCCTAACACCAACTCAATAGAAAATTCTACCTCCCTGTGAGGTGGAAACTCTGTAATGTCCTTGAGAAATATGTCCTGGAACTATTTTAGCACTGAGTACCTGCTCAAAACATCTGCATCCTCAACTTCCTTACCCTTGTCGCTAGAAATGTGTATTGCAAATAAAACACACCCTTTTCTACGATTATGATTTGCTTGCATAGTTGTCACCATCCTAACTAATGTGGCTTTCTTATTTCCTTGCAAGACTCTTGGTTCCCTATTATCATCCAAGCACTCAATAGCTTTTTCATAACAATCCACCTTGGCTCTATGAAGATACAACCAATTCATGCCCAACAACATATTGTATGATCCCAATGGTAATACATCCAAATGTTTTGTGGTAGGCATACCATTCAAATCAAATGCACAAGATCTTACCTAATGATGAAATCGCTTCTTTGTACATGTAGCCAACTTCACTAACCAAGATTTTGCATGCAATTCCTTACTCAAACCACACGTATCCACCAAGTTGGGACTAACATAGCTATAATTAGATCCAAGGTCAATCAAAATAGAAATAACTTTATCACAAAGCTTACCGTCCGTCTCAATGATCGATGCATGATGGTCTGCCTATTTTTTATCCAATGCTACATAGATACGAGGAACGCTTGGACCAACATCCCCAATAGTTTGTGCATCTTGTGCACTATATATCTAAGGGTTACCACCCTACGATGATCTCCTCCACAAGTCCAACACCTCATGGGCTCCTTATTTTTCTCAACGATGTCCCTGTCCTCTATTTGATGCATTGAACCTCTTAGGTGGTGCAACATTCTCTTTATTACCTTAATCATGTGGTCTTATTTGCTTCTTGTCCCATTTGCCTTCATTCTTTTCATTTCCCTTTTAGTCTGGATTAGTCTCAGATGTGCTTTCCGATCGTTCATAGCAATGCTTTAGCTTCCATATGGCCTCCTCCAATGATCTAGGCTCATCAAACTCAATCCTATTTTTGAATGCAATTGGTAACCCACTAGTGAATCTTTGAATCTTTGCCTTCTCTTCCTTGAGGTAAGGCACATACCTCTGTAGCTCCAAGAACCTACTAGCGTACTCATCATCTACCATAGATCCCATCTTTAGCTCATAGAATATTTTTCCATGTCATCAAAGTATCTCTCTAACAAATACTTCTTCTTGAATAGTCGCTCAAACTCACTCAGGATCAAATCTTCCTCATGTATGCCTTTGACATTCTTCACATCTTCCCACAAATGTCTGCTTTACCTTTGAAACTGAATGTATCAAATCTAGCTTTCATGTTCTCCAAGTAATCATGCAACCTGAATAATTTCTTCATACCAAGTAACCATGCCTCTGTATCCTATGATTTCTTCATCTCTCCATCAAAAGTAGGTGGCTTTGCTTTCTTAAACTCATCTAGCAAGTATCCCCTACCACTCCTTCTGTAAGGATAATAACAATACCAATCACCATGCATGTCAGAACCAGAACTAGAATGGTACCTGTGTCTATCCCTCCTCCTATCCAGAGTGTCCAACAATATTCCATCATTGGCCATGTCACCACCATGTGACATGTCACCTACTACCATATGCCTTTGTCCTCCTGCTCATGGACGATCTGAATTGGTCCCTGTCACTACAAATTTGACAAACTCTTAAATATCATTGCATTTCCCTTTGCTAGCTTCTCTTGTGCATGTATGATTTTGTCATTGTTTGCCTTACAACTCCTTATTTCTTCCTTTAAGCTTCTTAGTGTATCTGCCAAATCGAAAGAGTTCCCAACACCATACTACTCTTGATTCATAGGGAGAGTCTTTGTAGTCTACCATCTTGCTAGCCATTTGATATTTCTTCCTACAAGGTATATCATGTCATCTAAACCAAATCACAATAAACAAACGTACCTTAGTATAGCTCGGGGAGGATACCTTGTCTACAAGATCAACAAATTAGCATGATACATGTATAACATAATCATGACAGCATATAGAAACATAACACATAATCATATAACCATGCAACCATCATTCTAGTTAGGGTCCAGTCATCAATGCATGACCTTATCAACAACTCATACCACAACCTCATGCATGACAACAACCACTACATCACTGCACACTTGACCACATGAAAACATTAACATATATAAGCAATGTGTAACCAACCACACACATGCATCATAATGCATGACCTTATCAACAACTCATACCAAGGCCTCATGCATGAAAAAAATCACTACATCACTGCACACTTGACCACATGCAAACATGAACATGCATAAGCAATGCATAACCAACCACACACATGCATAAACACATATGATCAAGCATGAATGAACGATACTTGAAACCAAACCTACAAGAATGATACATGTAAACAAACATATAAGAATGTAACCAAGCAACATATAACAACATGTAAGCGACATATAACAACATGTAACCAGTCATCAACTCATGATGATGCACTCCACAATAACAACACCAAGTTCATCATGACGACATCACTACAACCATGATCGACATTATGCAAATGCAACAAGCACATGGAATGCAAAGGTAAGAGACACACATGCAACTGACATGCATGCATGACCAACACACAACCCATCCAGTCCGAGGGGTGAACCATGCTCTGATACCACTTTGTAACACCCTCTTCCCACATCTATCCAAGCAACCGGCCATCCGGGGTAAACATACAATGAAAGGCCACTATGATATGATTCAACCTCCTAATTCATGTTAAGGAAGTGGAACTAATGGAAACACACTGTACAGACATTCAACGTCAGCATTAGGACCCTCAAGAACCAATCCAACCTTTCTGCTAACCAACCCCTAGGTCCCACTGAGATTTTGGACCACTTGACCTCTAGACAGTCTCATGTTATGGGCATGCCAGCATCCAGGGACCTCTAAACGCTCTCATAGGCCTACAAGCCAACATATAGGAACTCTTTTTTCCAATGTTGTGCCAGCATCCCCAGGATTTGAGCCACTTTTTCAGGCCTAGATCCCAGGTCATTGCCCAAAATTGAATCACATCTTCATAACACTAAAATAACAGGGAAATGACAGTGCAAAAGCAATCACTTTACTGGACCCCTACTAGCCATGACAGGGATTTCGCCAAACATATCATGTAAATGTAATCTACAAGTGTAAATAACGAATTTGAACATAGGGGTCTTATACTTTGCTAAGAATCACTAAGTAGCATTGATGCGTCAACACATAAACTTCCATTTCATCTATTAGGTCATAGATACATTGATCATTCATTTATAAGTAAAAACATGTTGAGAGCCATACATAACTTCTGCATAAAACACATAATTAACCATCATAATAGTAGGAAAAATACCAATGAAATCACAACCATATAAACCACATATAATCCAGTATAATACTCATAGAAATACAAGGAGAAATAACCTCTCATTGATGATCCAAAATCCAAACCTAGGATGGGAGTTCCATGTTTCACCTGACCATAGAATGGCTGAGCCAAATCTCTCTTCATCCATTCACCCTCGTGCCATATTCCAGGCATGAATTTGGGATCTCGTAAAACACATCAATCCAAAACCATCCAAGGCCTCCAAAGGCCATCCACCTCAACCCATCAAACAGTGATTCCACCTCACAGTCAGACATCACAAAACCATTATCAGATTGGTCTATATCCAAGCCTTCTAGGGCTTCTAGAACATTTGTCCAACCAAGGCTTCCAAGACTAGTAACTCAACCCACAGCTTTTACCGGGCTTCCTTAGCGTTTGTCCAACCAAGGTTTCTAGGACTAGTAACTCAACCCACCAAGGGCTTATAGAGTGTTTTTCCAACCAAGGCTTCCAGGACTAGTGATTCAACCCAACCTATTACAGGGATTCCAAAGCGTTTGTCCAACCAGGGATTTTAGGACTAATAACACAAACCAGGCTAAGGAAACATGAGAACCAAAACAAGGAAAACAAATCCACAATCACTATGGTTATCCAAGAAATGGCAAGGCTACGCAATCCACTTTCAATCTCAACCATCCTCCATGCCCATGACAGAACACAATCATCAAACCACATGCATATGCCATGCATGCCAAAACTAGTAAGGAAAACATACAAGAAACTCGGTACCTTCAAGCAAATCCCAATGTAGTTGTTCATCCCAATGTCCTCTTATGCTTTCCTGCTCTTCCTTTTCCTTCTTTCTCCAACAATCCAAGTATGCCACACCCTCCAAGAGTGCTACAAGAAAACTCTAAGTATCCAAGAGTATGAGAGAGAGAGAATAATGAGAGATCTCCAAAACTGAACTGACAAAAGGTTACCAATTGATCCTCAAAATCCTTTTTATGAATGAGGCCTCTATTTTCTTCATTTTCCATTATTTTCCTTCATTTTCCTCCTCACATGCAACTTCTGACCTTTCACCTCCCTTTTCTCTTAATTTCCATTATTTTCATAAATAAATGTGCCAAAATGCCTTTTTTCCTTTCCAAAGCCTTAGCCATTTCTTTTGCCAATTTCCTTAGCCATAATAAACCAAATGACCACCCACACTAGGATGCCTTGCCCAACATTTAGCTTGGAATAAGTGTCCCATCAATCGTGGTTATTATTTTTGCCTTTATTACTTTTATTACATGGAATTTTTGTCAATGTTGTTACACAGATATGTCCTATGAACTCAACCAGCTGAGCCAAGCTATGTTTAGGCCAGCCAAATTATTTTGGAAGGCAACTAAGTATGTTTTATGGTATCTTAGAGGCACTACCCACTTTGGACTATAGTACATACAGATATAGGGATTGAATTTATGTGGCTTCACAAATGCAGATTGGGTGTGGACTCCACCAGACCGAAAGAGTACATCAGGTGGAATTTTCAGTGTTGGATCCACAACGGTTTCCTGATACAGCAGGAAGCAAAGATCTATGGCACTCAGCTCTACAGAAGTAGAATACATGGTTAGAAGTCAAGCAACATGTGAGGCGATCTAGATGAGAAATATACTTGTGGGACTGTTTGGTTAGATGATGGATCCAAATATGATCTATTATGATCATCAGAGTTGCATCAAGCTCTCTAAGAATAATGTATTTCACAATCGATCCAAGCATATTGATATATGGTATCCCTATTTACGGGACTGTGTGCAGATGTAGATAATGTTGCTTTAGTACATTCCGATAAAGGATTAAGATGCTGACATTTTGAAAAAGGACTTTTCAAGAGGGAAGTTCAAGTTCCACCGGTGCAAGATAGGGATGGTTGATAATCCCTTTCTTGCTGAGAGGGAGTGTTGAAAACTACAACAATAAATTTTCAATTTGAGTTTTCCTTGGTTAAATTGAGAAAGTTCAAATTTCCACATCGACAAACAACTTGGATGTAGTTAACTGAGGTGACATGGCTCTTGTCACTCAATTAGATCGGTAAATTCAAGTTGGGGGAGTTAGAGTTCAGTTACGCATGCGTGATTTCTAGTTTGTAGCAATCATGGTCCTTTACCTCAGGTTATTTTCAGTTAAACTAGTTCTAACTGTTGGAGGAACTATTGGAAGGTCATTTGTGTAATGGGACCTCAGTGAAACTTAGTGATCATCTAGTTAACGGATTAATCAACCCAAATAGCTAGTGCATGCAAAGAATTTGAGTTCCCCAACTGTTGTGTAGATTCCAAGGCAATGTAACATCAATTGTAGACTAGTCTTGAGTGTACAAGTGTTGCATGTAGTCAGATGATCAACCTTGGGAATTGCGCAATCAATTTGAGAAATTTCCTAAATAATAGGGGCCTAATTTCTCAAGAAATTGTGCAAGGAAATAGGGGCTCAAGCAGAGGCAGAAATTGACTAAGTCTGGGTCAGAGATTATCAGTGAGCAGAGTGATATCTTATGCACTTGCAGGTTATGCTCAGTTGAGAAAATCAATTGTAATACATCTCTATTCATCAGATTAATGCAAGCAGGCATTGGGGTTTTTAGTTGATTGATTTCCCCAGAAAAAATATTGTGTGTATGTGTTTTATTTATCATTGCATGTTTGTGATTGATGTTCTAAATTTTGAATTGAATTCTGCAAATCAGTAGAGTAGGTTTGCATCTTGTGATTTTGGTTAAAATTTCATAAGTAGTTGAAAATATACATCATAATTTCTACACTAGTGTCATGTTCACCCTTTGATATTTTTTATTTGTATTGTGCTTCCTCCTCTTCCCTTATATATTTGGCTTTCTATTGTGTTGGCACATTTGCACATGTTTTAATTCTTATTTTCGTATTTGCATCCCATGGCCTTTTCCCACAGATTCTTTCTGGCATGGAACCTATGTAAGTAGATTTGCAAATGGGGCTAAATTTAGTGGTTCCACCCCCTTTCCCTCCTCCAAACCTTGTAACATTTTTCATAAGGGTATTTGATCTACCCTGGTCTTCTTTCCATCATCATCTTCACTTCCATTATCCTCTTCCTCCTCTTCCTCTTGGTACTCCTCCTCCTCTTCTCTAGGGTATCATAATCCATCACTACCCACTTCTCCATCATATTCATCACTTTTTCTTATTCTATTTCCCAACACCGTCTTCATAGAGAAAAAAATGGAACCAAAAATATAAGGCTAATCCATATACCCACCATCTTTGTTGAAGCTTGAGATTCCTTCCTGCAATAAAATGAGGGAGGAATGGGAAAGAGTAGGAGAAGAGAAAATCTAGATTCTATATTCATTCAACATACAAAAAACATAAATTTTACATGGAAAAAAAGAATTGGATTAGACCCTACCTCTTTGGCTCTCCAATCGTAGTGGTAACCTTCAATCTCCCAAGCTCTCGCAAATCTCAACCTCCAATCTCCATTGGAAGCTCCCATAATCTCCCACAAGCTCCTCAAGGCTCAAATCCTCTCAATCTCTCTCAAACATAAAATTATGCTAAGTGGGAGGGGAGGAGGCCTTTTATTCTTTTTGGCCTCTCAAATTTCCCTCCAAAAAAAAAATTGCCTTTCCTAGCCATGCACGAGTGTTAAAGGGCGAGATCATTTTTTTAAGGGCGCGATCACTCTTGTATCACTCCTTGGGCATCAAAATAACTCTAGGAGTGATGCTCCCTAATCACTCCCAGAGAAACCAAGGAACGAATTATTTTTTTTCAGGAGCACACTCCTAAATATCTCTCCCAAACTGGGGTGATTTGGGAGTGCACTCCCTGAGTGCTTCCATTCGAAGTGCACTTTGGGAGTTATTGTGGGCAGAAGCTCCCCCAAAACCCTGAAAATAACTCAATCTATCTTATCTAGATTAAGAGAAGGATCAATCCCAATCTTAATCAAGAGCAAGGTGAAAGGACCAAAATTAAATATAAGATTAAGATGAGCCAACAAATCATAAAAGCAGTTCATATGACTCTAACAATTGAAGACACATGCATGTATGATTATCTGAATAAATAGTTACCATAATCACATAAACACATACTTAGATTCAAATCACAACAATTGAATTCAATTTAAATCATACTATCAAATCACAGAAATAGTTCATATGATGCAACAACAATTGGGGCAAAACCAAGCATGTAATTATACTAGTAAAAAGTTATCAGTGAACACACACAAGTTCATTTGAATTCATCATTCCATTATGATCTAAGTTTGATCGACCATGGTAAGGAAACTTTTCATTGATTTTAAACAAGCATAAATTTACATGAAATTAATAGTATTGCCAAAATCATACAATAAACACTCATCTAAAACATAAGATAAATCAAAATTGGATAAGTTTAAGGCCATCAACCAGCCTTTGAATTCAAACAACATTGTACAAAAGTGAAGATCTCATCATGAGATTCAGAGTAAAAAAATATTTAAAGAAAGTTCATGACAATAAGAGCTTCTTCAATCTGTAGTGTCTCCTCTCTGGTTTTTTCTAGCAGGTTGTCAGTTCCTTTAAGAAATCACTCTACAATAATGAAAAAGTTCCTCCTTTTGGAAATTGAACCCCCCCACTCAGCAATATTGGTGCCTTTTAAATAATATTACAAATTAATAAAAAATAGAGGTCTTCTCAACATAATAATTTTGAAAATCCCAAATATCAATCCTTAATGGCTAGAGGATCCAATTTTAGAGGCCTAGAATTCCCATCTTGAATCCTTGGGAACCACTTGGTAATTGCCTTCAAAACATAAAGGGTTTCTTCTAATCTTGAACCTTAAAATTATCTGCAAAAATATCCATAAAATTTGTCATTAAAAACATATTAAAACTATAAACTATATTCCCATCAAGTCTGAATTAATGCAAAGTACATCGGGGTACACACCCACCACCCCCCACACGCTCGAGGCAATGGGTGTGGTGGCTCCCTGCATGCATAAGGATAATACCGTTATGGAAGGTGGCAGAGTTAGTATGTTAAGGTTTGAGTTTGGTGGCAAGTGTTTCGCGAGGTTTGTAGGTTGTTTCAATGCCCAAGAGATTGTAGTGTGGACGAGGGACTCCATGGAAAGAGAAGCATGGCAGATCTAGAAGAGGCAGTGGACTCTTCAGCTACAGGAAAGGGTAACCTGGTATGTAAATTATTTCTTCTCCCCCTCCTCCATGCATCCAAGTGTCTGGTTTTGGGATTGGGTTTTGCATGGGGTTGAATTGTCTGTAGGTGGGAGTAAACTAGGATGGTGGAAGCCTCTAGAGCCGGTAATCTAGCAGCAGTATGTTATCCTAACAGGTATAACCTCTATGTCAGTTTTCTATGAAATTATTTTCTCTTGAATGGGGCTATTTTTGATATGAAACAATGGTGTCAACCATGGGGAATGTTGTTGTCTAGCTTGGTTTGAAGACCCTGAGGTCTGGGGTTTGGTCACCTTCAGCTCTACATATAGGTTTTTCTTTACTATTGTTTACGGGGTTGAAAGGAAGCCTACATCCATGTATAACTGGTGGAATCAACATGGTAACGACTCGGTTGGCTAGCTTGCTTGGCTTCACACCTATGGCCTGTGTAAAAAATTCTTTGGGGTCGCAATTGTGGCGCTGCATCGCCCCGGGTTTTGGGAATTATTATAATATGTTTGGAGATGGATGTGATGAGCTCTTAAATTTTGTTTATGGTTGCTATGCAAATGGGCCTGCGGTAAATAAATTAAATTCCTGGGTGGGTTGGAGGACTTCAATGGGATGCAGGGAATGCGAGTGTCGGAGAACCAAAGTTTAATATTAAGGAAATTACAGTTTCTTTCTCCCATGGAAATTGTGCGGGAAGGTAGTCTCACCTAGGATCGAAGGGCTTCTATGCTCGAACCCCCACCTACACAGGGGTCTGGAAATGCCCATTATCTAACCAAGTAGCGGGGTCAAATTGTGATGGCAAGGGCAGCGAAGGAAAGGGGTCTTGGTAGGAGGCCTCGGGTGGCTAAGCAAGAGGAACAATCCAGCTCCTCAGGTGGAAGAAGGTGTCATAATCTGGTCACCAGCCTCATTAATGAATTTGTCAATGCATATCGCGAAGGGACCAATGAATAAATTAGGAGACTGATCGAGGAACGGGAATCTGACCTGAGTCGCCAAACAAGCGCGATAGATATAGAGATGGAGGACTAGCGAGTGATGGTGTCAGACCCTGGGCATACTCGCGTGTAGGTGACCCAGTTCAAATAGACCTTGTACCTGTATTGGATCATGAAAAGCCTCCTGGGCAAGGCCCTGGAGCAAATTTCAGTGAGTATGGCGACAGCAGTTCAGGACTTCCAGAAACTGCAATTCCAAATGAAAAAATAGGATGGACACCCCTACCACATCAATAGTCACTTCCCTTGTCTTCTCTCATAGACAGTGCTACCTGGCTCTAATGATAAGGACCTAACTCTGGTCGAATTCACTTCTGCTGAGCAAGATGAATAGGATGATAATTGGTTTTTAATTTTTGACTAGTTCATATGCGGATAGCTTTTAATTTTTAGTTTGAAGTTGTATATGTTTATAGGAAAATAGAGTATGGACAAGGACATGATATACAAACTTATATAGTTTGGGTAGAAAGACTTATCACTTTTTTCTACTGGATGGCTTATCATGCGGTTAGGTGGCCAACAGACTTGGTTTCCCATTGGGAAAGTTGAGGCCACCTAACCAGTTTAATGTGGTTGTAACTTGCTTATATATTAATGAAAATGGAAGGATCTACCAAGCTTACAAAAAAAAACTATAAACTATTTTGAAATCAAAATAAAAAATTATTCAAATCCAATCATCTAGAAAAAACCAAATCTAATTAAAGCCAAAATTCCTAAATCTAATCCAAATCGTTTTATGTTGTCACAGGTTTCATTAACTAATAGATTTCTAACAAATCGATAGAATTTTGATGATATTCTAACAACAAAATGTTTTGGCAGCCAATTTTATTTCTAAAATAAATCTAGTGATCACGGTTTGTCACAATTTCATAGCATTTTTTATGCTCAATTTTTTGGGCATTTAGATTGCAAATTTGACCAAAAAATCACTCTTGTATTCTTCTCCTCGATCTTAGCTTTCCAATGAGCTCTCGTAAGCCTGATTTGGTGCCCTAGAACTCGAGATATGGCCTATGGAAGTCGTGATTCAACAACTATTCGTCGATTTCGTGGGTGATTTTAGTCCGTTGATTTAAACTCCAAAAATATTTGTACCACATTCATGGGGGGAAAGTAATTTTCAAGTTTTTATATTGTTTTTTTTGTCTCCATTATGGTTTGTGTAAAGGTAGAGTGGTAGGTATAGTGGAGGCATGTGTGATATATATTTTTACTATGCACAAAGTATTAAAGTTAGAAAATATATTAAACAAATTCTAACCTTAAATCAAAATATATATCACAATGAACATAAGGCCATAAAATATGAAACATAATCGAACTGTGTGCCCAGTGATAAGTCAATTCAACCCTCATGTGATTGAATCAGGGAGACTTTGTGTGAGATAATTCATGGAGCCTTTGTGTGAGTGAATTCATAGAGCTTACATGGAGTGTAAGGTGGATTAAACATTAACAAACCCTTCCACATCATCATGACCTGACCCCTTGAGATTGTATGGAGTTGGAGTTTAATGGAATATTCCCTAGGACCCATGGTTAAATAATAAAATAACAAATTAAATAAAACAATTAACAACAAAAACCATAACTCATACTCACATGTCATCGTGCCCTGGCCCCTTGACCTAAAATGGGTTTTGAGTTAAAAAATGAAAAAGGACCAGGGATGGGGATAGGTACCCGTGATGCATTACAATAATTAAATAAATAAATAACTAAAAACAAAAATCAAACCAATTCTTTTCCCTATCTATATGACTCCCTAGGTTAAGGTTCCTGGCTACCTTAGCCCAGGATTTCCATGTCATCACACTGATCGTCTTCAAGTTGATATTTGGACCATAATTTGGTGAGACCCAGGATGATGTGGCACACTTATTGCCATGGCAAACAATGTTGTCACGTCATCTATGTGGAGGTGTCAAGTGGAAGGTAGAAATGGAATTTTAGGGTATTGATCTGGCCAAGATGAAGCGAAATGTGTTGGTGGCATGGAAGTGCCATGTGTAATCCCATTAAATAGTGCCATGTCAGTGTGATATGTGGGTTGCCACATCATCATGCCAATTCAATAAAACAAGTTTAAAAAAAAAAAAAAACTGAGGGTCATAACTTTTGATCCGGGAGTCAAAATGAGGCAAATTTTATATCATTGAAAAGGTCTCGGTGAGAGGAAGATGATGAAAATCTTGAAAATGGAAAATTATGAAATCCAAAAATCACCTAAAATAGGAAACCAAAATCAAACCAAGTTGATATCCTCAAAATTTATTCGAAAATTAAGGAGAGTTGTTGAGGCCTCAATAGGAGGGTGGGAATAAGAGAAAGTGACAAATAGAGTAGGAGGTGGAGTACCATACCAAGGATTCCATCACTCAGATAATGGCATGTGACTTTAGAAAATCATGTAAAGAGAAGCATATGAATAAGAAAAGTTTAGCAACTCAATGTTACTTGTTGGGAATTACCTTTTTATTGCATTGGGGCATGCAAATCTCCAGTTTTAGGGTGATAATTGTCCCTCAATTTTTCACTTTCGTTACCCATCTTGTGCTTAATTTCCATGCATTTTTCCTCCCAAGCTCAAGACATTCCTAAAAACATTAGTACTTTTAATGACCAATCTATATATATTGATTCATGCTTATTTGATCAAATATAATTTACTTAATCTCAAGCAAGATGTGATATGTACTTGGTATTGAGTGTTTTTTATGGTTATTTAACAATTTTCATCCTTGATATAATGTGATTTACAATTAGGAGACAAAAAATCCATGGTAAAAGGATTTGACCTACATGACAATTAATCCTCTTTAATCATTTTCATCGGCCAATTGATTGAATGGTTGAGAAATTTAAGGGATCTTGTCCCCCGATAGCCTTTAAAACTACCAACACTTGAAGTCATCAATGATTACCTAGATAATTCAACCTTCTTATGGTCTTTGGATTTGAATTGGTGAAGGAGGGAAACAATGTAGAAAATTTGATGTAGGGTAACCCGATAATGCAATATAAATCAAAGCAAAATACTATAACCTACTTCTATTATCAATTTTGCAGAAGCTTAAAGATCGAGCTGAACAATATAACCGGAAGAAGAAGAATCAATCACACAATACACATGAAAATACTTTAGGGAAAGCCTCAGCTAAAAACCCCACACTATTGTATTATCATATAGGTGGAAATACATAGGAATCGTACAAATCCTTAGCTCTCACAGCTAGCCAGCTCTTAGTACAATCCTCACAGATGCTCACAGGCAATCTTGGCTTCTCTCCATCCTTCCTCTCTAGCCTCCAAGCTCCTATTTCCTTGCGTTGTTCCTTGTGGATGATTCTCCTATTACCAAGTGGATGACCTCCTCCAAAACTGCGCAATCCTCAAGGATTTTGCCTTGAATGCATGCATGAGTTTTCTTTATAAGAAAACACATGCAACTGATAGTACACTATCCTTGACATTAATCTCAACTGGGTCTTTCTTAGAATAGACATGCATGAGTTTCTAATGAGGGAATCTTCAGTTAACTGGAGTAGCACTAGTTGAGTGCATGCATGTATCAACTGACTGTTAACTCACCATTAGTTCCTCAAATAGTTTGCAACTAATTTAACTGGACTTAACTCAGTAAACTGAGTTAACTAATTACAACTCAAATATAACTCAATCTTATCTCCTTAATTTAAGGTATAACTCTTGCATGACTTCAGAAAGACTTCTAATTTGAATTTCTCCAACTAATTAATTTAAAATTAATTAATTAATTAATTCCAAGTAGCTGTTAAGACTAAATTCGATTTTAATTCGAAATTTAATTCAAGGACAAATTAAATTGGAATATTCTTGTTGCCATATTTCAACACTCCCTCTCAACAAGAAAGGGATTATCTGCCACCCCGATCCTGTCTCTATGCAACTCGAATTTACACTTTGACAATGCCTTTGTCAAAATGTCAGCATCTTGCTCCTCTGTCAAATATACATTGCAGCAACATGATCCTCCTCGATCTATGAAAAGCCATGGGCAACAAATCTTGCCTTATGCTTCTCCACACTAACATTAGCAGCTCACTTTACCTTGTAAATCCAATGGGAACTCACAACTGACTTGTTCTCAAGTCTCGGAACCATGTCCCAAACACTGTTACGAACTATGGAATCATACTCCTCCACCATAGCATCAACCCTAATCAGTTGCTGCACTGCTTCTTCAAAGGAAGATGGCTTGGTTCTACTCGACACATTCCCCAGCAAGGGCCATGTATCCAGTGTACCTCTCACGTAATCTCCTCTGTCTGCGCTGAGAAGATGGTGCTCCCACATTCTCTCTCACATACTTCAACAATCTGTCTGCTTCTCGTGTGTGCTTTCGTCCATCTCTGGAAGACTCTACTTGAGTGGATGTCTCCACTCCTGGAACCTCTTCATGTAGTTGCTCCACATCAGTCTGAGGCTCCTCCTCCTTAGGAACCAACAATTCCTCCACAGCTTGTAGTTCAAGCTCCCTCTCAAGGGAAACGCGCATGGCCTTCTACTCATCAAACTAGAGATCTTTGCGAACCACTGTCCTCCGACTGGTAGGAAAGTACACCCAATAGTTGTGAGGTGTATCAGTGTACCCCACAAGTATCCTCAACTCTATTTTCGGCTCAAGCTTCTTCCGTGCATCCTTTGTTACAAGGAAATATACTGCTGAGCCAAAGATCCTGAAGTGACCCACATCTGGTCTCTTACCAGAGAAAGCTTCCTCTGGTGTCTTCATCCCAAGTATGCGATGCGGGCTTTTATTCTACAATAGACCATTGTGTTGCATGCCTTATCCCACAAGTGAAGTGGTAGGCCTTGTTCATGCAGCATTGCCCATGCTACCCCTACAATAGTTCAGTTCTTCCTCTCGGCCACCCCATTCTGTTGTGGGTTATGAGGTGTCGTCAACTCGTGTTTAATTCCTTCCGCTGCATAGAAGTCCTTAAACTCTTGAGAAACATATTCTCCACCGTTGTCGCTTCTCGAGGCCTTGATCTTCTTCCCTGACTCTTTCTCGACCAAAGCTTTGAACTCACAAAACCTCACACTATTGTATTATCATACAGGTGGAAATACATAGGAATCATACAAAGCCTTAGCTCTCACAGCTAGCCAGCTCTCAATACAATCCTCGCATATGCTCACAGGAAATCTTTGATTCTCTCCAGCCTTCCTCTCTGCCCTCCAAGCTCCTATTTCCTTGTGTTGTTTCTTGTGGATGATTCTCCTGTTACCAAGTGGATGACCTCCTCCAAAACTGCGCAATCCTCAAGGATGCTTCCTTGACTGCATGCATGAGTTTTCTTTATAAGAAAACACATGCAACTGAGAGTACATTGTCCTTGACATTAATCTCAACTGGGTCTTTCTTAGAATAGACATGCATGAGTTTCTGATGAGGGAATCTTCAGTTAACTAGAGTAGCACTAGTTAAGTGCATGCATGCATCAATTGACTGTTAACTCACCATTAGTTCCTCAAACAATTTGGAACTAAATTAACTGGACTTAACTCAGTAAACTGAGTTAATTAATTACAACTCAAATATAACTCAATCTTATCTCCTTAATGTAAGGGATAACTCTTGCATGACTTCAAGAAAACTTCTAACTTGAATTTCTCCAACTAGCTAATTTAAAATAAATTAATTAATTAATTCCAAGTAGTTGTTAAGACTAAATTCGATTTTAATTCACAATTTAATTCAAGGACAAATTAAATTGGAATATTCTTGTTGCCATATTTCAACAAATAATCCCCTTGAAACAACATGCAAGAAATTATGCAATTTAGGGACAATTCCCACCAATTAATGGCTTGATTGGATGGGCTATTTAGGAATATTTTCAAACATAAGTAGGAGCTTAGTTGATAAAACAGTATATTCAATATTGCTATTCCATTTTTCTTCTTATTGTTGAATCTCGTTCAAATTTTATTAGAGATATAGGATTTTATCCTCAAATTTCATGACATTTCTTACTAAAGGAAGTTGTGTTTATTGAAGTTTTGAGTCTTTGAATGTTTCCAAGGGTTCCAAAATTTTCCTTAGGTAGGGACCAATAAAGGAAAGGATATAACAATCCTCTCATCTTTTCATTTCATGTCTTGCAATTTTTTTATAGTACACAAACTCCTATACAAAAATGTATTAGTTTATATCATTTTATTTTACAACAATACTTTCATTTCCAATATTTATTTTAACAACCCTCTCATTTCACGTAATTTTAAAATTTCTCTAGAAATGTGATATTAAGTGCTTAGAAGTTGATCCTATGTATCTAGTACATTACCACTATGTAACAACCATTGATTAACCTAGCAACAACACAAGGGTCATTAATTCAAAGACACCTTCTCATTTAAATAATTTTTCATGCAAGAGGCAATGAACTTAGACCTGCATCTATCTTCTGTGTATTGTTAGATAATATAGGAATGAAAATTATGAACCCAAGTGCATGAGAAGTAAATTACTAGTGTAGTAACCATTGATTAATATAGCAACAACACAAGGGTCATTTATTCAAAGACACCTTCTCGTTTAATTAATTTTTCATCCAAGAGGCAATGATCTTAGACATTCATTTATATTTTGCATATTGTCAGATAACATAGGAATGAAAATTATGAACCCAAGTGCATGAGAAGTAAATTAAAATAAGATATCAAAGTTTATCATTTTCTTTTCCATAGTTTTCATTAAAAAATTTAGTTCACATTTGACTTCTGTGATTTGGATACATAGTGCAGATCACCTCAAAATTTTGCATGATCCTTAGATTTATAATTAAAGTAAATCTAAGGAATTCAATATATCTTGTTGTAATTATTTGGAAAAACACTTATATTTATTGTTATCATTTTTTTTGCCTTTTCTCTTCCTCTGTGATGGATCCTCTTTAACATTACAACTCCAGAGTATTATGATGACAAGTTTTTATCTGTTCCCTGTATGCAAGCATTTTGGATCATGTATTATTTGGAGAACTTCAGGAGTTTTCTTACTCTTTTTCCACAAATCAAGGATACCTCTCTTTGATTCTTTGATGCATTTTATTTGATATTTTTGTTGAAGCCTTATTAGATCACCTTTAGCTTTTGCAAGATTCTAGATTTGCTTGAATCATTATCGTTGATCATTAACATGTTTTTGGTTTTTAAAGCAAATAATTTGATCTTTGCAACTTCAACACTTGTAGTTCTTTTAACATTTATGATGGAAATCTATTTTTATTCATTTGGATGTATATGGAATTTATCACAGCATTCCATCTTAGCATATGTTATTCAAAGTATTGAATTTTGATTGTTGAAGTAGCCTTGATCTTTGACACGTACAACCACTTTGTTTAATCACTTTCAATGTCAATATTACCATCTTTTGGAGATGATTCTTCTCCAACTTGCTTAACCTCAAGATGTACATCAACATGTTACATAATAATCCCTTGGCAACATCCTTTTACATATTCAATTTAATGTTAGGTGTGAAGGAAGTTCTCATTAGGAGGTATGTTCTCAATCTATCCTTCCTTCTCTTTTTGTTGCTTTATAAATCCTTCTTATTATCTCAAGTTATTCTTGGGGAGTGTTAGGATATTGCTAAAGGTTTAATCTAATCATATAGTCAAGTGTTCCTAATTTGGATTAGATCATCATACTATGTTTCGTATGTCTCGATACTTTATGGGTGGAAAAAAATAGAGGAATCAGCTTGCAAGGCCATTTTAGTGACATGTCCCAATTTGGAAAATTTGGGTTCATAATATTCTAAGGTAATTTTGAGACATTAAATGATATTTTTGGTCAATAGGGCCTGGTACTTGTATGCACACCCTTGAGATTTATCTACGCACCAAGATCTTTCCAACAGTGTGAAAATCACCACATTTGAAGCTCATATGTGAAAATTATGCCTCTCAAAATTTTACCCACCTGGTTAGCCACCATTGTACAAGTAGATGCCACGCTAGCCCCAATTACTCACATGTGTGGGGCTATCCATGTGAGGACTTTGGAGAATATTTTAGAAGGTCCAAAACCTTATTACAATTGAGGGTTGAGGAAGTAAAAAACCTACCACTAGATGGTTATTAGGAAATATTATATATTGGGCTGCTAGGAGCAGAAGGGTTTCCATTTTATGTCATTGTGTTTGTTCCATAGTTGAGAAAAGCAACTAAGAGTGGTATGTTAGAGAACAAAACAAAGGAGGATAAGATTCTATAGCAACCTTACAATCCAAAGTGTCTTGGATAACTCCATAGAGAGTACCTCTTTCTTTGTATTTGCATATTTCCATACCAGACAAAGGGAGTAGAGAAGCCTCACATTTTAGATAGAATTTCTCGCATAATGGGTTTCCTAGAGTAAATATTATGTTTATTTGTGGATGGTGTCTAAGAATTTTTTTGTTCTCTATTTTTTTTCAATTCAATAATTTCATACCTTTAAATAGAAAACCAATAATTAAATAATACGAAATATAAAGGAAATTAACATTCATAGTTAATATTTAGACTTTTATTATATCTATTGTGACAAAATATTTCAATGGAATATCTATGACAATTTACAGATCATATTGGTTTAAGAGTAGGCTTTTTAAGGGTATCTGGGGGAATTTTCAGGGATCCTAGAATCTGTTTAATAAGAAAGTCGAAAAACCCTAGCCATGGTCAACGAGTCTATTCAAAATAGACCTCAAGATCCAGTAGAAGAGATATTTATGGGGTTGGAAGTGCAAGTCACCGAAATTGGTCACAATATGAACCTCTTAATGGAGGCTCTAGTAAAGGAGCTTAGACCATTTGGAGAGAATGGAGGCTCTAACTCAAATATTAGATCAAAAGGGAAACCAGGAGATCAAGAAGACCTAGAAAAGGAGTCGTAAAAATATCCTAAGAAAAAGTAACCCAGTTAGAGTGCCATTAGCCCTTCACACCCCCTATCCAAGATGGAAGGAAAAGTGGACATAAATCCATACCAAAGTGAGATGAATGCATTAAATTTGAATCATTGGTTGCAACAACTAGAAGTTCATTTCATCATTCACCACATAGATGAAGATACAAGATATCATTCGCTAGATTGAAGTGAAAGGGCCATGCTTTAACCTAGTGGGAAAGTTATATAGAAACAATTAGTCTAGAGGGTGATATGTGAATAACTACGTGGCAGGACTTAAAAGCCCTCATTAAGTCCCAGTTCTACCCTATTGGGTATGCAGGGGATTGATTAATCTGGTAGCACTACTTCAAGCAAAGGAAAGGGTAGAGTGTGCAAGAGTACATGACCAAGTTCAAAATCATCGCCATCATGCTGGATATCTCTCCCAAAAACCCAGGTGTACTCCTTGAATATCTAGGGGGTCTACATAGTTATCTACAAAAGCAAGTCACACTTTTCATGCCAATATAGTGGGTGAGGAATGTGTACAAGCAAAATATCAGGAAAACATAGGTCATAATAAAAGGGTATTCAAGTGGTTTCAAGTCATAAGAGCACTAGGAAGCTTGTAAGGATAGGAAGAAGAAGTGGAAAGGGGGGAAGCATAAGAAGAGGAAAATCATTGTGCATCGTTGTAAGGATCCCAACAACCATTGCCACCATTAAAATATTGATGGTCACACTGAGGAAACTACATAAAGAGATTAACTAGAAGAACTGCAAGAATGATGTAAAGAAAAAGAATCTTCTAGCCACATATTCAAGTAATCAGGTCAAAAACAAGTCCAATGTGGATGGGAAGATTATTTGCACCTCAGTACGAAAGTAGAAGGAGGTGATTCTAATTAGCCTTCATCACCAGGAAGAGAAGGAGAAGAACAAACTCTTCTACATCAAGATCTATGGTAGAAATATCAATATAGATTATCTATTAAACTTTGGTTCATAGGCTAGTCTCCTAGCAACATTTCTAGTCAACAAACTTGGATTGGACTCATGATCATCCTAGCCTATATCTATTGGGATGGGTAAACAAGGATGCATAAATGAATACAACAAAATAGTGGAAGATTAAATTTTGTTGTAACTATTAAATTTATAGATAAAGTGGAATTGGACGTAGTACCCATTGATGTGTAACAACCCCTAGTTGATTTTTCATTTAAATAGAATAAAACCAAGGTCATGGGACACATATTCCAAGTTGAATGGTGGGTAGACATTTTAGTGGGAATCACTTTTGGTTTATTAAGGGCTATGGAAATTGGCAAAGGCAAAGAAGCGATAAACGA
The DNA here is from genome assembly GCA_031772625.1 of Pinus tabuliformis. NCBI lineage: Eukaryota > Viridiplantae > Streptophyta > Pinopsida > Pinales > Pinaceae > Pinus > Pinus tabuliformis. The sequence continues at coordinate 671,088,107 of CM062816.1, forward strand.
CATTTGATTAAGAAAATAGGAGAAAAGGAAGATGAAGAGACACAGATATGTATGCAAGGGCAATTAGAGAGAAAATGAAGGAAAAATAAAGAAAAATAAAAAATGAAATGAAGAGACTAGACATCAATGATAAAAAGGCATCAGAGAAACGGTTCACAACTTTTGATCAGTTCATAACTTTTGACAATTTTTCACTCATCTCTCGTTCATTCTAGCTCTCTTACACTCTTGCACATATAGAGCATTATTGGAGCATCCTAGCATTCACTTGGACTTGGAGAGAAGAAAGCAAAGGAATTGTGGGTAGTGGAAAAGAAGGTTGGATTAGCAGCCATAGCTGGAGTTCATTGTAGGTAGCAGGTTACATGTGTGATTTCCTTGCTGAGATTTGGATGCATCGTACATGCATGTGGTTCTTTAGCTATTTTGTTGTCATTGGCATGCGATTTTACTGGATTGACAATGGTTTAATCATTACCTTTTCATTTCCTAGATAGCCATGATATAGTGGTTCTCTATTTTGGTTAAGCTTTGGAAGGTTGGTAGGATTGGATCCCAATTGAGGTGGTCTCAAGAAAACTCCCAAGGGTCAAGGTTGGAGATGGGATTTCTATTGGAACTCTTAACGGATGTATGGAGACAGGAAAATTCCTCTAGAGTTGGTGAAGGAAATCAGAGGCATCCAAGCTTGTTTTGATGTTAGTGATTTTTGGACTAGTTTAGGTGAAATCACTGTGGTTGAGGGTTGAGGTGGTTTGGCCTTTGTAATACCTAGTTGTTTCTATTTTTCTTTAGCCCATATGATCCCACATTCATTCTTGAAATATGGCACAGGGGTGATTGGCTTAAAGATGGATTTGGTTCAACCAAATCTATGGTCGGGTGGTACGTGGAAGTCTCTAACTTGGCTGGCTTTTTCATATGATTAATATTATCTAATTTCCTATTGTGATCTATAAGCACATGTAATGGTTATTGTGTTGATATTATGGTTCGTTTTTCATGGATTTTATTATGGTTATATGTGGGTTACAGGCAGGGTTGAATGATGTGCTTTTACTATGGATCTTGTTCATGATTTGATAAGTTATGGAATGGATAATGTATACATGGGTGAACAAGCGTTAATGCAGCTATTTTGAGAGGGAATTGAGCCTCCTTGATGATTGTTTGATGAATTTAAAGATACCTTGATCAGATATGCATTCATGACATGTAGCTACTATGTTAACCATGTGTTTGACAAAATGTATATCATGTATTAGCCATGTCTTGGACAAGATATATCTTTAATATTGATTACTTAGACCTATGATTATCCTAGATCTGATTCTGGAAAGTTTTGGGTTGTTCTGGGCAGTGGCTTGTATGCCATCCCTGAAAAAGAGGCATTGATCTCACAATCACACCCTCTGAGCTGAAAAATTTCAGGTATAACCGCATATAGGAAGGCTCATGAGTGCGTTTGGAGCCTTTAAACAATATTCAAAATGTGTCAATCTTGTGGTTGGGGTGTAAAGCCTAAGAAGTGAAAGTTCCATCTCAGGGATTTATCACCAATGGTTTTTTTCAGACACCTGGATGATCTAATGTCCCTAAGGAGAGGCAGTATGTTTCCAATTAGTAGACCCCACTTCCATAACTAGAACTTGGAGGTCGAGTCATGTCATAGTAAGTATCACCTCATGTTTACTTGGAGTTCTTGTAAAAGCAGGTAAATGTGGGATGGGTTGGTTACAATGTGGTATCAGAGTGAGGTTGCAACACTGGACCTCAAGGTACATGCCAATGATTATGGTTATCTATGCATGTATTGTTATAGTTTTGTATTATTATCATGCAAGCATCATGATGTTGATATGTGTTTGTTGGGTCCCTATAATACTAGTGATTCCCCCATTACTATTGTAGTTGTATCCCTTATTAATATTGTTGTGCCCTTATTGTCCCCATATTCTTATTACTATGCCCCATAGAATCCCTCTATTGTTATTGTTGTGCCTTTATATTATTATTATTAAGTCGACTTGGTTATATTGTGACCCCTTAGACTTCTATATATATAAAGGAGGTTTTGTCATTTGAATTATCCAAGAATTGTTCATTTGTGTAATGTAATGAAGGTTTCCCCCTCGAAGAGGCTAAATTCTAAGGCGTTGATCTATCTTTTCTATCTTTTTGTGAGCTAGTTTCATAACATTTGGTATCAGAGCTTTGGATTCTAGGGTTTCGCTACTCCAAACAGGTCATCGTGGCATTTACACTATAACTTTTTTTCTGTGACATTTCAGACACTAAAAAAAAAACCCATTTGGGACGAATCGTTCTGAACCTCAGGTCCAAACTTCAAAGCTATTTGAGCTATATTTGCAGAGATATGACCTGAGGAAGTTTGCCTTTTTGCAGACTCCCGAATTACATTCCAAACAGGTGACCTGGGGAAAATCGTCATAAATTTTGTTTTGAGAATCAGATTGAAATTTCGTAAGAAGTTACAGAAAAAGGATGGACTTTAGTTTCCTTTTTATATTTTTTAGACTAGAAGGTCAAAACAGTGATACGTGGCACTTCATACAAGTTTGATTTTTTGAAAAGGTATATAATCAGGTCATCTTGGAAGATTGTGCATAACGCTTTCTTGGAGAATATAAACTCGATCAGACTAGTGCCATTGGAAAGAGGACATAGAGGTCTATTGCAGGTCGCAATTTCAGAATCGGATGATTCGAATACAGAGATACATCAGATTTAATATCGAGCCCCTACAAAGTGAAAAAAGTTGTGTAATTTTTTTTAATTTTGCATAAGATTGGTTTGAAAAATTAGTTTGAAGGAATTCAAAGGGAATAGCGAAGAATTATTAGCATTATTAATGCCCCGAAGAAAGAAAATGGAAACACCTAGTAAGCAACCTGCAAGATCTAGCATGACTCGTGAAGAAGAGGAAGAAATGCAACATGATATATCAAAATTACAAGACCAAGTACAACAAATTTCACTCTCACTAAAGGTAAATGAAGCCAAGATGAATGGCGTGGAAGCTAAGATGGATGGCATGGAATCTAAGATGAATTGAATGGAAGCTAAGATGGATGGCATGGAATCTAAGATGAATTGAATGGAAGCTAAGATGAATGGCATGAATGCTAAAATCGAATCTAAGATGAATGTCATGGATGATAAGATGGAAGAATTGAAGATAAATTTGAATAAGTTGCTACAAGAAATGGTCACTAATGGTGAAAGGGTAGTAAGGGAAACTCATGATGTGAACAAAAGAAATGTTAATCATGATTTCATAGACTCTAATGTTGGTTTGAAGACCCACCATATTCCAAAAATCGATATGAGGAAGTTTGATGGCAAGGATCCCGCAACATGGATACTACATATGGAGCAATTTTTTGATCTCCGTAATGTGAAAAACACACAAAAGGTACGTATTGCAACTTTATATTTGGAACCAAATCAGTTTGTATGGTATAGATGGCTTTGCTCTCATAAACAAATTGTCACTTGGGAAATTTTTACGGAAGAAATGACAGCACATTATGAGGATACAAAAAGCAACACCTTTTTTAGCCAATTGATAAGTCTCAAGCAAAAGGGTTCAATGATGGAGCACATTGAGGACTTCCAAAAATTAAACATAATGGTAAAAGATATTCCAAAGGAGCATAGGATTGATGTGTTCATAGGGACTTTAAAGGATAATATCCAACATGAGGTTCGCCTTTGGGAACCTGACACCACAACAATTGGAAGAAAAAAGAGCAAAAGGGCTTTGTTACAGTTGTGATAGCAAATACACTAAAGGTCATAAGTGTGCTGAGAAGAAATTATTCTACATAGATTGTGAAGAGGAGGAAGAAAAGGAACAAGAAATGTCAAAAGAAGAGGATATACTCCAAAAACAAACCCTAGATAAAGAAGAAATGAATCCGACCATATCTTGTAATGCATTGGCTAGAATTACCACTCCTCAAACTATCAATATAGAAGGACATATCAAGAAGAAAAAGGTAATATTGTTGATTGATTCAGGAATTATCCACAATTTTATTCATTGTAAGATAGCAAAAGAATTGAATTGCTTCCTATATCCAGCACCAGAGTGTCAAGTGATGGTTGCAAGTGGAGGAACCATAAATTGCTCTGCAAAGTGCCATAATATCAAGATATCCATGGGAGAATATGTATTTAATAGCCCAATGCTTTCCATTCCAATGGAAGGTGTTAATGTTGTACTAGGAGTCCAATGGCTACAATCCTTAGGTACAATAGCTTTTAATTTTCAAGAACTTTTCATGAAATTTTCTGCAGAAGGAAAGGAAGTTGAATTAAGGGGTATTGCATGGAAACCAGGAAAGATAATTATCTCTAATGGTATGACAAAGCTTCTAAAAAAGGAACAACGAGGTGTAATTGCACAATTATGTTCGCTAGATGTTTCCACATCGAAATCACCTATTTCTCCAGATCTCCAAAAAGTCTTGGATAATCATTCCAAGGTATTTGAGACTCCCAAAGGTCTCCCACCTATTCGTGATCATTATCATGCTATTCATTTGATTCCAGGAAGTGTTCCTCCAAACATCAGGCCGTACAGATATCCCTATGCCCAAAAGAGTGAAATTCAATGTATGGTTGCAGAAATGCTAGAGGATGGTATAATTCAACCTAGTCAAAGTTCTTTCTCTGCTCCAGTAGTATTGGTGCACAAGAAGGATGGATCATGGCACATGTGTCCGGATTATAGGGAGCTCAACAAGCTCACTATTAAAGATAAATTTCCCATTCCTGTCATTGATGAATTATTGGATGAATTGCATGGATCAATTTACTTCACCAAGTTGGATCTTCGTTCAGGATATCATCAAATCAGAATGAAGACTAAAGACATTCTGAAAACATCATTTAGAACTCATGAGGGTCATTATGCATTTTTGGTCATGCCTTTTGGCCTTACCAATGCACCATCTACATTTCAAGGTTTGATGAATTCCATTTTCAAACCCACCCTTAGAAAATTTGTGTTAGTATTTTTTGATGATATACTAATCTACAACAAGTCTTGGAAGGATCATGTTGAACATGTTGACAGGGTGCTACAAATATTAGAGGAGAAACAATTATATGCAAAAAGCTCCAAATGTTTCTTTGGAGTACAAGAGGTGGAATATCTAGGTCATATTGTATCTCATGAAGGTGTTAAGGTAGACCCTAGCAAAATTAAAGCCATTAAGAAATGGAAAATCCCCACTTCCATAAAGCATCTACGAGGATTTCTCGGCTTGACAGGGTATTATCGCAAGTTTGTTAAGAATTATGGGAGAATAGCAGCACCTCTAACAACATTATTGAAGAAAGATGCATTTTCATGGACTCCATAAGCAACAAAGGCCTTTGAACATCTTAAAGAGGCAATGTGCCAAGCACCAGTCTTAGCTACACCGGACTTCACAAAAACCTTTATTGTGGAATGTGATGCTTCAGGAAATGGAATTGGTGTTGTTTTAGTGCAATATGAAAGACCCATTGCTTTCGAAAGTCGTCCAATCAAGGGAAAGTATTTACACAAAGTTATTTATGAGAAGGAAATGTTGGCAATACTACATGCACTTAAGAAATGGCGACCCTACCTAATGGGAAGACACTTCAAGGTAAAAACGGATCATGATAGCCTTAAATACTTTTTAGAACAAAGATTATCCTCTAAAGAGAAACAAAAATGGGTCACAAAGATGTTGGGTTATGACTTTGAAATCATCTATGTGGCAGATGCACTCTCAAGAAAGGATGAGGATGTGGAAGCATTGTTGTGCGCCATTTCTATTATCCAACCAGATTGGATAAACGAAGCAAGGGAGGAATGGAAGAATGACGAAGAAGTGTGGGCACTTATTCGAAATATACAACAAGATTCCAGTACATCTGATACATTTAGCTGGAAAAATGATTCGTTATGGTACAAATATCGCTTATACCTCTGTAAGAATTCCCAACTCAAGCAAAATATTCTTATGGAATTGCACACTTCTCCCTTAGGAGGGCACTCGAGAATTTTAAAAACTTACCACAGGGTTAAGAAGGAATTTTTTTGGGATGGCCTTAAATCGGATATTCAAAAGTTTGTGGTGGAATGTTTGGTTTGCCAACAAAATAAATTTGAAACAATTAAGACCCCAGGTCTATTACAACCTTAATCCATTCTGAGCCAACGTTGGGAGGAGGCTTCAATGGATTTTATCACAGGTTTACCCAAGTCTGAAGGAAAGAGTGTCATCATGGTGGTAGTTGACAGACTTACCAAGTATGCACACTTTTGTGCATTATCACATCCATTTAAAGCCAGTACAGTTTCTACTGCATTTATGGAAACAATTCAAAAGCTACATGGAAACCCAAAGATTATTGTAAGTGACAGAGATCCCATTTTCACTGGAAATTTTTGGATAGAATTATTTTCTTGCCTTGGTACTCAGTTAGCTCATAGCTCATCTTATCATCCTCAATCTGATGGGAAAACTGAGATAGTAAACAAATGTTTGTAAGGATATCTTCGTTGCTTTGTATCTGATAAACAGACACAATGGGTCAAATGATTGCCTCTGGTTGAATGGTGGTATAACACTTCCTTCCATACTGCAGCAAAAGTGACCCCATTTATGGCACTTTATGGATATCAACCACCATCCATCACATCATATTTAAGAGAAAATTCTAAGGTTCAAGCAGTGGAACATCACATCGAGCATCAACAACAAGTTCTCCAACTCTTAAAGGATAACCTCGTGTTGGCACAGAATAGAATGAAACAACAGGCAGATCAACATCACAGTGATAGAAGTTTTGATGTAGGTGAATGGGTATTCCTACAGCTACAACCATATAAACAAATGTCCCTCAAGCAAGCTAAGAAGGATAATAAATTATCACCAAAGTATTACGGTCCATACAAGGTGTTGCAAAAGATTGGTACTATGGCATACAAATTGGAGCTTCCTGCAACTTCTCGAGTACACCCAGTTTTCCATGTTTCATGTTTAAACAAGGTTATAGGCAACAATACCTAGTTCAAACAATATTGCTAGAACTTGACGATGAAGGAAAAATTATATTGGAACCGGAAGTAGTCATAGAAAGAAGAACTCGACAGCTACGAAATCGATCAATTTCGGAGTATCTCATAAGTGGAAGAACTTATCCGTTGAAGATTCCACATGGGAGGATGAGAATTTTATACATAAGCATCTAGAACTACTCAACCATTGAGGACAACATTTTTTTGAAGGAGATGGGCATGTTGGGTCCCTATAATACTAGTGATTCCCCCATTACTATTGTAGTTATATCCCTTATTAATATTATTGTGCCCCATTTGTCCTCATATTGTTATTATTGTGCCCCATAGAATCCCTCCATTGTTATTTTTGTGCCTTTATATTATTATTGTTAGGTCGGCTTGGTTATATTGTGACCCCTTAGACTCCTATATATAGAAAGGAGGTTTTTTCATTTGAATCATCTAAGAATCGTTCATTTGTGTAATGTAAAGGAGGTTGCCCCCTCGAAGAGGCTGAATTCTAAGGCGTTGATCTATCTTTTTTTATCTTTTTGTGAGCTGGTTTCATAACCGTGTTGCTATTATTATATATATCATGCTAATATGGACTGATTTGTGCAGATGTGATAGCCTCCCCTGAGATGCACTAAGGTATGATTTTGATTATGTCTTCCATTTGGTTTATCTAACATGGTATGATTGCAGGAAATAGAAGATCGAAGATGAAGAGTAGAATGGTGGACTACAGTTCACATGACTCCCCTTATAGGCTTGAAGTGAAATCAATGTAATGGGAAAATCCAGTTGAGTAGCAAGGAGAAGAGTGTTCTCCTGATCTATCAGATACGCTGAGGAGCGAAAGGGCAGATATTCAAAGTTGCAAGGCAAATAATAACAAGTTGATTGAGGCACGGGAAAGAATTGGAAGAGCTCTAGAAAAACAAGTCGAGGTCAATGTAATCATTCTTTAGAGACTTTCAAATTTACATAAGCAGGGACAATTGGGGATCAGTTATGGGAAAGAGGAAAATACAAATGGTGCAGATGGAAGTAGGTCTCGGAAGGGGTACAGGTTGGACAAGGATGATAAACTTGGAGGTGGCAGATCCTTGGATACATCTAATAGGAGGGCTAGCACTCATGGGTTCCATTCTAGCTATGGTTCCAAGAGACATCATCTTCATTACTGCCAACATCCTTATAGGAGTGAGAGGGGGCAATTTCCATATAAGTTCAGGAAAGACAAGGCTCTTACTTTTGATGGGGAAGTGAATAAATTAGAAGATGCAGAAGCAGGGCTTCTTGGGAAGAAGAAGTTCTTCAGATTTCATGATTATTCAGAGAACATGAAAGTAGCTACCTTCAATCTCAAGGAAAAAGAAAATATATGGTGGGAAGATGTTAAGTGTGTCAAAGGCATCAAGGAAGAGGAGCTGAGTTGGCATGATTTTAAAAGACTCTTCAGGAAGAAGTACCTATCTGAGAGATATTGTTATAGGAAGTCCACGGAATTATATGAGCTAAATATGGTTCCATGATATATGAATTGTACATGACCAAGCTTCTAGAGTTTTCGAGGTATGTTCCCTACCTCAAGGATGAGAAGACAAAGGTTAGAAGGTTCATCAATGAATTTCCTTTAGCATTCAAATATCGGATTAAGCATGATGAGCCTTGGTCATTAGAGGAAGTCATTGAAAATTTGAAGCATTGTTATGAGCAGTCTAAGTGCAAGCCTGAGTTCAAGCGTGATTGGAAAGGTAATCAAAAGACAAAAGGAAAATGGCCTAAGAAGCGAGGATGATCTCAGGATGCAGGTGACAAAGACAATGTGGGACCTCATAGGAAGTTCAAAGCAGTTGAGAGAGGACATGGGTCTCAGCCTGAGGAGTAGAAAAATAAAGGTGATGGCAAGAAACCTTTGGGGTGTTGGACTTGTGGTGGAGAGCATTGCAAGAGGGATTTTCCATCACATCAGGGTGGCAGGACTCAGATTTACAATGTTCAGGAGGCATAGACAGTTGGAGATGTAGGCCAACATATTTCTCGGATCTATGCAGCAGTGGATAATAGGAAAGCAGATCATCAGGCATCCATTATCGAGATGGAAGGTAAAATTTGTGATCAAATTGTTTCTATTTTGATTGATCTTGGATCTAATTATATCTATATTAGTCATAAACCAGTGGATAATTTTTGGTTGGGTAAGAAGTGCATGCGGAATCTTGGTTGGTGCAGTTGGCTACAGGAACCAAGAGAAGATTTCATCATTGGGTGATATCTTATGCATTTGATCTTAATGGTATGCCTACATTAGCACATATAAATGTGCTTCCTTTGGGATCATATAGCATGCTTTTGGGCATGCACTAGTTGTTCTTTCACATGAACAAGTTAGAATCCTATGAAAAAGCCATTGAGTGTCTAGATGATGATGGGAAAGGAGAATCCTATAAGGAAAGAAGAAGCCTACATCAGTGAGAATGGTTATAGCTATGCAGGCAAGATGCAGTTGTAGGAAGGGATGTGTGTTGTTTATAGTTCATATTTCCAGTGACAAAGGAAAGAGGATGAGGATGATGAAGTCCTAAGGAGGTATCATGTCTTACAATAGTTTCAGGATGTGTTTCCTACAGAGATTCTAGAGTTTCCTTCTCATATAGAGGTGGAATTTTCTATTGTGTTTATTTTAAGGCACCATACAGGATTAGTACTCTAGAATTGGTGGAACTAAAGTTGTAGGTTATGGAGATGATTGATAAGGGATACATTAGGCCAAGTGTATCTCCTTGGGGTGCACCAGTGTTGTCTGTAAAGAAGAAGGATGGTACACTTAGATTATGCATTGATTACAAGCAACTTAACAAGTTGACTATCAAGAATAGGTATCCATTACCTTATATTAATGACTTATTTAATCAGGTGAAGGGAGAAGTAGTGTTCTCAAAGATTTATTTGAGATTAGGATATCATCAAGTGCACATCAAAGAAGAATACATCTACAAGACTACATTTCGTACAAGGTATGGGCAATATGAGTTTGTGGTGGTTCCTTTTGGTCTTACCAATGTTCCAACCACCTTCATGTGTTTGATGAATAGTGTGTTGCACCCTTACCTGGATAAGTTTGTGATAGTCTTTGTTGATGACATACTGGTATATTTAAAGAATGAGGAGGAGCATGCAGATCACTTAGCAACGGTATTGGGGTTGTTGAGGGAGCATTAATTGTATGTCAAGCTTAGCAAGTGTAGTTTCTTTCAGAATCAGATTCATTACATAGGACATGTTGTTTCCAAGGAAGGGATAGCGATGGATCCAGAAAAGATTAAAATTATCATGGAGTGGCCAGCTCCGAGGAATGTGGATGAGATCAGATCATTCATGGGACTAGTAGGTTATTTTATGTGGTTCATCAAGAACTTCTCTAATATTGGCTATCCTATCACATCTTTGTAAAGGAAAGGAAAGAAGTTTAAATGGACTGTTGAGTGTGCAGCTAGTTTTGAGCAGTTGAAGAAGTTGCTTACAAATGCTCTGGTTTTGAAGATTGAAAATCCTAATAAGGAGTTTGTGGTTTTCATAGATGCTTGTAAGGAAAGTCTTGGTGCAGTCCTGATGCAGGAAGGACAGGTGGTTTTCAATGAATCAAGGAAGATGAATGAGAACAAGCAGAACTATGTGACTCATGATCTTGAGTTGGCAGCCATCATTCATGCATTGAATATGTGGAGACATTATCTCCTTGGCAAGAGGTTTGTTCTGATGAGTGATCACAGTGGACTGATGTATATGTTTGAACAACCCAATCTGAATGTCATGCAAGCTATATGGTTGGCTACCCTCGGTTATTTTGACATTGAGATTAGGTACATCAAGGGAAAATAGAACAAGGTTGCAGATTCTCTCATTAGGAGAGTGCATGTGAATGTAATTTCAAATGTGAGCTCTTATGGGATAGATTTGCAACAACAGATATTGCAGGAAGGGCAGCGTGATGAGAGGTATCAACAGTTGAAGAAGACAGGGTGGAGGTGATAGGGATTAGAAGAATCACCTCACAGCATATGGCTTAGTCAAGTTTAGGAGCAGGATTTATGTGCCTGACAGTGGTGAGTTGAAGAAGCTTATCTTGAGAGAGATTCATTTCAATCCATATTCAAGCCACCCACGATACCAAAATACTTTGACAGTTGTTAAGAAGTTCTACTATTGGATGAATTTGAAGAAAGAGGTGGTTGAGTTTGTTGCAAAGTGTTTGGATTGTCAGCAAGTGAAAGCTGAATGCAAGCATCCAGTTGGTCTATTGCAGCCTATTTCGATTCCAGAATGGAAATGGGAGGTCATTTCCATGGACTTCATTACAGGATTTCCAAGGACATTGAGGCATCATGATTCCATCATGGTTGTGGTTTATAGGTTGAGAAAGGTAGCTCACTTCATTGCAGTGAAGTCTACTAATTTAGCTAGTGAGGTAGCTCAGATCTTCATTGGGGAGATAGTGAGGTTTGCATGGAGTTCCCAAGTTATGTCAAACAAAGATGCGAATTTCACTTCCAAGTTTTGGAAGGGGTTGTTTGGTTAATGGTTTAATGTCAAATGTGACATTCATCACATAGGATTTAATTGTTTTATCAAAACTTCATTAACAACCCACCTAAAACCTTATAATAGATTGAAAGTCGTTAGCCATTAGCTAACCTGGTGGAGGTGCGCTAATAGCGCATGTGCACAGGAGTTATAACCGCGGTTAACTCGCCAACGGTTTCACTGCCAACTGATAGTGCTCCGGCGATTCCGATTTACATAACTGAAATCTAATCAGATGTGGTGTTACTCCACTGCGGTGAGAGGTGGCGGTTAGGGACTGCAGTCTATGCTAACCCCCGGCGGATTTACACTTTCCACTCAAATGTTGACTGCCGCAGTCATCTCCTCGTGCAGTTAAAGGCCCGCAATTAACTCACATCTGATCACATGTAATCAAGGTTCTGATGCAGTTACGGTCAGTGGCTTAGGGCTGTGTTATAGTTTTATAATGTTTTTCAATGTATAACATAGTTTCATAGCCCGAGAGCTAATATAAAGGGTTTTAGACTTGGGAAAATAGGTTTTTATGTATTTTTTTTATTTCTTTTAATACATAGAGTTGGAATATACCATGTTTAATGGGTTTAGGACTAGTTTTTAGGTATTTAGGTTAGGTTTTTAGGATTAGGTTTTTTATGTGTATTAGGGTTTTAGGTCTTTCACACACTTTGTTCTAAAAAAAAAAACCTTTTACAATAATTGTCATAATGTGACATTCATCCAATCATACGACAACAACCCTTATCGAACCCTTGCAATGGACGACAAACTCATGTCGATGATAAACCTTGGCGGAACTATCAATGAACACTTGTCGACAACCAGATACAAACCCATTACCATGAAAACCATTAATATCACCTGAATCAACCTGAACACCATGAAAAAACCATGAACAACACTGTCGAAACTGAACAGCACTGAAATAAACGTTGATGACAACACTGAACACTGACGATGGTTAGTGCAACTGATCTAACGAGATCTTCTTGGATCAATCTGTTAGCGCTCGAATCTACCTTAGGCTGAAATAAGGTAAGACTCAAGGCTACATCAAACCAAGCTCAACCTTATAGCTATCCCTACGAGGATAGGAGAGGGCTCTCTCCGGTCAATCTCGGCAAAAGGTAATCAAAGAGGCTCGAGATGACTGAATTGATGACTGATTTTAGGCTAGGTATGAAGTATAAGGACTATGGAATTTATTTTTTGAAGTTTTGTTGAATTCAAGGGAAAGGCAATTTTGGGTGCAAGGATGAGGCACAGCTTTTGCAGAGGTCTACTTGGGGCAAGATAGGCGATTGTTTTGATGCCTTTAAAGTGATTGAATGAATAGACCTGACAGGTGAGGAGCTAAGGAGAGCAAGGTAGTCTCAAGGATTCTCCTTAAACTGAAGAAAACATGGAAAATTAAACAAATTTAAAGGCAGAGCATAGCAAATTTATGGATTCTACCTTAACACTTCATTTGTTTAATTGCAAAAGATTAAATAAGGAAAGTGGTACACATACACAACTTACAAGTACTGAGAGAAACACACCATCAACACATAAGGCCACATGAATCCCAAATAGTGCTGCAAAACCCTGGTCTATCATTTGCCAAAAATGCAGATAAAATATGTACAATAGTGTATCCTGCTATTCCCAAGAGTCCAACCATGAAAATGACTAAGAAAATACATAATATAGGCAAGCCAACCCATTCCCTTGCCTCTAGGGGTCGAGCTCATCATCCTAGGAGCTGTTTCAACCAATTCTAAACAAAGCACTACAATCTAGGCAGTCAAAACAACTTGCCTCTATAAGGTAGGAAACTGATTCATTCATTTAATTTTCACTTTTTAGTGAATGAATCTTCTAGAACAAGTAATAAAGTGTCGAAATTACATCATGTTTCATTAATTACATCAAGAGGAGTGAAAAAATCCATCACAAGTCAAAACTGGTCAAACTGGCTACGTTTCCTCAGCTGAAGATGAAAATTGTGCCAAAAAACCCTGATGCGCCGCGCGCCTGAGCCCTATGCGCTGCACGCCTTTCCACCTGCATTTGGGGCACTTCCCGGCATCCAAATTGACCTTAGGTTGGCTTGTTGGAAAGCCCTGGATGTCTACTTTCCAACCCAAGTGAAATTTTCCAATTTGATGTCCATTTGCCCCTCCAAAAGTGCATTCTCCCAAGGCTTCTTCCTGTGTGTCCAAAATGGGGCAGTGAGGTCATTTTTTGCATGTTTTTTGACCTTTTGGGGACCCAAACCTTGATGAAATGCCTTGGCAATAGCTGAGCATGTATATTTCATCATGAAAAATCCAAAAATGCAAACCATTTGTGATTTGGACCTCCCAATCTTATGGGTCGCGCGCTGCGCGCTACGCGTTGAGCTAAAAAACCTGTTTTTTAAACAAAAAATTTCAAAATTGACAAAATTTTCCCCAAACTTGTTGAAATTTGGGCTGGGGGTCCCCAATCAAGTACCATGCTCAGCCAAAGAGGCTTCGGCCAAGATTCGAAGTCTATCCTCCCTTTTTCGACATTTTAGTGCCCTTCTGGTACATGCAGTTCTGTGGTAGAATCACTGTCTCGGTTGTATGATGTGTTTTGTAATAGAGGTGAGGGACTAGAATTTGAGGGATTATAGTGTAGGATGAAAGAGGGAATTAATGGGGAAAAATAAGGGTGAATTTGGGAATGGGAAACAAAGGGAAATGGAGAAATAATGACAACCTTGGTTACACTCTGTTTTTGAAACCCTTACAGCAATTTTTTGCATTCAAACCCTACAACAATTTCTTTGACAAGGAGGGCTTTCCACTTGGATTTCTAAGGCAAACATATCATGAGCCCATTACATTTATCTTTCAAAAACCAAGCACAAGTGGTGGATTTGAGCCTACCTGCAATTTTGTGCGGAGAAGAGGCGAGTTCATGCGTTTCCAAGCAAATTTTGGGCTTAAACCCCAGTGCGTCGCGTGCCTCTGATGCACCGCGCGCGTGTATTTTTACACTGCGGTTTTATGCCTAATGCGCCGCGCGCCCCTGATGCGCCGCGCGCCTAGTCCAATGCGTCGCGCACCCCTGAAACTGCTCCAACACGTCACAAACTCACAATTTCGCTTTGGAATGATGTTCTTCACTCTTGGCATGAAAAATGAGTTGAAAATGTCATGAAATATCTTTATAAAGACTCCCTTTGATTTTTGCTTGGTCCATGACCCATTTTGTAATGTTTTGTCATTGACACTGTTTCAGGATTAATAGACTTCTGACCTTTTTGGTTTCCTCCTTAAATTTGGTTGAAATAATGATTTTCTTTGCAGGGATAGTTGTGATATGATCTAGCAAAGGAGACCAAGGCTGTGCTTGGACGATTCAAGAACTAAAATTTTTGAATATTTTTACAAAAATGAGATGACGACTTATCTTCAAAACAGAGTTTTGAAGAGAAGTCCTAATTCAGCTGTAGAATGATGAAAATTATTGAAGTGATGATCTATCAAAGACATCCCTCTGGCTTGCTGGTCTTCTAAGACTTTTCAAGACAAAATTGACTCAACCCTAGACCTAGACCTCAAAATTTAAAACATGATTGTAAATGACCTTTGAAGACTTATTTTAATAAACAGGCCTGAACTAGCAGTGCCAAGCACGAGGGGAATGAGTGACACAACCCGCTCCATCAGAGTTATGGCATGCCTAATGAAATGCAACTGATCAAAACTGATGGGACACCTAATCATGAAATGCAAAAGAGCTTTGATCTCTGACGGAGGGATAACTAGACCGACTCTAACATTTGCTCCAATGGGGATGGTAGCTCCTTGGAGATGCCAAGAACCGCAGATCTTTGGGAGAGCTAGACAGTGCCTTCGTCCATTGGGCTATGGAGTCATTATTTGACAAACAATACAAGACTTTTACTTATTTATTGACTGAAACTTGATTCAAACCGACTCAATTATGAAACCAACATGACTGAAAACTGACTCACAAATGACTCATGACTGACTTAACTAAAACAAGAACTTACAAAGCTTATTGAAGGGCATCAGTCCATCAAGATTTGAAATCATGATGACAACCACCATTGTTTCTTACAAGACAATATACCATCAAACTATATCAAAATGCCAATGCAACCAATCAAGCAGATGCCTTCTTTATTGATTCTCCTGATCAGATCTTCTGGTCAACAATGAATACTGGTAACTAGGCATCCAAAAATATAGTCGACCATAATCTCCTTCATCACTGAATACTGCAATAATCAC
This sequence comes from Pinus tabuliformis, assembly GCA_031772625.1. NCBI lineage: Eukaryota > Viridiplantae > Streptophyta > Pinopsida > Pinales > Pinaceae > Pinus > Pinus tabuliformis. Next base: position 671,104,034 of record CM062816.1, read on the forward strand.
CTTCACTGCTGACTGCAACAGATCTGCCATTGGATCCTGAAAAACATGAAGTCTTTCCTCCTGTTGAAAGAGAAAGGTGTCATTTTCTCCTGATTCTGATCTTCCTTCATCATGTACTCCAGAAAGAGTATGTTCCTGGTCCTCAAAAAATTCTGAACAAGTAGATGAGTAGATCTCCTCTTGAAATAACATTTCAAAACATGAGACATATGAGGAAGAATCTGAAATGGAATCCTGAATGGTCTGATCTTTTGTAGTTTGAATATATGGTAGGTCATCCTCATATGATATGACAGCTAGATTCTCATTACATTCATCAATCATGAGAAAATAAATTTCAGATGTTTCGTGAAACCCAACACTAACATTTCTATCAGCTACCATAGATTCATCCAGAGAAACCTTTTCACTTACTTGAACAAAGATCTTGTCTTGTTTTTCACAGAGGAAATGAACTACCTCCTCATGAAGATCTAGTGCTGGTGAGATGAGAGCATTTAGGTCTGCTACTCCGTTTTCTTCATTTGAGGCAGCCGCTACAATACAACTCTCTTTTATGAGATCCGGAACAACATGTTTTGCCTCATCATAATTTATCTCTCGATCTGATTTATCATCATCACTTTCTGAGATTGGAACATTACTTTCCTGTGTTACTTGCATGCTGTCTTCTTCTATGGACAGATCTGAAACAACATTTTCTCTTTCATCATTTTCAACCATATGGAAATCTTCAGCCTGCTGATCTTGACAAGTATCCTCTAAGATTTCTGTGTGCTGCTGAAACGGATTTTCATACAGGGCTTCCATGATCTCTTCATCCATGAAATTATCATCTTCATAAAACTTCTCAAGGCTTTGAATAAAACAATAAGCATGCTTGCAACAGTCTTGAACTAAATTTAATGATGGATAAGAGTCCTTATATCTTTCAATGAACATAGCATGAAAATCCTTTAAACAGTAAATACAAGCAGGCGGCAAACTTTCATACCAAGATTGGGCTTTACCTTCTAGAGTGACCAAGAATATCTTCATCAAGCAATCTTCAGGAAAATCAACCTTCAACTTGCGAATATGCATGTGAAATCTAACAAGATGTAGAGCAGCATCCTTCTTACCATCATCGTTAAATGTAGGCAGATTCCTTGACCAATCTACCTTGGGCATCTTATTCGGAAAACCTGGAATGTGATCTCGGCTCATGGGAGCATATCTTCTTGTGATTCGGTCCATCTTGAAAATCTCACAGCTACTGATCTCCCTGCAGTGAAGTCACCATGAAGCATTGATTTCTGAATTTGTCAGTGAATGAAGTCGCCAGGTGAATGATTTCAGCCTTGCAAGTGTCTGATCGTTGTCCACCATCAACAATCAGATCTGAACTTGATACATGTACTGGGGCAATCAACAAGTTAGATGTCACATTTACAAGCTAGACCGGAGATTGACTGAAGCAGCGTTTATCTACTTCTGCTAATGCAAAGCAAAAGCGTTTCGAAGGCTACCTGGCATAACTTCAGGCTCCGTCTGTAACTATAAAACAGATGACATCAACAAGCAAACCATTTTCTTCCCCAGTATGGTCGCCACTATGTTAACTCGAATTTGCCTCAGGTTGAAATAAGGTAAGACTCAAGGCTACATCAAACCACGCTCAGCCTCGTAGCTAGCCCTACGAGGACAGGAGAGGGCTCTCTCCGGTCAATCTCGGCAAAAGGTAATCAAAGAGGCTTGATATGACTGAATTGATGACTAATTTTAGGCTAGGTATGAAGTACAAGGACTATGGAATTTATTTTTTGAAGTTTTGTTGAATTCAAGGGAAAGGCAATTTTGGGTGCAGGGATGAGGCACAGCTTTTGCAGAGGTCTACTTGGGGCAAGATAGGCGATTGTTTTGATGCCTTTAAAGTGATTGAATGAATAGACCTGACATGTGAGGAGCTAAGGAGAGCAAGGTAGTCTCAAGGATTCTCCTTAAACTGAAGAAAACATGGAAAATTAAACAAATTTAAAGGCAGAGCATAGCAAATTTATGGATTCTACCTTAACACTTCATTTGTTTAATTGCAGAAGATTAAATAAGGAAAGTGGTACACATACACAACTTACAAGTACTGAGAGAAACACACCATCAACACATAAGGCCACATGAATCCCAAATAGTGCTGCAAAACCCTGGTCTATCCTTTGCCAAAAATGCAGATAAAATATGTACAATAGTGTATCCTGCTATTCCCAAGAGTCCAACCATGAAAATGACTAAGAAAATACATAATATAGGCAAGCCAACCCATTCCCTTGCCTCTAGGGGTCGAGCTCATCATCCTAGGAGTTGTTTCAACCAATTCTAAACAAAGCACTACAATTTAGGCAGTCAAAACAACTTGCCTCTATAAGGTAGGAAACTGATTCATTCATTTAATTTTCACTTTTTAGTGAATGAATCTTCTAGAACAAGTAATAAAGTGCCAAAATTACATCATGTTTCATTAATTACATCAAGAGGAGTGAAAAAATCCATCACAAGTCAAAACTGGTCAAACTGGCTACGTTTCCTCAGCTGAAGATGAAAATTGTGCCAAAAAACCCTGATGCGCCGCGCGCCTAGTCCAATGCGTCGCGCACCCCTGAAACTGCTCCAACTTCCTCACAAACTCACAATTTCGCTTTGGAATGATGTTCTTCACTCTTGGCATGCAAAATGAGTTGAAAATGTCATGAAATATCTTTATAAAGACTCCCTTTGATTTTTGCTTGGTCCATGACCCATTTTGTAATGTTTTGTCGTTGACACTTTTTCAGGATTAATAGACTTCTGACCTTTTTGGTTTCCTCCTTAAATTTGGTTGAAATAATGATTTTCTTTGCAATTCTTTGCAAGGATAGCTGTGATATGATCTGGCAAAGGAGACCAAGGCTGCGCTTGGACGATTCAAGAACTGAAATTTTTGAAGATTTTTACAAAAATGAGATGACGACTTATCTTCAAAACATATTTTTGAAGAGAAGTCCTAATTCAGCTGTAGAATGATGAAAATTATTGAAGTGATGATCTATCAAAGACATCCCTCTGGCCTGCTGGTCTTCTAAGACTTTTCAAGACAAAATTGACTCAAACCTAGACCTAAGACCTCAAAATTTAAAACATGATTGTAAATGACCTTTGAAGACTTATTTTAATAAACAAACCTGAACCAGCAGTGCCAAGCACGAGGGGAATGAGTGACACAACCCGCTCCATCAGAGTTATGGCATGCCTAACGAAATGCAACTGATCAAAACTGATGGGACACCTAATCATGAAATGCAAAAGAGCTTTGATCTCTGACGGAGGGATAACTAGACCGACTCTAACACAATCCTCTCCACTTGAAAGCTTTTTCACCACGAAAGTTTGACTAAACAAATATTCGATGAGCGTAGAGCTCCCTCACTTTCCACCTTGACCTGATGATGTACCAATACATTTGATCAATCACCTGCAAGTGATGACCCTGATGATGCTGACCATGGTACATTTTGAGTCAGTGACCTGTTCCATCCATCTGCAGTATGAACAACTTGCGACGATGGTCAAACAACATGTTATGAACATGGCAATTGAATTCTTTCCACGAAGAACCATGATTTAGTGATTCATAATCATCTTTGAAAAAAGTCTCTACAGGATATTGTTCAATACCATAAACATGTATTAACAATCTATTTTGCGGAATAACATAGACAATCAAAGATGTTTTTGACATCAAACTAGCTACTTGACTTGACATACTTTCCTGCTTCCTGATTACTAAGTGAATTTGCTGCCATAAACCCATCAAATTGTAACATGGAAATTGTTGCAACTTAGTTTGCCTTTGAAAGTATTGAATTAGTTGTTGATTTGTTTGAATCACTTTTCCTTCATTTATTAAATTATGTTTCCATTGATTAGCACTTTCCCCTGATTCATAAGTTTCCTTTAGACACTTTGACACTACTTTAGAAAAGGCTTTGATATGAAAACAAATGGGCTTCCTCTCCATTTGAAAAGAGGTTTCCAAACTGTTCGAAACATGAAATGGTGACGCAATACAAGAGAAATTTAACACTGACTTTCCCCAATACTGACTTGTATCCTTGTAACTGTTAATTTCCAAACTTGGACTGAATTGATTCATTCTGACATTAGGAAGAGAATCTTTAGGCACAAACTGTAAGTCATGTTGTATTCCCTGCTTATGAGTAAGATTTTTGGTTTTATATATAACTGGAATAGTTTTTATCTCTTTAATCAAACCGTCTTTAAGCTGAGTCTCAGAATCTGAACACAAATCATGTTGAGTGTTATGTTGTTTCTTTACACACATGATTACAAATCTTTTAATTGAACTTATTAATCGCTTCATCGGATTAGCAACAACTAAATTCAAGTGATTTTTGTTTTGATGTGCCCTAACAATAAATTCAACCCCATCTTTCTTAAGGTGATATTTATGCTCTCTCCTGTAAAATACTGCATCATGATCATAAATATAAGTACTTCCTAAAACAACTCCACATATGTCTACTGGAACCACATCTAATTCCACTTCATCAATGTAATTAGTTGTAATGGAAAATCTTAATCGACACTCTTTGGTGACTTTTATCTGAGTTGATTTATTTAGCCATCCTAATGGGTCAGGGCTTGGTTGATTCCGTGTTTCCAAACCCAAACTTTTAACTAAATATTCAGAGATTAAATTCGCCTATGATCCACTGTCAAACATTGTATCTATCTTTGTGTGCTTAGAATTTATCCTTATGTTAAAAAATTCAACTCTTTTATCCTCATTTGAAGGATTTATGTTTGATGAAGATGCAATAGTATTCAAACTTGAACCAGTGTCAGAAGTTTTATCTGTCGTAACCATAGCGGTTATCCTCCTTTCATCACCTGAATCTGAACCTAGATCTTGTTGGACTGTTACAATTGCCTTCTTTTCATCCTTCTCCTAAAGGAACTTTTTGGGCTTAAGTTATGGATGAAGTTTCCAACACTTCGATTCATCATGACCGATTCTCTGGCAATGAGAACAAGTAGGTCTTTCCTTTTGAGCTATCGCTGATTTATTTCTCTTCGAATTGTTCTTCCCCTTACTGTCATTGGAATCCAACTTTTTGGATGACTGCGATGAAAACTTGAATGGTCTGCCACCTTATTCAATATGTATGGCCTGAATAGACACTTCATCAAAATCATCAGGATTAAACATCAATAATGTATGTTGCAAATATGAATGTAAATTGTCGATGTATTTTAATAAAGTTTCACGTGTATCCAATGAAATACCAAGCTCCAATGCTTTCTTTTTGAACTCCTGAATAAAATCCTGAACACTTTGTCCTTTACCTTGCCTCAGATGCTGCCAATCAATAACAACTTGTTGCATGTATCCTAAAGGATAGAATTGTTTCCTAAGAGATTTTAAAAACTTAGACCATGAAGAGATGACTTTTCCTTTACGCTTTACATCTATCTAAGTTTTACTTTCCAACCAGATTAAAGTTGTTCCCCCCATGATGAGTGTAGCTAACTAAATTTTAGTTTTATCATCAGAAATGTTCTGAATGCAACAATACACTTCTAACTGCTTAATCCAGTTATCTAACTTTTTAGGATTCATTTCGCCATCATAAATAGGTAACTCAAATTTTACATCAAGTTTCAAAGTAGATGTTTTCTTAGGTTTCTTTTCTATTTCAGATTATGTACTGGAAGAAGAAGAAGAAGAAGATGATGATGATGGAGATGATGGAGGTGAAGGTGGTTTATCAGCCTTGCCTTTACCTTTGTCCTTCTTCGATGTCTTTGAAGAAGAAGTTGCATCTCTCACCTTCTTGTCTTCATACAGTTCTCCCAACATCTGCTGCATTGTCAATAATTCTTGTTGAAATTGTTCATCACTCATCTTAGTTTCAGTGTTTTAACCTACATCAGATCCTGTCATGGTCGACTTATGAACAACTCGTCGCTTTCCAATCTCTAGATCGATTTGCTCAAGGATTCCTTCTCCTCATTGTGACTTTGACCTGGTTAACATTCAATCGAAAATTCTACAAACGCAACCTGCTCTGATACCAAATTATATGTTCTGAAATGATCATATGTTAAAATTGATGTAGACTTGATTAGCCATTAATGAATTGAATGTTAGCTGAAAGTGCAGAAATCGAGAGAAAACTGCTTGTGAAGAAGACTTTACGACAGCTAATTAAACATAATTAAGATGCATAAAAGAAGTGAAAACAGTAAAAACACAGCGATACCAGACAGCAAAGTTGATTACGGAGTTCGTCCCTGATGGACTACGTCTTCGGGTCCGCTTTCAAGATGGGCGACCACTTTATTAGGATTGAAACCAAGGAGTTCGATTACACAGAGAATAGACCAGATTGAATGTGCACGCAGGCACTTCTGATCACTTTCAAAAGGAAGCTCTCTGAACCAGCTTTCCAACGCTTATCACGGTTCCCAATTCCGACTCTGGATGCTCCTGTTACACTGAAAACAAAACTGTCTATGACCTCAAGAATTTGCATACAAAAACCAAAACCACTAATCTCCTTCAATGTGCAAAACCTCCTTTTAAAACCCACCAGGTGCACTCGAACTTCCTTCAAAGAGTTTAGGAATGCATCAGTTGTTCCTTAGGGTTAATTTAGGGTTTTTTGGTTAATGGTTTAATGTCAAATGTGACATTCATCACATAGGATTTAATTGTTCTATCAAAACTGCATTAACAACCCACCTGAAACCTTATAATAGCCTGAAAGTTGTTATTCGTTAGCTAACCGGGCGGAGGCGCGCTAACAGCACATGTGCACAGGAGTTATAACCATGGTTAACTCGGTGACGATTTCGCTGCCAACTGACAGTGCTCTGGCAGTTCCGGTTTACATAACTGAAATCTATTCACATGTGGTGTTACTCTGCTGCGGTGAGAGGTGGCGGTTAGGGACTGCGATCTATGCTAACCCCCAACGACTTTACACTTTCCACTCACATGTTGACTACCACAGTCGTCTCCCCACGCGGTTAAAGACCCGTTGTTAACTCACATCTGATCACATGTAATCGGGGTTCCAACATGGTTACAGTCAGCGGCTTAGGACTGTGTTATAATTTTATCATGTTTTTCAAAGTATAACATAGTTTCATATCCCGAGAGCTAATACAAAGGGTTTTAAACTTAGGAAAATACGTTTTTATGTATTTTTTTATTTGTTTTAATACATAGAGTTGGAATATACCATTTTTAATGGGTTTAGGACTAGTGTTTAGGTATTTAGGTTAGGTTTTTAGGATTAGGTTTTTATGTGTATTAGGGTTTTAGGTCTTTCACACACTTTGTTCTTAAAAAAAAACATTTTAAAATAATTGCCACAATGTGACATTCACCCAATCATACGACGACGACCCTTATCGAACCCTTGCAATGGACGACACACTCATGTCAGTGATCAACCCTGGCGGAACTGTCAATGAACACTTGTTGACAACCAGATACAAACCCATTACCATGAAAACCATTAATATCACTTGAATCAACCTGAACACCATGAAAAAAACATGAACAACACTGTCGAAATTGAACAACATTGAAATGAACGCTGACGACGACACTGAACACTGATGATGACCTGTGCAACTGATCTGACGAGATCCTCCTCGATCAGATAAACATAGAGGGTTAATAGGATTCTTGAGGATGTGTTGATGATGTATGTTTTGCATTAACAAAGGAGGTGGGAGGCATATCTTCCACTGGTGGAGTTTGCTTATAATAATGGGTGTCATAAATTCTTTAAAATGATTTCATTTGAGGCTCTCTATAGGCGGAGTTGTAATATTCCTATTAGTTGGAGTGATCTAGTGAACAGGGTGTTGATTGGACCAAATATGTTAGTTGAGATGGAGCAGGAGATGTAAGTTATTAGAAGGAATTTGAAGGAAACACGGGCCAAGCATAAGAGTTATGCAAATCAACATAGAGCATTCAAGGATTTTCAGGTTGGGGAGCATGTGTATTTTTGTATCAAGCCCAAGATGAGCTCCTTGAGGATTCAGTCATGTGCCAAGCTGGCATGTCAATATTGTGGGACTTTTGAGATCCTGGAGAGGATTGAACCAGTGGCCTACATACTTGCACTGCCTCCAACAGTGAAATTCCAAGATGTTTTCCATGTTTCATTGCTTAAGAGATATTTCCAAGATGTTGATAATGTGATTGATTGGTCTATATTACATGTGGAACCAGAGGGAGAGTTCCAACTAGAGCCACAATGCATATTGCAATGGAAATAGCTCATGCTTCGAAATAAAGCAATAGAGCAGGTTAAAGTGTAGCGGAAGCACTTTGGGCCCGATGAAGCTACATGGGAGATGGTTGATTAGATGCGGGCTTTGTATCCTTCCTTGTTTGTTGATTGAGTAGATGTGTTTGGTATATGTGTTTTGGTTACATATGAATGTGTGTGTGTGTGTGTTGTAAATATTGCAATGGGTTGTGTTAAAAATATCCATAGGCAATATGTTTTGTTGGTCATAAGCGTCATAGAACACTGAGGACGGTGTTCCCCCAAGGGGGAGGGGTTTGTAATAGCCCCTAGTTGATTTTTCATGTAAAAAAATAAAACGAAGATCATGGGACACATATTCCAAGTTGAATAGTAGGTAAACACTATAGTGGGCATCACTTGTTGTTTATTAATGGCTATGGAAATTGGCAAAGGAATTGGAAAAGGAAAAGAGGCAATAAATGGAATTTAAATAAGAAAATAAGGGAAAATAGGAGAAAAGGAAGATGAAGAAACACAAATATGCATGCAAGGTAAATTAGAGAGAAAATGAAGGAAAAAGAAAGAAAAAGAAAAAAGGAAAGGAAGATATTAGACATCAATGATAAAAAGGCATCAGAGAAACGATTCACAACTTTTGATCAGTTCACATATTTTGACAATATTTGGCTCAACTCTTGTTCATTCTAGATCTCTTACACGCTTCCAAGCTTAGAGCATCCTAGCATTCACTTGGACTTGGAGAGAAGCAAGCAAAGGACAAGCAAAGGAATTGTGGGCAGCAAAAAGAAGGTTGGATCAACAGCTACAGCTAGAGTTCATTACAAGTAACAAGTTGCATGTGTGATTTCCTTGCTGAGATTTGGATGCATGGCACATGCATGTGATTCTTTGGTTATTTTGTTGTAATTGGCATGGGATTTTTCTGGATTGACAGTGGTTCCAGCCTTCCCTTGCCATTTTCTAGATATCCGTGATGTGGTGGATTCTCTATTTTGGTTAAGCTTTGGATGGTCAATAGGCTTGGATCCCAGTTGAGGTGGTCTCAGGAAAATTCCCAAGGGTCAAGGGTGGAGATGCGCGTTCTCCTTTTACTCTTGATGGATGGGTGGATATAGGAAAATACCTCTAGAGTTGGTGAAGGAAGTCAAAGGAATCCAAGCTTATTTTGATGTTAGTGATTTCTAGACTAGTTTAGGTCAAATCACTGTGGTTGATGATTGAGGTGGTTTTGCCTCTAGAAGCCCTGGTTGGTTCCATTTTTGTTTTAACCCATATGATCCCATATTCATGCTTGGAATATGGCATGGGGGTGATTGGTTGAAAGAGATATTTGGTTCAACCCAATCTATGGTTGGGTGGTACATGGAAGTTCCTTAATTGGTTGGCCTTTGTATATGATTAATATTATTTAATTTCCTATTGTGATCTATGAGCACATGTAATGGTTATTGTGTTGATCTTATGGTTGGTTTTACATGGATTTTATTATGGTTATATGTTGGTTATAGGCATAGTTGAATGATGTGCACTTACTATGGACCTTGTTCATGATTTGATTAGTTATGGAATGGTTAATGTATGTATGAGCTAACAACTATTATTGAAACTAGTTTGAGAGGGAATTGAGCCTTCTTGATGATTCTTTGATGAAGTTAAAGAGACCTTAATCATATATGTATTCATGGCATGTAGCTAGTATGTTTACCATGTGTTTGAAAAAATGTCTATCATGTATTAGGCATGTCTTGGACAATATCTAGCTTTCATATTGATTGCTTAGGCCTATGATTATCCTATATTTGATTCTGGAAAGTTTTGGGTTGTTCTGGGTAGTGGCATGTAGGCCAACCCTGAAAAAGTGGCACTAATCTTGCAATTGCACCCTTTGAACTAAAGAATTTCAGTCATAGCTGCGTGTAGGAAGGATCATGAGTGTGGTTGGATCCTTCCAATCACATGCACATTGTGTCAAAACTACAGTTGGGGTGTAAAGCTTGAGAAGTGAAAGTTCCACCTCTAGGATTGATTATCATTGGTTGTTGTCAGACATCTAGGTGATTTGATGTCCCTGAGGAGAAGAAATATATTTATAGTTAGTAGACCCCACTACAATAATTAGAACTTGGAGTTTGGTTCATGTCATAGAAACTCTCAACTCATGTTTACCTGGAGAGCTTGTAAAAGTGGGTAAATGTGGGATGGGGTGGTGACATGATGTATGTGAAATAGTGTTTGGAAGCCCCTACATGTATATGAGGGATGCAATATTCATATGAAAAACCAACCAATACCACCTAATCAAGGATGGAAAATCCCACATCATCAATGTGCATAAAGATAAGGGAAATCATTGGCAAGTGCCAACCAAGACAAGAAATTGATTAGTTTTTGTAATAAATATGTTTTACTTTTCTTAATATAAAATAATTCTAACGATGAATTCGTAAGAAAGGCATCCCTAGATGGGTGTACTAAAAAGCAAAAACATAGGTTTGATAATTTTCTAAAGGCATATAGAGGATTGTTCTAGAAGTGTAAAGGGATACAACCCAAAATGGAAGTGAAGTACGAAATATAGTTATTGTCAAACTCCCCATTGTCGAATATTGGGTTGTATAGATTGCTCATTTTGGAAACAAATGAAGTGAAGAATCAATTGCAACAACTACTAAAGTAGAGTGTGATTTGATCAAGCACCTCACCTTGTGGGTCACCTATCATAATTGTACCAAAGAAGGATGGGACTTGGTGAATGTGAACTGACCATAGAGCATTGAACAAGATTATACTCAAGAATCAATACCCTCTACCCATGATCGATGATATATTTAATCAATTATGGCATGTAAAATACTTAACCAAGTTGGATCTCAAATTGGGATACCACCAGGTATGCATTAAGGAAGAAGGAACTTGGAACATTTCCTCCAATACAAGGTAATATTTGTATGAATGGTTGGTCATGTAAAATTATTTATGTAATGTACCAAGGAAATATATGAGATTGATGGATGATGTATTGCACCCATATCTAGATTCATTTGTTATAGTATATTTGGGTGATATACTAGTTTATAGTGCTACCCGAGAAGACCACATCTCACATCTCATGTGGATGTTAGACTTTAAATAAACACAAATTATTGGATAACCTCAATAAATGTGAGTTTTCTCAGTAGTCTTTGGTGTATTTGGGGTATGTGATCGATTGAGGGGAGGTCAAGATAGATCTCACAAATATGGATGCCATCATTAAATGGTTGGTTCCTGTAAATGTCATTGAAGTTGGGAGATTTCTTGGGGCAACGCAATACTTACAGAAGTTCGTAGCTTCATTTTTAGCAATAGTTGCACCACTCCACACCATGACATTGAACTATAAAAGTTTCCAATGGGGGGAGAATCAACAGAAGGATTTCAATGAGCTAAAAATAAACATCAATTAAGCACTAGTTCTTACATTACCAAAATTTTGGAAGCCTTTCAAAGTGGAAACTGATGCAAGTGAGTATGTCATGGGAGAAGTTTTGATGCAATGAGGAAGGCATGTATGCTATCATTATGAAATATTTCATGGGGAAATTATCAAATAACCTTCCATGAAAAGCAACTCTATGCCTTGGTTCAAGTTTTCAAGAAGTGGAAACACTATCTAATGGGCTAGGAGACCATAATCCACATAGATTACTAGCCACTAAAATATTTGTGGGCCCAAAATAAGCCATAACAAATCAAACATTACAAGTATATGGGTATTTTACAACAATTTCATCTAGTCATCCAATATAAGAAGGAACAACACAAATAGGTTAGCATACATGTTTTCAAGGCCACTCACATCCTATATTGTAGTTTTGCGAACTCTAGTGCGCATGGAAACTTTTACCCATGATGCATATAGAGAGGAATACATAGAATATGATGACTTCAAGGAGGTTTTTTAGTAGCCATAGGGCCAAACTCATATCGAAGAAGATGACAACTAGGCTAACTATCATTTCCACTACAAGATTGACAAGCTCTGTGTTTCTAAAGGTGCATGATTGCAACTTATCAGTGATCCTCACACCTCCAAGGTTGCAAGACATTTAGTGTTTAAAAGATAGTTTCCCACTTACAGAGGTATGTTTACTAGCCCATAATGTAAGAATATGTCACATGATATATTATAAGATGTATACTTTGTTGTACCAGAAATCCCAGTAACATGAAGCAAGGTGTATACCATCCCTTTCCTATACCCACTTGACCTTGGGAAATAATTTCCATGGATTTTATGGGAGGTTTACTAACAAACAAGAAGGGACATGACTATCTATTTGTGGAAGGTTTAGTAAGGTTAATTCTCATGCCCTGTAAAAGACCATTAAAGGACAAGAAGCAACAAACATGTTCTTTGAACAAGTCTAGGTGCACTTTGGGATAGAAAGGAGAATAATCTTAGGTAGGGATACCATATTTCTAAATGCATTTTGGACTACAATGTGGGAGAAAAATGGGCACTAAGTTGAGGAGATATACAACATTCCATCCATAGATAGATGGATATAGCAAAGTACTTAATAGGACTTTGGTGCAACTTTTGAGAGATTGCGATGAGAAGCATTTGAAGAGCTAGGATAAAAATATGATTTATATACAACACTCTTATAACAGAGTAGTCCACACTTCTATTAGTAAGTCACCTTTTGAAACTTTCTTTGGATATTTTCCACCTTCACCCTTGGATGTTGTATATGGATAACAAGGAGGAGTGAGGGAGGACCTCATATGAAATGCACCAAGAGAAAACAAAATTATTAAGAAGATAAAGCAAATCCATTTGCAAGTCTACGATACACTAAAGAAGTCATAGGAGAAATATATACTTGGACATTATCAACTTAAATATATAAGTCATTTAGAGTGGTAAACAGATTTTGGTTATAATTTAACAAGGGAAGACTATAGGATCTTGGTAAGAATATCAAGGCTTTGGGGTATGGTCCTTTTGAGATATTGGAAAAGGTGGGAGATAACACCTACATACTCAATATACCCCCATACAGGAAAATTTACTCAATAGTGAATGTGGAAATTTTGAAATTTTATGAGCCTTCCATGTTGGATCAAGAGGAGGGTGAGGTCCAACCTATCACAGAAGGCTTAGCACCAAATGCTTAGAAATAGTTGGAAGAAGAAATGGTTTTGTAAAAGAAGTCCAAAACTACAAGATAAGGGAAATATGAGCTTTCGTAGATTAGGTTGAAAGGAAAACTTTTTGGCAAAGCAAAATGGTACTCCAAGGAGAAGGTAGAGGAAAAAATTCCTCTACTCATTTAGTAAAGATATTGGGGACCAAAAGCTTCCCTAAATGAGGAGGTATAATCTATATTGGATCATTAAACTATTTATTATCTATCTCAATGTTTTCTGGGTGGAAAAAATCATAGGAATCATCTTGTAGGACCATTTTAGTGGCATGTCCCAATTTGGAAATTTTGGGTTTAGAACCTTTCAATGTCATTTTCAGGCATTAAACAATGTTTCTTGGGGTTGTAGGGTTTAAAACTTATGCACACACACCTGAGATTAATCTACACACTCAAACTTTCTAACAATGTGAAAATAACCTCAATTAGAGCTTGTATGTGAAAGTTATTCCTCTCGAAAGTTGACCTACCTTGCTAACCACAATGATACAATTGGATTCCATTTCATCCCCCAGTACTCACACATGTGGGGCTAACCACATGTGGCTATTCAAGAATATTCTAGAAGGTTCAAAACCTTGTCACAATTGAGGATTGAGGAAGTTGAAAACGTACTTGTAGATGGATATCATGCAATGTTAAATGGCATGTTGCCATGAGGAGAAGGGGATCCATTCTATGTCATTACATTTGTTCCATAGTTTAGCACAACATCCAGAAGTGTTAAGTTAGAAAGTACATAGAATCAGATAAGAATCTATAGCAACCTTACAGGCGACAATGTCTTGGATAACTTTACAAAGAGTACTTCTTTCTTTGTATTTGCATATATCCATACTAGAGAAAAGAGAGCAGAGCGGCCTCACCTTCTATCTAGATCTTCGCCCATAACGAGTTTCGTAGGGTAAATATTGTGCTTATTTGTGGATGGCGTGTGAATGTTTTTTTCTTATTTATTTTCACATTTTAGCTATTTCATACATTTAAGTAGGAAAATAGTAATTAAACAATATGAGATATAAATAAAATTAACCTTCACAATAAATATTTCAATATTTTATTAGATTTGTTATGATCAACTCTTCTAGTGGAATATCCATGAAATCTAAGAGTGGAGATTTGCATAGTTATTCATATTGTAAATTTAGAGATCAATGCTTCTAATGTATTTATATCTTATTGTTCTTCTATACTCTTGTATACAATGGTCACCACTATATCTTATGCATGAACGATTTAATGTTCATCCTATTCATGGAATTCATGATCCTTGATCCATGACCTTTCACCTCCTTGATTTGTGATCTCTATTTAAAGATCATGGAGAGCCAATTGTTGGTGATGATATGATGTTTTTGTGATGATACATGGCAAAGAGTAAAATATTGTATTAGACGTAACCTTTTTTCTTAAGTAGTTATACATTGACCAAATTGAATGATACATCGAAACTTGCCTTAAAGGACATATTTTGATACCTTTCACACCCACTTTACCAAATATTCCCTGACAAAATGTTCTCATAATGCCAAAGACTTCAACTGCTTTTATCAAATCAAAGTCTCAATATTATCTCCCCATCACTTATCTCACATCATTACAAAAGTCCTACAAATTAAAAAGCAACCCAACAACTTTAATTATAAAGATGGTTAGCCACTCACAATAGCTTATCATTAACCATATTTGCAAAAAATCAAAATTCTATCCTCCACTTTCCATTTGCTTTCATCCCTAATTAGGATTCCTATCCTTTCCCTTTCCTTTCAATTTCTCTCTTTTATTGAAATTGTGTTCTTAAATTATTATTGTTAAATATTTGTAATTGAATCTATTTTTAGAATCTCAAACCCCCTCTTAAAGTGTATTATTCTATCCCTATTCTCCATTCCTTTTATCTATAACTTTTATTAAGTTCACTCATTTTCAATTAATAATTGATTTAGGAAGTGTTCAAATTAATAATTGACTTGCTGAGAACAAATATGTTACAAGTTGGATCTGAACTTCATCGAGAAGAGCAATTATTCCATTAAACCATTCAAAGTAAATCTAATTAACAGATATATTTTTTTGTTTTGTGCTAAGATGCGCTCTACAACCCAGTATAGGGGAGATGTGTAGGTGTTAGACATTAGATGTAAACAATTTTAAATATAAGGGAGATGTGTAGGCATTAGACATTAGATGTTTGATGTAAACAATTTTTAAATGCTTAGGTTATATTGATTAAGTTTTTTAAATGTCGGCTCTCTCCCTCCCTCCAACACCATTTCAATAAGCATGATACGTGTGATGCATAGTTGTTTAACCTTGATTTGGAGTCTCTTGTCAAGAAACACATCGATTTGCTTCTCGGCAAAGACATCCCACAAGCTGCGAGACTACTGCAACTCCATTTCCATGATTGTTTTGTGCAGGTATTGAATATTAATGTGTTCCATCTAGTTCATCTTAACCATACTACACCTCCTAAGGTCGTGTACATACTGGAGCATTTATTTGCGGGGATGTGATGCTTCGATCTTTCTTGATGGATTGGCCAGTGGACCGAGCAAGAAATTTGTTCCTCCAAATCTGAGTCTGAGAGCTTAGGCCTTCAACATCATAAACATAAAGGAAAATATGGAGGCCATGTGCCTCAACATTGTTTCCTATGCAAACATCACTACATTAGAAGCAAGAGCGTCTAAAAAGGTAAGCACTAATCAATATGTTATATACCAACATTAATGGAGAGAGATGGAAATACTATAAATGTGAACTTTGTTATTTTTTATCCAATGTTAATAAGAATGATTTTATGAAAATTTACTTCACTTTCTTTTCTGAAAAGGTAAATATGATTTTATGAAAGTTTACTTCACAGTGAGAAATAAAAAATTGAGTTTTTTCTTATTGAATTTAATTTGATTATAAACTTTGAAAATATATTAAAATTTAATAAAGGAAAGATCAAATTTTTAATGTCTAAATTTAATTTAATTATAAATTTCAATAAAAACAAAACTAAATAAATTAGAAATCAATTATTTTGACTCTACTTCTATCTTCTGTAAATTTAAAACAAAATTAAATTTATTTATTAAACTTAATTTGATTATAAATTCAAGAATAATTCATAGATCAATTATTTTTTCCCTCACTAGTGAATGTTTATCTCATTTATATTCACAATAAGAATAACTTTATTTCATTGAATTCAATGCTTCAAAGTATAAAACCCCTTTGATTATATTATATAATTAAATAAATGGATGGATGAATCTTTCCAGACGAGGTATAGAGGGATATATGTTTTTTAACATTTTTACGAAGAGATGCACATATTATGTGGAAGAATGTAAGTCTTCCCATTTTGGGAGATTGTACGTCTATATATCATGGGGTAAGTTGAAATGTACTTTGGTTGAATTTAAAAAACTATTTTAAATTTATTATAGAGTTAAATTAATTTGTAAAGTTTTGTTATTATATCAAAGTTTATAAGTAAATTTAAATGAATAATATTATTTTGAGTGGCAATTTAAGAGAATGATTCTTAAAAGTATGGTTAAGAATTTAACATTGTTTCCTATGTAATGTGTGGAAATCATATGTAATGTGTGGAAATCAAATTTAAATGTAAGGAAAATTTTAAATATATATAATATTATCAAATGGATAACATCATTTTAAATGACCTCATATGTAAGTGATATAATCTCATTCACTGCTTTCCCGAATTCTTATGGCTCCCCTTCCAATAAGTCTTGATCTCGGCATCCGACAGAGCTCCCTTGAGGCGGGTCTTAATAGCCCTGCCAGATCATCACTCCAACAATCATGGCAACCACCTTGGCTCCGTAGAGCATTAACTACCACCCTCCACATGGTTTCATGATTGATCCCTCCCAAGGATATAACTCAACCTTTGTTCCCCTCTGTCAATCATTTGATCCACCCTAGTGGGAAAATATATTCCCCACTCCAGTGTTGAGCCTGCCTCTATCCTCAAGCCATCACCCTTGGTCGTTTGCTCCTACTCCCTTCAGGTGTACTCTATTGCAATCCTCCCTTTAGGTGCACTCTGTGACCTTCACTTCTTGTGCAATCCATTTATGTCGCAATCCTTCCTTTAGGGGTCCTCTGCAACTTTAACATCTATCCCCATGTCGATTACTCCTCTGCGCCACCCCTTTGTCTATCTCACTTTGATTCAATGGTTTGAGAGTGAGGTTGACCCCATCATGGTGGGCATGGAAGAGGCAGGCCTCCACACCCACCCTGGTATGGATTGGGCGCGGAGCAATTCGATCCAAGCATCCCATGAAGACATTGACGCTAACTAGCAGACCTTGAAGCAGCTAAGCTTCAATTCGTGGACCACAATGCATGGGCTCTTATAAATTTCCTAGGCCACCTTCTCAGAGACCAAGAAGAAAGCTCACTGGTGATGGAGGCTCAAATCTTGGACCTTAACCACTTCTGGAGGAATCTCAAAGCGACTCTCAGCGACATAGCAGGCTCTCTCGGCAGCAGCTTGATTTCCTCTTCTCGGTCTAGGTCGTCTGGAATCGATGTTGACAATCATTCACAGTCAGCTCCTCATGGGGTTGACATGCCACCTACGTGTATTAATCATGCATCAAATGTTCCCTCCACGTATGAACCTCTTGTCAATTGTCAACACATCTAGGATGACCTACATACCACTATGATCCCCAGTTTTGTTGATGACAAGTATTCCAACCCAACACCTATCGAGAAAGAGACACTTGTCCTGCTGAAGTCACCATGACCAGGTGTTTTCCTTTATTTTTTCTTTTTTGGCTCTCAATGAAGCAGGCCATGCCATATCTCTTTTGGCAATCTTGTGTTCTAGAACTAGTCCACCAACGCCTTTTTCATGCAAATTCTCAGTGCACTCTGGACTTACACCCTTTGCAAATCTAAAGCTTATTTTGAGGGATTTTGGCTCACTAGCCAAGGAAATGTAATTATTATAAATTTCATATAATATAGATATTTTGAACTTTCAAAAAAACACATCATTTTAAATGAATAGTTAATTCAATATTCCTAATATGATAATTAGACCAAAAACTTTATTCACGAGATGATTAATCCAAATTATTAAAATTGAACTGACAATTAAACCTCTATTAGAATATAAATTTTCCATAAAACTAAACTTTCCAAATTTGATTACTCTTTCAATTTAATAAATTTTGATAAATAAACACTTTTTCGAACTTCAACAAATTGAATCATACCAAAGGTAAGTTTAATAACTCAAAAATTTAAATGAATCATATTTATTAAATGATGAAATTCATTGCCCTTTTATATTCATTGGGTTATATTTATAATTTTTCATTTATATCACATATGCACATAACCACAAAGTATTGAAGAGCTAGTCCGTCCAAGCTTTTTTTATGGTTGGGGGATTGTAGTATTTTTATGGTTTTGAATAGTAAACAGGGGAATCTAATGATGGTTAGACTGATGTTGTGACAAATATTAATAAGGTTAGAGAACCCAACTATGGAGTGCCATTGGGCCACAGATATGGGCTAAGTTTTGCCTCCACAAATGTAACCATTGCCAATTTTCCTTCTCCCACATCCAATATCACCACCCTACAATTTTCGTAACAAATCCTTGGACAAAACAGACCTTATTACACTCTCTAGTACGTATCAAACAACTTTTGTAGAAGCACAATACATTGCACATATGTATGTAACCAACACAAAGCTATGAAGCTCAGAAAGATCAATGAATAGCGTAAAGATACATGTGGTTCATGGTTGTTTGACCCTTTTGATGAGTGTGATCCATGAGGGATAGAGATCAAGTTGGAGGGGGAGAGAGAGGGAGGGAAGAAGAAAGACAAAAAGAGAGAAAGATGAAGAGAGAGGGGGGGGGAGGGAAAAGGGAGAGATGGAGAGAGAGTGAGGGAGAGAGGAGAGCGGGAAGGAAAAGAGAGAGAAGGAGAAAGAGGGAGAGAAGGGGAAGAGAAGGAGAGGAAGAGGGAAGGAGAGAGAAATGTTGATTTTTTCATGGTCTTCTAATATGATAATTGATTCTAATGATTTCTTAATTACATCCTTCTTATATTCATTTTCATCATTAAGAAATTACACAAAAGATCTCAATAGTATAAACATTAATGACAGTAGGATCATAAAAATATAACTAAACAAGAGACACATATATTTACCCAGGAAAAACCCAACAACCTTTTTCTTAGAGAAAACATTCAATTTAATCAGAGATACAATTTGATCCTTATAGTCAAAATGAAGTCAAACAAACCAATAGAAAAACCCAAGTCAAACCTGGTCAAACTGATTAAAAATATGCTTAGTCAATTGTGGTTAATCTAATCAGGACTTCATCCTCCTACCAAGGGATTTGGTCTATCTAGAATTTGACCTTCTGCCCATAAATAATTACGCCTAGAAACTCGACCCTCTACCCAGAGATAGGTCTTCCCATAAACTCGACCTTTTTCCTAGAGATAGATCTGCCCATAAACTTGGCCTTCTTCCTAGATATAGATCTTCACATAAACTCAACCTTCTGTCTGGAGATACATCTGCCCATAAACTTGTTCTTCTGCTTGCCTCGGAGATTCAACCTGCCCAAATTTGGTTTTCCCATAGATTAGAAATCTTCCTTGAATGACTTTGGTTTGACATAGATAAATCTTGTTCCACTGCTTCACACATGTGAATAGAAGGTATATAGCCAATCTAAATTGCTTGCCTAAGTGATCAATTCTAATGGGTATATATAGTGATTAAATGAACCCGAAAAGGTGTATCCATAGGGTCAAGTCGACTTGACATTTGGAGGGACATAAAAAATAAATTTCAAAAATTGAAATTATGTTTCTTGAAGCTAGCATGAAGAACATGTCTTGTATTTATCATTACACATTTGAAGGAATAAAATATTAATTATGAAGACCGACCATAGCTACAAAATTCAACAAGAAATAGATAGATATGGAGAGAGTGTGTGTATGTTTGGGGGGTGAGATAGAGAGACAAAGAAGAAGAGATGGAGGGAGATATAGATATAGATGGAGGGGGGAGAGAGGGATGAAGAGAGAGATAAAGAGAGGGAGGGAGGGTTGAAGACTCTAGATATGGAGAGAGAGTGTGTGTGTGTTTTGGGGGGTAGGTTAGAGAGATAAATAAGGAGAGATGGAGGCATATATATATATATATATATATAGATAGATAGAGAGAGAGAGAGAGAGAGAGAGAGAGGGTTTTACAAAAGGTAAAAGAAGTTGGATTTAGAAAACCACGAAAATTTTAGGTTTTCACTTAAATAGATGCATTGATTTAAGTGTAGATGTTGATTCCTAATCCTATTTGATTGATTTCAATAGATGCATTGATTTCAATGTACATGTTGACTTCTAATCCTATTTGATTTCTTGCACCCGATGTATCGGTTTCAGTCTATGTAACAGCCTCTGGTTGATTTTCCATGTAAATAAAATAAGACCAAGGTCATGGGACACGTATTCCAAGTTGAATGTTGGGAAAAACACTTTAGAGGGCGTCGCTTGTGATTATTTAATGGATATGGAAATTGGCAAAGGCAAAGTGGCAATAATTGGCATTTATTTATGAAAAAAAGAAAAGTAGGAGAAAAGGAATGTGAAGAGACACATATATGCATGCAAGGGAAATTAGAGGAAAAATGAAGGAAAATGAAGAAAATAGAGGACTTAATGATAAAAAGGATTCTAAGGATCAGTTCACAACTTTTTGGCTTAGCTTTTGTCAGTTAATTTTTGGCTCTCTCATTCTATCATACTCTTGCACACTTAGAGTATTCTTGGAGAGCTTTGGCATTCACTTGGATTTGAAGAAAGAAGGAAAAGGTAAGCAGGGGATGCAAGGAAGCAGTTGGATCAACAACTACAGTTGGATTGTTTTGTAGGTAACATGTTGTATGTGTGATTTCCTGCTAATTTTTGGATGTATGGAATATGCATGTGATTCTTTGGTTATGTGTTTTCATTCACATGGATATTTTCCTGGATTGATAATGGTTTTAGCCTTGCCTTGCCATTTCCGGGATAGCCATGGTGTTGTGGGTTTTTTTCCACTTGTTTTCTGATTGGTTCTCAGGTTCCTTATGACTATGGATTGGAACAAATGCTTTGGAAGCCCTGGAATAGCTTGGATTGAGTTACTATTTCATGGAGTTGTTGGTTGGGACAAACGTTATGGAGCCCTTGTGGGTTGAGTTACTAGTCCTTGGATCCACGGTTGGAACAAACGCTCTGAAGCGCTAGAAGGTTATCGGTTGAGTTACTAGTTCTTGGAGCCTTGGACAAATTGGGTAGAGATTGATTTGGTTGATGTTAGTGATTTCCATACCATAGAGGTGGAATCGCTATGGTTGAGGGTTGAGGTGGTTTGGCCTCTGGAAGCACTGGTTGGTTTTGTCTTGGTTTATTCCATGAGATCCCACATTCATGATTGGAATATGGGGCTGGGGTGATTGGCTAAAAGAGAGATTTGGTTCATCCCAATCTATGGTTGGGTGTACGTGGAAGTCACTGACTTGGTTGGCATTTTCATATGTGAATACGAGTTATTTTCCTACTGTGATTTATGAATACTTGCACTGATTATGATGTTGATATTATGGTTGATTTGTCATGGTTTCTATATTGGGTATTTGTTGGTTATATGTTTGTTATATGATGTGATATATCTATGGCTCCTAACATGTTTTTGATGAGTTATTGATTGGTTGATGAATGCACAGGCTAACATGTGCTATTGTAGCTAGTTAGTGAGGACTTAGAGCCTTCTTGGTGATTCTCATATGAAGACTATGAGATTGTGATCAAATATGCATTCATGACCTGTAGCTTACATGTTCTCCATATGTTTAACGAAATGTATGTTATGGATTAAGCAGTCTAGGTCAAGTTCTTGCTTCTAATTTGAATGTTTGGCATTGTCGTCATGTTAATTATGATTCTAGAAAGTTACTGCCAGTTTTTGCCAGTGGTCTAGAGGCTTGCCTGAAAAAGTGGCTCAGATCTCGGAACCATTGGGACTGAACTAGGGATTTTAGGTCATAACCACATGGAAGTAGACCTATGTGTGCGATTGGAGGCCTATAATCACACTCTTTCCTTACTGTGTGTGCAGTTGGGGTTCTAGGTCAGAGAAAAAAGGTTCAATCTCAGGGATTGATCACCTGGGGTGGTTGTTCAACTCTTGAGTGTTATGTAGTCCCTGTAGGATGCCAGTAAGTGTTCAGTGTGTTGGCCCCACTTCGTTAACTGGAACTTGGAGGTCGGTTCATGTCATAATGGAACCCGTCTCATGTTTACCCTGGTGAGCTTGTGAATTTGGGCAAATATGGGAGGAGGCGTTACATGGTGGTCTCAGATCTCCCAAGTTCAAACACTTGGATTGGATGGGCTAGATGTGATTGTTATGCATGCATGTTAGTTGTCGATATGGTTGTTATGCATGCATTGTGATGGTCATTGTTGCAGTCTTTTTTTCTCATGATGATGTTGATATGATTTATAAGTTGATTTAATTATATGTAAACATATTGTGCTAATCTGGATTGATTGTGTAGACAAGATAGCCTCCCATGATCTACACACTAAGGTATGATTTTGATTATGTCTATATTTTATTTATCTAACATGGCATGTTGCAGGATATAGAAGGTCGGAGATGAAGAGAAGAATGGTGGATTATAGTTCACATGACTCTCCTTATAGTTCTGTTGAGAAGCAAGGAGAAGAGTGCTCTCCTAACATAGCAGATACATTGAGAATTATGAAGGCAGAAATCAGAAGTTGCAAGGCAAATAATGACAGGATAATTGTCACATAAAACGCTTGTCAAAGCTCAGGAAAAGAAATCAGAGTTCAATGCAATGATCCTTCGGAGCTTACCATATTTGCAAAGACAGGGACAGCCATGGATCAGTCATAAACAACAAGAAGAAACTAATGGGGCATATGGTAGCAAGTCTCATGTAGGGCACAGGTTAGACATGGATGACATAATCACAGGTGGCAGATGGTTGGATACACTTGATAGGAGAGGTGGTGGTTATGGGTTCTATTATAGTTTGGGATCAAAGAGACATCATGGTAATCACCGTTATCATCATTATAGGAGGAGTGAGAAGTAGTACTTTCCAGATGATTTCGAGAAAGCCAAGACTCCTACTTTTGATGGGGATGTGAAGAAACTAGAAGATGCAGAAGCATGGCTACTTGGGATGAAGAAGTTTCGAGCAACATGATTATTCAGATAATATGAAATCCAGAATATTTATTTTCAGTGTCAAAGGAAAAATAAATATTTGGTGGGAAGACATGAAGCATGTTAGAGGCATAAAGATAAAGGACTTGAATTGACATGAGTTTAAAAAACTCTTCCGAAAGAAGTACTTGTCTGAGAGGTATTATGACGGAAAGGACAAGGAATTGTATGAGATGAAGATGGGATATATCACAGATGAAGAGTATATGAATAATTTTCTTGAGTTGTTGAGGTATCTACCATATCTTAAGGATGAGAAGAAGAAGGTTCAAAGATTCATCAATGGATTTCCTTTAGCATTCAAATATCAGATTGAGAATGATGAGCCTCAGTCATTGGAGGAAGTCATTTGAAATTTGAAGCATTGTTATGAGTAGTTTAAGCGTAAGGCTGAGCCTAAGCGTGATTGTAAAGGTAATGACAAGACTAGAAGAAAGTGGATTAAGAAGTGAGGAATGCCTCAAGATGTGAGTGACAAGTAGAATGTGGCACATTATAAGAATTTTGATGCAATGGACAGAGGGCATGGGTCTTAGCCTGAGGAGCGGAACAAAGGTGATCGTAGGAAGCCTTTGTAGTGTTGGATTTGTGGTGGAGATCATCGCAGGAGAGCTTATTCGCAACATCAGGGTGGAAGACCTCATATTACAATGCTCATGAGGCATAAACATTTGGGGATGTTGGTCAGAGCATTCCTCATATTTATGTAGCACTTGATAATAGGCAGGTGGACCATCAAGCATCCATTATTGAGATGGGGGGTAAGATATGTGATCAAGATGTTTCCATTTTGATTGATCATGGATCTAATTATAGTTATGTTAGTCCTAACCCAATGGATAAGTGTGGATTGAATAAAGAAGTGCATGTATAGACTTGGTTGGTGCAATTGGCTACAGGGACCAAGAAAAGAGTTCATAATTAGGTGAGATTTTGTGCATTTGAATTGAATGGTATGCATACATTAACACATCTAAATGTACTTTCTTTGGGTTCATATAGTATGCTTTTGGGCATGGATTGGTTTTACATCCACAAGACTATGGTAGATTGATATGACAAGGCGATTGAGTGCCTGGATGATGAGGGAGAGAGGAGAATCTTGTAGGGAAAAAAGAATCCTACATAAGTGAGAATGCTTATAGCTATGCAGGCAAAGCATAGTTGTAGAAAGGAATGTGTATTGATTGAAGTTCATATTTCCATTGAAAAGGGGAAGGATGAAGAGGATGATGAAGTCCTAAAGAGGTACCATCTTTTGCAGTAATTTCAAGATGTGTTTCCTGCGTAGATTCTACAGTTATCGCCTCATAGAGAAGTGGAATTTTCTATTGAGTTGGTACCAGGAGAAAAAGGTAACTTACAAGATGAGCACTCCAGAGTTGGTGGAATTGAAGTGGAAGCTTAAGGAAATGCTTGACAAGGGATAAATAAGGTCAATTGTGTCGCCTTAGGGTGCACCAGTGTTGTTTGTGAGAAAGAAGGATGGTACTCTCAGATTGTGCATTGATTACAGGAAGCTAACCAAGGTGACTATTAAGAATAGGTAATCATTGTCGAGGATTGATGACCTATTCGAATAGCTAAAGAGAGCAGCAATGTTCTCAAAGATTGACTTGAGGTAAGGACATCATCAGGTGTACATCAAAGAAGAAGATATTTACAAGACCACATTTTGTACCAGGTATGGTCATATGAGTTTGTGGTGGTTCTATTTGGTCTTATTAATTCTCCAAATACTTTCATGTGTTTGATGAACATAGTGTTGCGTCCTTATCTATACAAGTTTGTGATAGTATTCATTGATGATGTATTGATATATTCTAAGAGTGAGGAAGAGAATGCAGAGCACCTGGTAGCAGTGTTAATATTGTTGAGAGAGCTTCAGTTATATGCTAAGCTTAGGAAGTGCAATTTAATTCAAACTAAAGTTCATTACTTGGGGCATGTTGTTTCCAAGGAAGGTCTAGTAGTGGACCCGAAAAATATTAGAGCTATCATGGAGTGGCCAACTCCTAGGAATGTGGATGAGGTGATATCATTCATGGGGCTAGATGGTTATTACAGGAGGTTCATTAGTAACTTCTCATGGATTCCCTATCCTATTACATCATTGCAGAGGAAAGGAAATAAGTTTAAATGGACTGAGGGGTGTGAAACTAGTTTTGAGAAGTTGAAGCATTTGCTTACAAATTCTCTAGTCTTGAATATTGCAGATCCTGACAAAGAGTTCATGCTATGTATAGATGCTTGCAAGAGATAATTTGGTGGAGTCCTAATGCAGGAAGGATAGGTGATATACTATGAGTCAAGGAAGTTGAATGAGCACGAGCATAACTATGTGACTCGTGATCTTAAGTTGGAAGCTATCATTCATGCCTTGAAGATGTAGAGAAATTATCTCCTTGGCAAGAGGTTTGTTTTGATGAGTGATCATCGTGGATTGAGGTACTTATTTGACACCCCCAATCTGAATTCCAATGAAACTAGATGGTTGGCTACCCTCAGTGAAGTTGACTTCGAGATCAGATACATTAAAGGAAAGGAGAATCGGGTTGCAGATTCTCTCAACAAGAGAGTGCAAGTGAATCATATTTCAATAGTGGGTTCTTATGGGATATACTTACAGGAGAAGATCTTGCATTCAAGGTAGCATGATGATAGGTACTAGCAGTTGAAGCATAGGTTACAATAGCAGGGTGAGGATGATAAGGATGAGGAGTATCACCTCATAGCAGATGGTTTGGTTAGATTTAGGAACATTATTTGTGTGTCAGATAGCAGTGAGATTAAGACGCTTATCTTGAGGGAGTTTCATATCAAGTCGTATTCAGGTCCCCCGAGATATACGAAGACTTTGACAGCAGTTAAGAAGTTCTATGATTAGTTGAACTTGAAGAAAGAGGTGGATGAGTTTGTTGTGATATATTTTGACTGTCAACAGGTAAAAGCAGAGTGTAAGCATCCATTTGGTTTGTTATAGTCAATTTCGATTCCAAAATGGAAATGGGAGGTCATATCCATGGACTTCATTACAGGTTTGTCGAGGAAATCGAAGCAACATGATTCCATAATGGTTGTGATTGATAGGTTAAGTAAGGTAGCTCACTTCATTGCAGTGAAGTCTTCTAATTCAGCTAGCAAGGTAGCTCATATTTTTATTAGGTATATAGTAAGATTGCTTGGTGTTGCTGAGAAGATTATATGAGACAAAGGTGCCAAGTTCACTTTGTTGTAGTGGCTACAACCACCCTCCAAAATTTTGGCCTGCACCCAAATTCGGAGCCTCCCTTGAGAGTTTCACTTGACGTTGCATACACTCGGGTTCACTCAGTGAGCTCATGTGAGACTTCGCACCCACCTTGCTTGTTCATTCCATCCAAGCTTTTGCATGTTAATGTCAATGCATTGCTTGCAACCATGTTTTGGTCATGTTCAAGGTCTTTGCTTCATGTGTACATGTTATGTTCGCTACAAAGACATCTGCCGCACTCACAGACGGAGTCCCATTCACTATCACGCAAGCGTCATCATGGTCGATCAATTGTCAATCATAAGTTTCGCGCTTTTCGCTTGCACCGTCGATCAGTCATGTTGAACATGTGTGTCTGGATGGTTTGATTCGTCTCATTGTCGAACCATGTAAGTATGTATTTGCAGGATCACATATGCATCTCTCGCTCATTCACACACTTAGTCATTTTGCTTAAGTTCTGATGACCAGACTCCCCTTTGACACCCAGACCATCACCCCGCCATGGACTAGATAAAATGTCACCCAAAACAATGCATAAGCACCAAGCAAATCATTTCGAGTTGCGATGCCCGCAAGCAATTCAATCAACCTTCATGCTGGACACCTAGAGAGTTGGACCCGGCAGCCACCCCAGGACTGAGTTCCCTCAAAAATTACAAAGAGATTGTTGACCTTATCTACTATGTTGACTAAGGAAATTTTTCAGACAAGCCGGAAAGACACCCAGTGCCCGTCCCTGTCTCCTTCAAAAAATTGAGTAGTTTTTCCAGCCAGTCCTCCCGATAGTCGACAAGCTACTCATCCAAAAAATTGCGTAGTTTTCATGAGCAATCCCTCTGCTGCTCAGCTCAAAAATTGCATAGAGATGATCAGTAGGTTGGCCTCCCAACATTAGTGAAAATTCCCTCGCCAGCAGCTCTGTTATCGGGAAAACTAGTGTCCATTCAGAGCTGCTAGTCCCACTAAGACGGGTAGCTATCTTAGAAACAAACAAACCAAAGTTACTTGTGTTTTCCTTTATGAGAGATAGATGAGAGAGAAGTAGAGAGTACCAACCTCAGTCTTTCGCTAGTCTCCTTGCTTGTTTCCTCTCTCCTTTAATAGAGCTTTCGCCACTCCTTTCTTACTTGTCCCGCTTCAAAGAACACCTATAGAGTCAAAGCAGCAAAATACCATCAAAGCATAGAGATCTATAACCATAAACAATATAGGATTAGATGTATGTTAACCATACAAATGCATATACAAATACAAGATTCAGAGATATACAAACATATGGAGGAAAGCTCAAATAGCTTTATTGATAGAAGTAGTAGAAGAGAGGGTTACAACCAAGCTGTCTGATCCAGCATCATACTCCCAACATGAAAGCCCTCTTCACCTCATACAAAGCAATATCACCCAACAATACAATGTCTCAAAGAGAAACCAACAGCACTTCCTTACAAATGACAAAATTCTAGCCCCTGGATCTCTAGGATGAGGGATCCATATATAGATGTTTGTAGGCGAGTGAGTCAGCTTCTGGGATTTTGATTAGTGTCATTTCATTGATAGTTCTTGGTTCTACTTGGAGATTTCATGATCTCTTACTCATCCTTGGGCAAATTCAGAGAGGCAAGTGTCATATGAGCAGTTTCTAGAAGATTCTTTGAGTTTTCACCTAGCAAACTGCCTCTGCCATTTGTCTGCTCTCGCTCATCGCATCCTACAGAAGGGATTTTCAGTATGCATCACACCCCCCATGTGTAACAAGTGAGATGCATCGCACCCTCAACATGGAGCAATCTGTATGGTCCAGTTTTGACCAGTTCTAAACAGTTTTTCAGGGAGAACTTTTGGGAAATGATGTAATCAGTTGACCTTGATCCTTTAGGGTATGAAACAACACTTTTAGGGGTTTGAGAGCCCTTGGTTTATGGACATATTTGATTGGGGTTTCAATGCCCAAATATGTCTATAACAATCTCCCAGCAGCAGACTACTCGTTCCCTCCAGGAGTTGCGCAGTTTCCATTGTCAAGCTCCCAGCAGTTGACTGCCTTTTCCCCTTAGGTATTGTGCAATTTCTACTACCAGTGACCCAGCGTCCAGCTGCTAGTTCCCTCCAGGAATTGCACAGTTTTGGCTGCCAAGCTCCCGGCCAGTTCCTCCAAAAAATTACACAAATCCTGTCTGCCATTACTCCCTGCAGCCCGGACGATTCCTCCTAGAAATTGTGCAAATTTTGATGTCAAGCCCCATTGCCTAATCGTTCTAGAAAATGCGAAAATTTTGTCTGCCCGGGCTGTTCCTCCCAAAAATTGCATAGTTTTTCCCTCCAGTCGAGCCAGACCTCACAGGCAGACACTGTCAATCCAAATCATCCATCTTCATTACCTAGTGACCCTTGCTTAGTTTTCATCAGCAGTGCCCGGAGCCATCATCCTGCCTCACAACCTTGTTTCCTCTCCTAGTCACCTACATCCAAAACGATCATGTGTCATGGTAGACTAGGAGGATTTCAGATTTGATGTCATCTCATCATGAGTGACTGCAGGTATAGGTACACCAACAAACATGGTGTGACAACGAATGGGATGAACGAAGGGAGCACATGCAGAAGGATAGGTTCACCAATGGATGAATGAACGATGCATGTGAAGAGATGCGCTTGTGAACGGATGATCATGCAAAGATATGTTCGCGGATGGATAGACGAGCAAACATGTAAGATGTGCTCACGGATGGACGAATGGATGAACATGCACCTTTCGCGAATAGACAAACCTGTCAATCCTTCCATTATACAAGTAAGGAGAAACGTGCCAAAGCAACATCAAGCGAACCAATGACCATCGAAGACTCTGTGTACCTTGCCATGCGGAGGTGAAGTTGTGACACACCACGAAGACATCCACCACCCAGTAGCACTGCTGCTCGACATGCACTCTAGCAGCAACACGAATGTATGAGCATTGTCATGTTGAGTCATGTCATGAATCATGTCATCCACATATCTATTGTGGGCCATTTTGTTAATCAATGTAATGTAAATTGGAAGTCCAAGAGACCCACTTGTTGTACAAAGAGTCATGTAAAGTCGAAAAGTCATGGAAGTCAAATAGTCATGAGGGTAGTCGAACAGCCACAAGGGTCAGTTTCACCCTTGGCTATAAATACCCCCTCATTTGTACATGCAAAGGACCTTTCACCTTAGCTCCTCCCACATAGCCAAGAAAGTCTGTAATATTTTTTTTGAGGATTAAGTATTGGCTCCAATGGCCTGTGCATGGGGTTAGTGATGTATGCTCTAATGATGTGTCTTGGAAATTTTTCTTAATTCAGAAGCGTGCTAACAGGCCAGCACGTTTTCACACATGTATTGTAACTGTCGTAAGATTAATCTTGAACACTTGTAATGCATGTTGCATTAACCTGTGTTGAACACTTGAACTTATTTCCTTGTTGCAATACATAATATGTTAATGAAAATGTGTTGTATATGTTGGTAACGATGTCTCACCCGTGGTGGCTATCTCCCCAGACATCAGACAGACCTTTCACATAAAACTTGTTGTAACAACCATTGCACTCATGTGGACTCATCTGCTGAGTGTTGTATGTGTTATCTTCCCTTGTGTGTTGTGACTGTCACATCCGTGTCGACTGCTCCTCCGGAAGCTGTGCATGTCCTATTGTGTTGTGTGTTCTAGCAGAGTTGGAGATTTCTCCCAACTGACTTGGGACTCACTTTCACCCTCTCCCTATATAGTGAAAGACCATTGACACAAGTAACACTAGCAATCACCAGGCACACGAACCTCACTTCTAGAAGACAAAGCAGACCACTCTCCTGTGCTGGCAAGAAAGACTTGAGGCAAATCCTTAAGACAATGGCAACCGGGCCATCATATTGGATGGGACTCCCACACCAAATGGTATGAGGTCTGGTCTGTTTGGGACATCATACCGGGGCGATTCCCTGAATGTTGGCGGGTCCAGCACCATCAACACAATTCCAAATTTTGGATGGAGTTGTTTGCAGGCTTGGGAACATATTTAGCTTTTAGTACAGCTTATGATCTACAAACATATGGACAGACAGAGAGGGTCAATGGGATTCTTGAAGACATTTTGAGGATGTATGTCATGCATAAGTAGCAGAAGTGAGAGGAGTATCTTCCACTGGTAGAGTTTGCATAAACAATGGGTATTAGGAGTCTTTGAGGATGGGTCCATTTGAGGCTCTTTATGGGCGGAGCTGTAACACTCCCATCATCTAGAGTGATCCAGTGAACAGGATGTTGATTAGATTAGACATGTTGGTAGAGATTGAACAGGAGATTCAGGTTATTAAAAGGAATCTTAAGGCAGCAGAGTTATGTAGATCAACACAAAGAATTCGAGTTTCAGGTTGGGGACCATGTGTCCTTGTGCATCTATCCCAAGAGGAGCTCCTTGAGTATTAGATCATGTGCCAAGCTGGTACATCAGTATTGTGGTCATTTGAGATCCTTGACAGGATTGGACCAATGTCTTATAGACTTGTACTGCCTCCGACAAAGAAAGTCCATGATATTTTCCATGTTTCATTGCTTAAGAGATATGTGCAGGATGTTGATTATGTGATTGATTGGTCTATATTGCAGGTGGAAACAAAGGGATAATTCTAGTGAGAACCTCAATGCATATTACAGCGGAAGCAACTCATGCTCCAGAACAAATTAATCGAGCAAGTTAAAGTGCAGTGGAAGCACTTTGGGCCCAATGAAGCTACATGGAAGATGGTTGATCATATGTGGGCTTTATATCCTTCATTATTTGTTGTTTCAAACAAATGATTTTTTGGCATGTATATGTATATGGATGTTGTTGTAAATTATGCAATGGGATGGTTATAAAGCTCCATAAGCAGTATGATGGTCATGTTTTCAATAGTTTGGTATATTGTAAATATGACAATGAGTTGTGTTATAAAGCTCCATGGGTAGTATGTTTTGTTGGATATAAGAGTCATTGAACATCGAGGACGGTGTTCCCCTAAGGGGGAGGAATTTGTAACATCCCCTAGTTGATTTTCCATGTAAATAAAATGTAGAAATTAGGTTGTAGATTCAAAAATTCTCATGAAATTTACTAAATCACAAGACTTAAAGCTACTGTACTTCTCAGCGGACATTAATTCAAAATCTAGAACACAAATCATAGACATGCAAAAGGAAATGTCACACATGCACAGAGATTTATCTAGGGGAAAGAAACTACTCAAAACCCCTTCCTATTCGTATTGCATTAATCAAAGAATAAAGATGAATACATATCATTGCTCAAGCTTGAGCAAAACCTACAAATGTATAGTCTATCTCTATGCCTGACTCACTGACTCTAGCCAAAACGTATCCAATTTTCAAGCCCTCCAAGCTCTGACCTCCTTGCGTTGTTCGTTGAGGAAATTAGCCCCTATTATCTAGGAAATTCCCCCAATTGGATTGTTCACTTCCTCTAGGTCCTTCCTCTGACTGCATGCACCACCTGTACACATGGGAATAGTCTATAACTAATAGTACACTTCTTTGGAATCTCCATCTCAACTAGGTAACTCCAGTTCTATGCATGCATCAATTATTTTAGGATATTTGGTTACTTAATTGGTTGATCGTTGAGTGTGGTTGAAGTTCCACTTCAACAACTTGACCTCCGTTAGTTCCTCTAATGGTCAGACCTAATTTAACTGACCATAACTCAATTAACTGAAATAGATTGCTACAAATTAGCAATCAATCATATTGAACTGAACTTAAGCTTCCCAACTTGAATTAACTGAGTGACAAGTACCATGTCACCTCAGTTAACTACCTCCATGACTTATGTTGAAATGGAAATTTGAATTTTCTCTAGTTTGACCAAGGCAAAGTCAAACTGAGATTTTCTTACTACGTTTTCATCATAAAATAAGGCCAAGGTCATGGGACACGTTTTCCAAGCTAAATGTTGGGCAAAACACTTTAGTGGGCATCACTTGTGATTAATTAATGGCTGTGAAAATTGGCAAAGGGACAATAATTGACAACTATTTATGAAAATAAAGGAAAATAGGAGAAAACGAAGGCAAAGAGACATAGATATGCGTGCAAGAGAAATTAGAGGGAAAATGAGGGAAAATGAATAAAATAGATGCCTCAATGATAAAAAGGCTTCTAAGGATCATTTCATAGCTTTTTGGCTTAGCTTTTGTCGATTCAGTTTTGGATCTCTCATTTCATTCTCTCATACTCTTGCACACTTAGGGTATTCTTGGAGCATTCCTGGAGAACTTTTGCATTCACTATAATTTGGAGAAAGAAGGAAAAGGAAAGCAGGGAATGCAAGTAAACAATTGGATCATCAGCTTGTTGAAAATTGCAGCAAGAAATTCTCAATTTGATTTTTCCTTGATTAAATTGAGAAAAATTGAATTTCCACATTAGCACACAACTTGGATGATGTTAACTTGTGTGACATGGCTTGTGTCACCCAGTTTACTCAGTAAATTCGAGTTGGAGGAGTTAGAGTTTAGATCCGCATGAGTGATTGCTAATTGTAGCAATCAAGATCAGTTGTCTCAGGTTGTTTTCAGTTAAACTAGTTCCAGCTTTTGGAGTAACTAGTGGAAGGTCAGTTAAGCAGTGGGACTTCAGTAAAACTTAGTGATCATCTATTTAACTGATCAATCATCCCAAAATAGCTAGTGCATGCAGAGAATTCGAGTTACCCAGTTGAGGTGGAGATTCCAAGGCAGTGTAACATCAATTGTAGACTAGTATTGAGTGTACATGTGTTGCGTGAAGTCAGATGACCAGCCTAATGGAATTGCACAATTCAATTGAGGGAGTTTCCTAAATAATAGGGGCTAATTCCTCAAGGAACAACGCAAGGAAATAAGAGCTCAAGCCAAGGCAAAATTTGACTAAGTGTGGATCATAAGCCTTCAATGAGTAGAGAGATAGGTTGTGCACTTGCAGGGTGAGCTTATTTGAGCAAAGAAATTGTAATACATCTCTATTTCATTTTATTAATGCAAGAGGCAATGGGGTTTTTAGCGAATTGCTTTCCCTAGATAAAAATACTTATTGCATGTGTGTTATTTCTTCTTGCATGTTATAATTTTTTGTTCTAAATTGTGAATTAATGTTCTCAGAGCAGTAGTGTAGATTCTTGTGTTGTAATTTTGATTAAAACTTCATGAGTAGTTGCAAATCTAGAGCCTAATTTCTACATGGTATTAGATATGGATTCACATTAAAGCAGGAAATTTGAATTTGTTTCTCAAAGGTTCAAATTTGAAGATCAGTGTAGTGGGATTTATTTAGCAATGAGAAGATAGCCTTCAATTGACTAGGCTATAGTATGCCTTGGAAGGCACCTCTAATTTTTTTGCATGGAAGGACCGCATGGAGGTAGTATTGGATGACAATGGGTTGCTAGAATACATCAAGACAGACACTGCAAAACCTCAAGCATTTGATGCTCAGAACCTTGCTTAGTTGAAGAAAAGATGTAGCCAAGGTGAGGAGAATCATCTTGGAGGGAGTACAGGATCATATTGTCTCGAATCTCCATGGAAAAGAAACTCCATTTGCGATGTAGAAAGCACTGGAAAAATTGTTCGAGAATAATAGTGACCACAGGAAGCCAACACTCAAGGATAAACTTCGAAGTATCAAGATGCAGAATAATGACACAATTCTGCAATATTTAAGTAAGTTTATAGAGTCTCGTGATGAACTTAGCGAGGTCGGTGTTAATTTCCATGGAGAAGACTTGGTAACCTTATCCCTTCTAGGCCTTCCCAAGAGCTAGCATATCTATCAAGATTCGGTGAAAGGGAGGGAGAAACCACTGAGTTGGGAGTGCTTATGGTCCGATTTGGCACAAGAGGAAATGAGGCAGAATATCAAAGATGGGACTTCATCCAAGGGTGAGGATGAAGAAAAATTGCATTTGATAGAAAGGAAAAGAAGGAAAAAGGGAAAAAATAACAATACAGTCAAGGAGGCAAGAAGAAAGATTTATAAAAAATTAAATGCTTCCATTATCATGAATTCGAGCACTATGCCATGAAGTGTCCACACAATAATACAAGCAAGAAGACCTCGGGAGGAGCAGTAGGTGAATTTGTAGCTTCATAATTTGAGCTTGACTTTACCCTCATTGCACGCATGGCCAACACAATGATGGTGAGCATGTAGCACTTGGACTCAGGTGCCTTGTTCCACATGATGGGTAATAGAGATTTTTTTCAGTGACCTGGAAGAATTTCTTTTATAGATGCACATCGAGATGGGGGATGATGGAAGGTATAGCATGACTGGAATTGTTACAATCACCTTTTAGAGGGAGTTGAGCTCCCCCCTCAGGCTCAAGGATGTCATGTTCATTCCGGGCCAAAAGAAAAATCTCATCTTTGTTGCAATTTTGGAAGACCGTGGTTATGATGTGATCTTAAACAAAGGAAAGGCATTCATGAGACACATAGCCATGGGATGGGTGAAGAAGATCGATGTTCGTTTGAAGAACCTATACAATATATATGTGGAGGATGGTGTTGCATTGAGCACAAAGACAGAAAAGGTGTAGAGCCTGGATGTCAGTGAAATATGGCATAGAATACTTGGCCATTTGCATCATGGCACTTTGAAGATCATGCAACAAATAACCATAGGACTCCGTAAAGGAGCACTTGAGCAGCAAGATGTATGCAAAGGATGTACCTTAGGGAATTACACAAAATCCACATTCCATGACCAAGACAACAAAGCACATGCAGTCCTTGAAATGATCCACTCCGATGTCTGTGGAAATTTCTTGACAGCCTTCACTACCAAGCACAAATATTTTGCCATTTTTATTGATGACTTCTCACGGAAGTGTTGAAGCTTCTTCATGCGGAAGAAGGATGATACATTCTCCAAGTTCATAGAATTCAAGACACTGGTTGAGAAAGAAACCAACAAGAAGGTGAAGGCTCTTAGGAGTGATACTGGAGGTGGGTACATGTCGAATGAATTTAAAAATTTGTGTGAAAAAGAAGGCATTCAATGAGAGTTGACAGCACCCCACAACCCACAGCAAAATGGCGTGGCTGAGAGAAATAATTATAGCATTGTGGGAGAAGCGAGGGGGATGTTGCATGATCAAGGCCTACCTCTGAATTTGTGGGTCGAGTCATGCAACACAATAGTCTATTTACAGAACTAGAGTACTCATTGGATTCTTGGCATGATTACATTAGAGGAGGCTTTCTCGAGGAGAAAGACGGATGTGTCACACTTCAAGATTTTTGGAGCTTCTGTTTACTACCATGTCTCCAAAGAATCAAGGAAGAAGCTAGAACCAATAATAGAATTGGGGGTATTTGTGGGTTACATAGAAACTCCCCACAACTACCATGTGTACTTGTCATCCCTTAGAATGACAGTTGTGCAAAGGGATGTAAAATTTGATGAAGACAAAGCTATGCATTGCTCTCTTGAGAGGGAGCTTCAAATCCCACTAGAAGAGGATCTTTTAGCTCCAAAGGAGAAGCCTCGGGAAGCTTTGGAGCAACCACAAATTGAGGAGAAAAGAGTGGAGACAACCACTCAAGCAGAACCATCAAGAGAAGGCAAGAAAAGGACCAGGTAAGCTAAGAAACTTGTGCAGGATGCAAGGGAGAATGTGGGTGCACCTTCAAATCAGCACAGGCAAAGAAGGCCACCAGATCAGTACAGTGGCTACATGGATCTAATGACTAAGCTTGTATAGACTGATCCATCCTCTTTTGAGGAAGCAGTAGAGCATCCAGTATGGGTTGATGTAATGGGGGAGGAATATGAATCCATTGTATAGAACAATGTTTGAAAAGTGGTCCCAAGGCTAGCAGATAAATCAGTTGTGGGTTCGATATGGATCTTCGGTAAGTCATGCAGCAGATGGAAGCATAGAAAATTACAAGGCCAGATTTGTGGCCAAGGGGTACTTTCAAGTTGAGGGGATTAATTATGAGGATACCTTTGCTCCTGTAGCAAGGTACTCATCCATCATATCAATCCTTGCTTTAGCTACACATATGGGGTGGAAGATCCACTAAATGGATATGAAAACAACATTCCTCAACGGAGTTGTTGAGGAGGAGGTGTATATCGAGCAACCATAAGGCTTCGAGACTTTTGATTGGGAGTCTCATGTGTGAAAAATCAAGTGAGAATTGCATGGTCTCAAGCAACCACCCCCATACTTGGTACACCAGGATCGATAGTTATCTCATCAATTTGGGCTTCACCAAAAGTGAAGCAGATGCAAACCTCTAACATATCTTGGTAGAAGGTAAATTGTTGATTATTGTCTTATATGTTAATGACTTGATTTTAACTGATGATGAGCAGTTGAGCAGATATTGCAAGGAGGACTTTGCAAGAGAGTTTGAAATGAAGGACATGGGTCTCATGCACTACTTCCTCGGATTGGAAGTATGGCAAGGCGATGGGAAACTGTTTATCTCTCAGGGAAAGTATGCAAATGAGATACTTCAGAGGTTCCACGTGGACAGTTTCAAACCCATGGAGATACCTAGCGACCAAATGGAGGAAAGAGGATGGCTATTAGGTGAGGAAGTGGATGTTACTATTTACCAACAGTTGGTGGGTTCACTAATGTATCTTGAGAACACACAATCGTATATGTGCTATGCAGTCAAATAGCTGAGTCAAGCTATGGTTAGGCCAAAAAAAATATTTTGGAGGGAATCTAAGCATGTTCTACGGTACCTCAGAGGAACTACCAAGTTTGGACTATGGTACAAATGGACAGAGGGAGTGAAGTTGTGAGGCTTCACAAATGCAAATTGGGCGGGGATTCCATCATACTGAAAGAGTACATCAAGTTGGATTTTTAGTGTTGGGTCTGCAACATTTGCTTGGTACAACATGAAGAAATATATGTGGCACTCAACTCAGCAAAAACAGAATACATTGTTGTCAGTCAAGCAGCATGTGAAGCGATCTGGATGAGAAAGATACTTGTTGGACTATTTAGTCAAATGACGGGTCCAACTGTGATCTACTGTGATAACTAGAGTTGCATCAATCTCTCTGAAAATATTGTTTTTCATGATCAATCCAATTATATAGATATTTGGTATCACCATTTACGGTATTGTGTAGAGGCGATAATGTTGTTGCAGTACATTCCAATAAAGGAAGAAGATGTTGATATTTTGACAGATTCCTTGTCAAGAGGGAAGTTTGAGTTCCACAAGTGGAAGATAGGCGTGGTTGATAATCCCTTTCTTGCTGAGAGGGAGTGTTGAAAATTGTAGCAAGAAATTCTCAATTTGATCGTGCCTTGACTAAATTGAGAAAAATCGAATTTCCACATCAACAGGCAACTTGGATGATGTTAACTTGTGTGACATGGCTTGTGTCACACAATTTACTCAGTAAATTCAAGGTGGAGGAGTTATAGTTCAGTTATGCATGATTTATTGCCAATTTGTAGCAATCAAGGTCAGTTATCTCAAGTTGTTTTCAACTAAACTAGTTCCAACTTTTAGATGAACTAGTGGAAGGTCAGTTAAGCAGTGGGACTTCAGTCAAACTCAGTGATCATCCAGTTACCTAATCAATCAACCCAAAATATCTAGTGCATGCAGATAATTCGAGTTACCGAGTTGAGGTGGAGATTCCAAAGCATTTTAACATTAGTTGTAGACAAGTCTTGAGTGTACAGGAGTTGCATGCAGTCATATGATCAACATAAAGGAATTGCACAATTAAATTGATGTAATTTCCCAAATAATAGGGGCTAGTTCCTCAAGGAATGACACAAGGAAATAGGAGCTTAAGATGAGGAAAATTTCGACTAAGTATGGGTCAAAAACCTTCAGTTAGTGGAGAGATTGGTTGTGCACTTGCAAGGTGAGCTCAGTTGAACAAAGTAATTGTAATACATCTCTATTTAATTTTATTAATGCAAGAGGCATTGGGGTTTTTAGAAGATTGCTTCCCCCAGATAAAAATACTTTTTGCATGTGTGTTATTTCTTCTTTCATGTCTGAATTTTTTTTCTAAATTGTGAATTAATGTTCTCATGGCAGTAGTGTAGATCTAGTCTTATGGTTTTGATTAAAACTTCATGAGTAGGTGCAAATCTACAACCTAATTTCTACACATCTGCAATTCGATTGCTTTGCAGGTAACATGTTGCATATGTGATTTCCTTGCTGGTTTTTGGATGCATGGTATATGCATGTGATTCTCTGGTTATGTGTTGTCATTGGCATGGAGATTTTCCTGGATTAACAGTGGTTTTAGCCTTGCCTTTTCATTTCTGGGATAGCCATGGTGTTGTGGGTTTTTTTCCGCTTGTTTTCTAATTTGTGCTTAGGTTCCTTATGATTGTGGGTTGGAACAAATGCTTTAGAAGCCCTGGAATAACTTGGGTTGAGTTACTAGTTCCTAGAGACATTGGTTGGGAAAAACGCTCTAGATCCCTTGGTGGGTTGAGTTACAAGTCCCTAGATTCGTGGTTGGAACAAACGCTTTGGAGCCCTGTAA
This sequence comes from Pinus tabuliformis, assembly GCA_031772625.1. NCBI lineage: Eukaryota > Viridiplantae > Streptophyta > Pinopsida > Pinales > Pinaceae > Pinus > Pinus tabuliformis. Next base: position 671,143,687 of record CM062816.1, read on the forward strand.
GGTTGTGGGTTGAGTTACTAGTTTCTGGAGCCCTAGACAACTTGGGTAGAGATCGATCTAGTTGATGTTAATGATTTCTGAATTGTAGAGGTGGAATCATTGTGGTTGAGGAATGAGGTGTTTTGGACTTTGGAAGCCCTAGTTTGTTTTGTCTCAGTTTATTCCATGAGATCCCACATTCATGCTTAGAATATGGTGCATGGCTGATTGGTTGAAAGAGAGAATTGGTTCAGACCAATCTATGGTCTAGTGGTACGTGGAAGTCGCTACATTGGTCTGCATTTTCATATGTGAATAAGATTTATTTTCTTATTGTGATTTATGAATACTTGCACTAGTTATTTTGTTAATATTATGGTTGATTTTCCATGGTTTCTATGTTGGGTATTTGTTGGTTATATGATGCAATCTATTTATGGCTTTTGACATGTTTTGATAAGTTATTAATTGGTTGATAAATGCATGCACTAACAAGTGATATTACAACTAGATAGAGAGGGCTTGGAGCCTTCTTGGTGATTCTCAGATGAAGGCTAGCAGTTTATGATTAGATATGGATTCATGACCTGTAGCGTACATTTTCTCCGTATGTTTGATGAAGTGTTCGTTATGGATTAGGTAGTCTAGGTCAATATCTTGCTTCCAGTTTGAATGTTTGGCATTATCGTCATTTTAATTATGATTTTGGAAAGTTACAGGTAGTTCTGGGTAGTTGTCTAGAGGCTAGCCTAAAAAAGTGGCTCAAATCTCGGAACTACTAGCATTAAATTGGGGATTGTAGGTCATAACTGCATGGAAGTAGGCCTATGCATATGGCTGGAGGCCTATAACTGCACCCTTTCCTTGTTGTACATGAAGCTGGGGTCTTAGGTTAGAGAAAAAAGGTTTCAACTCAGGGCTTGATCACTTGGGGTGGTTGTTCAACTCCTAGGTGATTGTAGTCCCTGTATGATGTCAGTAAGTGTTCAGTTTCTGGGCCCCACTTCCTTAACTAGAACTTGGAGGTCGGGTCATGTCATAGTGACACTCGTCTCATGTTTACCTTGGAGATCTTGTGAATTTGGGTAAATATGGGAGGAAGCGTTATAGTGTAGATGTTGGTTTTCGATTTGATGTAACTAAATGTATGATGTAATTGAATTTCGAAGTAATTAGATTAATAGTGTGCATGGATTTTAGAGTAAACACAAAAAATTATTGACAATGTGCATTGATTTCTATGTCACAATAATTCAACCATAAATAAAATACTTGAATTTTCATGTTAAATAAAATGTTCACTTACCCGAAATGTTTGCTTCTTAAAACTGTAAACTATTTGTAATTGACTACATTCTTATTATTCCCATTTTCCACCATTCAACATTGTTAGTCACTTTTCATCCAAACGAGGTAATAGAAAACAACTACCTTTGAAACTTACTAGGAGTTTAACGCTCCTTATGTCGGAATGATTGACTTTGGAGAAAGCTAATATTAATATTGGAGAGCAAGATAGACAACGTATCGCGTTTACTACAATAGGTATTTAAAGATTTGAATGATCTACGATTTCAGCTGCCATTTTCATATGATCGATATGAAAAGATGGAAAAACTAGCAGGGGTGAAAATAAGAACAGTGGAAGAAAATAGTTTGAGATTGATCACAATGAAGACTATTTATAATTGACTACATTCTTATTATTCACATTTTCGATCATTCAACACTATTACATTGTCACTTTGCATTCAAATTTCTTATTTCATCATTCAAGTTATTAACATTCTCTATCATCTCAACAAACTCAGGTAACTAAGCAAATTTAAAATTAAAATGATCATATTATTTTTAAACATATTTATCATATTTAAAATGACCAAAATAATTAGATGTTCAACAAATTTTGTGTGACCGTGCATGACTAAAACCAACCTAGATCCATATTAAATCTGGATATATTAAGTGCTAAGAGGGATCAAATCTCTCGAGTTGCAAACCTTTCATCAAGTTTTGCACTCAAAAAAGAGGTGTGCACCTTGACAGATTTGATCCCTCTAGGAACTTAATATATCTGGGGTGAAGACGCATCTAGGTTGGTTTTAATTCAAAATTATACTTCTTAATAAATTTTTGAAATATATTACTATTTTGTTATTGTTTAATTAGGCCAAGAGGTGCTCTATAGCCCATTATTGGGGAGATGTTGAAATCGTGTGTAGAATGAAGCATTGTACCATAAAAAAATTAAAACATTATGTCAATTCAATTAAAAAAGTAATAAAAGTAATAGATTGATTTAATTCAATTTATTATCTTGTAATTTAAAAAAAAATTAACGGTAATTGGTGAATCGATAGCTTCAGAGGACTATTATGGGCAAGGCATAGGATCAAATCACAATGTTTGCCACTATTCACCTCAGTATCAAGATATTCAAATTTTCTTGCTGTTATAGACATTTTTGTGGCTTACAACTCCAAGCATGAAATGTCCATAAACCAAGGGCTCCTAAGTCCCTAAAAGTGTTGTTCTAACCCCTAAAGGAACAAGGTCAACAGATTACAGCTTCTCCCAGAAGTTCTCCACCAGAAACTGCACAGAATAAGTCAAAACAGGATCATTTCAGTTGCTCCACTGGCTAGGTGCGTTGCTTTTCACCTAAATACACTGTGAGGGTGCGTTGCATTTCAAAAGTCCCTTCTGTGGGGTGCGATGGGCGAGAAATGACAAATGGCAGTGTCATTCGACGAGGTGGAGAGACAATGGAAGCTTCCAGAATCTTCTCCTGTGACACTTGCCTCACTGAATTCGACCAAGGATGAGTAAGAGGCCTTCAGTCTCCAAGTGAAAGCAAGAACTGATAGAGAGAAGACGCTAATCAAATCACAAGCTGACTCATCCTCCTTACAGATATCTATATATGGATCCCTCATCCCAGAGATCCGGAGGCTGGAATTTTGCATATTGTAAGGAATTGTTGTTTGTTTTTTGAGACAAACATCAGATTGTTGGGTGGTCTATGCTTTGTTTGAGGTGAAGAGGGGCTTCTTTGCTGGGAGGTTGATGCTGGGTCAGGAACCACTAGTTGTAACTCCTCCTGGATCTTTTCTTGTTTATCAATAAAAACTATTTGAGTTTTCCTCCATGCTTTTGTATCATTGATGCTTGTTACATTTGTATGGTTAACTTAAATCTGATCCTAAGTTGTTTATGAATATAGATCCATGTCTTTGTATAGTGTTCTTCTTCTGTGATCTTACAGGTACTTTGTGAAGTTGGGCAAGTAAGGGAGCAGGTAGCTGGAGACTATCAAAAAAGAGAGCGATTGGATCAAAGGATTAGCGCAAGCCACAGGTTGGTTCTTTATATTCCTCTCTATCTATAGTTCATAAAGGAAATACAAAAGTAGTTTTTCTCTGTTTGTTTCTAAGGCAGCTGTCACACCTTAGTGGGATAGAGCAGTTCTAAATAGACACTTTTCCCTGTAACAAAATGGCGACTCCGCTGGGGAGCTAATTAGTTTGTTTGTTTATCATTCTTTGTTTGTTTGTTTCATAAACTTATAAGTGGCATTCGAACTGCATTTTCCATAACAAATGCAAAGTAGACATCTGCTGCTTTAATCCATTCACTGGATCTGTTTATGATTTAAACAACTAATTCACAAACTATCTGATTTCCCTTGTGATAGCTCTTAGATCCTCCTTAGATCTACCCTGATTGTTGAATTACCGATTGCTTTTTACTCGGCCAAAAACCAAAGATTGAACTGCAAACTGTGACCCGGAACCCGGACAGAGTCTCGTTTCTGGCCCAGCGCAGGTACTGTTAAGAGATCCTGAATTTCAGCGCACTTCCCGAAAGGGCAACCTGCGCTGCATTTTAGATTCTCTGTGTTACAGGTGCGCTGATCAGACTAGCCCTATGCAGCTGTGGTTCTTGTGCTTCATTCTTTCCAATTCTATCTCTGAATTTTGCTGCCTGTGATCAGTATATGTCTGTTTAAAACCCCTTTTCCTTGCTGTTATTCTGCCTCCTTTGTACAAAGAACTGTAGATGTTTTTATGTGTTTGTTGAGTCATTTACAGTTCTCCTTAGAAAAAGTAGCATAATCGAACTGTCGTCCTTTGATTTGAATCTGTCGTAAGTGTCGATTTCAATCGTAGGAAAGAATTTGATAACTGTTGATGGTTAATTATCTTGTTACTTTTGCTTTTGGTCTGAATTTGTGATTTTCTAGTGTCAAAAAACGAGTATTCATTTCAAAATCGTAAGGTGTCGTAATCATCTCTATTTTTTATTTCGAAAAGAAGCTTGTTTGTGTTTGTCGCTTGGAAACAAATTCAGATTTGTGCATCAACTTTCTTTTTAGCATCCATATACTAAGAAAGTCGAAAACAAATACATGCATGTGCATTTGCATATAGACAGTCTGTTTGGTTTGATTTAGGAAAGTGCATTTACAGTGTGCTCTTTGCTCTTTGTGAAAAGATTTTGTCTTTCTTTTCCCTAGTAGCTAGGATTTTCATTGCATAAAAGAGATAAAAAGTTTGTTTATCATCTTTAGATTGCATTTTAGGAATTACATCTACATCTTGTGGTGAACCCAAAAGGCAAACTTCATAAGCAAGATCAACTTAAAATAAATTCAATGAATCTAACAACGCTTTGGAACTTAACGCACAACATTTAGAGGTCTAGGCTAGAGACGTATTCCGGCGTCGTAAAGCCTGGTAACTGTTGTTCTCACTGTTGGTTGGGTAATTCCTCCACTTTGAGACGATAAGTGCCAGTACGGACTTGTGCTCCCACGTACCGTCGAGTATATTTTGGAAGACCCCTATAGGCTTAAATCCTTTATCCATAGGAAGCCGTGTCTGTCGCCCTATCGATCGCAATGCACTGAACACAACATTCGGGAAGATTGACTGTCGTACTGTAAAAAGTATTCTACAGTTTTGCGATTGGTTTGGTACTCCCTCTACCTAGACTTCCAGAGCAGTCCCTTTCGTTCCTTTTCAGACTCGTTAACGGAAAAGGTCCATCTGAGCACTTGTCACTTCAGGCTCATTAAAAATCGAAGGAGACTAGAGTCATCTTTTGTTTTTTCTCGACTCTTAAAAACTGAAAAAACAAGTTGTGTCAAAGCGTCTAAAATTTATTTTAAACAGAATATTCATTACCCCTTTCCTACGTTGATCTTGGGTTGAGAAAATGGAGTCCACCAACCAAGGAATTCCCCTTGGAGGAAATCCTAGTCCCTTCTCCTCTTGGGGAGATGTTGGAGCACCCCATATGGCCACACTGTCGCTTCCAGGACTGACAATTGGTTTGCCTGTATGGCTCTTCTCAACCTCTGTCATTCAGAACACCACTATTCCTGAACAATCGAATCAGCAATTAGACGAGTCCAGAGTTACCCACCAACCTTCTACTTCCTCTAATTCTTCCTCTCCTCCTTCCTCTTCGCTTGATGGGGCTGCTAAAGCCAAAAGTCAAGTACCTAAGGAGAAGAAGGAAAAGAAGAAGAAAGAGAAGAAGAAGAAGGAACCAAAAGCGAATGGGGGCAAATGAGTGTTGTCTAACAAAAATCCACACACTGCATCGACCAGGCCTAAATCGCCATGTGTCATTCGTAAGGGAGACCACTATCATAGAGATTGTCCTTGCATCCCTCGGATCTTAAGGGACTGGTCTCCCCGTTTGCACAACCCGGTGTCGTCAACCTCTGATGATCATGTTGAGAACACACTGTCAACTAGTGAAAGTGAAGCTCCAGGACAAAAAAGAAAATATAGATTTCCTTGTAAACTATGCGAAGCCGATCATGTCGTACACCGCTGTCCCTTCTTAGACGAGGCTAAAAGAGTTTTGGACGATCGTCCGATTTCACCGTCACGACTTCCTCCTGGATATAAAAAACTCTTGCCGAGTTCGTCACCAGTTGAAAACTCGGCTGGCCCGCTCAGGTGGTCGGCTGAAGCACCTATCATTGAAGATAAACCATCTGAATCCATACCAGACGAAATTCAAAAGGTCGAGGCGGCAGTTGACCCGGTCTTGCCTTCAGAGGTTTCATCTTCAGATGATACACTCAATGAAGAGAACAAGGATGACATCGTCCAAATTCTCTTCATAAACACAGACTCCAACGAACATGGGGGCAATTTACCTGTTCCTTTACCGCAGGAAGGAAGTTCTTCAGAGTCGTACCTGGCCGTCTATTCGGTCCCACCTCCAAGCAACCTAGTTGTCTCCTTCGACTGGAATCAACTAGGCAGACCCCGTTTACCAGCTAGTATACCATTCTGAATTATTATTCAAATATATAGAATGGTTATGGTTGGTACCATCATAGATGAGGGGGCTTCTGTGAGTATCCTTTCCTCAACTGCTTGGAAAGCACTTGGTTCGCCATCGCTTTTGCCTGAGATGAGAAATCTGACAGGCTTTGATAAAGGAACCAGTCAACCGTTAGGGATCCTTCCCAATGTGCCCATAACATTGAGAGGGAAAATCGTTCACATGAACGTGATGGTAGTTCAAGGACCCCTGGATTACAATCTACTCCTTGGACGAGACTATGTTTATTGCATGGGAGCAATTGTCTCCTCACTCTTTAGAGTAATGTGTTTTCCGCACGAAGGAAGAGTGGTCAAGCTCGTAGACCAGCTTTCATTTCCCGGATCACGCATAGAAAATAGTCATATACCATCCCTGAATGGTCTTTTCATGCAAGAAATGTCTCAATCTCCAGTCCGTCCACCCGATGAGCGTGAGTGATTCGGGGGGACATGACTGAAACCCAGGGGGCATGCATCCTGGTCTGCTTCGGCAGGAAAACTTCGGGTATAAGGTAGGTTTCCGCGAGATAATATGACCTCCGTACTCCCGTCTATGATTGGAAGGGGGAGTTGGACTGGAACAAGATCCTCTTGTCAAAGTTATGTTAGGGACGGTCACGCCATACCATCCGCTCACCGTTGTTTATTTCGGTAGACATCGCCAAAGAAGTGTTTTGTTTGCACCGTGAATAGAACAATCTTTGGGTAACCTGTAAGAGGTAGGCCTCTCTCGGTAAAACAAATGTTTTAACGGACTAAAGAAGGGGTAACCTTGAAACTCTGTTTTATACCTGGGGGCATGCAAACCTTTTGGAGTGCAAGCAAAGAGTGATCATTTATCTGTTTTTTGGATTGGTCATTTCCTAACTTGCATAAAGAAAGGATGTGGGGCAAAACTCTAAAAGTTGTCGTTTTATATGAGACATTCTTATCACACGACTGGATTAATCGAGTAGTTTTAGCACATAGTTCAAGCTCGTTAAAAAATAAACATAAGACATGAGCAAATGTTTCTACCCGCATTTAAGCTCGTTAAAAAATGAACTATTCCCTGGTAAATAACCATCGTGAATGTAGTACTTCAGCCATTAAAGCCTTGGTCATGTTTGCACCGTCACCTCCACTTTTTCATTGGCCGATCATTCACCTCCATTTGATTGTTTACCCATTTTGAGGAACAGCTGCGAAGAGTGATCTCACTATCCATCCTTGTGACACTGCCGTGATTGGAAAATTCCAAACCTTACCTGGAATCAGCTGCTACCCATGTTATCACTCGTTCCTCAAAAGACGAGTCTCCTTTAAGCTCTTTTCAATTGACTCGTAAAATATGAAAAGATTGCCAACTCCTTGGCCTTCCAGCTCATTAAAGGGACAGGAAGTGCTATCCCTCCTCTAGATTTTAATCTTTTTGGACCTGAGGGATTATTACACAAAAAGATCGAGCGCTTGTTTTATTCAGCTCGTTACAAGTGACGAAAATTCATCCCTTCTGTATTGTTTTATACTTTTTCGGACTTAAGGGATTAGATGACGAAAAAGGAATTTTGGAGTTCCCTTTACGTTCCTTTTCAGACTCTCTAAAATTGAAAAGGACCGAGTTATCTTTGTCGTTAGACTCGTTAAAAAGATTAATAGCGACAAACTTGTCTATAGACGAGAACGAGTTTCACTATCGCTAGGCTCGTTAAAACATAGCGATGGGTTTGCCCAAAGGGCAAATTATAGAACAAGCATATGTTATCCTCCTCAAGCTTGACAAAAATAAAGAGGTATTGTTCAGCAATGACTGGGGAAAATTGGGAAGAAAACTCAAAGAAAATTTATTGGTAGCAAGTCGCTCTTGAACATGACACTTCCACTCCGTGTCCGAGTCGGGTTGGGTTGTTTCATTCACCGGTCACATCACCATGGTCATGCCATACCATCCACATTTGGGGTTAATGCTACCAATCCATCACATCAGTGTCGTCGATATGTTCAAGAAAAGTCATCCAGAGAAGTCACTTGTGTCTCACCCACTACCATACATTATACTCCATTCTTTCATGACCGCCGCCCTGAACCTTATATCACCAGATCGTTTTCACCTCCATTAAAATCATTTGCTCCGTTCCGTGTCATTGATGTGGGATTCATTAAGGCCCTCCTGTGACGGATCACTTCTTGTCAACATCAGCTCATTATCCAAGAAGTTGATCTAGGAACACCCCATTCAGTACTTTGAAGCTTGCATGCCTCAATGGCAAGTTTCTCACTTCTGGCAACAGGTTTACATCAATGGCCTTCGACCGAAAGATTTTGCGTGGTGTTCGACGCCAAGTCCTTTATTCACACCACGTGAATTGTACTGCAGTACCTTGAGGATCATTATCATTATCGGTGATTCCTCTCGCGCTTGTTAACAGTTTACATCATTGACTGGTAATCAAGCGATGTCTTTCCATGTTCGACTTCAGAACATTTCTCACATGGATCGACTTGTACTTCGAGTGAAGATCGGACGAGATTGAAGACCCTAGATCTAGTTTCATCCATCCGGGCTGCGATATATATTCAGGAAAATAAAGACATTAAATGTACATCATTGCTGCACAGATAATCATCCACTCAAAAGGATGATGGCTCTACCAGAATCATCAGTCTACACTCAGACGATTGTCTGTCCTATGTACATGAAAATGAATTTATAAAGCTGAGCATGGGAATGCCCGCCTCAGCTAGATCATGAAAACAGTATGAAGATAATGTATTGTATTGTATCTTATTACAGGTCTCCTCCCAACATTGAAAGAACTTCGGATCCTCATAATAAAGCATTTCACCCGACACCAAAAGGTTAACGGCCTCATACTTTAGGGGGCAACTGTTATAGACATTTTTGTGCCTTACAACTCCAAGCATGAAATGTCCATAAACCAAGGGCTCCTAAGTCCCTAAAAGTGTTGTTCTAACCCCTAAAGGAACAAGGTCAACAGATTACAGCTTCTCCCAGAAGTTCTCCACCAGAAACTGCTCAGAATAAGTCAAAACAGGATCATTTCAGCTACTCCACTGGCTAGGTGCGTTGCATTGCACCTAAATACACTGTGAGGGTGCGTTGCATTTCAAAAGTCCCTTCTATGGGGTGCGATGGGCGAGAAATGACAAATGGCAGTGTCATTCCGCGAGGTGGAGAGACAATGGAAGCTTCCAGAATCTTCTTCTGTGACACTTGCCTCACTGAATTCGACCAAGGATGAGTAAGAGGCCTTCAGTCTCCAAGTGGAAGCAAGAACTAACAGAGAGAAGACGCTAATCAAATCACAAGCTGACTCATCCTCCTTACAGATATCTATATATGGATCCCTCATCCCAGAGATCCGGAGGCTGGAATTTTGCATATTGTAAGGAATTGTTGTTTGTTTTTTTGAGACAAACATCAGATTGTTGGGTGGTCTATGCTTTGTTTGAGGTGAAGAGGAGCTTCTTTGCTGGGAGGTTGATGCTGGGTCAGGAACCACTGGTTGTAACTCCTCTTGGATCTTTTCGTGTTTATCAATAAAAACTATTTGAGTTTTCCTCCATGCTTTTGTATCATTGATGCTTGTTACATTTGTATGGTTAACTTAAATCTGATCCTAAGTTGTTTATGAATATAGATCCATGTCTTTGTATAGTGTTCTTCTTCTGTGATCTTACAGGTACTTTGTGAAGTTGGGCAAGTAAGGGAGCAGGTAGTTGGAGACTATCAAAGAAGAGAGGGATTGGATCAAAGGATTAGCGCAAGACACATGTTGGTTCTTTCTATTCCTCTCTATCTATAGTTCATAAAGGAAATACAAAAGTAGTTTTTCTCTGTTTGTTTCTAAGGCAGCTGTCACACCTTAGTGGGATAGAGCAGTTCTAAATAGACACTTTTCCCTGTAACACTTGCCCCTTCGAGCTTATAGGAATTATTTGTCATGATTTTCAACTTGTTCGATTTTTTCGCCATGCACGCTAACATGTCTCCAGAGAATCGAACCTAGATGGAGGGGGAATTAAACCCGCTAGCTACCACTCAAGCTATTGTCCTTTGAAATCTTTTAATTTTGTTTTTATTAATAAAATTACAAACAATTAAAAAAAATCATAATATGCATACCGCATTAAAATAAATTTAAATAGCAATGATTCATATTCATAACCATGATATTTCAAAACATGTAATTAATAAACATATGCTTAGAATTAAGAATATATATATATATATATATATATATATATATATGTGATATATATATATATATATATATATATATATATATATATATAGAATAATATAAAGGAATAAGGCCTCAGATCGAGGATCCAAGCCATAAGTTTCTCATGTGGGGAAAATATGATTCAAGGTATGAGAGACAAGTTGGTTTTTGTGGGCAATAAAACATATGGTGGTTGTCAAACATAAACTCATGGCCAGAAAATGCAAAATGGTGATCAGATGTTAATCACTATTATAATGTCCATGCATGGTGACTGCTTTAATATGAGAGCGATACTAGGAAGGAAAAATTGTGTTGATATAAGGAAATGGTTTGTAGATTCATCGAGGAAGACGGTTTGTCTGCTACTTTGGATGCTCTTAGGTCAAGCCTTATGGCACTTTCACTTGGCTATGGCTTCATGATAAGGCGCTCAAGCTCCCTTCTTTTACTTATGCCATTCTAGTTTATATATGTTCCTTTGTGTTTGGTTTCTTCGTTTTTATCCAGGGAGAATGCTTTCTATTTTGTGTTTAAGTATTTCATTTCGGGGAATTTTAGGTTTGATGACTCTCCATCTCTCAATTGGAGATTGAGGAGTCTCTTCATAGCGATCCTTGGTAATTTTGTTCTTCGACTTGTATTCTGGAGGGTTAAGATTCTCCTATGGGTGGAAAACTTTCTCTAGTTAGTCTCTCTCATTTGAGATTCATATTTTATGGTTGCTTTGGTTAATTATTTGTGGCAGTTCTATGTATTTCGGTCCCCCACATTTCTTTGGTCCATATTTGAAAGGTCAGGTTCCCTATGCTAGTTCTTTCTATCTCTACGAAGAGAGGGTGATGAGTAAAGGTTTAGTTGGATTGTGTTTTTCCACACACTAGGTGAAAACCACTTGTTGCTTTTCTTGTTGGAATTTTTGTTAGGTACAGGGGCTTAACTCGAGGTGCTTATGGGTTGGTATCGAGTGACCCTATTAGTTGGTTGATGTTTCTAGTTGTTAATTGTGATGAATCTAAATCCCTAACAAAAAGGCATAATTGGGCTTGGGAGTCAAGTTCGATGAGTCACGCATTTTAGGGACTAATGAAATTCGGTCAAGTTGAGGTACGTCTTGATTTCAGTAAGCTTCAAAGGATTTGCTTGGGTTGGGCATTTGATAAAGTGTTCGAACATTGGTTGACAATAAGTTGTTAGTTTTTTGTAGCATTGTACATGTGTTCTAGTCTCGACATTGGACAGAGAGGCTAAGAAACACAAGATATCCAAAACTCATAAAAAAAGTTTTCGGAGAAAATACCCAGAGACAATTCAATTGAATTAATTGATCAATAATTAAAAATGCCTAAGTATAACTTAGGGAAATTGATTAATTAAATGGAATTAGTTGAGAAAAGTGATAATTCTCTAGAAACTCACACAGACTGAGTTTGAGATGATCTTAGCTATTTATGGGGATCTAATCATGGTCGTTGGTTCACCGATGAGAGATTATAAGAGCAATATTATGGGGACGAAGAAGACACATCAAGTAAGTGGGTGATATAGGCATATCAAATTTCCCAGAGAGCAGAGATTCAATCGGGAAGGGAATTTGATCCAAAGATCAGTAGTAGAGTCAAAGGAGCAGTAATAGAGATTATGGTGGAGGTTTTCAGTGTCGGAAGAGCCAAAAGAGAGAGGTCAAGTTATTTCGTAGGAGGTTGCGCAAGGGCTTGTGCAGAACCTCAAAGAGGCAATTCGATTAAGCTAAAGAGGAGGTTGATTCACGAGCCAAAGACCGAGATAATTTTCCAGAGGGCCAGAGAATCAATTATAGTGGTAGCAACTAGGAGGTCTGATTCATAGGAAGATTCAAGGTGTGCATGTGGACTATGAAACATTTGCGTAGGGGTCTTGGAGAGCCAGTTTCAGTGGCCATTTTTTGCAGGATTGCATGTGGAGAAGGGAAAATTTCCCTTAATAGTTTTACCAGTGATTTCTTAGGAGAGGATTACCAGTTTGGCATCCATTTTATTGTACTCAGATTTTGATGCTAAAGAATGATAATAACACCCTCATCTGTTACATCGGTTTTCCCACATTGGGTTTTTCTTAGGACTTTTGTCTAAAAATAACCATGTTAATTTTTTTGTGTGTGTGTGCTCTATTTTCGGAGTTTTCGGTTTCTTTTCCGCATTATTTTTATTGTGAAGAAATTACAGTGTGATTTATTCATTATTTTGTCGTAATAAAATAAAATCCATAATTAATCAATTAGAATAATAAAGTTCAGTTTCTGCATTTCAAGGAATTTTCACATGGTATTATAGCAATGTTGAAGACACATTAATAGCTCGGTAACGAAGGAGAAATTTTATAGCTTCAGAGGGAGTCTCTGGGAAAATTTTCCAGATCTATGCAAAGACCATCCTAGCAACTCGAATTGTTGGGTGGGAAATTAAATTTCCAGATCCACTTAGGAAGACAATTTTGATTTTCCTAGTAGAATTTCTAACAGGCAGTGGTGTTGTTGGAAAGCAGTTCTGATAAGCATATCATCTAGGTCGTTGAGTAGATATGGGAATAGTGATTTTGCAGTAGGGTTTACAGTAGCAGATCAGCACTAGGTGGAATAGAAAAGCACACATAGAGGAAGGAACTTCCTTATTTTCCTCGAGGGTTTCTAGATTCAGTTTTCTGGATGAAATATGAGATTTCCATTGCACGTGGCAGTAGTAGTAGGCAGATCTGTGCATTTCGGGAGGGAATGTGAGTAGCAGAGTAGGCAACCAAGCAAGAAAGGGAGGAGATTCTTATTTATTTTCCTAGGTTTGAGTTTTGTAGAAATGGACTCAATAGGACTTTGATATTAGGATAGGCTAGATGGATCCTCTAACTATTGTATCTAGAAAGCCAGAATGTCTTTCCATCTAGATGAGAATGGTAAGAAGATGTATGTAGAAATAATTATAACCATACCTACAAACCCATAATAGTTAGAGAATTACAATAAGGAGATGGCCCAGGTGAAGCGGTTGATACTTGATGGAGTTTGAGATCATATAGTCTCACATTTAGCTGCGAAGAATACAACAAAAGAAATGTGGGATGCAGTCGCTACAATTTTCCAGAATCCTTCCGAGAACCGAAAGATGTTCTTGAAAGAGAAGTTGAGGACCACTAGGATGCATAAGGGTGGAGTCACCCCTTATCTCACTCGAATTCAGAATTTCTAAGATGAGATTGCAACAGTTGGAGACACACCTCTCGAGAGTGAGCTAGTGCATATTACTCTCAACAATTTCACCAAGGAGTGGGAAACTTTTGTCCAAGGTATCACTGGATGAGATAATCTACCAGTTTGGGATCAATTGTGGCAATTTCACTTGGGAATAGATGAGGCTTGCTCTGGTCGAGAGTAATATCAGCAGTAGTAGTAGCAAAGGACTGAAGAGTGTAAAAGACAAGGAGAATGTAGCCCTTGCATCAATGGGGAAGGCAAAGAAAGGTCTCAGTCAAGGACAAATCTCAAAGGGAGAAGAAAAGAAGAAGAAATATCTATCGAAGATCAAGTTCTTCAAATGTGGTGAATTTGGTCACTACATTACCCAATTTCCTATTTAGTCAATTTAGTATGTCCTGAATTGCTACATTAATTATCAATCCGGGAGTCGTAAACTGATGAAGTGTGGTGCACTGTATGTGCAAGACAACCTATTTCTTACTTTATTGTTTTCAGTTTTTATCTTGTTTTTGAGGTTTTGTTCTTGTTGGTCTCCTAAGGTGTCTAATGCAAATGGAAATCCTATTCTAAGGTCTTAAGAATACTTTTAAAGGTCAAGTATGGATGTAGATTTTAAGACAAGGTTCATGTCTCTTATGGTAATTTCCAAACTTAGCACTTCAAAAGATCTCAAAGCATGCTATTGATAAAATCATTATTTGAACAAAAGTGTAAGTATGCAGCTACTTAAATCAAGCAAAAGATGAAATGTTGATCATGAGGTTACTGTCTCTGTTGCCCATCTAATTACAGAAATAAAATCTAAACTACTGCACTCAAAACCCAAAATTGCAGACTAATGAAAGCAAAATCAAATTACTTCACTTATAATCTGATAGCTCGCCAATTAACTTCTCAGGTTAATCCATGGCACCGGAGATAACTTCAAATAACATGAAGAACTTGATATCTAAACTACCTACTTGCATATTAATAAAATCAAAATCAAATTACTTCACTTATAATCCGATAGCTCGCCAATTAACTTCTCGAGTTAAGCCATGGCACCGGAGATAACGTCAAATAACATGAAGAACTTGATATCTAAACTAGCTAATAGCAGCAAACAAATCTCACTGAAATCAAAGCATAACAACTGAAATTTAAAAGCTAAAGTCAGCAGAGAAGCAAATCTTAGATCACTACTTGATGCAAAAATTATATTCAAAAGTTCAAGCATAACCTATCCTAAAATGCATTGACCAGTGTTAGTGAAAAATATAACAATGCTGCAAAATCATGTACAGGAATAAAAACGATTAATACCATAAAAAAATTATGAGAAATATACAGTGGAAATAAGAGAAAATACGCATGAAAACTTTACAAAAATGAAAAGCAAAACCTCAACCAGCAAGGGCCCTCTGCACAGCCTTTCGTTAATACGCTGTCACCTCAAAACCATGCTTTACACAGTCATAAGAAAACAGAGCTTTTATATTGCAAAATAAAGAGTATGTCTTCTCGTTACAACAGCAAAACTAAAGCTAAAACAACAGCGTCAATCCTAATATCTGTACTAGCTACTTGTGTTGCAAATGCTTTATTTATAGAGGAAAGTAGATAACTGTCTTTTGGAGAAAAATCTTCAGCAGAGGACATGTAAACAAGATAGAACCCGTAAGTTCAGCCTCTTGGTTGCCATAAACATTAAATCTACAAAAGGTGGGTGTTGGATTTGCGTCATGGAGACGGCCTGCAGCTGTCAAAAGTGGATCCATGAACTCAGGAACGGTCTTGGACTTTTCACATGTTGGAACAGAGACCTAATTGACGTAGGACTCTTTGTTTGACCGTCCTTTGACCGATGCCTTTCTTCATGAATTCGGCTAAACAGATAGGACCTTGTCCATGTGTAGATCATTTCTGAGCTGCCCACGTGCCTCGTTTCACTTGCCGACACCTGTAACCTATAGAACAATGGAAAGAGCTGTAGAATTGCGAATTAGCTGAGGAAAGTGGCTACATTCCGTAGCTGATGAAAAAAATCTAAATCAAATAGCACACACAAGGATATAGTTAGAAAACCACCTAAATGCACTCCTAGATTCAATATGTAACAATATTTGATAGCTTATGAGGCACTGGTGTGGGAAAATGGAAGAGAAAATGTTTAGAAAAGTATGTAGAAGAGAGGTAGTTATGAGCCTCAACATGTCCCAAGAAGAAGAAGGACAAGAAGCAGAAGCAGGAGCAGACAAAAACTTCAACATAGATCAATAATTTGTCCAATAGTTTGGAGGACGAATTCGCTTTGTATGCAACTATAACTCCAGGAGAGAGGTGGGGAGATCTTGAGCTATAGTTCCTAGGGTTGAAAATATTTGGGCAAGATCCACGGAGGAAAACATTAGAAAGATGTTTCCTCATGGATTATTACCTTATCTACAGGGGCCCATAAAATTTTCAATAGCAGATGGATCAATTTTAGCATGGCATAGTCAAATCTTGAGGGACACTTGCAGAACTAGTTACAATTAGTTACTTGAGGGGCATAGCTAGAGACTCAGTAGACAATGCAGAGGCTAGTTACAGTCAGAGAAGCGGTAACTGTTGAAAATAGAAACAAGAAATGATAAAAATAGAATCCAGAAATTCCAATTTTAATTTTTCCTTGAATTAAAATTGTGAATTAAAATCGAATTTAGTCTCACCAGCTGCTTGGAAATAATTAATTAATTCATTATGGATTAATTAATTGGAGAAATTCAAATTAGAAGTCTTTCTAAAGTCATGCAATAGTTATCCCTTAAATTAAGGAGATTATCCCTTAATTAAGGAGATAAGATTGAGTTGTATTTGAGTTGTAATTAGTTAGCTCAGTTTACTGAGTTAAGTCCAGTTAAATTAGTTCCAAACTATTTGAGGAACTAATTGTGAGTTATCAGTCAGTTGATGCATGCATGCACTCAACCAGTGTACTCCAAATAACTAAAGATTCCCTCATCAGACACTCATGCATGTCTATTCTGAGAAAGACCTAGTTAAGCTAAATGTCAAGGATAGTGTACTATCAGTTGCATGTGTTTTCCTATAAAAGAAACTCTTGCATGTAGTCAAGGTAAGGTTCCTTGAGGATTGCACAGTTCTGACAGTGTGTTAGAGCAGTGTGTGAGAGCAGTGTTCCACTAGGTGAAGGAGATCATCCCAGAGGAACTGCGCAAGGAAACAGGAGCTTGGAGGGCAGAGGAGAAGGCTTGTGAGTAGCTTTGATTGCATGTGAGAATCTAGGAGGATTGTACTGAGAGCAGCTAGCTGTGAGAGCTAAGGCTTTGTATAATTATGATGTATTTCCACCTTGTATGATAATATAGATAGTGGGGTTTTTAGCTGAGGCTTTCCCTTGAGTATTTTATGTGTTTCATGTGCATTGATTCTTCTTCTTCTGGTTATATGTGTTCAGCTCGATCTTTAAGCTTCCGTAAATTGAAAGTAGAAGTAGATTATAGTATTTTGCTTTGGTATATTGCATTATCGGGTTAATCTATAGTTAGATTTTCTACATGGTCTGAAAGGTAGATTTGTAGAGAAATTGTAGAATTTCTACATGGTATCGGAGCTAAGTTTATCGGAGCAGTGAACAGTATTCGGAGAAGAGAATTCGAAGTTTGAAGTTCAGGGTTGCAGGTGCAAATCGAATTCTTATTCTATGGCTTGAGACTCGAGTATGCCTTGGAAGGTAGCTTGAATTACATTGCATGGAAAGATCGCATGGAGGCTATATTAGAAGACAATGGCTTGAAGGGTTTCATTGATCAAGAAATCCAAAAGGCAGCTTCAACTAATGCACAAGAGTTGGTTGAGTGGAAGAAGTGTGTGGCGAGGGTGAGACGGGTCATCCTTGAGGGAGTTCGAGACCATATTGTCTCAAGTCTCCATGGGAAGGATACTCCATATTCAATGTGGAAGACATTGAAGGACCTCTACCAGAAAAGTAGCGACCATAGGAAATTTGTGCTCAAGGATAAGCTTCGAAGAATCAAGATGGAGAACGGCGATACTATTTCCACATATCTGAACAAGCTCACCACTTGCAAATATGAGCTTGGTAGTCTGTGAATAACTACTGTCAATGATGATATGGTGAGCCTCACTCTCCTTGGTCTTCCAAAGAGCTGGAATAGCTACCAGGACTCTGTGAATGGAAAGGAGAAATTGTCGGATTGGGAACGACTGTGGTCGAATCTTATGTAGGAGGAGATCTGGAGGAGCACACGAGACGGTTCTTCATCCAAGGATGATGATGAAGAAAATATGGCCTTAGCAAGTAAGGAAAGGAAAGGGAAGGGGAAGGATTCCCATTCCAAATCGAATTCTTCTCATGGAGGGAAGAAGGGTGACAAGTCTAAAGTGAGATGCTTTAATTCTCACGAGATGGGACATTATGCGACTAATTTCCCATCGAAGAAGTCCAAGAAGGGATCCTCAAAAGGATCGGAAGGTGAGGCATTAGCCTCTCAGTTTGAAATGGACATTACCCTCATCGCATGCATGGTGTCATCGATGATGGGTTGTGGTTGGTATCTTGATAGTGGAGCCTCATTCCACATGGTCGGTGATAAAAGTTTATTCAGTACCTTGGAGGAGAAAGACCTCAAGATGCGCATAGAGATGGGTGACGACGGAAGGTATAGTGTTTCAGGAGTGGGCATGGTTACTTTTCAGAGGGAGCATGGAGCTCCTATCACCTTGATAGATGTGAATTATGTGCCTGGACTGAAGAAGAACTTGGTATCAGTCGCGATGTTGGAGGACAAAGGCTACGATGTTGTCTTCAGTAAAGGAAAGGTGTTTCTTAGACACATCACCATGAGATAGGTGAAACAGATTGGTTCACGAGTTAAGAACCTGTATGCTCTTGAGGTTCAAGATGCATGCAAAGCCTTGAGGAGCAAGGAAAATGTTAGAGACTTGGTGGTTGAGAGGGAGAGTAAATTACCTCTCAACATGCAGCCCTAGAAGAAGTCTCAGACAATTGTGGAGGAGCCACAATTGGAGAAGTGGGAAGAGGGATCACATGCAGCCATACCTCCAGGTGTGAGGTGGGGCGATGTGAAGTGATAGTCTCAAGAAGGCTGAAATTGGGCAAGGTCCATTGAGATGTTTTATCTCATGGATCGTACCTTGCTATGGGAGCCCAAAGTACATAGTAGCGGGAGGAATCAGTGGGATTGATGAAGTCAGAGATCAAAGTGATGGAGGCTAAAGTAGTCAGATACTGAAGAGCGCAAAGAAGGATTGACAACAATACAGAAAGGCAAAGTCAATAGAAGCGCAAAGTTTTCATTTGATAGAGGCAATAGCAATCAGAGACTTTGATGACAAATGCATCATATTGATTCAGGTTGGATGTTTTTTTTTGTTTCTGGAGTTGTTGGAGAAACATCACTAGAGAGAAGTGTTGCATGCATAACATTCCAAAGGTTCACGATCATAATTGAGTTGAATTCCTTTCTTGTTGAGAGGGAGTGTTGAAAATAGCACCAAGAAATGATAAAAATAGAATCCAGAAATGCCAATTTTAATTTGTCCTTAAATTAAAATTGTGAATTAAAATCGAATTTAGTCTCACCAGCTGCTTGGAAATAATTAATTAATTCATTATGGATTAATTAGTTGGATAAATTCAAGTTAGAAGTCTTTCTGAAGTCATGCAACAGTTGTCCCTTAAATTAATGAGACTATCCCTTAATTAAGGAGATAAGATTGAGTTATATTTGAGTTGTAATTAGTTAGATCAGTTTACTGAGTTAAGTCTAGTTAAATTAGTTCCAAACTATTTGAGGAACTAATTGTGAGTTATCAGTCAGTTGATGCATGCATGCACTCAACCAGTGTACTCCAGATAGCTAAATATTCCCTCATCAGAAACTCATGCATGTCTATTCTGAGAAAGACCCAGTTGAGCTCAATGTCAAGGATAGTGTACTATCAGTTGCATGTGTTTTCCTATAAAGGAAACTCTTGCATGCAGTCAAGGTAAGGTTCCTTGAGGATTGCGCAGTTCTGACAGTGTGTTAGAGCAGTGTTCCATTGGGTGAAGGAGATCATCCCAGAGGAATTGTGCAAGGAAATAGGAGCTTGGAGGGCAGAGGAGAAGGCTTATGAGAAGCTTTGATTGCCTGTGAGCATCCAGGAGGATTGTACTGAGAGCTGGCTAGTTGTCAGAGCTAAGGCTTTTTATAATTCTAGTGTATTTCCACCTTGTATGATAATACAGATAGTGGGCTTTTTAGCTAAGTCTTTGCCCTGAGTATTTTCTGTGTTTCATGTGCATTGATTCTTCTTCTTCTGGTTATATGTGTTCAACTCGATCTTCAAGCTTCCGCAAATTGATAGTAGAAGTAGATTATAGTATTTTGCTTTGGTATATTGCATTATCGGGTTAATCTACAGTCAAATTTTCTACATGGTCTTAAAGGTAGATTTGTAGAGAATTTGAAAAATTTCTACAATAACATCGTGGGATTATTTGCAGTGCAAAGCAAAGTTGGTAGTAGTATAATAGGCACAGTGTAGTGTTAGAAACAACGGAAAGGCAGGGTGGTTCAACTACAAAGTAGCTGATGAATCATAGTATGTGTGGTGGCTTGGTGAGCAGTAGCAGGTTTTCACAACTGTCAGACATCAACACTGTGAGGGAATATGTTATGGGAGAGAACACCTTCCTCGATAAGAGGCAGTGTTGGTTTTTTGTATCATTATACAAGTGTTCTAGCCTTGACTTTGGTCAGAGAGACTAAGAAACACAAGATCTCTGTTGAACCCATAAAAATTTTCGGGAGAAAACACCTACAGACAACTCAATTAAATCAATTGATCAATAATTAAAAATGCCTAAGTCTAACTTAGGGGAATCGATTAATTAGAGGGAATTAAGTGAGAAAAGGGAGAATGCTCTAGAAACTCGCACAGATTGAGTTTGAGATGATATTAACTATTGATAGGGATCTAATCATGGTCCTTGGTTCACCAATGAGAGATTATAAGAGTAGGACGATGGGGATGGAGAAGACACACCGAGTAAGTGGGTGATCTGGCAGATCAAATTTCCTAGAGAGCAGAGATTCAATCGGGAAGAGAATTCGAGCCAGAGATCAGTAGCAGAGGTAAAGGAGAAGCGACATAGATTATGGTGGAGGTTTCTAGCACCAGAAGATCCAATAAAGAGAGGTTGAGTTCTTCACTAGGAGGTTGCACAGGGACTTGCACAGAGCGTCAAAGAGGCAGTTCAATTCAATTTAAGGGTAGCTTGATTTAGGTGCAAGAGGTCGGGATAATTTTCCATCAAGCCCGAGAACCGTTGCTAAAGGTAGAAATAGGTAGGATGTCTGATTCAAAGGCAGATCTAGGGTGTGTGTGTGAGGGACTATGTAGCATCTGCGCAGGGGTCTTGGAGAGCTAGTTTTTGTGGCTAGTTTGTTGCAGGATTGCTTATGGAGAAGGGGAAATTCCCTTAATAATTTTGCGAGTGATTTCTCATGAGAGTATTGCTAGTTTGGCATCCAGTTTATTGTACTCAGATTTTTCTGCTGAAGAATAGTAATAAAATACTCATCTACACTAGTTTTCCTACATTTTGTTTTTTCAAGAACTTGTGTCCAAAAATAATGGTGTCAATTTTATTGTATGTGTGTGCTCTATTTTCTTAGTTTCCAGTGTATTTTCCACAATATTTTTATTGTGAAGAAATTGCATTGTGATTTATTCGTTATTTTGTCGTAACAAAATAAACTACATATTTAATCAGTTAGAAGAATAAATTTCAGTTACTGCATTTCAAGGAATTTTCACATAAATTTAGTTTGCATTGTGGATAATTTGAATATACTTCATGGAAGAGGATGAAGTGGACATAGAGGTAGGCGAAATTCCAGGGAGGTTGCCTCTTCAAGGGATAAACTAGCTTTTGAGCACTCTGTTGAATGTTATTGCATGCATAATCCTCTTCATATCATATGTGAAATTGTAGTATCTTAGGAGGACACCTAATAAAGAAGAAGATATATATCATACGCAAACATCATTGAACATGTTGGATGTTGGGTTCGAGATATTGCTTATACCTTACCACCCAAACCAGATACCTCCAAATGGTAGATGTATATTGGCGGGTCAAAACGATCAGGGGGAAAGTCTTGTGAAATGGTTAGAAGAGCAACATGAAATTCTTCTACAATTAGATGAAGCACAATGAAAGATAAGTAAGTTGGACAAAAAAATCAATATATTGGACCAAGCATTGAGTTTATAGACTCGGAGGACAAAGTCAATCCACCTAAAACCATTCAGGTGGGTTCCTCCACAACTTAGTACATGGATTTTTTGATTTTTTGGTATATTATTTGTTTAATGTGTTATAGATATAGCTAGTTATCTTATATGGTATACCCATAGTTGGGAAGTAGATGAGAAACAATTTCTAGAAACTTTTGCTAAATTAAATCTCATATAGCATGGAGGATATTTTATGAAATACCCAAGAAATCTAAAGCTATCTCACTCGTCTAGTTTCCCTAGTGGCAGACTAGTGAGAACAACTATGTATTGTTTTGATATATCTCTTTAATGTGATATAATACTACCTACCCAAGTTATAAAAAAATGCTAGAACTAAGATCCATTTTACCATATAAACTAAAATAATGATTCATATTGGTAATTATTATATTTGAGAACTTAATATTTAAATTTAGTTAATAAGCGTAAAAAAGTGTAATATTTACAACATTTTTTTCCTAAGCTAGCAATATATCTATTTATAATCAATGTTATACATATCACATTAAAAAATAAAAAAAAACAAATACAAAAAACAAAACAAAACAAAAACAAAAAACAAAAAACAAATTATAAAAATTATTAAACATGTGAAATAAAAATGTCAACCACACATTTATGTAACTATATGTATTATCAGAACTTTACTCAAATTAAAAATAAGAAAAGTATCCTCATGGGATGACCAATTGGTTGGTACAATGGGATGTTATCCCCTCGACTTGGTTTTAAATCCCATGCGGGCACTTCTTTGACCTGTTGTGATAATTCTCAAGGAGTAGGCACGCCCACCCTTGTGGAGTCTCAACTGTTGCTAAGTCATAAATTCATGGTATATTTAGCTTAGGGGTTGTTGGATTATCTCCTAGTATTATTGTGGTAACCACTAGGTTTCTTCTTGGGTTTTGCCCAAAAAAAAAAAAAAGTGTGTGTGTTTATCTATATATATAAATATATAAAGAACCACCATAAATGCATCTTAACTTTGAATCTAACAACAGATGAAAGGAATCAAATCTCTCAAGATGCAAACCTTTTCTCAAGTTTTGCACTCAAAAAGAGATTTGCATCTTGAGAGACTCAATTCCTTTGTATGCTTGGTAGATCCAGAGTTAAGATAGATTTTTCATAACTTAACTCATCCTTTACTATTTAACTCCATAATTGATAGTTCATTTATTATTTTTGGTCAATCTCTTCTTTCTTCTTCTTCCTTGTCACGTCTCCCATTATAAACAAGCAAACAGAAAATCATAAGAAAAAAAATTAACACAACATATTACACTAAGGGTGTATATATATATATTTTCGCAAAGGTGATTACAATATACATATATAACCATGATTAACTGATTCCAATCTTTAATGGTGACTTAACCTATGACATCCCACCTGGTAACTTGCACATACCCACAAGTTAGGTTATCATGACATTGATTAACTTGGATTAGTTCATAATTATCTAGAACCCTCTTTTTTGCGTTCCACTAGGCAATACGGTCTACGGTTGGGAACTCCATCGACAATTTTCGTCTCACAACCACGATCAACAGTCAAGGAATGAGAGAGTTGATTGAGGTAACCGACTTCCCTCTCTAGCGCCACGGAGGACCATTCTGCACCCCGGTTGTAAGGCCTTTGGGAGATGAACGCGACGGGCACCTGCGAGTCGTGCACGAGAGCGGGCGCACGGGCGGGCGGAGGAAATGTGCGACAAGGTGCGACGGTACATACGACGGAATGCGACGTTATGTGTGACAATATGAAGAACAGTTTGCGACACTTAGGAGAAGTGTGTGGAACGTTTGGATAACTTATATGCGAATTGGAAGGGAGCTTGCGTGAGGGCAGGCCGACCTATGGAAAAGCATTTTAAGGATGCGTTGTGGGTGTTTTGGGGGTCGGCCAAGGGGCTGCCACCCCACATGAAAACCCATGTAATATGCATATATATAAGTGAGCATGGAGGCTCATTTCAACAACAAGACATTCGCTCATAACATCTTCGCAAGAAGGACAAGAGGAGTGCGCAGTTTTGGTGAAGGAAATGCGCATATCTCATGCGCATTAGTCTTGGAGATTGCGCAGACTTGTATCTTAGTTGATGGTTGGCAAGGTGTGCCATGTATTGGGTGAATTCTGGTGTACGGTTCTTGGTGTAAGACTTGGCAAGGATTCTTGGTGGCTCGGGTGAGCACCGTCCTTTGTGCAAGAGATGCACAAGATGTTGTAAAAGGCAGGTTGCCTATCTATTGTAAAATTTGGTTAAGTGTGAGACTTGGTTCGGCCAAGACACACTTGTATTGTAATCTGATATTCTTAATAAAATTGTCGGGCAGACTCACATTACGGGGAGTTGCCCCTCCCCTTTATACTTGTTGCAATTGTTGATGTTCTTGGTTAATTGCATGATGATAATGAATGAGTATGGGCTTCATTAAGTATAAAGGATAATTTCTTTTACTTAGTTGCGAAACACAAGCTAAGTATGTTAATGCGAAAGTAGGCGTAGTCCACGAATGTTAGTATTGGTGAAAAGAAAGCGTTCGGTGGTGCTGCACCTTGCTACAAGCGGTTGGAAGACTACCGCAGGTGTAGGGGCGTGACAGTTGGTATCAGAGCTCGGTCTAGAGCTGGTGAGCAAGGTTTGCTCGTGAAGGTTTGAAGTTGATGACAGGTGACATTGAGGCTTGAACAAGGTTCAGGTGTTGAAGCATTTGAAGGTAGTTTCAAGACTCGGGTTTGAGCAAGGTTGCTCGTGACAGTGGAAGCAGGTCTAGCAGAGGTGAAGCTTAGTGCTTGGACCAAGCTGAACGACAAGATGGCAAGTTTGGGAGAAG
This sequence comes from Pinus tabuliformis, assembly GCA_031772625.1. Taxonomy (NCBI): domain Eukaryota; kingdom Viridiplantae; phylum Streptophyta; class Pinopsida; order Pinales; family Pinaceae; genus Pinus; species Pinus tabuliformis. Next base: position 671,168,624 of record CM062816.1, read on the forward strand.
GTGGAAGGAAGCTCTTGCTTACCTTGGACAGGTTGAAAAGGTTGAAGGAAGAGAGGCCCCGAATTCGGAAGGAACTTGAAGTCTTGGAGAAGACTGTTGAAGAAGAGCTTCTTCAACTTGGTTGGACAATGGAGCAAGATGAAGTTGCAGATTGTGCTAACAAGGAAGAGGAAGCCGTGACAGTTGAAGATGTTGCAGACATGACCATGATGGAGGATGAACTTGAGGATGATCAAGTTGGACCAGGATCGTGCAGTTTGCGGACATGGATGAATGAGGGAGAGCCTCATGATGAAGATGAAGTAAGTATTGATACTTGTGTTTCATTTGGGCATTTGGTGGATGGACCGTATGCAGGGAGAGCCAAAGCCTGTTTGCCTATGCGATGGAGGATCTTGCCATGGATGACTAGGATGAGACCTTGTATGGAGAAGCCAGGATTGTTGGCTGTTGCAGGACTTGTTGGGGTTGTTTGTGACCTTATGGTAGAAGGTACAAAGGCCCATGACAAGGGAGGAACATGATGATCATTGTGGATGAATGGGTCATGCTTTAGCCACATGGCTAAGTGCCCGGCATGACTCATGGACAGAATGGAGGGCACACTCTTGGGTGGACTTCTCATGGCCGAGACCAAGAGATAGTCTTGGTGGACACTTTGGTGGAGGAGTTGTGATGGAAGAGACTCATGACACGATGGTTGGGTGACCGAGTTCACTAAACCGAAGATTTAAGACTTGGATGAGGATGACCGATTGTTGTGATGAGCCTACTTGGTTGGACTACATGGAAAACTTAGTCATGGACATCAGGTTGGAGGCATGAAGCATGGCAGTATTATGCAGGGACATAATGTGGGAGCACTTGTAGAGGTGTCATGGACATCCAATGAGGAGTGCCAAGGCAAGGATGTTGTGCAGATGGATTTGCCAGTGTGACATGGAGACTTACTACTTATGGAGCTGATGGAGAGGTTGTTCACTCTTGTACAACAAGGCCATGGACTTGGTTGGATTTGTGAGCAGATTATGGAGCATTCCTACTACATAGAGATGTTGGTTGGAGATGACTCGTGGAGCTCATGATGACATGAGATTGTTGTGACTTTTAGGGACTTCATACATGGTGGACTTAGAGGATTCGTTGCATTGAGGAGCTGAGGTCAAGAGACTTTGATGCAGTATGGGATGCATACTTTCAAAGTACATGTATGGGCGTGGCTTGGAAGAGTGACTTGGTGTAGAGGATCGATCTGAGACACTTTGAGGTGATGGAGTTACAATGATGATGATGATGCCTTGGTGGCTGCACTTGGGCATGGGTTGAGCCGAGACTCAACTACTTTTGGCACATGGGAGCTGATTGAGCAGCACATGGACAAGTGAGACAAGTGCATACTTGTTTTGATGACAGACTTGAGGGATGGCATATTGTAGATATGATGAAGGATTGCTTCATGGACCTAGATGTGGCACATCGAGAGTCGGTTTGATGAGATGATCTCTTCATATGGAGGAGACACACACACATGATGATGTTGGGATAGATGTGGCTGATTTCATGTAGCACATTGACACCAAACATCATGGACAGCATGTTGCAGATGAGGTGGATGGAGTTCCATGGACCTGAGCATGGATTATGGAGATAGATTCTTGATGAGTCAAGGATGTGGCAGGATGTTTTGAGAAACGACTGATGGTGGCATGAGGATGTTCACTCTCATGGTTTGAGCGTGGCAGTTGGACTGGCCATCCGACTAGTTCAAGACATGAGGGCATGCAGTGGGCAGAGATGTGTTGGCATCGTGTTGGAGTATCATGACAGAGGTTCGCATGAGGACACATGATGAGGACAGGAGGTCAGTAATCATGGATCGAGATGACATCTGATGGAGAGCATACCATTGAGGTACATACCTTGGTATGGTGAGCTTGGTGGTAGTTGGTCACTAAGTCGAAGCATGATGGAGATGAGGCTCTACACATGTTGCAAGGATGTTTGCTTTGTGCAGAGGAGTCAACATCATGGTTGGTGATGATCTTGGTGGATGGCTACCGGGATGGTATGTTGTCGAGGACGACAACGATTTCAGGTGGAGGATGTAAGGCCTTTGGGAGATGAACGCGACGGGCACCGGCGAGTCGTGCACGAGAGCGAGCGCGCGGGCGGGCGCGCGGAGGAAATGTGCGACAAGGTGCGACGGAATGCGACGTTATGTGCGACAATATGAAGAATAGTTTTGCGACACTTAGGAGAAGTGCGTGGAACGTTTGGATAACTTATATGCGAATTGGAAGGGAGCTTGCGTGAGGGCAGGCCAACCTATGGAAAAGCATTTTAAGGATGTGTTGTGGGTGTTTTGGGGGTCGGCCAAGGGGCTGCCACCCCACATGAAAACCCATGTAATATGCATATATATAAGTAAGCATGGAGGCTCATTTCAACAACAAGACATTCGCTCATAACATCTTCGCAAGAAGGACAAGAGGAGTGTGCAGTTTTGGTGAAGGAAATGTGCATATCTCATGCGCATTAGTCTTGGAGATTGCGCAGACTTGTATCTTAGTTGATGGTTGGCAAGGTGTGCCATGTATTGGGTGAATTATGGTATACGGTTCTTGGTGCAAGACTTGGCAAGGATTCTTGGTGGCTCGGGTGAGCACCGTCCTTTGTGCAAGAGATGCACAAGAGGTTGTAAAAGGCAGGTTGCCTATCTATTGTAAAATTTGGTTAAGTGTGAGACTTGGTTCGGCCAAGACATGCTTGTATTATAATCTAATATTCTTAATAAAATTGTCGGGCAGACTCACATTACGGGGAGTTGCCCCTCCCCTTTATACTTGTTGCAATTGTTGATGTTCTTGGTTAATTGCATGATGATAATGAATGAGTATGGGCTTCATTAAGTATAAAGGATAATTTCTTTTACTTAGTTGCGAAACACAAGCTAAGTATGTTAATGCGAAAGTAGGCGTAGTCCACGAATGTTAGTATTGGTGAAAAGAAAGCGTTCGGTGGTGCCGCACTACCACAGGTGTAGGGGCGTGACACCGGTTCTTCAAGGCTAGCTCTACAGCTCCTGTGATTGCAAGATTTTTCTGATGCTTCTAATTTCTGGCCAGAAGGCTCCTGCTTCCAAGTAAGTCGTTTTCCAATTTTTCTGGATTCCTTACTTAGTTTCTCTCCATAATTGTCATTATTTTAACGAATTGCATGTTCATGCTAATTCTAGGATAGGGGTTCATTGGGTGCCAGAGAGGGTCGTATTCTTCAACATGATTTGTCACCTCTCTCCTATGGCTACTACAGTTAGGTGATCCTTATATTTTTGTTCCAGATTTCTTGTTAATGGGATTTCCAAAATCTTCAATTCATGTCAGTTTTGTCTCACATGCAGGATTTTCTCAACTTCTTTTTATCTCAGGTATGGATTGATAAAGGGTTATTCTTAGAATCAATTATCGTTTCCGTATACTCATTATAATGTTTTAAAACCCTGCAATAATCACGGTGATTTGATTAATATTGTCTCCAGGTAAGTTTGGCGCTTGGGTTGTAAAGATTGTGCTAGGGTTTCAGTGTCCTAATTTAGTGACTAACAACTCCCTCTATTTCAGGTTAGCATCTCGGCCCTTCTCGGATAGGGTTTATACCTGGTGCCTCTAGCTCGGCCATCTTTATCTCCTGGAAGACTTTCAAAAACATAAATACAGTTAAGGGTGTAATAGCTAGTCTCATAACTGAGTTTAAAGTGTCTCTTGTCATTGTTGGCTACGAACTACTCATATAAATGTATTAAAAGAATTATTTAGCACATGTAAGGCACAACCACGCTGCCACGTTCCTTACCATTGAGGTTCTATATTTTTCTTAGTAGGGTTTTTCAATGACACTACTTGTATTACATATGAGGAAGTTTGTAATTCTGAAGATTGGGGCATAAAATTAAATTTGTGTATATATTTACTTTTTTACAGTTTTGTCCAAGATTATACCTGGTTCTACAGTTTATTAAGGTTATGTTGGTTTGATTCTTCATGCTATAGCCCCTGACATGAGCTTCATATGTTATTTTGTCTTATGTACATTTATCTTGTAAATATTTCAAATTATGAGCTACATTGGTTTGATAATTTATTTGTATAATGGCTTAGTATATGTTTTTGATTCGCTTACTCTTGTGTTATTCCAATAAATGTTTTCTCCTTTAACTCTGTAATCATTGAATTTGCCTCAAAGCGACAGTTACGATTTGATTAAAGCATGATGGTTTAGTCGGTTGATGCAGAAAGATAAAGGGATTGTTCTTTGGCTACCGAAAGGCTGGGCCTAAGAACTAGCCCTATTGTCTCTCTGCAATTTTCTCTTTTTTTTTATTTTATTTACATAGAACTGTCATTTTGAGCTAGGTTATACTGGAAAAAGAAAAATAATGCCTCTTCTCAGGTTTCCAATCATACAGATGCTTATCTATCTTGTTCATGTTTGCTCTCCTTTAACCGCATTCCATCTTATTCTTGTCAAGAGTTTATCCTATAATTTCCTTTTTGTTAGTCAAGATTTTTCCCTTCCTGTAAGTCTCACTGGTTATTTTTTTAACCCTGCAACAATAATTAATAACTCATTCCACTGCATTTTATGTGTTTTCCCTTAGTATCGTCAATCAAATATGATTACTTCTCAGTCTAAATATTATTAAAAAAAAAAACCATTGGGGTTTAATACCAAGAAACTGACACTTCCAAGCCATAAGCATTTAACATTTTCGACTAGTGGTAAATTCAGGGTACACATTCACTCATTCAGTATTTTTGTTGTCATTTACCAAATAACATTCACAACATACACTAACTCATTCCATTTTTCCGCTAGCACTATTTAAAATATTAATTACAACAGTGATCAGTCAGACTAGTGTAGTACTTATATGTATATTCCTGAATATAAATTAAACAAATGGTTGCAACCACATGAAATAGAAAGTACCTCCCTACCAACGAGATCAACGTCCAGACTGCATCTCCCCTTGAGCTATCCTCACTAGCAGGGTTTCTCTATTGGACAGTACTGCACAGGATCAATTCCTATGACTATCTCGTCTCAACTAGACTTAGTCAAGGACAATTTCCACTTAGGAAGTTTCCTCTGGCCAACCAATAGGAAATTTGTTTTATGTGTAACAATTCTTCTCAATTTTGCAGCCCGTCTCCATCCGGTCACGTTAGGTTCATAATACCCTCTCGGTTTCCTTTCTCTAGAACTTTTATTCTTCCCAAGAGAAGTTTGGGCAGGTAACTTCCTAACTATAATTGTCCAGCTACCATGACAAGTGAGTCTCATTTCAACTTTACTCTCGTGTAGTTTACCTCATACCCTTGTGTAAGCATTCATGTATTCCACAATATAACTAAATAATTTCTAATTATTATTTGACCTTTAAATGGTCTGAAATGTAATGGATGTATTTAACAATAGTAAAACAATATTTACAGATTTACCAGAGGATATGACATCTTTCCCCCCTTGAGAAAAACATCGTCCCAGTATTTTTCACCACCTCGAAACAGGCTTGGGTATGCCTCTTTCATAAATTTCTCATCCTCCCAGGTAGCCTCTTTTGGGCCAAAATGCTTCTAGTGCAATTTAACCTGGATGATAGCTCCCTTTCGTAACGTTACTTCTCTCTGATCAAGTATACATAGGGGTTCAACCAGAAACTCTCCGTCTAGTTCAACCAAGATTCACAATTAATAAATCTCTATTAGTCTTCATATCTATCATATTCCATAAAATATAGATATACTTTTACAATCATTACTTGTATGTTCTACTAATCAATGATATGCCTAGGATCATATATATATTTTTTCAATAATGAAATATGAAACACGTTATGAACATGTATGTGACTAGGCAATGTTAGTTGATACACTACGGGCCCAACTCGGGCTAGAATCTAGAACATGCCACAGAATCGAGGGGGTTAATTTGGTACAACCTTCCCAATGGAGAGTGCTCCTTTTGAGCTTTACTCATAAATACACGTGATCCCCTACTTGAAATTATTTGTAACTTCACTTTTTATTCGCATACGTTCTCCTATCTACCTTGGGCAAATTTTAGGTTTCCCCTTACTTTTCTTATTGCATCTTCCATTTCTTTCAACAAATCAGGTCCTAACATCATTTTATCTTCTGGACCACTCCAATTAATAGGTATTATACATATTTGCCCATATAATACTTCAAACATACTCATTTTTAGAGAGGTGTGATAATTATTATTGTAAGCAAATTCTACCAAGTGAATGTAGTTCTCCCACTTAGCTAGTTGTTGCATTACATACATTCTCAGCATATCCTCAATCACTTGATTTACCCTTTTGGTTTTCCCATCCATTTGAGGGTGGTATGCGGTACTAAACTGTACCTGAATACCCAATCCATCAAACAAATATTTCCAAAAGGTATATTTAAATTTCACATCTCTATCTGAAATTACCACTTTTGGTATCCCATGTAACCTGAATATCTCTTTTATAAATATGTTAGCAATTTGGATTGTTTTGTAGGTAGATTTTACTAGAATAAAATGAGCAAACTTAGTTTATCGATTACCACCATTATGGCGCCATTCTGTCTTTTAGACTTACTTAAACCGGTGATAAAATAAAGCGTAATGTTAGGGTACTATAATTTATAGGATCAATTGATGATTATCTGTTGATTTTTATATGACATATTGTAAATAATGTTTCATTCTGCAAATTATTTCCAATATATATATATATATATATATATATATATATATATATATATATATATATATATATATATATATATATATATATATATATATATATATATATATATATATATATGTGTGTGTGTGTGTGTGTGTCTGTGTGTCTGTGTGTGCGTGTGTGTGAAAAAATCAAAGAAATAAAAAATATAAAAAAATGAAAATGCCCCCACTAAATGAGAAAATTCAAATGCCACTTCATTCAAAAAATAAAAAAAATTATGCATGAGAAAAAGATTTAGAAAGTTAAAATAATGTGCGTCTAGTCTAAATGTGACATTAGAGTTAAATAAAAAAGTAGGATTAATTGTTTAATCACACCATTTAAGTGTGATTAGACTTGGTGAATAAAGTAAGTTTAGTTAAGTTTAAATATTTGACAACACAGTGTAATCATGGTCAAAATTAGTGTTTAATAAAGTTAATTTAATAGTGTAATCACATTATATAAATTGTGATTATACTAGTTAAATAAAGTTTTTGTGATGCGACACATTTGTCATTTGTAATAAAGTTTGGGCACCAATATGCAGTCGCGATCTCACCCACCCAGATCAACGAAAGGTGATGACTTCGAACCCCCCTGCCCCTCTGACAGTTAACCAAGGGAGGGGGGTCCAAAAAGCAGTTTCTCCGCCTACCACTTTTGCAACGTGTCGCCCCTAGGACCATTTCAGACCCTCAAAACAACTTACGCCCCCACCCTGAAATCCACTTTTCCACCTCTCACTTAATACGACCGTTGACTCATCCCTTCCTGCTCCACTCCTCTTCCGCCAAGTGGCACCTTCAGTCCCCACTCCACTCCAATATAATTTCGCCACATGGAACTCCACATCTACTCCTCTCCCATCGTTGTCACATCCCTTCCCACTCCACGTCAACTCATCCCTGCCAAGTGGCACCTCTGTTGCACCTGTCATGTAACAGTTCCCAGATCAACAGAACCGCTCTAGTTAAATAGCCTAATCACAATGGTAAGCAAGCTCGATTATAAATTAAACCAAAGCCCGTTTTGTTGGCCTTTTCCTTTGTTGCTCCAAGACACCGAGAGACCAGCACTGTTACAGCGCCCAGTCAACAGACCAGAACCTGTCACAGTGACCAGTCAGCAAGCAAATTACCATTGTGCCTAGACACCATTTTTCATCCAGTAGATTCCCGGGTAATTCTGAATTTACCTATTATTTCCTTTCTAGCATGGCTCCTAAAGGAAAACCCAAATCCACAGAAGAAAACCCCCTTCTACCCCCTGTCATTGTTTTGAACCACCAACCCCTGGTAGACCAAGAGTATAAAATCCTTGAAGCTAGTTGTGAGTTTGACCTCTATGAACTCCACAACTGGTTAAAACATAAATTTATTGATCTTAGTGATGAATTGGGTTTGTGGGACTCCTCCCTACCCAAATTCATTTCCCCTCAGACCTACCATTTCCATAAATTCATTTCATGGTGCCACTTTCGGTACATTCCTAGTCAGAGGGCAATTGTGGCTCAAAATAATGATATCCTTCTCATTGTTTCTTCTTATTCCATTTCCCAAATGCTCCAAATTCAAAACTCTACCCCTATGAAACCCTTTTCAGTAGATTCCCTCATGGAACTCTACAAGAACCTCACTTTCCCACACAAAGCAAAGATCTTTGAAACATTTTTCCCTGAGGATTCTCAATTGCCTAAGAAAAATCCCCCATATTCATCCTCCATGTTCCTTGAGATGAAAAAACAGATTATCTTCATTGTTTCATGTTTACTGGGCTGTCAATCCGATCAGTGGGTTGATGAGGCCATCATAGGTTTTTTTTCAGTCTTCTCAACATGTGAGAAGCTGTCAATCATCTTCAACTACAGTGAGTTTCTAGCATATTCCATCCATGCACACTTCTTAAAGTTTTCTATAGAGGGAACCTTTAAATATGCTTCAATTGTAGTTTATTTATTTTTATACCATCAGACAGGCAAGTTTCAGTTTCCATTGTAGAAATTGGATGAGCAAGGAAATACCCAATATGTAATTCACTGGACTTCCTTGGTAAGGAATCATTACAATCAATTTACCTTCAATGAGTATGTTTACCAATTCTTATATACATTATATTGCCTATTGAATAGTAATGTTGAGCCAAGGATAGGACCTGAGACAAAAATATTTCTTCATCTCAGTGAGCAAACCAAAACAGGTGACTGGTACCTGTACCATAATTATACAGAAATCAGAGTGTATGGGTGTGAATTTCCACCATACAGGTTTCCCAAGTTTGTCCCAATGAGAATTTTCTCACTAGAGTATATCAGACAGATGATTAACATGGATGAGCTGCACTTTGTGGCAGCCAAGAATAAATCTCAATTTAAAATAAAAACACAGGTTGGCCCTTTTATTTGTAATACCAAGACAAAAAACAAGGAAGCAGACATCCTCCTCAAGCAAATAAACTTCAAACTCAGCTTCACCTGGTCATATGACCCCTTGGGAGTAATTTCAAAACTAAGAGTAGAACATAAGACTACTCCCTACACTCACACTCCCAGGCCAGATATTGAAAGATACATGAACCAGGATCAATGGCTGGAAAATACTTTGCAGGAGGCAGAAGAACATGTAATCTCTACAACAACAGCACAAACTCCAACACCATAGGAGAAGCAGGACAAGAGGCCAAGGGAAGATGTTTCCCCTGCAGTCACATAAATCCATGAGAAAGAGTTTCAAATTTACAAGAAGATGCAAAAGACCAATCCAATAGAAGAAACCCTTCAAGAGGAAAATGTACAGTCCACTATAGTATTGACAAGACCCCATACTTCAAGCAGAAACGAAGATATTTTTAAAGGATCTCCATCCTCTTCGGCCTCCCAAGAGCCACTGGATACCTCTCAATCACGGGAATTGGTTCATGACCAAGCTGAACCAAATATATTTTCCAAGTATAAAGAGATTAGCAAGAAAAATGAGATGTTAAAAGATACAACTTATACATAGTTTTGGAAGCAGACAACATCCTCATAGCATAGGCTACTCTTTTCCTTTGACACAAAGAAAGGAAAAATGCAGATAGCCTTCCTCTAGGCTGAAGTTCCTTTCCCTAAAACTCCAAAAGGTTACAAGAAATCCATCTTTTCCTTCGATGTTGACCAAATTCATCTAATTGATCATATATACTTACATAAGAAAATAGGGGAAATGTTGTACTCAACCTTGAGAACTTCAACAATGGAATCTTCTAGGTCGCAAGCTTCGATCAATAACATTCAGTCTCAACTCAAATTAGAAAAGATATCTTATCTAGCTAAAGAGACAAAAATCAAGTCTTTAGAAGATCTAGTAATTAAACTAGGATATGATCCTAGCAATTTGAAAGTTATAGAAGAAATCATTAGAAGAAAGAATGCTGACATTGCAGCACTCAAGAAGCAGCTCAATCTTCCATCCACTGAAGACCCACAAACAAAAGAGTTGGATAGTTAGAGAAAGAGAAGGAAGACATGTTCGAAACTATTATTGAACAAAGTGGATGGATCAAAGAAATGGAGATGGAGATGGAGAGATTGTTGAAGGAGAGAGAACAGTCAACACAGTTGGCAACCATTTCACTCAGAACAATTATTATTGCATCTACATCAGCGGCAAGGGCATCCACTTATGCACCCATCACAGTTGAGGCACAATCTACAGATTTTTCAGGAGAACTAGTCAGAGTAATGGAGGACCTTTATATCAGAGGATAGGAAATTGAGAAGCTGAAAGCTCAGCTAAATAATCTCCAGGAGCATAAGTTGAAAATTAACAATGTGTACCTAACAGAGCTACAAAAGACTCATAGATTAACCCAGAAAATTGAACATTTGGAAAATGAGTCTGCAATGGCACAAACACTGGCACAAGCAAAAGAAAGTATTTGGATAGAAATAAATGAGACTATGACTAAAATATGGCCCTCTATTGAGATTAATTTTTAATAGGAGGAATTAGAACAAATATCTAAAGAAGTCATTGAAGAGGTTAAAGAATATTTAGGATAGAAGCCAAGTGAATCCACTGCTTTAATCAGAATTTTGAATTCGAAGACCAAAGAAGAATTGGAGGAGTTTGAGATTGCAGACAGGACAGAGACAATTTTGGAGGTGAGGAGGGTCCTTACAAAAAGGAACTTGATGCTACAGTTGGAGAACAAGTGCCACAATTTAGAGGCCAACATTCAGAAGTTTCACAGGAAATTCAATGTACTGAATCAGAAGGGGCTGCGAGGTTTGATAGGAATTGGAGATAAATTGATCAAGATAGAATATTATCACCATAAGTTATATACCATAGCAAGGGATAAGTCAATGTTTTCCACCATCAAAGGAAGAATCACAGGAAAAGCCTTCATGGAAGCTTTGGATTTCGACTTGCTTATCAAACATGAGATAAAGCATTTATTCATTGTCAAACCTACTTTTCAAAAGTACACCAAGGTGGATGAAACCTACAGGAAGCTAGTTAAATTCTCCACTCCAGATGAAGATAGATGGGACAAATTGTCCCAATTACTTGGGTAAAACAATTTTTCACCTTCAAAATCAAATCAACACTTTTTCAGGTTAAGTCATCACCAACAATCCTCGAAGATAATCCTAGAGGACTACAACAGTTTTAGTTGCCTACATTTTTGTACTTATTTTGTAAATTGTTTTTTAGATATTTTGTAAAAAATCTTGATATTCCAAATCAAGATATTTTGATAAGTTTTGTATAAGTACTTCATAAATCTAAGTACAAATGTTGGGACTTGTATCAAGAAATCATACTTTGATGTAAAGTTGTTCACTGAGCTAAAAGTGATCATTTCATTAATACAGAAGATCGTTCCAGGATTCATGTGTCAAGCAAATTGGTGATGTTTTTTCTCTTGTAAACTTGTTATATCTTTGTTTTTCATATGTCTTTATTATCTGTATTGTTTAAAAGAAGATGAAGGGTTGAACTTGTTTCACTACACTTTGTCCTAGATTATAAGCAATATATATGTTTTTTAAACTGAGATTAAATATAGAATTCATGTTAAAATGCTCTATGTTTAATTGAATTTGAATCTTTTCCTCCCTTTCACTCCACAAAGCTTCAAAGATCCAATACTCTGCCTACCTTGCCTTGTTTCAATCTGTTCTGATATTTTTGTATCTGATCACCCTAAAACTTTGACTCCATTTCCCAATGGCCTTTCCTTTCAGTTTCAACCAAACTCTGAACCTAATAACTAGCCTAAAATCCCACAACAACAAATCTAAATCCAATAGAGAGATCCCTCTCTGCATTTAGAAGGAGTATATCCTAAGCTTAAAAGTGGTTTTGTGGTTACCTCTGAGTTTCTTTCACAACCTTAATAAATTACGAAGTGATAACATCGTGGTGACCATACTAGGGACTTCGAACAAATATTATTTGAATTCAATTTTCCCTAGTCAAAATTTTTATTTCAGAGCTTAAAGTTATTTATAGGTTTGTGGCTGAGAAATAGATCTTATTAAAGTTGTTTCCCACTTATAAGTTGTACATACTTCATATTTGTAAATATACTACTATAGATATGGCTCCTAAGAAGATATATAATAGAGCTAATCCAATATATATATATATCTATATATATATATATAAAATAAAATAAATTATAAAAAAAATAATAATAATCATAATAATCATAATAATAAAATAATAAATAATAAATAATAATAATAAATAAATAAAATAAAATAAATAAATAATAATAATTAATTAAAATTTAAAATTAAAAAAAAAAAAAATTAGAAATAAGAGTTTAACCGAGAGTTAGGCCAGTAATAATCCTCTCCCTACAGTTAATTCTCTGCCTGAAAGCTTTGTGACTGTAGAACATATAGAATTTGATTTGGCTTTTGAACATAATCTTTTTCTGTAATAAATTTGACAGCTTTTATACCTGAAACTATTTTTGATGAAAACATTTTAAAACCTTACATTTGAAATCATGAAACTGTTAATCCAGACTCTGATGAAGATGTCATCAAACAATTTAATAAGTGAAGTATTGGTATATGAATTAGATCAAGTTGTGCAAAAATCTCTTGAGTCACCGAAATCTTGACCTTCTTCTTCTACTGCTTCATCCCCAATCCCGCCAATAATTCAACCTAGTATTTCTATCATACCTAAAATTCCCCTTGTTTATACTACCCCTCTAGAGATTCCCCCTTTCTCTTCCCTCCCACCAGAGATACCTCCTATTTCTACTACCCCTTTTAGTAATTCTCCCTATTACTACTACACCCATTTCATTTGTTATCCCTACCACCTCTACACCAACACAACAAAGTGCAATCCTACCTCCTTTAATACCTTCCACATCCACCTCCATTGTAGTTACCTCTTCCTCTCGTATACCCATCATGGCAGGTCGGTATGCCCCCTAGTTTTACCTCGGCAACTCAATGCCATGCCACAAGATTACCATAGTAAAATACCTCAATTCGATAGCACAAGGCCAATCACTGCTCAACAACATGTAGATAGGATGAATAACTATTTGGATTTATAGGAAATTGATGAGGATGATGTAAACATGAGATTGTTTGCCCAAATTTTAATTAGGGAAGTTAAAAAACGGTTCAAATCTTTGCAAGCTAACTCTATCCCTAATCTCACACAATTTCATCACACTTTCCTTGAAAGATGGGAAGTAAAGAAAAACGCTCTTCAAATATTAGTTGAGTATGAGAGTATCAAAAGAGCCCCTGGTGAAACAGTCTAGGACTATTGTGCTAGATTCAATAGAATTTACAACTCTATCCCAACTACCATACAACCCCCACCATGACTAGCCCTAATAAAATTCCCAGATGGATTTGATCCATACATGTCTTACCAACTTAGGGAAATAAATACTTCTACCCTTGAGGAAATGCAGAGAAATGTAGTAGTGTAGAAGCCAATTTGTTAGCAAAAAGAGCTAGGCTAAAGGCCGAAAGGAGAGTCTCTATTAAAGAGGAACCTGCTTCTTCTTCATCTGATGCAGTTGGATAGCTTAGTTAGGTCTATGGAAAGAATGGTCGAGAGAATGAGTTTGACAAATAGAACTCCTCCAATAGATAATCAAGGTGGCCCTCAAAATAGAAATCTAAACCTTAAGAGGAATCCACCCCAAATCAAACAAAGAGAATAAAGAGGCCCCAATTATCAACAACAAATTAGGAATGATCAACAACAAATTAGGCCTCCCTTCCAAGAAAACTATGTTGATGAATAGTTTGAGTTAACAGAGGATCCTAAAGAAAACCAGATAAATTTATTTGGAGAAAGTGAAATAGATCATATTTGCTTGACCAAAGAAGAGCAAGATTTGTCGTTTCTCTCACTACCAAAAGCTATCCCTTTAGAGTCATATGAGTATAAACAAGGATACCAAAATTCTATAATGGAAGTACATAAGCAATAAAATTTAAGAAGCAAAAATACGGTTGGAAATCCTCCCAGCAATACTCAGAATGATGCCCCTTCCACTAGGCAGTCAAAGGATGACTCTCAAAAGGAAGCTCCTAAAAAACAGGATCTGAATACCGAAGAAATGGACAAACCTCAAGCCTCTTTCATGATTGAGAAAGAGTTGGCTAAAGTAAAAAATTTCAATTCCTTTAACATAAATAATCAATAAAAATGCATATAGATCCCAATTTATGAAGGCCCTGAAAATAGGAGAAGGAACAGACACAGTAAACATGACTAATGACCAGCCTGAATTATTATTTGGACCTAAAGTTGAAGGAAAATCTCAGGATGGAATTGTTCCACCTTTCTACATTAGTTTAAACATTCATGACAAGATTCTACCCAATGAAATGCTTGACTCTGGTGCTTCTCATAATCTGATGCCCAGAGTCATGATGGAAACATTAGGTTTAGACATCACAATACCTTACAAAGAGTTATATTCTTTTGATTCGAGTAAGGTAAGATGAGTAGGTCTTATCAAAGATCTGTGTGTAACTTTGGCACAAATCCCGGCAAAGAGTCTAGTCATGGACATTATAGTCGCAGACATACCTCCTAAATATGGAATGTTATTATAAAAGATCTTGGGGAGAAAAGCTACAGGGTAATTTGCAAATGGATATGACCTATGCTACCATTCATGTTTTTGGTCAGCAGAAAAGATTATACAAGGAGACATTAATCAAGTACATAGTTAGTAGCCAAGAAAAACCAAACAATTACCCCCTGTACTCTGTGCATTCAGATTTAGACTCCTTTATTTTGTATAATGATGAATATGTAGAGGAGGAAGTTTCACACTTAGAAAAACTGAGCAAGACAGAGGAAATGAAATTAGAACCTGGAAAACCAGAGGAAGAGGGTGAAGCCCTATGGAACATGGAATTTGATGGGGTTGTAAGCAAGGAAAAAGTTGGGGCAGGTGTTTGGATTTTAAACTCACAAACAGGGATAGCTAAGGGACATTCTTACAAGCTAAATTTTCAATGTACAAACAATATAGCTGAATATGAAGCATTAATTTTAGGACTGCAACTTTTAAAGAGGTTAGTGGCAAAAATAATTTATGTGCACGGGGATTCAAAACTCATCATTAACCAGATTAAAGGTGAGTACTTAGCCAAACACCCTAGATTAAGAGCCTACATAAATGCAGTTTTAGATTTTCTTCAATGTTTTCCTGAATATCAGTTGTCTCTTATTCCTAGAGGCCAGAATATTTTAGTTGATGCTTTAGATACTTCAGCCAGTACTTGTAAGGTGCCATTCCATCCTAACAGAAAATATGAGGTCGAGATAAAACACAGGCCAGTTGTCCCAGACAATGTAAGATATTGGCAAGTTTTTGGAAGTGATAAATAAGTAGAAATTTTTTTACAATTAAAAGATGAATTTGAGTGTGTACATATTGACATAGATAATGATGTACATGAGAATAAAAAGTAAATAAGTTAAATGAAATTGGTGGAAATCCATAAGAACTTGAGGTTCTGCAACTAGAAGACAATGTGTTGCCAAGAGAATTGGTGCCATTGGAAGAGATTTTTTATTTCAACGATGTAGCCAAGAAGCCAAAAATAGAACCAATAGGAGCCAAGGTAGAGGACTATAATATAGGAACTGAAGAGAGTCCTAAAATTGTTAACTTGTCAAAATCCTTACCTCCTGAAGAAAAACAAAAATACATTGAACTCTTTAAAGATTTTTCTGATGTGTTTGCTTGGAGCTATGAAGATTTAAAATCATATGATACTAATATCATACAACATACCATTCCCATTAGGGAAGATCAAAAACCCTTCAAACGGAAATTGAGAAGAGTAAATCCAGTCTTATTACCTTTGATAGAAAAAGAAGTCAAAAAACTTTTTGATGCAAAAATCATTGTACCTCTAAGATTTTCAAAATGGGTCTCTAATCTAGTACCTACAAGAAAGAAAACAGGAGAAATAAGGCTCTGTGTAGATTTTAGGAATCTAAACAAAGTCTCTCTCAAGGACAACTACCCTCAACCTAAAATGGATCACATCTTGCAAAAAGTAGTTGGTTCAAGTAGAATTTCTTTGTTGGATGGTTTCTTAGGATACAACCAGATTCTGGTTCATCTTGATGATCAACACAAAACAACTTTTACTACACCTTGGGGAACTTTTATGTATGTAAAAATTCCCTTTGGCCTTATGCATGCAGGAGCCACTTTTCAAATAGAAATGGACATTGCATTTTATGATGAGACATATAGGTTCATTGTAATTTACCTAGATGATATTACTATCTTTTCAAAAACAGATGAAGAGAACTTGCTACACTTGAGAAAAGATTTTGAAAAATGCAGAAAATGTGGTATCTCCTTGAACACCAAGAAAACTCTTTTTGGATTAGAGGAGGGAAAACTTCTTGGTCATATTATTTTAAAAGAAGGTATAAGGATAGATCCTAACAGAGTCAAAGCCATACTCAAAATTGACCCTCCGAGAAACAAGAAATAAATTCAATCCTTCATAGGTAGGATAAATTTCCTCGAGAGATTTATTCCAAATTTGGTCGAGATCTTAAGAGCCATTACAAACATTCTAAATAAATATATTGAAATAAAATGGAATACTTAAGCCAAGAAATCTTTTAGTGAAGTAAATTTACCTTTAACCACCACTCTTGTTTTAATTAACCCTAACTTTACAAAGGATTTTATGGGTTTTTCTTTTGCATCTGAATATACTATTGCAATTGTCTTGTTACAGAAAAACAATGAATGACATGAACAACCTATAGTTTTCTTCGGCAAAGCTTTAAGGGATGGCTCATTAAAGTATAACATCATGGAGAAAGAATCCTTTGCTTTGGTGAAGACATTGAAATACTTTAGAGTGTACATCCTACATTCCCATATCATTTCATTTGTTCCGAGTGTTGTGGTAAAAGATATCATTACACAAACTGACCCAGATGGGAGAAGAGGCAAATGGATTGCAGTTATCCTAGAATTTGACATTGAGATAAGACCTACCAAGCTCATCAAAGGCCAGGGATTGGATAATCTAATGGCTAAGTCCAATTTTCATGTACTAGATATTAATTTTATAGCTGCACTTGATGAACATGTAGAGTTGGCGACTCCATGGGTATCAGAGGCCTTTGCTAACTCTCCTTGGTATGCATGCATATATTATCTTTGTATTACAAAATTTAGAAGATCCTCCTGGTTTAACAAAGACAAAAGCTAGATTTCTCAAGTTGAAAACTATGAAATTATGCATTTTATATCAGATTGCATATTGGAAAGATGTTGGAGGTATTTTGCTAAATTGTTTGTTGAAAGATGAAGCTGACAGGGTCATGAAAGAATTTCATCAAGGAGAGTGTGGAAAACATTTATATTGGAAGACCACAACCATCAAAATCCTGAGGGTTGGTTTTGACTAACCTAACTTGTTTACAAATGTGCATAAGAATGTTACCACATGCCACTAGTGCCAAATCCTTGAAGGAAAGAGGAAGCTTTTGCCTTTACCTTTGAAACCCATTTCAATTGAGGTTTCCTTTAACTAGTGGGGTCTAGATTTTATTGGGGAAATTTATCCAAGCTCTTAAGGTCAACATAGATGGATCTTGACAGCCATTGACTACTTCACCAAGTGGACTGAGGCTATTCCAACCAGAAAAACAATAAACATTGTAATCATTCAATTTCTAGAAGGTAATATTCTCTCTAGGTTTGAATGTACACATAATGTTGTTACGTTCAAATCAAAGAGAATGATTGATTTTTTCCATAAAAATTAGGACACTCTACATCCTATTATCCATAAGGGAATGGGTTAGATGAGTCTTATAATAAGAGTCTAGTCAACATCATTAAAAAACTATTATAGGAAAATAAAAAAATATTGGCATAAGAAGTTGACTAATGCCCTCTCGGCTGATAGAATTAGCAATAAGAAATATATTGGGATTTTTCCATTTCAATTAGTATATGAAGTAGATACAATTTTTCCTACTTCCCTTGGAATCCTTATGTTAAAATTACTATAGGAAACACAAGTGGAAACAAATGATTTACAGAGAAGGATCAATCATACCATACAGTTGCAACAGTCGAGGGAAGAGGTCTACAAAGAAACTCAACTCATTCAGAATATAATTTAGAAGATCCATGGCAGAAGGACAAAATTCGATGACTTCCAAATAGATGTGTTGGAAATAATACTGGGGGGGGGGGGGGGGGGGGGGGGGGGGGCGGTGAATCAGTATTTACAAATCAATAACTTTTTCATTTCCATGAATCAGTATTTACAAATCAATAACTTTTTCATTTCCATAACCAGATTTATATACGCTACTTCAGTGAAAGGAACTCGAGTGTGCACGCAACTGTTCTTAAGGCAACCAGTGTATATCCAGTGAACTTATGATTCAGTTAATTCATCATATGTTGATCTTTAATCAATGCATCAATACTTTATTAAACACTAAACAGTAACCATGTGTAGTAATAACATAATAAACCATCACACATGAACACCAAGATTTAAGGTGGAAAACCAATGTGGGTGAAAACCACCTGATGTTGTCGTCTCTGTCTTCTTTTAATAATAAGAAAATATGTTTACAACCTTGTACTAGTGCAGACTTATACCAGTACGCAGGCACCCACCTGCAAAAGGCTACAACCTTCTCTTATTCTCCAGCTTCTACTAGAAGGGAGCTACAACCCCCTAGATCTTGTACTAGTCGATGTGTTTACTAGTATGTAGGCTCCAACCTACAGAAGGCTACAACCTTCACTAGTTCTCCAGCTGCTACTGGAAGGGAGCTCCAACCCCCTGATCAAATCACTAGCCACTACTGGCAGGAAGCTTCGACTTCCTCACTGAAGGCTCAAACCCTCAGTGTCCTCCAGGGACCACGTTTCATAAATTTTCACACTGGATACTCCTCGTACACAATACTACAATATGAATGCCACGTTTCATGAAGTTTTCATACTAGACCCATTAGTAACATTGAAGCTCAAAATCAATCACCATTGCAATACAACCATCAAATACATCTGCATCAACTAATCATCAATCTATGATATAATTGAAACCCAATCATCAATCTCTGATGTAACTGAAACAATCAATCACTGAAACCTTTGAACCTCTAACACAACTCAATCAAACAATCATTGAAAACTCTGACACAACTAAATCAACCATTCATTCAAACTTAATAAATTTCAACCAATCAACTGGAACAGACAGATCATTGCAACCAATACACAGATTTGAACCCAAAACACTGCATCAACAACCAGAAGTAACTGAAACCTCAAAAGGCATGTGTCAGAATGTATACGCTTCTTCAATGAAGCAAACATGCGTGTATACACTACTTCCTTTTTCTCAACCTGCATATACCTCTAAATATACTGAATCATAAAACCTCTGAACCACAAAATGTACTAATCATTGGCATTCTAAAGATCTATTATCATATTATAGAGTTCTAAACAGATAGCAACAAGGATCACCCCTCTGTCTCAATCAATCAATCAACCAGACTCAATCTCCTTATACAATAAATTTTATTTTCATATCTAATGAAGACATCATTGACAAATAGCAGTAAAATAGCAGCACTGATCTGATAGATAAGCCATCCCTGAACATCAAGCTTTTCTATTGCATACGCTACTTGGAAGAGATGAACAAGCATTTATATGCACCTTCACCAAAGCGAACCAACGTATAGATCTGCAAATACTTACTTATAACTTCACTGCAATTCCAAACTTTAGATATACCCAAATCATCACATATAAAGGATAAAACGTGTGTTAGCCCTCAAATCTAGCCTATCCGTTATCATATCACTTAATTATAAGTCATTATGATCCTAATCCATCATTAGATTTCATACATCATCAATCACTCAGGTGCATACGTATTCTAGATCAAGCAAAGCATCAGAAAACCCATAACATGCATATTTTTTTTTATCTAACACTTCATAAGATATTCATTGCTTGTGCTCTTAGCCCTTTGATCTTCTCCTCCTTATATATTTTTAGCCTTTCTCAATACCTCGGATAAAAACAACACTTAGAGCTTGTGGTATTCTTAGACGGGATCAAATAATCGTTACTCCACTCAATATTGTGGGTTAATACCATGGTATTAACCCTTGGTATTCTTTCACCTTAATTTCCTTAATTTTTCGTCTCATACGCGCTTTTTCTTCTATGAAGTTGTGTGCATATGTATACGCTATTTTTGTACAATGAACCCGCGTGTACATGCTCTTTTTGTACAGTGAACCCGCATATAAAACTTAACATACCTGAAAATGTCCTTTTTCTTCAACTTCTTGATTCTGATCTGTAGTCCTTTGTTCCTTCATCCTATTCTTTTGTACCATTACTTTGTTCCCTCTAAATAGACCTATTATAATGTGATTTTCAATTGTACATTACTTTTGAATGGATTCCTTTGAACTGCCCTGCATTTTGTCTCACAACTTCCATGCATTTTGTCACATCTAATATATCTCCTGTAGATTCATGTAGTTACGTAGATTCATCTAGTTACCATATACCAATGAGTTGTTCTGCTACAAGTGGGTTTCCATCAATTACAAAACATGTATCATAATGCCAACAATCTCCCCCTTTGGACTTGATGGAAACCATGCTGGTGTTGATTACTGCAAGCTGTAGAAACCGTTAGAGATAACAAACAACACCAAAATAATCT
The DNA here is from genome assembly GCA_031772625.1 of Pinus tabuliformis. Classification (NCBI taxonomy): domain Eukaryota; kingdom Viridiplantae; phylum Streptophyta; class Pinopsida; order Pinales; family Pinaceae; genus Pinus; species Pinus tabuliformis. The sequence goes on from CM062816.1 coordinate 671,189,671, forward strand.
CCCCCTTTGACATCAACGGAAAAGGGCAGACTAATTTATTCTCCCCCTTTGATATCAAGGGTAAAGAGCTGACCAAAATGAAGACTTTCATATCTGAACAGCTGAATATGAATATTGATCATGCTCCCCCTAGGAACATGTTAAATTCTCTAATTAAACTCCCCCTTTGTACATGCTGAGATGCACTATACCATCCATGCTCCCCCTAAGCACATGCAGAGTCTACAAAAAAAATCTTCCAAAGGAATAACATGACTTTATAACTCAACTATGTGAGTATGACCTTCCTATCACCTTTGACTCATACATACATCAATCTCCCAACCAAGTGGGGATATACCAAATTTGACTCATCTACCCAACCAAGTGGGGATATACCAATTGTTTATACATGACTAAAATATAGCAATTATTACATCATCCTTCCCATGCATAGTGGGGGTACAAATTACATCATATGACCAAAAAGGACTCATTAAAAGACTATGACAGACAAAGACATATTATGGGCCTTTATATGACCTTTACATCAAGTGATATACATGACATTTATAACAAAGACCAAATATCTAAACAAGACCATGATAGTCATCAGCAACTATCATACACCATATATGATCTGCTCCATAAGCATATGTCAGCAACATCCAGACCAGCAACCTGTATATGTCCATCATCAGTTCCCAAGATATGACAATGTAAATATCATCAACCTATGACAAAGTATGTCGCATATAGATATCAACTCATCCTCTTGATATCATCAAGATCAACTTGCTCTGTGTCCTTAGTAGAAAGAGCCTTATCATAACCTTCCATGAATTAACTAAGCATATGTCATATCTCCAAGCAGTAACACAAAATCATATCATATGTATGTGAAAACACCATAATCATCATCTATGATCATAGAATCATCACCAAGAACTGCATGATCTTTCCACAAGAACACTCAATATATCAACCATGTATCATCACTAGGAAACATCCCATATCTGATATGCATCAACCATGATAATCAACATATGTGAGTATCAAACCTATCAGCATAAAGTAAGAAGTCATCATCATTATGTGACTAAGTAAGCCATGTCTCCAAATAGATATGTCTTCATGGAACCTGTAACAACACCATTCTCTTGGCTAACCAATAATATTTATCAATATGCAACTTAAGCAATCATCCATGTATCCAACATAATGTGTATCCAGCAATATGTATTTAGAAAAACATGAGCTCATAGTCATTTGTCAATCTTTCTTGATACCATCAGCAATAGCAATCCTCAACCATGTGAGAGCTAAGAACTATAGGAATCCTCATCCATAACTGCACCATATGAAGTTTGTGCATCTTTGAAGGTATGATGACAACATCATAAAAGAAATGACACTTATCAAATAATGAAGTTGTGTACTCAAGATTTGTTCTTCTCCTTGTCCTTATGAAGATCATCATGTAAGCAACATACCATATATGCATCATCAAAAAGAGTCATCCACAATCATCCATAAATTTGATCTGAATAATAACTATGTGGCTCAAGCAATATAAGTATCATCTGAGATTTCATCATAGGCAACTTATGACTGCAGCATAGCATGATGTATCATTTAAACACTTCAACAACATAAGCATCCTCACCATTGATAAGAATTGTTATGTACCAAAGACTTCTAAACATAATGCCAACAATGCATTATTAGAAGCATAGCATATTCTCCCCCTGAACCTGTGCCACCTGTTCACTGTCAGATCTGATCATTGCATATATCAGTAAGGGTCATCAAGGCATCATCATCAACTAGTTATACATCAAGTCATCAACAACTTATGAGGGTCAAAATCACTTCTAAATAACATCCACAGACTGTAGTCATCAATCATCAAGACAGAAAAGATGAACCATATCATATCATTTTTTTGAGTCTGTCCCACTGCTTCTTCATCAAACCAACATATACGCGACTATGTAGCTTCGAACTCGCGTATATACGCAACTTGTCTTCATGATAATTGCGTATGAGAATTAGAACACTGAAATTTCATACTTTCAGTTCCTCCTGAGTCTGTTCTGTCTGTATACTGAGCTATGCCACATATTTTTGGTTGTACTTCCTTCTTCTTCCATACCTTGGAGTGTGATGATGTTTGCTCCTTTTGGTATGTTGGCCGAAATTTTCTCCTGCATTCTTTTGCTATATGCCTAAACTTGTTACAAGCATAACATATTATATGTTTCATATTCCATCTACAGCAGTTAATGACTTTGTGACCAAACATATTGCTGGAAAAACAATATCCCTTAAAGTACCTAGAAGCTGATGATCTTTTTGTGTGATGGTTATTAGCTTGAATCATTCTTATTCTGCATTTGGCTGCAACATGCCCAAAATTATGACATATAAAACATTCAACATTGTTCGTTAAAGGAAAGAATCGATTATCACTTCCATATTTAGGAGTAAATGATTTTCTTTGAAGACTTTCTTTCCTTGGTTGTTGATGGGGTTGACCTCTTATCTCCTTGTTGAGCATTTCATATTTTGCACTAGAGTAATTTTCTTCAGTTTGTGAGCTAGATTCACCTTTAACAGTTTCATCAAAACCAAGACCATATTTGATGGTAAGAGACCTTTGACTACTAAGAATATCATCTAAAATCTTAGTACTATCTTGAAAATGTAAAATTTTATCCTTTTCTTCTAATTTAGCTTTAAGGATATTTACCTCAACCTGATATTGCTCTTCCTTTTCAAGATATTGTTTCTTCATGATTTCTTCAGTTTTTCTTCCTTCTTCCACTTGTTGCCTTAATTTGAGAACTTAATTTTCTTATTCTTCAAATGCTTGGAGTAGTTCTTCATTCTACTTATTTGAATTTTTGAGATCTTCTTTTAGAGAAATGATCACACCTTCAAGACCTTCACAGTAGTTGGTTCTTTCTAAAAGTTCCTTGGTTGTTGTGTCCTTTTCATTCACTTCAATTCTCAATGATGTCACTTCATCCTGCAGCCTTTGACATTGGTCTTCCTTTTCCTTGTACTGCTTCCTTACTTTGTTTCCTTCCTCCAACTAAGATTTTAATCTGGTAACTTCTTCTTTGTAGGCACATTCCCTTTTATCAATTAGATCCTTTTGATCTCTAATTGTGTATGTGAGCTTTTTAAATTATTCCTCTATTTGATTTCTTTCTCTTTCACCCATAAGAGAAAATTTAGTTGTTTCACTGTCACATTCATTATCTTAAAATGAACAGAGAAATGTATCACCAGAGGACAACAAATTTGTACCTGATAGTTCTTTTTCTTATTCATCTTCATTCTGAGGTGATTCTAAATCTGAGGAGTTGCTTCTACATAATGGCCAATCATCTCTTCCACTATTACAATTCCCTTGATATGTCTTCTTCTTTTGAGGTACTTTCTTCTTTAGCTTCTTTCCCAATGTTTCTACGGATCTCCTTCAAGCGATCAAGCTTCTGCCAAAGGACCTGCTTTGATACCAATTGTTGGAAATAATATTGAGAGGGAGGGGGGGGTGAATTAGTATTTACAAATCAATAACTTTTTCATTTCCATAATCAGATTTATATACACTACTTCAGTGAAGGGAACTCATGTGTGCACGCAATTGTTATTAAGGCAACCAGCATATATCCAGTGAACTTATGATTCAATTAATTCATTATATGTTGATCTTTAATCAGTGCATAAATACTTTATTAAACATTAAACAATAAACATGTGCATTAATAACAGAATAAACCATCACACATGAACACCAAGATTTAAGGTGGAAACCCAATGTGGGTCAAAATCACTTGTTGTTGTCGTCTCTGTCTTCTTTTAATAATAAGAAAATATGTTTACAATATTTTACTGGTGCAAACTTATACCAGTACACAGGCACCCACCTACAGAAGGCTACAACCTTCTCTCATTCTCCAGCTTCTATTGGAAGGGAGCTACAACCCCCTATATCTTGTACTAGTAGATGTGTTCACTAGTATGTAGGTTCTGACCTACAGAAGGCTACAACCTTCACTCGTTCTCCAGCTGCTACTGGAAGGGAGCTCCAAACCCCTGATCAAAAAACCAGCCACTATTGGCAAGAAGCTTCGACTTCCTCACTGAAGGCTCCAACCCTCAGTATCCTCCAAGGACCACGTTTCATAAATTTTCACACTGGATACTACTGGCACACAATACTACAATATGAAGGCCACATTTCATCAAGTTTTCATATTGGACCCATTAGTAACATTGAAGCTCAAAATCAACCACCACTGCAATACAACCATCAAATACATCTGCATCAAACAATCATCAATATCTAATATAACTGAAACCCAATCATCAATCTCCGATATAACTAAAACAATCAATCACTGAAACCTCTGAACCTCTGACACAACTAAATCAAACAATCACTGAAACCTCTGGCACAAATAAATCAATCATTCATTCAAACTTAATCAAATTCAACCAATCAACTGGAATAGACAGATCATTGTAACCAGTACATAGATCTGAACTCAGAACACTGCATCAACAACCAGAACTAACTGCAACCTCAAAAGGCATGTGTCAGAATGTATACGCTTCTTCAATGAAGCAAACTTGCGTGTATACACTACTTCCTTTTGCCCAACCTGTGTATACCTCTAAAGATACTGAATCATAGAACCTCTAAACCACAAACTATACCAATCAGTGACATTATGAAGATCTACTATCATATTACAGAGTTCTAAACAGATAGCAACAAGGATCACCCTTGTATCTCAGTCAATCAATCAACCAGACTCAATCTCCTTATACAATCAATTTTATTTTCAGATCTAATGAAGACATCATTGACAAATAACAGTAAAACAGTAGAACTGATTTGATAGATCAGTCATCCCTGAACATCAAGCTTTTCTTTTGCATACACTACTTGGAAGATACAAACAAGCGTATATATGCACCTTCACCAAAGTGAACCAATGTATAGATCTGCAAATACTTACTTATAACTTCACTGCAATTCCAGACTTCAGAGATACCCAAATCATCACATATAAAGGATAAAATGTGTGTTAGCCATTAAATCTAGCCTATCCATTATCAGATCACTTAATGATAAGTCATTATGATCCTGATCCATCATTAGATCTCATCCATCATCAAACACTCAAGTGCATACTTAGTCTAGATCAAGCAAAGCATCAGAAAACCCATAACATGCATATTTGCTTTTGATCTAACATTTCATAAGATATTCATTGCTTGTGCTCTTAGCCCTTTGATCTTCTCCTCCTTATATAGTTGTAGTATTTCTCAATACCTCGGATCAAAACAACACTTAGAGCCTGTGGTATTCTTAGACGGGATCAAATAACCATTACTCCGCTCAATATTGTGGGCGAATACCATGGTATTGACCCTTGGTATTCTTTCACCTTAATTTCCTTAATTTTTCATCCCATACGCACCTTTTCTTCTATGAAGGTGCATGCATACGTATATGCTCTTTTTGTATAGTGAACCCACATGTACACACTCTTTTTGTACAGTGAACCCGCATGTACACACTCTTTTTGTACAATGAACCCGCATATACAACTTAACATACTTGAAAATGTCCTTTTTCTTCAACTTTTTAATTCTGATTTGTAGTCCTTTGTTCCTTCATCCTATTCTTTTGTACCGTTACTTTGTTCCCTCTGAATAGACCTGTTATAATGTGATTTTCCATTGTATATTACTTTTGAACTGATTCCTTTGAACCGCCCTGCATTTTGTCTCACAACTGCCATGCATTATGTCACATCTGATGTCCCTCTTGTAGATTCATCTAGTTACCATATACAAGTGAGTTGTTCTGCTACAAGTGATTTTCCATCAAGTACAACACATGTATCATAATGCCAACAAGATGATCTTGTGTTAAAATGGGACTCGAGGAATGAAGACAAAGGTAAGCATGGTAAATTTGACAGTCTATGGAAAGAGCCCTACAAAATTGAGACTTTCAGAGGTAACAATGCATTCTTACTGGAAGACTTGGCTGGAGAAGCACTACCAGGTGGACCTATCAATGGAAGACTTCTCAAACACTACTTTCCTCAGGAATATATATCAGTTTTCATTTAGAATCATTCTAAATATCATTTTATTATTCTACTACAAGAGATAGGGTGGCTAACATCAAGAATTGAAGTCCGAAGAGAATGCCCTAAGTTTCTGGTGATTTGTTGCCCATATTTAAGAATAACAGCAGTTAAATCAGTTCAAGTCAAGAATAAGGATAACTTGCCCAATGGATAAAGGCTACTGATCTACAACGTTCTTGACACCTCACAAGGAGGATGCCATCCCCATTGGAGCCATTGTTAGGGTCCTATAATTTATAGGATCAACTGATGATTACCTGTTGATTTTTATATGAGATATTGTAAATAATGTTTCATTCTACAAATTATTTCCAAGAAAAAAAATAGAAAAAAATAAAAAAGAAAAAGAAAATGAAAACGAAACAAAGGGGATACAAAAGAAAAAATATATATGTGAAAAAATCAAAGAAATAAAAAATATAAAAAAAAAAAAACGAAAATACCCCCAATAAGTGAGAAAAATCAAATTCCACTTCCTTAAAAAAAAATATTCAAATGCCACTTTTCTGCCTCCTACTTAATATGATCGTTGACTCATCCCTTCCTGCTCCACTCCTGTTCTGCCAATTGGCGCCTCTGGTCCCCACTCCGCTCCAATATAATTATTCCATGTGGCACTCCCCATCTGCTCCTCTCCCATCATTGTCACATCCCTTCCCACTCCACGTCAACTCATCCCTGTCAAGTGGTACCTCCGTTGCACCGTCATGTAACTGTTCCAAGATCAACGAACCCGCTCCAGTTAAACAACCTAATCACAATAGTAAGCAAGTTCGCTTATAAATTAATCCAAAAACCATTTTGTTGGCCTTTTCCTTTGTTGTTCCAAGGCACCAAGAGACCAGAACTGTTACAGCGCCGAGTCAGCAAACCAGATCCTATCACAGTGACCAGTCAGCAAGCAAATTACCACTGTACCTAGACACCAGTTTTCATCCAGTCAATTCCCAGGTAATTCCAAATTTCCTTGTTTTTTCCTTTCCAGCATGGCTCCTAAAGGAAAACCTAAATCTACAGAAGAAAACTCCCTTCTTCCCCCTGTACTTGATTTGGACCGACAACCCCTGGTAGGCTAAGAGTATAAAATCCTTGAAACTAGTTGCAAGTTCAACCTCTATGAACTCCACAACTAGTTAAAACATAAAATTATTGATCTTAGTGATGAATTGGGTTTGTGGGACTTATCCCTACCCCAATTCATTTTCCCTCAGACCTACCATTTCCCTAAATTCATTTCATGGTGCCACTTTCGATACATTCCCAGTCAGAGGGAAATTGTGGCCCAAAACAATGATATTCTTCTCACTGTTACCTCTTATTTCATTTCCCAAATGCTCCAAATTCAAAACTCTGCCCTTCTGAAACCTTTTTCAGTAGATTCCCTCATGGAACTCTACAAGAACCTCACTTTCCCACACAAAGCAAAGATCTTTGAAACATTTCTCCTTGAGAATGCTCAATTGCCTAAGAAAAATCCCCCATATTCATCCTCCATGTTCCCTGAGATGACAAAATAGATTATATCCATTTTTTCTTGTTTACTAGGATATCAGTCCGATCAGTGGGTTGATGAGGCCATCATAAGTTTTTTGTCAGTCTTCTCAATATGTGAGAAGCCCTGAATCATCGTCAACTATAGTGAGTTTCTAGCAAATGCCATCCATGAGCACTTCCTAAAGTTTTCTATAGAGGGAACCTTTAAATATGCTTCAACTGTAGTTTATTTATTTTTCTACCATCAGGCAGACAAGTTTTAGTTTCCATTGCTAAAATTGGATGAGCAAGGAAATGGCCAACCTATAATTCACTCAACTTCCTCGGTAACGAAGCATTCCAATGAATTTACCTTCAGTGACTATGTTGACCAATTCTTATATACAGTCTCTTGCCTATTGAATAGTAATGTTGAGCCAAGGATAGGACCTGAGATAACAATATTTCTTCATCTCAGTGAGAAAATCAAAATAGGTGACTCGTACCTATACTAGAATTATACATAAATCAATGTACGGGTGTGAATTTCCACCATACAGGTTGCCCAAGTTTGTCCCAATGAGAGTTTCTCACTAGAGTATATCAGACAGATGATTAACATGGATGATCTGCGCTTTGTGGCAGCCAAGAAGAAATCTCAATTTAAAATAAAAACACAGGTTGGCCCTTTTATTTGTAATACCAAGACAACATCCAAAGAAGTAGACATCCTCCTCAAGTAGATAAGCTTCAAACTCAGCTTCACCTGGTCATATGACCCCTTAGGAGTAATTTCAAAACTAAGAGTAGAACAGAAGACTACTCCCTACACTGACACTCCAAGGCTATAGATTGAAAGATACACGAACTAGGATCAATGGTTGGAAAACACTTTGCAGGAGGCAGAAGAACAAGTCCTCTCCACAACAACAACATAGACTCCAACACCATAGCAGAAATAGGATAAGAGGCCAAGGGAATATGTTTCCCCTGCAGTCACAGAAATCCAAGAGAAAGAGTTTCAGAATTACATGAAGAGGCAAAGAACCAATCCAATAAAAGAAACCTTTCAAGAGGAAAATGTACAATCCACTATAGTATTGGCAGGACCCTATACTTCAAGTAGAAATGAAGATATCTTTATAGGATCTCCATCCTCTTTGGCCTCCCCATAGCCACTGGATACCTCTCAGTTAGGGAAATTGGTTCATGACCAAGCTTAACCAAATATATTTGCCAAGTATAAAGAGATTAAGAAGAAAAATGAGATGTTAAAAGCTACAACTTATACACAGTTTTGGAAGCAAACAACATCCTCATAGCATAGGCTACTCTCTGCCTTTGACACAAATAAAGGAAAAATTCAGATAGCCTTCCTCGACGCTGAAGTTCATTTCCCTAAAACTCCAAAATATTACAATAAATCCATATTTTCCTTCAATGTTGACCAAATTCATCTAATTGATCAGATAGACTTGCATAAGCAAATAAGGGAAATGTTGTATTCGACCTTGACAACTTCAGCAATGGCAGCTTCTAGGCTGCAAGCTTCAGTCAACAACATTCAATCCCAACTCAAATTAGAAAAGATCTCTTCTCTAGCTAAAGACACAAAAATCAAGTCTTTAGAAGATCTAGTAATTAAACTGGGATATGATCCCAGCAATGTGAAAGCTGCAGAAGAAATCATTAGAAGGAAGAATGTTGACATTGCAACACTCAAGAAGTAGCTCAAGCTTCCATCCACTGAAGACCCACAGACAAAAGAAGTTGGAAAGTTAGAGAAAGAGAAGGAAGACATGTTCAGAATTATTATTGAACAAAGTGGACATATCAAAGAAATGGAGATTGAGATGGAGAAATTGTTGAAGGAGAGAGAACAATCAACACAGTTGGAAGCCATTCCACTCACAGTAGTTCCTATTGCATCTACATCAACAGCAGGGGCATCCACTTCAGCAACCATCACAGTTGAGGCACAATCTACAGATTCTTCAAGAGAACTAGTCAAAGCAATGGAGGACATTTCTATCAAAGGATAGGAAATTGAGAAGCTGAAAGCTCAACTAAATAATCTCTAGGAGCATAAGTTGAAAATTGACTATGTGTACGTAGCAGAGCTGAAAAAGACTCATAGATCAATCCAGGAAATTAAATAATTGGAAAATGAGTTTGCAATGGCAAAACCACCCGCACAAGAAAATGAAAGTATTTGGATAGAAATAAATGAGGCCATGACTGAAATATGGCCCTCTATTGAGATTATTTTTGAAGAGGAGGAATTAGTACAGAGATGTAAAGAAGTCATTGAAGAGGTGAAAGAAGATTTAGGACATAAGCCAAGTGAAGCCACTACTTTAATAAGGATTTTGAATTCGAATACCAAAGAACAATTGGAGAAGTTTGAGATTGCAAACAGGACAGGGAAAATTTTAGAGGTGAGGAGGGTCCTTACAAAAAGGAACCTAATGCTACAGTTGGAGAACAAGTGACATAATTTTGGAGGCCAACATTCATAAGTTTCACAAGAAATTCAATGTACAGAATCAGAACGGGTTGCCAGGTTTGATAGGAATTGGAGATAATTTGATCAAGATAGAAGATTATCACCATAAGTTATATACCATAGCGATGGATAAGTCAAAGTTTTCCACCATCAAAGGAAGCATCACAGGAAAAGCCTTCATGGAAGATTTTAATTTTGACTTGCTTATCAAACATGAGATAAAGCAATTATTTATTGTCAAACCTACTTTTGAAAAGTACACCGAGCTGGATGAAACCTACAAGAAGCTAGTTCAATTATCCACTCTAGATGAAGACAGATGGGACAAATTGTGCCAATTACTTGCTTAAAATAATTTTTCACCTTCAACAGCAAAGCAAAACTTTTTCAGGCCGAGTCATCACCAACAATCCTCGAAGATAGTGCTATAGGACTACAACAGTTTTAGTTGCCTACATTTCTGTACTATTTTTGTAAGTTATTTTTAAGATATTTTGTAAAAAATCTTGATATTCCAAATCAATATATTTTCATAAGTTTTATATAATTACTTCATAAATCGAAGTACAAATGTTGGGACTTGTATCAAGAAAGCATACTTTGATGTAAAGTTGTTCACTGAAAGCATACTTTGATGTAAAGTTGTTCACTGAGCTAAAAGTGATCATTTCATTAATACAGAAGATCATTCCAGGATTCATGTGTCAAGAAAATTGGTGATGTTTTTTTCTCTTGTAAACTTGTTATATCTTTGTTTTTCATATGTCTTTCTTATTTGTATTGTTTAAAAGAAGATGAAGGGTTGAACTTGTTTAATTACACTCTGTCCTGGCTTATAAGCAATATATATGTTTTCAAACTGAGATTAAATATAGAATTCATGTTAAAATGCTCTATGTTTAATTGAATCTGAATCTTTTCCTCCCTTTCACTCCACAAAGCTTCAAAGATCCAATAGCCTACCTACCTTACCCTATTTCAATCTATTATGATATTTTTGTATCTTATCACCCTAAGACTTTGACTCCATTGGCCAATGGCCTTTCCTTGCAATTTCAATCAAACATTTCAAAACACCAAACTTTGAACCTAATAACTAGCCTAAAATCCCACAACAACAAATCTAAATCCAATAGAGAGATCCCTCTCTGAGTTTATAAGGGCTAGATCCTAAGCTTAAAGCGGTTCTATGGTTACCTCTAGGTTTCTTTCACATCCTTAAAAAATTACGGAGTGATAACACGTAATAATCTCCCATTTCCACTCGGGAATGGGTAATGGGTGAAGAAATACGATTGGATGTGTGGTTGGATGTTGGTGTTCGATATTAACCGGTTGACATTCCAAACACTTAGATAAATATGCAACCACCTCCTTCTTCATACCCAACTAGAAATACTCCTTTTTCAGAGTAGTGATTAATTTTTTATACCCGGGGTGGGAAACATATTGGATTTGATGATATTCATCGAGAATTAATTGTTTAAGATTTATCTTATTAGGAACATATATTATGTTTCGATAAATCAACATATTTTCCTTATTTATCTCATATCCAATTTGATGTTCACTACTATTGGGGTTTCTTGCTTGCTTCCACAAAAAATGGTATTCAGGATCCCTACGAGAAGCCTCTTTATTTTGTTCTCTAAAATCAATTTCCACTTCACTAAATGAAATTTCATAAACAAAGTCCAATTTCCTGCTCAAAGCGTCTGCTAAGCGATTCTCCTTTCATTTCAAATGTTTAATTTAAAACTCAAATTCGCTCAAAAATGTAGTCCAACGTGCCTAACGAGTGTTTAGAGTAGGTCATTTAAAATAATTAGTTAAGTTGTTGTGATCAGTCATTAGTGTAAATTGTTTTCCAAGCAAATAATGTCGCCACATATTCAAGGCGTGGATCACCGCAGTTAATTCTGAATCGTAAGCTGAGTAATTTTTTTTCATGTTCTTTAAACTTCCAAGACTCATAAGCTACCACCTAACCTTCTTTCATTAATAATCCTCCTACACCCTCCTTACAGGCATTTGTACAAATAATAAACTTCTTAGTTGGATTGGAAATTCTCAGTACATGGGCGGTAGTAAGTAAGTGTTTCAATTGATCAAAATTGTTTTTACATTCATTTGTCCACTTGAAAGTCCTTCCTTTATTTTGTAAGGTAGTAATGGGATAAGCCACCCTTGAAAATCCTTCAATAAACCACTTATAGTATCTAGCCAGCCCCATGAAATATCATATATCGACCACGTTATTAGGAACAAGACAATCCATTATAGTTTTTATTTTTTTTGGATCAACCGCTATTCCATCTTTAGTAATAACATGTCCCAAATATTGAATTTTCTCTTTGTAAAATTTGCACTTACTGTATTTTTCATACAACTTGTGTTCCCTTAAAGTTTTCAAAGCAATTTGCAGATGATTCTGATGCTCCTCCTTATTTCTGGAATAAACTAATATATCATCAATAAAAATCAGCACAAATTTATCCAAGTATTTATGGAATATATTGTTCATGAGACACATGAATGTTGTCAGAGCATTGGTTAATCCAAAGGAAAAAAACTACAAATTCATAATGACCATATCAAGTTCTAAAAGTTGTTTTATGTATATCCTCTTCCCTAATCCTTATTTGGTTATACCTAGAATGTAGGTCAATTTTAGAGAACATTGTAGCCCCCTTCACTTGATCGAATAGATCGTCAATGCGGGGTAAGGGATACTTGTTTTTTATTATCAACTTATTTAATTTCCTATATTCAATGCATAATTGTAATGTGTCATCCTTCTTCCTAACAAAAATCAATGGGGATCCCCAAGGTGAGACATTGGAGCGAATGCATTTCTTATCTAATAATTCTTGTAGTTTCATTTTGAGTTATGTCAGTCATGGAACACTCATGCAATATGGTGTTCTCGATACAAGAACAACCCCTGGAACAAGTTCAATAGTAAAGTATATATCCCTTTTAGGTGGTAGCCCGAGGACGTCTTCAGGAAACACATAAGCAAAATCCTATACCACAAGCAGGTCTCTCAAATTGGTAGCCTTTTCCTTAGAATTTGAATATCCTACTTGTACTGCATAAATTTGGCATCCCTTCATCATATATTTCGCCAAATGGGAGGTTGTGATTGGCCTAGGGGTCTCCTTCCCCCCTTCACCTCACATCTTACACCTTCCTCATTCAAATAGATAATGGTCTCCTTACAATTAATAAGAGACCAATGCTTCTCCAACTAGTCCATATCAATTAAAATGGCATATGATCTTAGGGGAAGGAAATTTAATTTTGTTATTATTGGTTGGTAATCCAGTTCTATTAGACAATTGTCTACCTTGGCTATTACCCGTCATTTAGTCCTTATGGCTAGTTGTACCAACCATGGGTTCTTAAATGTATCAACTTGCAAATGACACTTTTCTACTATCTTAGGACTTATGTAACTTAAACTAGCCCCTGGATCGATTAAAATAGACATAACTTGGTTGAATATTTTACCTTCAAACTCCACCATAGGAGGTTGATACTCTGCCTGGTGGTCCTCTAGTGCAACATTAATTTGAGGTAATCTCCTTGCTACCTCCCCAACAGTAGATGCCTCTTGAATTTGTGCTAATGGCTCTGCCCCTTTTTGGTAAGGACAATTTTTGACACAATGTGGTCCCCCACACCCCTAACATTGTAATGGATGTCTCACTGACAATTCCAAATTAGATTTGTTAGTCTGTACTGAGTATTTCATTTCATTCTGTAATTTTGGTTTTTGTTGAGCTCTTCCTTAGTTCCTATTGAACTGATTTTTGTAGGAACTTTTGAAATTTATTGCTTTGGATCCTTTTACATTTTGTGAAGTTTTGTGCCCCTTATTTTTTGTCCACTTCTTGCTCCTATCTCCTTTCTGCTTCATTTTTTGGTATCATATTCAAGCTTTCCTAATAGCCTTGTCTATAGTTTTGGGGTTGTCAAATTCCAGCCGCTCCTTCATGAAGTTTTTAAGGCTACTGATAAATCGTTGAACTTTTGCCTTTTCTTCGTGCATATAGGGGACATATCGTAGCAAGTGTTGTCACCTTCTGCAAAAAGAGTTCCAGTTGTACAAAGAGGGAAAAAGAACAAAGATGTTTGGAGCTAGCCTCCAATGCCATAGAAGCACTCAAAACTAAATCAGACCCTCTCCATTGGAAATTTCTCTGAAGCAACTTTCCAACGGTATATATAACTCCCCATATGGACTCCAGAATCAAAAGTTAGAGCAAATTGAAGGTTACCTTTGAAAATCAGAAAACAAGGAGAAAATGCCTAAGTGTAAAACCCTGGGTCTTGGCATATTAACGATCCCACAAACCGGAAGTCCTGACATATCGAAGGTCCCACACATCGAAGGTCTAGAGCAATATCGGCATATCGGCAATTGGGGTCCATGGCACATAGTATATCGGCAATCGCACTCATAGCAGCATTCAATCGGCCCATTGCATGTCAGATGCCCGATATATCAAAGGTCCTGTATCGGCAGGCTCACATATTGGCGAGGTCAGAGTAAACTTGCGATCAGCGATCGCCGATATCAGCGATCACATATCAAAGGTCCAAAGGTACAATGAAATCGACGATCGCAACAGCATTGGGCATGTCCCAAATCTACAATCGACAGAGTCCTATACACAGTGCAATCGGCACTCGGTGACTAGGCCGTATCGCATATCGGCGATCGACATTTTCAAAACTATCAACCCTAATGGAATTGCAATGTGCAATATACAATAACGGTGTTAGCATTAAAAGGTCGTGAAAGGCCGAAAACGATTTACAAAGGATTTCAGAGAAAAACCAAGGGCAAGTGGGCCTTTTCTCTCTCCTCTAGAAGGCCATGTGGTGGAATACTATTGGTCCCGATAAATCCATGTCGCATATGACGTCATCATCATGTGGTAGTACAAAGGACATGTGGCATGCAGATCTGACATTTTCAAGGGTCCAAAGGGGGCATATTCGGGTGACATGTGTCACTACTGAGAAAGTGACACGCGGTGGAGTGATGACGTCACTAATCAGAGATCATCGTTTGCAAGATGAGGCATGTTGTTACATCAAATTTAAACCCAGATTACGGTCTGCTAATAAAGGGTCCCCGATACAGGGGTTAGCCTATGGTCACATAAAGAGTCGAGGAACCAAGGGATAAGCACAAAGGATGATTGGCGATCGCAAGTTTCAGGAGGATGCACCAAGGACATTGATAGGAAACCGCTGATTTTCCGACCTCCGATATTTGACCAAGCACCTGGTCATAGCCTCCGGTCATATGATGAAGAAATATCAAAAGGGATCAAATCAAAATGGGCTTAAATAGATCGGCATTCACAGTTTTACAAAGCCTGCCCAGTTTAAAGTTCTCGAACAACCTGAGCTTCGATACAACTATATAACTATTTCACAATGAATGTATGGCTCCAATAGTGTTATGTAGGAAGTCTAGAGGGACAAATGAGTTGGCAGCAGTGTTCAAGATATGTCATGGCCACTATGCAGAACCACTTTTGGAGTCTAATAAGTGTAGAAGTCAAACTATTGAGACCAAAAGTGACAGATAACTGGACGAGAGAGAATGAGGCATAATGTAGGAGAAGCGTGGTTAGAACAGAGGCCAGCAAAGAGAGTGGCATGGAAATATTTTTACAAGAGCATAATTTCAGGTCACTTGTTAATTATGTTTTGTTGATTTTGATTGCTATTGTTATTATGTTTTATTTCCAATATAAGTACCTTTCTGTTGTAATAATTGGAGGCGACATAGACTACACGCTAAAACAGCTAGTCATGCCAACCACATGAAGCTCTGGTCTGAGATGTTTTGTAAATAATTTCCATGTTCTCCCTCTCCTTATAAAAGGGAGGACGAAACACTTAGAACTGGTTCTGAATCCTAAAGATTAACTACATGTTATCTTTGAGACTGTATGACTTCAAGATTTGCATCTTTCAAAATATTAATGAAATGTGGTGATTCCTACCTTTGAGTACTACAATATGTTACCACTCTGTTCAAATTCCATTATGTTCATGTTTCCTCTCTGATTTCATGTAATTGTAGTTGCTATAAATGTTTCATATGTTCTTACATATTGATTTTTGTTTACTCGTTAATGCACATGCCTGTATGGATCTTTGAGATTATATCTTTAAAATTGTGCTCCATGAATCATCGCACCCAATCCTCTTTCATCCTCTTTGTCTATATTTAACTCAGATAAGTGTAGAATTCTTTATGTTTCAAGCTCTATATGATGAGTTATTCTATCTCCTTCTCTTCTTTCATTACTCTGCCAAAGTTGATTAAATTGTAGGTCCTCGAACTACTCGGCCTCCACTAGTTTATACATATATTTATGTGTGTTGTATATGTGAAAGAGTACCAAAAATACATGGATTACGCCCTTGGATGAATGAACCAACCCATGATGTTGTTTATATATATGTGTGTGTGTGTGTGTTCAAAATATATGTGATGTCTCCAGTCTCCTAAGAATTTTATGAGACACACAAAAATCTAGATGTTCCAGGCACTGGTCTTGTAAGCAATTTGATGTTGTCTCTGGAAGCAATAATAGCAGGGATGTGAATTTTGTTATAAACTTGTCCATAGAAAGTTTTCCTAACCACAAATCATGGATTTTTTTTCATCATAGAATCATTCAGTTAGATATTTGTCTTTAAAATGCTTCTGGAAATATTTCCAAGTCACTTCATGTTCATCAATTCTCCGTATTGTTTTTACTTCCTCCCTCCATAAGGTGGATTTACCTTGCAGTTGATAAATCGCTAGCCAATCTTTCATATTATGATCGTTTTCATCAATTTGAAAATATTTTTCATATTAATAAGCCATGCTTCAACAACCTCCTCTTGCTCACCATCAAATGTCAGAGGTTTTATCTTTTTGAACTCTACATGTAATTCCACTTTCAACCTCTTAGATCCCCTATGATTCAAAATATTCTACAATTCTTTCTCATTATTTTATTGGTATCCTTCGGAATTGAGGTGCTCATCTCTTTGTCTGAAAGTTCCAGTTTTGTTCTCCTGTTCTGGGCTGGGAATAAGATGTCGATGATTTTTTCGATGTAACAAAATTTTCATGATTTTCTCCTATTCTTGCACCAACCTTTCATTGCTTGCTCTCAATCTTGCCATTTCATTCTTTAGTTCCTGTACTTTCTCAAATAATGGAGCATTGGCATTTCTAGACTCTTCGCGCAACTATACCCAAATCTCAAGTTTAAGCTTTTGTATAAGATACTGGACCAACTCCTATGGGTGGTCTTACTGGTGTATGTCCAACTCTCCTCATCGTGCCTCCTTTCTTTCATTCCGTTCACACATTAAATTCTGTTATTCACTTATTTTTCCAAACAGGTCACAATATTGGAACTTGGCTCTGATACCACCTATCACATCTCCCATTAAAAAAAATAAAAATAAATCATATGAAAAAAATAAAAATTAATGTCTCCACATAAATTAAACACAACATATTACACTGAGGGTATTAAATCTCTCTCTCTCTCTCTCTCTCTCTCTCTCTCTCTGTGTAATATGTTATGTTTAATTTCTGTGGAGACAAATATATATATATATATATATATATATATATATATATATATATATTATATCAAAGTTAATTACAATATACATATATAACTGTAAATTAATTGTTCCAATCCTTAATGGTGACTTAACCTATGACACCCCACCTGGTAACTCGTACATACCCACAAATTAGATATCATGACACTGATTAACTTGGATTAGTCCAAATTTATTTGGAACCCTGTTTTCTACGTTCCACTTGGTGATACGGTCTAGGGTTGGGAACTCCATCGATGGTTCTCCTCTCACCACCATGATCAATGGTCAAAGAATCAGAGAGTTGGTTGAGGTAACTGAATTCCCGCTCTGGCACTGCGGAGGACTATTCTGCACCCCGGTTATTCGAGGCTAGCTCTACAACTCCGACAATTGCAAGACTTTTCCAACGCTTCTAATTTCCGGCCAGAAGACTCCAACTTCCAAGTAAGTCATTTTCCAATTTTCCTAGGTTCCTTACTTCTTTGCTCACCATAATTGTCATTAGTTTAACAAATTGTCTGTGCATGCTAATTCTAGGATAGGGGTTCAGTGGGTGTTAGAGAGGGTCGTATTCTTCAGCAGGGTTTTTTATCTCTCTGCTACAACTACTACAGTGTAACACCCTCCTCCCACATCTACCCAATTAACAATGGAAACTGGGTAAACATGTGATGACAGACTACTATGATTGGATTCAGCCTCCTACGTGAGCTTAAGGAAGTGGAATCGATGGAACACATCAACCAACCTATCCACATTAGCAACAAAACCCTCAGGAGACATGTCAGCCACTCAGACATCTTGTCCCTGGGTCCCACTGATGTTCTGGACATCTTAGGCCTCAGTCACTCCCATGCTATAGACAAGAGAGCGTCCAAAAACCCAAAGTCGCTCTCACGGGCTTGCCTGTCAATGACTAGAGACTAAATTTGCCAGTATTATGCAAGCGACCCCGAGATTTTAGCCATTTTTTCAGGCCTAGAGCCCAGGTCATTGCCCATAATGGAATGATAACTCAGGAATAATAAAAGAACAAGGAAGCAATTATGCAAAAACAATAAGTTGAACAAGACCTTAATCAGACCCCTGTTAGCCATGCCAGACATTTCGTCAAACATATCATCAACATGTAACCTACAGGTGTAAACAACCAAATTAAGTGTAGGGATATCATACCTATTTGAGAATTGCAATGAACCATTGTTCCCTCATGTCACTTGTTGCATTATGATCTATTAGGCCATAGATACATTATCCATTCATTTACAAGTAAAAGCATGTTGAGAGCCATACATAACTATTGTCATAAAACATACATATAACCAACATAATAGGGACAAAAATATCATAAGCATATCAGCCATAAAATCCACATATGCATTAGTATATTTACACATGAAAATCAAGGGAATGAATTTCTCATTAATGAATGCAATAAACCAGCCGAAGATAGGACTACCATGTTCCACCCGAGCATAGAATGGTTGAGCCAAATCTCTCTTCATCCATTCACCCCCGTGCCATATTCCAAGCGTGAATGTGGGACTCAAACCAAAATAACCAACCAAGGTATTGTTGATGCCTTTAAAATCACTACAACAACATTGGGGAATAACCACCCCGTCCGACCCTTAATACAGTTCCTTTTCCGTTTGGTATGGTGGTTCCAACTAGATAATATGGGACCAGTTTCCCTTATAAATATGTGTTTAAGATGAGTGGGTATTTAAAATATGTGAAAGAATGATAGATGGTTTGAATGATAATACTTCTGAAAATATGCCAATACAACTATATATATATATATATATATATTTAACCCGGGTAACTCAATATCTATGCGATTTATGATGACTTCAGGTAATCAATCACTAATAAAGATTAATCAATCAATTACACAAGTGTTTTCGCCACAACCACCACCCTATTAAAACATGCTCTGATAACGAATTTGAATGGGTCCCCTAGAAGTTTGATCTTTCACTTCTCTGAATGATCTGTTTTTATCTCCAGGATTTTAACTCTGTGCCGAGTCAAATCTTCAATTCTTAATGGTCAAGACACCCCTTTAAATAAATCTCTGTTCCATGGTTCATTGATGGCCCAGCCTAACCCTTCATTCATTTCCTTCATTGGGACTTTTCAATCCCCGTAAACCTTCATGGTGCTCTATGCTCGCACATATAACCAACCCCCACTCTCTATTATGGTTGTATTTGGATTCAACTCACAAAACCTTCTATCGCACCTTTATTCCCATTATAACTCTTTATAATGTAAATGCTTTGCAAAACATGCATAACATACACTTTTTCGCTTATTGCAATCAACATTGACACACAACGCGTACCATAAAGCACCAGACCCCCCGGCATCACTAACCATAATGCATATCTATTTCCGGTCCGGAGCCCATCGCAAGTCGCAATTGGCGGAGCCCGAGGCTTATACATAAAGCACATTGCGATATATCGGACCCGCCAGGACTATTAAACATGACACATATAAATGTCAGGCCCGCTCCCCAATCGCAAGTCACAATCAGCGAAACTTGAGGCCCATACATAAGGCATTACGCGATATGGCAGACCCGTTGATATTATTAAGCGCATAATATATATATATAGATATTTTGGGTCCGCTTTCCCCTATCATAATCGCAATCGGCAGAGTCCATGGCATATACATAAAGCACGATGCGATGTGGCAGACCCGACGATAACTTTAGGCCAGGGTACATAATATTTCAAGTCCGGCCTTATGGTCGGCCGCAGGTTTTCCCGTGTATTCCCATGTATTGCAATAATACATTGTGGTCGAGGTTTTCAAAGGGAAATCTTATTTGAAGGATCCGAAGGGATTATGAACTGCGGCACATATATATGTCTGGTTCGCTTTCCCCTATCGCTAATTGCATTCAGCAGTCGGTGAAAGTGAAGCCCATGCGATATGCGAAGGGGCGATATGGTGGACCTGGCGATAATTATACGCACGGGTATATATTATTTGAAGTCCGGCCTTATGGCTCGGCCGCAGGTTTTCCCGTGTTTTCCTGTGTATTGTGATAAAAGGCTGTGGTCCGGGTTTTCAAGGGAAAATCCCATAAAGTGAATAGTCCGCTTTTGATGCATTGATTAAGCAATCCATGAGTAAAATGAATATTATGGCAAATGAAATACATGTCATAGCAGGTTCAGTGGGTTGATAATCATAGTTGCTTTGCGTTGTAAGATTAAATAGAAATTGTGGTTGAATGCAAGGTTTGTTTGTGAGCATGTTTATCATATTTCTCATACGAATTATTTCTGCAGGTGAGTTCGAGTGAACCCGGTAACGGATAAAGACGAATTATATCAAGATGACCCCTCTGCACCACCTGTGTCGATATTACAGAGGCATGTTCTGCAGAAAGGGATATGAACCACCATAGTGCATAATGGAGGCACGCTCCATGTCAAGAGGAAGCACAACGTCGATACATCAAGATGTTATTACCTCCAAACAAACCTTCAATCATGCCAGATGGGGAATGATGAGTGCAGTATCTTCAGTTTCCTTCAGGAAATGATAGGGAATAACGTTCGCTCAATACAGGTGCAAAGGGATGACACGCTGTCATTCTGTTTTAATCAACATCCATTCATTTCCCCAGAAAAGGAAGCATCGCAGCAGATATGTCTTCTACGTGTCAAATGTGACGCCGATTTTTCTATGTCTGTGTATTCTAATTTGTATATTGAAAAGAACAAGGGGGAGGCGAAAAGTGAAAGGGAGACCGAGAGTCATTTCCAACAGCATAAGTATTACCTCCGGATAGGAGAGGAGGACTTTTTTTTGGGCAGAACAGATTTGATTTATTGTGAATAAAGAAGACTGTTTGGGTCAAGAAAGAGCCTTTTTCAGATTCATTTGCCTCTCCTTTCATGTGTTTAGAATCAGGATGTTGTTGTTGGCATAAATATAAATGTGATCTATTTTGTGCATATGGATAGTAGACATTCGTGACTAATCTTGGTTATTCAAATATGATTTGTTACCATGGTTAATTCATGAGCGATTGTTGATTCGAGACCTTGTTAAACATCAGTTGCAAGTTTTATTTGTATGGAAAGGAATGTGTATTCCTGTATAAGTAATTAGATTGCAATTAAGATTTAATACAACCTTGTTCATCTGTGAACCAGTAATTGATTCATTAGGACTTGGAATTTATATATGATGTTTAACCTCCTTTTGTTATGCTCATGCAGGATAGATTAGAATAGTTAGGACTAGCATAAGTAGTTAGAATTAGTGCAGATAGGATTTGATACATATAGGTTAGTTGTTTCGTTCATTGATTTAATTGAATTCTTCCTCCAAGAAGCAATCTTTCAACACATATAGCAGTTTACGGGATCCTCTAAAACCCATCTGAACTAGCCATTCCAAACGAAAGCAGATCTAATTAGGGTCGGCAATCGGGTTAGTTCCCCTTGTTGGCATAGCGAACATTCACCGCATCAATAAATTGGCGCTAGAAGGAGGGCTTGAACCTTCGTCCACAACTTTTTATGATTTCATCTATAAATGTCGCACATGGATTTGAAAATATTAATGCATGGATCGTAAAGGTCAAAAAGATCCTTCCTCCCATTTGGAAAAAACTCATTTCGAAGAAACAGAGATCCCTCTAAGTCCCATGCTTGGGTCACTCGAGGAAGAGACATTGTGGGAGTATCCTGTTGTTGGAAATAATACTGAGAGGGGGGGGGTGAATCAGTATTATCAGATCAGATAAAACTTTTCAATTTCATACTCAGAAACATATACGCGACTTCAGTTAAGTGAACCCGCGTGTACACGCGACTGTGTCTAAAGCAACTAGCGTATATGCAGAGATCTTATGATTCAGTTAATCTTATCTTCAGTAAATGCATCAGGATATTATTAAGCATATTAACAGTAAACAGATGCAGTATAACAGAATAGATCATCACACAAAAGCCACACACATGAACACCATGATATAAGGTGGAAACCCAATGTGGGTGAAAACCACCTGCTGCAATTTGTCTCTTTCTTCTTTAATGAGAAACTTCTTTTACAATGTACTGGTGCAGTCCTTTACCAGCACGCAGGCTACAACCTGCAGAGGGCTACAACCCTCTCTCGTTTTCCAACTACTTTTGGAAGGGAGCTACAACCCCCTCAGCTCTTGTACTAGCTGATCCATTTACTAGTACGTAGGTGCTGACCCTACAACCTTCAGGGACCACGTTTCATACATTTTCATACTGGATCCAAGAGTACAAAGCAAACATTACCGCAATACAATCATCAACTTATACTTGCATCATAATTCATTAAACAACCCAATACCGAATCACTGAAACCCTGTCATCAAGAACACAGAACCCAAACCAGAATCTAGAACTCTGCAACAACCACCAGAATCAGCAGCAACCTGAAATATTAACACTTATCATGCATACGCTACTTCACTGTACCAAAACCGCGTGTATACGCGCTTTCTCCAAAGGCAACCCGCGTGCAGATCTAGAAATGATTACTTCTGCCTTTGCTGTCAGATCCGACCCTTGCCAAGCGTCCCGAACAGATAACCAGCAATACCAGATCTTCTCACTGCGTCAGACACCCACAATCCATGCTCCTTTGCCTAGTGATCTTCTCCTTATATAGCCTTAGGCCTTGTTCAATACCAAGAGCCAAAACCATAGAAACACAATACCATCAACCTCGAAACTAGGGATCAACACGTCCGTCGAGACATAATGGTCCGAAACCATAGGCACAACTTCCAAGGACTAACCGCCATGGACCAAAGGTACTTTTCCACATACACGCGCTTTTTCTGAAGCCAACCTGCGTGTACACGCGACTTGGTCTTAACAAACCTGCGTGTATGAACTTCCTTGGCAAGCTGTACTAGGATCTGTCTTCTGATTAAGTTGCCATCTCCTGTACCAACTTCTGAGCATCTGTACCAACCTCTGAGTGAGTTGCCATCAAGGACAACACTTGAATCATAATGCCAACAATCTCCCCCTTTGGACTTGATGGCAACCACCACACCAAGTCACTCTCCCCCTTTGACATCAAGGGCAAAGGGTGGACCAAGATATTCTCTTCTTTGGTATACCCTCTCCTGTCCATACTGCTGTCCATACTCCCCCTGAGTACATGCTGAAATCTCCAAATGTGCTCCCCCTTTGTGTATGCCAAAGTGTACCAATCTATCCATCCTGCTCTTGCTGAATTGTGCTGTTCATGCTCCCCTTGACTGTAGGCAAGATCTGCAAAAGATGTTCTTCAAGAAGAACAAAGACTTATACATCATAGAAGACCTTCCTATCACCAAAAGACTCAACATACATTCATCACCCAACCTAGTGGGGATATACCAATATTGACTCATCCACCTAACCATGTGAAGATGCATGATAATACATGAACATTTCATCATTCATCCCAGGCATAGTGGGGAAACCAACATAGGCCGTTACATGACCTTGACATCATAAAAGAGATACATGACATAGTGATGAAATATCTAGACCAAGACTTATGAAAGCCACCAACAGCATCATGATCTGTACCATAAGCATCAGCCTGCAATACCATTCCTAAACAGTAAGATGTATCATTTAGCTTCATAGACTTTATCAACACCTTCTAACCATAATGCCAACAATGCATTATTTGAAGAATATTCTCCCCCTGAGTGTAAGCCAACCATGTCTGAACCATTTCCTGAGTCTGTTCTGCTCCCCCTGAGCCTGAGCCAACCATGACTGAACCTGGGTCTGTTCTGCTGCCCTTTCTCCATATACGCGACTTTGCAGCCTGTAACTCGCGTATATACGCGACTTGTCTTCATTATATAAGCGTATGCAGGATGGAATACTGAATTTCACTTTCAGATTCCCCTGTGTCTGTTATGTCAGCTGACTGAGTTATCCCACACCTTTCTGTCTCTGTCTTCTTCAATTCCTGCAACTGTGATGATGTATGGTCCTTTTGTCTTGAATTTTGAAATCTGCTCCTGCATTCCCTTGCTTTATGCCCATAGTTGTTGCATGTATAGCGCCTTATATTTTTCATGTTCCTTCTATCACAATCAATTGCTTTGTGTCCATATGCATTGCAGGCAAAGCAATACCCTCTGAAGTACCTGGGATGCGATGATCTTTCTTGAACCATTCTACTTCTGCATCTGGCTGCAACATGTCCAAGATTATGACATACATAACATTCAACATTATTCAGCGGAGGAAATAATCGTCTATCACGTCCATAGTTAGGAGTAAAGGATCTTCCTTGAGGAATTTCTTTCCTTGGTTGTTCCTTGAGCATTTCAGATTTCTCATTAGAGTTTCTTGTCTCACCTTGTGAACTAGATTCACCTTCAACATATTCATGAAAACCAAGACCAGTCTTGATAGCAGGAGATCTTTGACTATTAAGAATATCATCCAAGACTTTAGAACTATCTTGAAATCGTAAAAGCTTATCCTTTTCTTCTAGTTTACCTTTCAAGATATTTACCTCAACTTGATGTTGTTCTTCCTTTTTCAGATACTTCTTCCTTAGGTCTTCTTCAACTTTTCTCCCTTCTTCCACTTGTCGCTTTAGTTTGATCACTTCATGTTCTTGATCTTCAAGATCTTCTTTTAGAGAGAGGATCTTTGATTCAAGTCTCTGAATAGTTGTGCTCTGATCTTTTGCTATATCCTGCAATTTCTCCCTTACCCTGGTTTCTGTCTCCAATAGTTCTTTTAGTTTGGCAACTTCTTCAGTTTCTGCATTCGTCTCTTCATGTGCCATGAGACTTTTAATATCCTCGCTATTATTGGATGAAGCATTCTTCTTCTTATGTGCCATGAGACTTCTAATATCCTCACTATCATTTAATGAACTTTTAATATGGGTATAATAGCTTCTACCATCTTCTTCATATATCTTTTCTTTGTTATGAGGACATCTAGCAGCATAGTGACCAACTCTACCACATAGAAAACATTTGAAAGGTAGCTTATCTTTGAACCGTCCAGATCCCCGTTCAAGATTCTTGACAAAATTTACCTCATCTTCTTCCTCTGACACTTCGAATGCGGCCTCTGGTGGTACCTCTTGTCGCATTTCAAAAGCAGTTAAGATCCCGTGAAGCTGTGACATGGTAATTTTCCGCACATTCTCCTTTTCTTCTATGGCAGATACTTTAGAATCAAATTTAGTAGACAGAGATCTCAAAACCTTTTGAACTAAGACAACTTCCTCAAATTCTTCACCCAGATCCCTCATACAATTCACAATCTCATCCATACGCAGGAAATAATTAGCTACGCTTTCATTACTTCGCATCTTAAGAGTTTCATATCGGATTCTGAGAGTTTGAAGCTTTGCTATTTTTACCTGATCATCTCCTTCATAGCTTGTAACGATTTTGTCCCATATTTCCTTAGCTGATTTGAGATGCATGATCTTCATAAATTCTGATTGAGTCAAAGTACTCAATAGGACAGTAACTACTTTGGCATTGAGCTCATATTGCTTTTTCTCTGCTGGATCTGTAGGAGTTGCTGATGGGAATTTGTATCCTCCTTCTACGATTCCCCAAACTTCTGCTCCAAGCGACTGTAGATATGCAGTGGTTCTTATCTTCCAGTGAGTAAAATTGTTCCCGTCAAAGACTGGTGGCCTGATGTGTGCCTCTCTTTCTGGATTAGCCATTTGATGGATCTTTTCCTTCAAGCGATCAAGCTTTCTTTGAAGGACCTGCTCCGATACCAATTGTTGGAAATAATACTGAGAGGGGGGGGGGGGGGGTGAATCAGTATTATCAGATCAGATAAAACTTTTCAATTTCATACTCAGAAACATATACGCGACTTCAGTTAAGTGAACCCGCGTGTACACGCGACTGTGTCTAAAGCAACTAGCGTATATGCAGAGATCTTATGATTCAGTTAATCTTATCTTCAGTAAATGCATCAGGATATTATTAAGCATATTAACAGTAAACAGATGCAGTATAACAGAATAGATCATCACACAAAAGCCACACACATGAACACCATGATATAAGGTGGAAACCCAATGTGGGTGAAAACCACCTGCTGCAATTTGTCTCTTTCTTCTTTAATGAGAAACTTCTTTTACAATGTACTGGTGCAGTCCTTTACCAGCACGCAGGCTACAACCTGCAGAGGGCTACAACCCTCTCTCGTTTTCCAACTACTTTTGGAAGGGAGCTACAACCCCCTCAGCTCTTGTACTAGCTGATCCATTTACTAGTACGTAGGTGCTGACCCTACAACCTTCAGGGACCACGTTTCATACATTTTCATACTGGATCCAAGAGTACAAAGCAAACATTACCGCAATACAATCATCAACTTATACTTGCATCATAATTCATTAAACAACCCAATACCGAATCACTGAAACCCTGTCATCAAGAACACAGAACCCAAACCAGAATCTAGAACTCTGCAACAACCACCAGAATCAGCAGCAACCTGAAATATTAACACTTATCATGCATACGCTACTTCACTGTACCAAAACCGCGTGTATACGCGCTTTCTCCAAAGGCAACCCGCGTGCAGATCTAGAAATGATTACTTCTGCCTTTGCTGTCAGATCCGACCCTTGCCAAGCGTCCCGAACAGATAACCAGCAATACCAGATCTTCTCACTGCGTCAGACACCCACAATCCATGCTCCTTTGCCTAGTGATCTTCTCCTTATATAGCCTTAGGCCTTGTTCAATACCAAGAGCCAAAACCATAGAAACACAATACCATCAACCTCGAAACTAGGGATCAACACGTCCGTCGAGACATAATGGTCCGAAACCATAGGCACAACTTCCAAGGACTAACCGCCATGGACCAAAGGTACTTTTCCACATACACGCGCTTTTTCTGAAGCCAACCTGCGTGTACACGCGACTTGGTCTTAACAAACCTGCGTGTATGAACTTCCTTGGCAAGCTGTACTAGGATCTGTCTTCTGATTAAGTTGCCATCTCCTGTACCAACTTCTGAGCATCTGTACCAACCTCTGAGTGAGTTGCCATCAAGGACAACACTTGAATCATAATGCCAACACCTGTCACTTAGGAACAACTAGTCAGAGTACTTACTCGGGCTTATGCTCGTTCCCTTTCTCAGCTCCCCATCTTTCACTCTTTACCTCCGACAACTAAAAGAAATCCAAGGATCTGTTCCATAAATGAAGAGACATCTGCAGCCCCTTCTCTTGAATACATTGTGCTAGAATCCTTACAAAGTATCAACACTCCTTGGGAAGAAATTCCAAAGGATCCACTCTCTGAAGGTAATCCCTGGCCCGATTTGGCAAATCCTAATAAAGAACGCCTCAAAGACACCTTCGACCAGAATCTCCCTATCCATAATATGGCTAACGTTCCTCTTCTAGGTGGGAATCAGCTTCAACCGGGTGGGAACCAACTCCCACCTCCTCCGAGAGCACTCCCTCCCTGGCTCGCTCAGGATGTCGTAGTGGTACCCGGGCAGCAGCATCCCTTACCCAAGAATGTAGAAAGAGTATTGCCTAAATTCGACCCTAGGTGGGGAGACACGGCTGATAACCATATTCACTCTTTCTTCCTGGTCATGCGCATGTTGGGGGTAGCCGATGAAGATGTGGTATGTCGCTTGTTCCCTTTTACCTTGATTGGAGCGGCCTCCACATGGTACTTTAGCTTGAGAATAGGATCGATCACCTCATGGGTCGCCTTTCAAGAGGCCTTTTTAGACAAGTTTGGCAATGACAAAACACCTGCGGCCTTAGTTTTAGAACTATCCCATTTGAAAATGGAAGCCAAAGAAAAGGTCAAGGATTTTAACATCCGGTTCAACACTTTGTTCAACAGAATCCCAGCTAATGCTAGACCTACTGAGGAGGTGCTCATGGAATTCTACATCACTGCTCTCCCTATCCCTACTGCGATGTGGGTCAAGAGGAGTAATGCACAAACCTTACAAGGTGCTATCGATGAAGCAGTAAAAGTTGAGAATGAAATGATCAGTCTCATAGCATGTCATCATACAACCGAAGGAAACAAAGCCTCTCAGTCATCCAAGAAGAATAATGGGGGTGATAACAAAGTGGTTGAGGTAAAGAAAGGGACACCACAGATGTGGAAGGTTTGCATTGAATCATTAAGAAATTGACAAAAACAGTCATCAATATGAAAAGGAATTCTGGAGAGAGTACAAGTGGGAATGGAGGAGATTATAACAACCAAAAACCTTTCAAACCTTTCTATTGTAAGAAGACAGAAGGTGGTCATGGTCCACTTGCATTGCCTGCTCCACCCAATGAAGGAAATTTAAATATGGAAGAGTTGGCTCTTATCGGATCGCTCCTTAACAACAAAGAACCTATAGTGGAGCTCGATCTAGAACAAGAAAATGAGGAAGAATACCAAGTAGAAGAGCCCTTGGACGAAGAATCTCAAATCAATGTATTGTGGGATTTCTATACAAATGAGAACGATGATGATGAAGGAGATAGTATGGAAGAAATCCACACTAATGAAATCCACATACGAGGTAAGGGGCCACTTGTGGGCGTGATGAAGCCTGTAGACCAGACAAAGGAAGATGTTCGCCCTTTGAAGGCATCCGCTCCCAAAGTTCCTGTTGAGAAGGGTAGACCTAGTGGTGATTCCAAGAGTACTCCAGTTGTAAACTATCCAAATAAAGATAATACACCTCCAACTGCAACGAAGGCGACTCAAAATGGTAAACTCCCATCTAAGAATGGCAAAATAGGTATGTTTACTCTACCCTACCCTATTTATAACATTGATTACAATATTGTGGATGATCTTAAGAAATCCCGAGCTAATATTACATACTTCGATTTGTTAAAGTTAACGCAGCAAAGAGACTTGCTTTTGAAAGCTATGAATGAATGGAATTGCAAAACTCCCACCATCCCGAGCAGCCAAACCAAGAAGTCAGCATCTAGACCTGTTAGTACCCCCAGTACAGCCCAAACCCCATCAGCTATGGAAGCCACTCTGTCCAAAATGAATCGAACCCCCCAAGATGTCAGTGCGGCCATGATAGGAAGGAAATCAAAATCCATGACTCCCCCTTTCCTTATCACATTTGAAATCTTCAACATGAACATCCACAATTGCTTGGTAGACTCAGGTGCCTCGTCCACTGTGATGCCTTACGCTATTGCTAAAAGACTTCATGCGATACCCGAGAAAACTAGAACTCGAATTATGCAATTGGACAGGACAAATGTGAAAGTAATTGGGGAATTGAAAGATGTGTTGATTCAGATGGCTACTAAACCACAATACACACAAGTCATTGATATAGTTGTAGTCGACATACCCGAGGCTTATGGAATGCTACTTAGTAGGGACTGGTCAGCAAAACTGAATGGATATTTCTCAACTGATTGGTCCCATCTCTTGCTGCCTCAGAAGGGAAAAGGTGATATGTTGAGGGTTGACCGAGAAAGATACATGAAGTATGTGGTGACAGAACTAAATGGCCCCAATGAACCTGTAATGTTTACCAACTCTATCCTTGGGAATTATAGTTTCGATATTTGTGCCACGGGAACTTGTTTTGGGGAAGTCCATGTAGAGATAATTGAAGAAACTGCAATAAACACACGGTTGGAAGCTCTTCCCCGTAGTCCAACTAATGAACCATCCTGTAATATAGTAGATGATAGAACTAATTGCGTAGGAAGCAGGTCATTTAATGTAACATTAGACTCTATATTTTGGACACTCTACTTTGATGGCTTTAATTGCCTTGAAGGCGCAAGTGCTAGGAGCATTCTCATTGACCCGCAAGAGAACCAACATCTGATGGCTAGCCAATTGGACTTCGCGTGCACCAACAACACGACAGAATACAAAGGCTTGCTACAGGGTTTGAAAAAAGCCATTGATGTGAGGGTGAGAAATCTTAAAGCTTTTGGTGACTCACAGATAATTGCGGACCAGGTAAGGAAAAGGATATATTGCAATTCACCACACCTGCTAAGATACCAGCATGAGGTATGGAGCTTAATTGAAAGTTTTGATTCTTTTAATATCATACATATACCTCGATGGCAAAACCAAGATGTCGATCTGATGACTGGTATGGCTGCAAAACTTTCGCCTGATCTTAGATTAAACAAGAATAAATATTATGTTGAATTGATTTTCAGACCATTTGTACCTGATAACATCTCAAATTGGCAGGCATTCGAAGGTGACGAGCAGATCCTTGAGCTCCTGCATTGCGAGAAGACATTCAAAAATGCACTCATTGATGAAAAAGAGCATGACAGGCTTATGAATGAGAGTAAAGACGAGGTAATATCTTTCATGGAGAAATTTATTGTCAACAGGTTTGGCATCCCTGACGCTCTCATGTTTGATAACGCTTCTTATTTTTCATCACTAAGGTTGACTGAATTTGCTATTGATAAATCAATTCGCATAAGATATGCATCAAGCCATTACCCCCAGGGAAATGGAGTTATAGAGTCCTCAAATAAAAACCTCGTCCGCGTAACCCGTACATTTGCCACCAACAACCCGAGGAATTGGCACAACGCTCTAACAAATGCCCTTTGGGCTGATAGGGTCACCCCAAAGGGTAAGCACGCGAAATTCAAACACTTATGGTTAGGCCCGTTCCAAGTTGAGGAAAAAAAATGTTCAGGGAACTTACAGATTGAAAACTTTACAGGGAGAACCTAAAAAACTCCCTGTTAATGGCCAACATCTTAAGAGACACTTCCAGTAACCACCACATGGTGGTTACCTCCTGAGTAGGTTAGGATTCATTTTTATTTTTCTGTTAGCTTAGTTATATTTTCATCCCTTTCGTTCTTGTTATTTCCGCAGAGTTTATTTTCCCTCTATCTTGAATTTCAGTGCTTTTCAGCCAGCGAATTTCGGTCCTCCACTCTCGTTTTCACTTTTATAAACTCTCTTCAGGTTGCCCTCATTCACCACCTTCAGCTTTTGCCTCCCTCATTAACCTGTTGATGATTCTGCGGATCCTAGATTCATCGTTACCTTGCAAATCAAACAAACTTTCAATGAGCCGATGAGAACTTGAAAATCAGCTGTGGAATTCAAATCAAAGCCACTCATTAGCATCTGTTGGCAACTAGGTAAGATCTGTTGATAACTTGGATACTTGGAGCATGTAAGGGCATCTTTATAAAACAAAATAATGTGTAACCACAACTGGACTGGCATGGCCGAATGCTGCATTTTTAAAAAATCCCACTCAAACCTAGCCTATACTTGCCCGTAAGGTTTGCAGTTATTCTCCATTGGTCCCATCCACCACACTAAGTTTTCCAATACCTATCATCTACAAGTAGACCTCCTTTCACGGGCTAAGCTCACTGTCATATACCCTGTGGCAAATCCAATTGTGCTCTAGTCCTTGTGCCTGAAACTGGAAGGACTTATTTAAAAGAAAATGAAATATCGAGTCCTTGTGCCAATCTGGAAGGACAGGTTGTTTGGGAAGCCAGTTGGAGTAGGGATTGTTGTTGGGCTCAGAGTACCGATTGACACAGCAAGCCCAACCTTGCTTAAGCAGTTTAAAAATATGGCATGATCCATGACTGCGCCCCATTCAATCATGTGAAAATATAGCACTGAAATTCTTATATAAAGTGCAGATAAACATATCTACATCAAGTTTGATGAGCGATAAAGAGCTGAGGTACACACCTAAACAGGTATTGGCAGACCAGTGATGGCCCCGAAAGGATTTTGAAAGTAGGAAACAGGTAAAGGAGGGTCAATAAATCCCATAATACTACCATTGGAGAATGCCTATCAAAACCCTATCAGTAAGTAGAAGCTATTTGTCTTTATCCCACCTAAAGCAATTAATGTTGAAGTGGAACCCATGCCTGTCCATCTATACAGTTTTCATTTCAAGTTTATCTTAACACCCTGATGTTCTATTGATCCAAGGTTTATTTGGAAACAGAGATAACTGGTTCGCCCAGCGGTTCGCCATTTGTTGTGGCCACAACCACCACCCTATTAAAACATGCTCTGATAGAAAATTTGAATGGGTCCCCTAGAAGTTTGATCTTTCACTTCTCCAAATGATCTGTTTTTATCTCTGGGATTTTAACTCTGTGCTGAGTCAAATCTTCAATTCTTAATGGTCAAGACCCCCCTTTGAATAAATCTCTGTTGCATGGTTCATTCATGACCCAGCCCAGCCCTTCATTCATTTCCTTCATTGGGACTTTTCAATCCCCGTAAACCTTCATGGTGCTCTATGCTCATGCATATAACCAACCCCCACTCTCTATTATGGTTGTATTTGGATTCAACTCACAAAACCTTCTATTGCACCTTTATTCCCATTATAACTCTTTATAATGGAAATGCTTCGCAAAACATGCATAACATACCTTTTTTCGCTTATCGCAATCAACATTGACACACAACATGTACCATAAGGCACTGGACCCGCCGACATCATTAACCATAACGCATATCTATTTCGAGTCTGGAGCCCATTGCAAGTCGCAATTGGCGGAGCCCAAGGCTTATACATAAAGCACACTGTGATATACCGGACCCGCCGGGACTATTAAACATGACACATATATATGTCGGGTTTGCTCCCCAATCGCAAGTCGCAATCGGCGAAACCCGAGGCCCATACACAAGGCATTCCACGATATGGCGGACCCGCTTATTATTAAGCGCATAATATATATATTTCAGGTCTGCTTTCCCCTATCGCAATCACAATCGGCAGAGTCCATGGCATATACATAAAGCACGATGCGATGTGGCGGACCCGACAATAACTTTAGGCCTGGATGCATAATATTTCAAGTTCGGCCTTATGGTCGACCGCGAGTTTTCCCGTGTGTTCCCATGTATTGCGATAATACGTTGTGGTCGGGGTTTTCAAAGGGAAATCTTATGTGGTGGATCCGAAGGGATTATGAACCGCAACACATATATATGTCGGGTCCGCTTTCCCCTATCGCTAATCGCAATCGACAATCGACGAAAGTGAAGCCCATGTGATATGAGAAGGGGCGATATGGCGGACCCGGCGATAATTATATGCCCAGGTATATATTATTTGAAGTCTGGCCTTATGGCTCAGCTGCGGGTTTTCCCGTGTTTTCTTGTGTATTGCGATAAAAGGTTGTGGTCCGGGTTTTCAAAGGAAAATATCGTAAAGTGAATGGTCCACTTTTGATGCATTGATTAAGTAATCCATGAGTAAAATGAATATTATGGGCAAAGGAAATACATGTCACAGCAGGTTCGGTGGGTTGATAATCATAGTTGCTCTGCGTTGTAAGATTAAATAGAAATTGTGGCTGAATGCAAGGTTTGTTTGTGAGCATGTTTATCATATTTCTCATATGAATTATTTCTGTAGGCAAGTTTGAGTGGACCCGATAACGGATAAAGGAAAATTATATCAAGATGACACCTCTGCACCACCGGTGTCGATATTGCAAAGGCATGTTCTGTAGAAAGGGATATGAACTACCATAGTGCATAATGGAGGCACGCTCCATGTCAAGAGAAAGCACAGCGTCGATACATCAAGATGTCATTACCTCCAAACAAACCTTCAATCATGCTAGATGGGGAATGATGAGTGCGGTGTCTTCAGTTTCCTTCAGGAAATGTTAGGGAATAACATCCACTCAATACAGGTGTGAAGGGATGACACACAGTCATTCTCTTTTAATCAACATCCATTCATTTCCCCAAAAAAGGAAGCATCGCAGCAGATATGCCTTCTACATGTTAGCAGTGACGCTGTCTGTTCTACGTTTGTGTATTCTGATTTGTATATTGAAAAGAACAGGTGGGAGGCGAAAAGTGAAAGGGAGACCGAGAATCATTTCCAGTGGCATAAGTATTACCTCCGGATAGGAGAGGAGGACTTTTTTTTGGGCAAAATAGCTTTGATTTATTGTGAATAAAGAAGATTGTTTGGGTCGAGAAAGAACCTTTTTCAGATTCATTTGCCTCTCCTTTCATGTGTTTAGAATCAGGATGTTGTCGCTGGCATAAATATAGATGTGATTTGTTTTGTGCATATGGATAACAGACATTCGTGACTAATCTTGGTTATCCAAATATGATTTGTTACCATGGTTAATTCATGAGTGATTTCTGATTCGAGACCTTTTTAAACATTAGTTGCAAGTTTTATTTGTATGGAAATGAATGTGTATTCCTGTATAAGTAATTAGATTGCAATTAAGATTTAATACAACCTTGTTCATCTATGAACCAGTAATTGATTCATTAGGACTTGGAATTTATATATGATGTTTAACCTCCTTTTGTTATACTCCTGCAGGATAGATTAGAATAGTTAGGACTAGCATAAGTAATTAGAATTAGTGCAGATAGGATTTGATACATATAGGTTAGTTGTTTCATTCGTTGATTTAATTGAAGTCTTCCTCCAAGAAGCAATCTTTCAACACATATAGCAGTTTACGGGATCCTCTAAAACCAGTCAGAACTAGCCATTCCAAACGAAAGCAAATCTAATTGGGGTCTGTAATCAGGTTAGTTCCCCTTGTTGGCATAACAAACATTCGCCACATCAACAAGAAGTGAAGCATGAACGATGATTACTTCAAACAAAGTAATATAAAACAGATCGCATATCATAATAACATTAATTGCCAGCATACATGTTCAAGATATCAATTCCAGAATTACTCAGAAGTGATATAAATGCGGAATTGAATGGATAGTCACATATACAACAATATTGAATCAAAAGACTATTAAATTTCCTAACATGAAACAAAATGACATAGATATAAGTACCATATGTATTTGAACATGCTACTGAAGTAACAGTCTGGT
The DNA here is from genome assembly GCA_031772625.1 of Pinus tabuliformis. NCBI lineage: Eukaryota > Viridiplantae > Streptophyta > Pinopsida > Pinales > Pinaceae > Pinus > Pinus tabuliformis. Next base: position 671,225,363 of record CM062816.1, read on the forward strand.
TCGTTCCTTTTTATTTCTGAAAACTCCAAAAAAGATACAGAAATGCAAGTCCTTTTGAAATCTGCTTACAAAAAGAGTTTGAACCTTGATCCTTGCTTTCTACAAAAATAAATTAAGAAGTGCAAAAGTGCTCTCTTCTTCAATCCAATTTTAATACAAATTCAAGACCCTTTCTAAAATTACATGAAAGGGTCTTTATAGTGAAAATAAAAACAAATTGTTCATAAAAGATGCTTGGAGTGGTTGGAACAGCCTCTCTAAAAATATGGGATTTCATGACAAAAATAGAATTGCAAATAACTTCAAAAGATGCATTGCATCTATCATTCCTCCTGTGGCTTTAGTTGACAAATCTCGAGCATAGTTTGGACTTCCAGTGGATGACTCATCCTGGCATGCAATTGACCTGTGTACACCGCATCTGAGAGTTCGGGTATCATGCGATCGACTGCATCCGCAAGACATTTGACTGTCATTTGTTGGCTATGCGGTTTGACCAAATAGATCCAATGCGTATCCCAATTGAGGCCTTTTAATTTTTTGAGTTTTTCTTCTCTGGTGTTCGAATCTTGCTTCCATTGTTTTTCCAATGCTTTTACCTTAGGAATATTTTCAGGGGTGCACTCAAAAATTAAGTTGGCGTTGTGTAAATTATCATTTATCAATTCAATGACATTATTCCTTGCTGCCCTAGCCCTTGAAGTTGCTCTTTCTGCTTTGATCAGTTGTGTCTCCCATTCTGAGAACAATATCTCTTTATGAGATTCTTCAATCACTGGTAATTTAGTAGCCCTTCCCTTTTCTGTGTTTTTCCAAGAGATATAATCTATAATCTTGTCATTTGCTTCCTCGAGTTCCAATCTGGAATTGATTGCTTGATCTACCAACGTATTGGTTTTGATGCAAAATGGATGAATGAGGGATATCTTTTGGCAAAGTTGGGTTAGTTGTTGAGATAAAAAATTATTTATTGCTAGGGCTTCCTTTATAAACTCTTCAACCTTAGGATTTTTTTGAACTACTCTATCGAGAGTTGTAGCTGCCTTATTTACTCATCTTTAGCTTTAATCTCTTCATGATGCGCCAGTTTTAGTTGTTCAAACTCTTGGGATAGTTGTTGTTGTCTTTCAATTGCATGTTGATTAATCCTTCGTTTCTCGGCCTTTAGCTAATCTTCAAGTTGTTTAATCTTTTGATCTTTTTCCTTGATCAATATATTAACTTCAGTTGCTTTACCAATCGTGGCAGTTGTGTATGCACCTACGAACTGAGATAATTTAGTCAAGTCTTCAAAGGGATCAGCTTATGAATCTTTCCAAATGACATTCATGTATTCATCTTGAGAGACAGTTGCCAATACTTGGTCTATTTTCCTCTTCTTCCTCTGCCTTTTGACTACAGCCCTATGTTTAGGGCTATAAAACACATCCAACGGTGGGATCTCCTCAATACCCAATATAATCTCTGATGAAGGATTCTCAGGGATTATCTCGACTTCCTTCACAATTGAATCCTTGTTGGATGCCATTTCAACCACAGGATCATGAACTATGGGTTGTTGTCTTAAGGGAGATTGCGGTGTGATAACATTTTGAGTATCACTTTGACCCTTAATCTAAAGGTCAAATTGTTCCCATTCTTTGATCAACATCGAATCAATGTGAACATTTGTGTCCAACTGTTCACTGGATTTTTCACTTGTCTCGGCTTCCCTAGAAGTTTTCTCTATGTCCTGCTCTGTAATTTGCTCCGAGATTTTCCCTATTTGATGTATGACCAGCACAGTGTTCAATAAGTCTAGTGGTAATGACTAAAGCCTTTGTACCCTATACTAAATGAATTGGTCCACTTTTCTCGGTCCCAGCTTGATCTTTGCGAGATGGCTAACTTGCGCAAATGTCTCTGCTGATCTAAAGAAGTCATTGAATTCATCTTTTTCATGGATGAATTTCTTAACCTTTACTTGAGTACTAAAATTATAAGCCACTTTATTTGGGTCATATTGTCTTCTGGGAATAACAGCTAGGTTCAGACCCCTTATTTTCTCAACTTCAGCTTGTGCATGTTTGTAGTCATGCAAAGAATAGATACTACATCAGATCGGAAAAGCAGGCCATAACTGTTTCTTGGCGTCTTTGAGAGTTTTTGTAAGGCCCTTTTCAACCGTCTGACAGGCTACTTCCCTAGCCAGTATTTTATCCAGGACATATAGAGGAAGGACATGCCGATCAGTGATACTATCATAAACCCTAATGTATGTAAACAATTCTTCCCCAAACCAACTGCTAATTGAAGTTAGATCAATGTTGGCTTCCTCAGACAGCCGAGGGGTTGGTCTATTAAAGATGGCCTGATGAATGGGTAGGATGAAGCCATGGAAAATTTTGTAAAAATGTTTCTTATATTGCTTTTGCCACAGGTATTTATGGTAAATATGGATAGGGGTTGGGTCTTGCACAGTCCATTTCCATCCCATGATAGGAAAATCAGAGTTAAAACAAATGGTGTCAACTATATATGCGCTCATATAAAATGGGGGAACCACTCAGGTGGTAACAAACTTGTTCTTCCTATAATCAAGTATTTGGATAGCCATTTTATCTGATAGAATGGTTGCCCAATCCATCACATAAGAATTCAGAGCCGCTTCTATTAAGGGAACCATTTCAATGGAAAACTTAGCGAAATTGGGGCTTCCAAATAATCTACACATCATTGCAGCAACATAACAATATGGAGACGCTAGAGAGTCCATAGAATACATATCGGATGACTCGTGCTTGTGTTTGTTAGGGAAATGCCTCCATTGTTTGATGGGGTTGGACTCTACTTCATTTTCCTTCGCGAAAGCTTCAAGGAATGATTTGTTGTAGCACTTCTGGGGCTCTAGCAGATGATACATTTTCTTCAAATTCTCAGGCTTGAAGGACCCAAATATTCTCCCATCAGATGTGAAGAGTGTTCTATCTATTATGTTGATACCTTCAACTACCCATTTTACCATGTCATTGTATGGCAAAATCTTTGTGCGGGCCGCTATTCAGTGAAGGAAAGAATCGGCTAAATCACTAAGTGTATTCTCTGACTCTGCAGGTCCATCAGTCGTTGCATGTCCTTCTGTTACCTTTGGGTTTTACTTTTCCAACATATCATATATTCCTTCCCCTGAAATCTTCCCACAGTCCTGGCATATCGTATCTGAGATTAACACAACCTTTTATGTTCCTTCGGCTACTGCAGGGGAAGCTTTCATCTTTCAGGGCTTCTTTGTCATTTTGTCTGGCTACATACTTCCAGATTCAAACTGCAATTATATGAAACAGAAAAGAGTGATAAACTTAAAACCTTCAGAGCGGCGAATGTTCGAACGGATAGTGGTGAAAATAGTATAGTCGAAGATGAGGGAAGGAGCATTTGGTGCGAAAGATTTTCGTATTATGAATTGATATTAACACGCAAGACGAAATCTTTGAAGGACCGAAGTCATTACTGTTCTTAATGCCTCACCGTATTGAACAACGTCAAACTTAAATGCTTCAATAAATAGATCGCATCGCAGTCTTACCAAGGTCTAATTAGAACGTGTGCCAAAAATCTTTTGATTTTTCCATGAGCGATTTCAATATATCTTATTTTAATATTCTGAGAGCCATCGCATATCGCAAATTGGGAGGTGTAAGCGCCATGTTCTAAAATCCTTTGTAATTTATGCGAATACAATGTATGATGACTTGGCACAAAAGAGTTGGGGAAATCCTTATTTACCCGCCCGCATAATGTTTTTTTTTATTATCACTTTATTTATTTTTAACATCGCATCGCATTCCCCCAAAGTGAGTCTTATCTATTTTTGTTGGGATTGCGATATGCGATCAATACAAATCGCATCACAAGTTTTCAAGTGTGGCTTCATATGGTTTTTTAGTGGTATGTAAGATTGGAGAATATTATTGCATCGCAAAGTTTCAATGGCCCATTATAGTTTTTTTGTCGGAATTGGCGATATGTGATAGTTTTATCGCAACCGCATGTTCACCGATGAATTGTTTTAAGAAACCTAATGTTTAGGATTGTGCGGTAACTTTGCATTTATACACTAATATTTAGATTGAATGCTTTTGGCCTTAAGCGCATGCGATGTGTGTTGTTTTTAGAGAGTTTTTTTAAGCACTTTTATTTAAAAAGCGAGAAACAAAGAAATTGATTTATATATAAAGATTTTATTGCTTTTTATAAATTAAAGGGACCCTATTTCCTATTTAGCATCTAAGAATAAAATTGAGAAAAATTTGAAATGAGGGGGTTGTTGTATAGCACAATAATTGGCGATTCACTGAAAGAACTAGTTATCTCTTATTAAAGAGATGAAATTTCTAACACTTTATTTAGTATAAACAATTGAGGAGAAGGAAACTATTTTGAAATGTGCTAGAAAAAACAAAATTACTCTGAATAAGAAAAAATTGATCAATTTTGCATTTTCTTGTACAAACCCTTATTATTAATGAAAACATTTATAGTTTCTTCAAGCCTTGATTGGTTGTTAAAGATAAAGTAGGGAGCTTCTGCAACTTAGCTTTTGAATTACTCTTTTGTCATAGGTAGAGCCATTGCTGCCAGCAAACGTCTATAGTCTCGACAAGGTTACCTTTTAACCATCAATTACTCATTATCCCATCCATCTAAGAAAGTAATCTTTTAAAGATAAATTCAGAAAGATATATCTGTATATATTTTCATTTTTTCTTTTTACTTTTTTCTTTTCTGGATAAAAGCCATTGTCCTGGTTTGGGAGCCAGAAGATGACAATGCCATTCCCTGGTTGTAATTGAACTAAACAAGTTGGCTCGTAATGAGACCCCCCGTCTTCTGATTATATGCCATTACCCTGTTTTGGTATGCAGTATTGGTAATGTCAGTTTAATTAGTTCCCTATGATTATGGCAAGCAGACTCGTAATGAGACCTCTTATCTTTTAAATCAAATATATTTTAGAATTACACTCTAAAAAACCATAATCCTAATGGATGGGGTGAATCTTTGACTCCTTAAGAGTTATTGGATGACAATTGTAGAGATGTAGATGCTTAGTCATAGAAAGCTTTACTTTTTACAAAATAACCTCTCTCAACTGATACAACTTACAATCATTTACTATGCTTTCTTGGTTTGAAAGATTTCACAATTTCAAATAACATCTCAGAGTTTTATGATGTTTATCTAATTTCCCAAAACTATAATCACTTCTTTACAAGTTTCTACTTTCTAAAAGCGGATATTCACAATATGTTTTCAAAGATATTTCAATAGTAGAAAACCAATGGTAGACTATTTGCAACATTATTGAAAGAAATCAAAATTTGCATAAAAAGAATATGTACAGATAAGAAGGGTTACCTCCTTAGGGAAAGAATTTCTTTAAGATAAGCCCATTCACAGGAATAGAATCTCTCTTTCCTTATAAGTTTTGCAGTAAAAACGTTGATGAGCTTACCTTTTCGACGATCTGAAATGGCCCAAGCCACATTTTCTGAAATTTGGTATGTTTACCTTTGTCTTCATGTGCTTTCTCCCATTTCAAAACGAGATCACCAATCTGTAATGTTTTTGAGCCGGCTGAACTTGCATCAAAAGAAGATTTAATGACTTGCTGATGTTTAGCATGAGTAATCTTGGCTTTTTCTCTTTCCTCATCTAATTTAAGAATTTGATCAAACCTTAATTGAATAGAGGAAGAAGGAGTTTCTTCAATGAATTGTACTAGGGCCAGTGATGGGAGGGCTAGATTTGGTGGAATAATAGCTTCTTTCCCATACACTAAGTTAAAATGAGAAGTACCAATTGAGGCCTTCTGGGTTATATGATCTGCCCATAGTGCAAATATTAAAGATTTATGCCAATTCTTTTGGTTTTGATCAACAATCCTTTTAATAATCGTGATGAGATTTTTGTTGAAGAGAGATTCCATACAGGTTGGAAGAGATTTTTAATTCAATGGAAAAACCTATGAGCAATTTATGAAACCGACGTTTCGGACTAGCTAGGTGAGTCCATCATCAGGGTAATGAGATCTGTATTTTGAGAAGAGAGAGCCAAGAAAATTGTGAACCTATTAATAGAAGGATGGAGAGATAACTAAGGGGAGGTGAGGTCGGCTAGATTTCCATGAATTTATAGATAAATTAATTAAATTAATTTTAATTTTAATTTTGTTTTTAAATTTTATTTTAGCTAAAAACTAAAATCAAAAATAACATTAATCTGACCTAAATTAAAAATAAAACTAAAAATTAATTTAACCTAAGTTAATTTAACCGAAATTAATCTAAATTAAATTATTTATTTAACCTAAATTGATTTAATCTAAATTAATTAACCTAAAATAATTGACTTTAACCTAAATTAAATTAATATACCTAAATTAAATTAAATTAATTTAATTTTTAACCTAAAAAAAAATTAATTGAACCTAAAATACTTTACTTTAACCTAAATTACTATACCTAAATTAAATAAATTAATTCAATTTTTAACCTAAATAAAAATTAATTGAACCTAAATTAATTTAAATTAGGTTAATTTAATCTAACCTAATAAATTTTTGTTTTAATCTAAGATAAATTAGTTTACCTAAATTAAAAATAAAATTCAAATTAATTTAACCTGAATTAAATTAATTTAAACTAAATTAAATTACTTTGACCTAAGTAAGTTAAATTAATTTAACATAAGATAAAGCTAAATTAAAGTTAGAATAAATTTAAACTAAATTTAAGTTACAATTAAATTAATTTAATTAATTAATTAATTTTAAATTTTGTTTTAATTAGTTAATTAATTTATATATATATATATATAAATTAATTAACTAATTAAAACAAAATTTAAAATTAATTAATTAATTAAATTAATTGTAACTTAAATTTAGTTTAAATTTATTCTAACTTTAATTTACCTTTATCTTATGTTAAATTAATTTAACTTACTTAGGTCAAAGTAATTTAATTTAGTTTAAATTAATTTAATTCAGGTTAAATTAATTTGAATTTTATTTTTAATTTAGGTAAACTAATTTATCTTAGATTAAAACAAAAATTTATTAGGTTAGATTAAATTAACCTAATTAAAATTAATTTAGGTTCAATTAATTTTTATTTAGGTTAAAAATTGAATTAATTTATTTAATTTAGGTATAGTAATTTAGGTTAAAGTAAAGTATTTTAGGTTCAATTAATTTATATTTTTTAGGTTAAAAATTAAATTAATTTAATTTAATTTAGGTATATTAATTTAATTTAGGTTAAAGTCAATTATTTAGGTTAATTAATTTAGATTAAATCAATTTAGGTTAAATAAATAATTTAATTTAGATTAATTTCGGTTAAATTAACTTAGGTAAAATTAATTTTTAGTTTTATTTTTAATTTAGGTCAGATTAATGTTATTTTTTATTTTAGTTTTTAGCTAAAGTAAATTTAAAAACAAAATTAAAATTAATTTAATTAATTTATCTATAAATTCATGGAAATCTAGCCGACCTCACCTCCCCTTAGTTATCTCTCCATTCTTCTATTAATAGGTTCACAATTTTCTTGGCTCTCTCTTCTCAAAATACAGATCTCATTACCCTGATGATGGACTCACCTAGCTAGTCCGAAACGTCGGTTTCATAAATTGCTCACAGGTTTTTCCATTGAATTAAAAATCTCTTCCAACCTGTATGGAATCTCTCTTCAACGAGATTTTTGTTAGTTGATTCTGCTAAGCCATTTCCTTGTGGATAGTAATTTGCAGAGTATTTTAACTTAAAACCTCTCTTAAGAGCAAATTTGACTATACTATTTCTAGAAAAATAAGATGCATTACCAAAAATAAGCGCATTAAGTAAACCAAACCTGGTGATGATGAAATGATCAATAAATTCAATAATCGCATCAGAATTTGCTACCTTTAGTGGAATTGCTTCTACCCACTTTGTGAAGTATTTGGTGGTTGTAAGGATATATCTGTGTTGCTTGGAAGAATGAGGAACAATTTCTCCTATTATATCAAGCCCCCACTGCTCAAATGGTTGCTCAATATTAACTGGTTGTAAAGGAAAGGCTAGTTTCCTTTGCCTCGCACTAGCAGTCTGGCATATTTTACATTTCCTCCCATAGTCATGGGCATCTTTGACCAAATTCAGCCAATAATACCCAGCATGCAGTATTTTGTGTGTTGTAGTGTCTCCTCCAAAATGTCCACCAGTTGGGCCATCATGCAATTCCTATAAAACCTTTTGCACTTCAGATTTTTCAAGGCATCTTAATAGAACAAAATCATAATTTCTCTTGAATAACACATTATCAACGATTTCATAGTGTTTGGCTTTTAACCTTAAAGCACGTTTGTTTTTGTAGTTGAACTTAGGGGGAGCATATCCATTTCTTAAGTAAAAAATTAGATCAGCATATTGAGATTCAGAATCAATTATACTTATCTCATTTACTTGTGCAGTACTACCTGAATCTTCATGATATGGTATATTGGAAGCTCCTACTAGCAACCTGCAAAAACCTTGTCCTCTAACAATTTTCGCTGGTTTAATTTCAATATCATATTCTTGTAAAGTTGTTACCTAGTTAGCTCTTTTCTCTCCTACTTCTCTTTGACTTAGCAATTGCCTTACTGCAAAGAATGGGACTATTACTTTTGTATGTGTTTTCAGGAGAAAAGGTCTAAAATGTTTAACAGACTTAAACACAGTGAAGGCTTGTTTTTCGACTTCGGGTAAAACAATATGAGAAAAATCAGGAATGAATCTTTTCACAAAATTTATCTGTCCCAAGAAAGATTGCATAGATTTCTTATTATGTGGCAAAGGGATATCAGAAATCTCTTTTATCCTGTCCGGATCAATGTATATGCCATTTTTGGATACAATAAACCCTAAAAGTTTACCTTCCTTAAGAGCAAAGAATGATTTCTTGGGATTTAAGGAAATCCCATACTTTTTGCGACGTTCAAAGATCTGCTTTAAATCATGCAAATGGTTTCTCTTTTTCTTATAGTAAACAGTTATGTCATCTAAGTAAACAATGAGCATTTTATTGATCAAACCTTTGAAAGCTATATCCATGGCTCGTTGGAAAGTAGCTCTAGCATTTATCAAACCAAAAGGTATTTTATGATAAGCATATGTTCCCCATTTGGTTCTAAATGTAGTCTTTAATCTATCGTCTGGATGTACTAGGATCTGATTATATCCTGAAAAACCATCAAGGAAAGACATTAACTCGGAGCCAACTACTGATTAAAGTATCTGTTCCATTGTTGGTAATGGGAAATTATCTTTTTGACATGCTTTGTTGAGATTTCTAAAATATATGCAAATCCTAATATCGCCATTCTTTTTCCTGACAGGTACCAAATTTGAGACCCATTTCGAATGTTTGATAGGAAAGATTATTTTGGCTTTAAGGAGTTTATTCAACTCTGTTTTGATTTGACTCTCAAGATTGGGGTGAATTTTCCTTAATTTCTGTTGTACCGGTTTCTCGTCAGAAATCATTGGAATTGTATGTTGAATAATAGAGGTATCATAGGTCTTCAGATCCTCATAATTCCAAGCAAAAACATTTTTGTATTTCTTCAATAATCGGATGAAAGCAAATCTTTCATCAGGTGAAAGTCCAAGCCCTAGATTAACATTTTGTGGTTTGGTATCTGTACCAAGGTTTACTAATTCAAACCTTAAAGTTGAACTTTGAAGTTTTGCATTAGTGACCTTTTTGAATCTATCCTTAATATCATAAAGATCTTCTAGTTTAACCACAGATTTAGGAATAGGATTTTCTTTGAATTTATGTTTTAATTGAAGATCATGATCGCTTTCATCAACGATTTGATCATCATAAGATTCTTCAGATGTCAAGAAAATTAGGATATCCTCATCATGATCAAACACACGCGAATTGGTGACATTATCTGGGACAGATGGTTGATCTGGACTATAATCCTCAGATGGAAGGAGTTTAGAAGCAACGTTAGCCAGGAGATCTGCTGTTGCATTCTGTGATCTGGGAATAGGAGAAATATCAAATGCCAGAAAATGAGTTATAAGATCTTGAACAAGTGATTGATAATGTTTCAAATGCCCTGAAAGACAATGGATAGTATTTCTCACTTGTTTAATGACAATTTCAGAATCACCAAATACTTTCAGATATTGGATATTCAGGCCTATTGCTTTATAAAGACCTTGAATCAATGCTTCATATTCTATAGTATTATTGGTACACTCAAATTCTAATCTACATGATAACATCGTCTTTTCTCCTTCAGGACTGACTAAAATACATCCTGCTCCTGCACCTTCATTGGATTTAGATCCATCAAAATACAAAGACCAAAATAAAGGCTTATTTATAGGTTTATCTACAAGTTCATCTACAACACTAACACACTTAGAAGTATCAGTACGGGAGAAATTTTCAACTTGTGATATGACACTATTAACAGAAAAAGGAGATTGTTGAGCATTGAAGTTCCCAAAAAATGATTCAGCTGAATAGTTTCCAAGAATGTTATTATTGAAGGCTACAGGTTGATTTTCTTCTTCAAATTTAGTTACTATGTGAGTCAAGTGTTTTTCACGGTCAATTCTGATTTGATTTGGCTTTCCATTATAAGGAAGCCACATGTGAGACCAATCAGTTGAAATATAACCATGAAGTTTTTCAGACCAATCTCTGCTAAGAATTAAACCATAAAACTCAAGGATGTTAGCAATTAATATATCAATTCTTTGAACAACCCTTGGATCAGCAGATAGTCTAATAGTAACTGAATTTATTTCTCCTAAAACTTGAACCTTAGTTCGATCTAATTGGACAATATGGACTGCAGACTTATAGGGTTCAATATTTAATTTGGAGCAAACTGATGCTGGCATTATATTTGATGAAGCCCCTGAATCAATCAAGCAGTTATGAAAATTTCTATTGTAGATCTCATAAGTCAAGAGAAAAGGAGGAGTATGAGAATTTGATCTATCCCCAATTAAAATGGCATCAGTAGAATCCACCTTATCAGATGGTGGTTTACCCGATCCTCTGGCAGCCTTGGATAAAACACTAGTTGGAAGAGGAGAAGAAGGTACTGCATTTAATTCTTTAAGCAACAACTTTTGTTGATTCTTGATTTTGCCAAGTTCATGCAAAGAAATGTTTGTTCGAGTCTTCTTCATATCTTCAACTATGTTATAATCCATGGAATCCGACACTACTAGCGTTTTTGATGATGAGGGAGGATTGGATGAAGATGGTTGAGTTTGGGGAGATGAAGATGGAGTTTTCTTTGCGAGAACTTTCTCTTTAGTAACAGGATTTGAATTTTTCTTCTTTTCGTTTGACTGATTAGGCTCTACGGTACTCTTACTTCTAGTACTAGTAGAGCTTCCTGTTCACTTTCATTATCGGAGTTAGGTAGAATAAAGTCCCACATTCCATGACATTCAATTGTTTCATCTTCCTCTATTTCTTCGGCTGATAAAACTGTATCTTCTTCTTCATCATCATCTAAATCAGATTCTGCATTAGATATGGCATTAGGTGGTTTAGGGTCAATTGGCTGATTTCTTTTAAAATTCCTAAATGGTCTTTTTGTAGAAGTTTCAACCACCTGTTTTTTGATTTCTACCATTTCATTGGACATAGTTTTAAGAAATTTTTGTAGGCCTTCCATGTCATATGGATCTTTGGTTGCTTTCTTCTTTGAATCATCTCTAAAGGTAACTTTCTTGGATTTCCTTTCCTCTAGAGCATTTTTCTTTTCCAAAGCCAGGATACATTTTTCAACAGCTATTGCTTCCTTCATATTTTCTGCTAATGTTGGTTTGGCAGCTCTATCAACGAAGATGGCTATGTTTGAAGGCAAAGCATAAATGTACCATTCATCTCGGACATCCTCACTAGGCTTGGATGCCGCAAGTATTTTATTCAATAACTTATTTAAGCGTGAGTTAAAGTCCTTAATGGGTTCTTTTGATTCGGCTTTAAGGTTGGAGAGGTCATTAATCAAATTTTCTATAAACCTATCATCTCCAAACTTAGTTAGAAATTTCTCTTGAAAAGCATCCCAGCCATTGATAGAACTTGGTGGTAACGAAAAGTACCATGATCCTGCTGCTCCTTGTAGAGTGTATGGAAATAGTCTTACAACAGCATCTTCTTCTGTGACTCCATTCAAGTTAATCGATAACATGAAATTGTTTATATGTTCTTCCGCTAACAGGCCATTATCAAGATTAAATTTAGGTAGCCATTTTTAGGATGTGCTGGCAATTGGGTCAAAGGTGCAGGCATTCTGACAACTCCTAGGTTGGTCCATGGCCTCGGTTGAGGTTGATTATGTGCCATTGTTGAGCTATTAGTAGAAGAGGGTGAAGAAGCGGTTGAAAGTGATTGGGTAGAGGATGTTGAAGCTCTTGTACCTATTTGGACTATGATATGAAGTTGGGAAATGGATCTATGACCTTTCAATGGTATAGATGGAATGGATGATGATGAGGATAGAATCTCGTTGTTAGATTCTGATGGTGTCTTTCTAGCCCTTTTTCGACTTGGTAGAGGGAATTCAACTGGTGGGATACCGAGCTTTTCACTCTTCGCCCTAGTTAGTGGCTGCGATGGGATATATTGAGAAGTAACACTGCCTTGGGATAACTCAGACTCTTCTTGGGATATTGAAATCCCCTGGAGTTTGTGAATCAAATATTGTACTTCAGGAGGTTCAGAAGAAGGACTATCTGGCTTGTTTAGGGTTTCAGCATTGGGTTTTGTATTTTTCTTTTCAACTTATTGCTTTGGAATAGGAGATTTAGAATGCGAGGGAGAAGTTGGAGGTGATGGTGAGGGAGTTTTACTCTTAGAATGGCTTGTAGATTTAGATTTACTCGCCATTCACAGTTAGGCCCTCCTTCTAGCACCAAAAATGTTGATGCCTCTAAAATCACTGCAACAACATTGGGGGATAACCACCCGGTCCGGCCCTTAATACAGTTCCTTTTCCGTTTGGTATGGTGGCTCCGACTGGATAATATGGGACCAATTTCCCTATAAAGATGTGTTTAAGATGAGTGGGTGTTTAAAATATGTGAAAGGATGATAGATGGTTTGAATGATAATACTTCTGAAAATATACTAATATAACTATATATATATATATATATATATATATATATAACCCGGGTAACTCAATATCTATGTGATTTATGATGACTTCAGGTAATCAATCACTAATAAAGATTAATCAATCAATTACAGAAGTGAAGCATGAACGATGATTACTTCAAACAAAGTAATATAAAACAGATCGCATATCATAATAACATTAATTGCCAGCATACATGTTCAAGATATCAATTCCAGAATTACTCAAAAGTGGTATAAATGCGGAATTGAATGGATAGTCACATATACAACAATATTGAATCAAAAGACTGTTAAATTGCCTAACATGAAACAAAATGACATAGATATAAGTACCATATGTATTTGAACGTGCTACTAAAGTAACAGTCTGGTTCGTTCCTTTTTATTTCTGAAAACTACAAAAAAGATATAGAAATGCAAGTCCTTTTGAAATCTGCTTACAAAAAGAGTTTGAAACTTGATCCTTGTTTTCTACAAAAATAAATTAAGAAGTGCAAAAGTGCTCTCTTCTTCAATCCAATTTTAATACAAATTCAGGACCCTTTTTAAAATGACATGAAAGGGTCTTTATAGTGAAAATAAAAACAAATTGTTCGTAAAAGATGCTTGGAGTGGTTGGAATAGCCTCTCTAAAAATATGGGATTTCATGACAAAAATAGAATTGCAAATAACTTCAAAAGATGCATTGCATCTATCATTCCTCTTGTGGCTTTAGTTGACAAATCTCGAGCATAGTTTGGACTTCCGGTGGATGACTCATCCTGGCATGCAGTTGACCTGTGTACACCACATCTGAGAGTTCGGGTATCATGCGATCAACTGCATCCGCAAGACATTTGATTGTCATTTATTGGCTATGTGGTTTGACCAAATAGATCCAATGTGTATCCCAATTGAGGCCTTTTAATTTTTTGAGTTTTTCTTCTCTGGTGTTCGAATCTTGATTCCATTGTTTTTCCAATGCTTAGGAAGATTTTCAGGGGTGCACTTAAAAGTTAAGTTGGCGCTGTGTAAATTATCATTTATCAATTCAATGACATTATTCCTTGCTGCCCTGGCCCTTGAAGTTGCTCTTTCTGCTTTGATCACCTATGTCTCCCATTCTGAAAACAATATCTCTTTATGAGATTCTTCAATCATTGGTAATTTAGTAGCCCTTCCCTTTTCTGTGTTTTGCCAAGAGATATAATCTGTAATCTTGTCATTTGCTTCCTCGAATTCCAATATGAAATTGACCGCCTGGTCTACCAACGTGTTGGTTTTGATGGAAAATGGATGAATGAGGGATATCTTTTGGCAGAGTTGGGTTAGCTGTTGAGATAAAAAAATTATTTATTGCTAGGGCTTCCTTTATAAACTCTTCAACTTTAGGATTTTCTTTGAACTGCTCTATCGAGAGTTGTAGCTGACTTATTTCCTCATCTTTAGCTTTAATCTCTTCATGATGCACCAATTTTAGTTGTTCAAACTCTTGGGATAGCTCTTGTTTTCTTCCAATTGCCTGCTGATTAATCCTCTGTTTCTCGGCCTTTAGCTGATCTTCAAGTTGTTTAATCTTTTGATCTTTTTCCTTGATCAATAGAATAACTTCAGTTGCTTTATTGATCGTGGCAATTTTGTATGCACCTTCGAACTGAGATAATTTAGTCAAGTCTTCGGAGGGATTAGCTTCTGAATCATCCAAATGACATTCATGTATTCATCTTGAGAGACGGTTTCCGATACTTGGTCTATTTTCATCTTCTTCCTCTGCCTTTTGACTACAGCCCTGTGTTTAGGGCTATAAAACACATCCAACAGTGAGATCTCCTTAATACTCAATTTAATCTTTGATGAAGGATTCTCAAGGATTATCTCGACTTCCCTCACAGTTGAATCCTTGTTGGATGCCTTTTCAGCCACAGGATCATGAACTATGGGTTGTTGTCTTAAGGGATATTGCAGTGTGATAACAGTTTGAGTATCACTTTGACCCTTAATCTGAAGGTCAAACTGTTCCCATTCTTTGATCAACACTAGATCAATGCGAACATCTTTGTCCAACTGTTCAATGGCTTTCTCGCTTGTCTCGGCCTCCCTAGAAGTTTTCTCTATGTCCTGCTCTGCGATTTGCTCTATGATTTGCCCCGTTTGATGTATGACCAGTGTAGTGTTCAATAAGTCTAGTGGTACTGACTAAAGCCTTTGTACCCTGTACTAAATCAATTGGTCCATTTTTCCCAGTCCCAGCTTGATCTTTGCGAGATGGCTCACTTGCGCAAACCTCTGCTGATCTGAAGAAGTCATCGAATTCATCTTTTTCATGGATGAATTACTTAACCTTTACCTAAGTAGTAAAATTATAAGCCACTTTATTTGGGTCATATTGTCTTCTGGGAATAACAGCTAGGTTCAGACCCCTTATTTTCTCAACTTCAGCTTGTGCATGTTTGTAGTCATGCAACGAATAGATACCACATCGGATTAGAAAGGTAGGCCATAACTGTTTCTTGGCGTCTTTGAGATTTTTTATAAGGCCCTTTTCAACCATCTGACGGGCTATTTCCCTAGCCAGTAGTTTATCGGGACTTATAGAGGCAGGACATGTGGATCAATGATACTACCATAAACCCTAACGTATGTAAACAATTCTTCCCCAAACCAACTACCAATTGAAGTTAGATCAATGTTGGCTTCCTCAGACAGCCGAGGGGCTGGTCTATTAAAGATGGCTTGATGAATGGGTAGGATGAAGCCATGGAAAATTTTGTAAAAATGTTTCTTATATTGCTTTTGCCACAGGTCTTTATGGTAAATATGGATAGGGGTTGGGTCTTGCACAGTCCATTTCCATCCCATGATAGGAAAATCAGAGTTAAAACAAATGGTGTCAACTATATATGCGCTCATATAAAATGGGGGAACCACTCGGGTGGTAACAAACCTGTTCTTCCTATAATCAAGTATTTGGAGAAAAAGATGATTGGCATGGAGCTCCGGTGACAATGGCGGAACCCTAACCCTAGTTTCTGTGCAGGCACGATTCTAACCATGGCGATGATCGGCCTGAGCGTTGGGTTCACGGATCTCTGACTGGCTGCATCGCGACAACTGCTCACGGGTTTTTTGGCACATTGTTTTACTCTGCGGTCCCCCACCGGTCACTTTGGCGCACAGGCCCTCCTACCTTTCCGTTGGGCGGTCCCCTGGTCGGTTCTCTCTGGGGCTACTCTGTATCGACAGGCAGCATGGGCGATGAAGACCTCGTAGACTACGAGGCGGACCCCACGCCTCACCAAGACATCTGGGCGCATACGAAGAGGCCTACTATGAAACCTCGGAGTGTTGAACTGGCCTCTGAGACAGCTGCCTCCTCTCTACAACCGCATCTGCCGCTCACAGGGAAGAAGAAATCCACAGATTTCAACCTGGCCGACTTTCCGGCCCTTGAATGCCCGCCCCTTTCCCCTGCTACGCTTCATTTATTGGGCTCCTGCTTACAAACCTCGCCTTCTTTCGACTCTCCGCTTCTGAACCCCACTCGCCCTGCCTTACCAAAGCCCCCACCGCCTCCGCCTCCATCGAATTCACATTCACCCTCCGTCTCATTTATGCCGCAGAACCAACAGATCTCACCTCGCCCCCCCCATTCTCTTCTCCCGGGCACTAGCTGTATTGGACCTCGCTCCCCGATACGCTCGGGCTGCTTTAACACTCCTCTGCTTCTGGTTCGATCTGCGGGATCCGCACAGCACAGTTCATCGGATCCGTGTCGTAAACTACTAAAGGACCTCCCCTTTGGTAAGCGCACAGAGAAATTGAAAAAAGGCAGGTGCCTTCGAGCTATAGATTCAGACTTCAACATCACCTTTGGGGAAGAAGCACAGTTGCCGGATGTGATGGAAACTGCCCGTAAAGTCCTGGTCGGTAGGGTAAGGGGACGTACCTACTCAGTGGAAAGACTCAAGCTCTGGGTGGAGGAGATATGGGGCACTCTGCTCAAAGAACTTCCTGATATCAAGGTCCTCGCGAGGGGCTGGTTCGCATTGCATTTCCATAGGCCTGAATACACTCAATGGATTCTCTCCCAATATTGGCATATCGAGTTAGCACCAGTCATGCTCAAGCGCTGGGATCCTCTGTTCGACCCGGAACGTGAACAATTGGGGGCTGGACCCATCTGGGTTCGTCTTCCTGGTCTGCCCATGCAATTTTGGACCCCGTATGTTTTCAAGCGAATTGGGGACACTCTAGGCACCTACCTGGAGCATGACAAATCCTATGAGAAAACGGGAATCATGACAATGGCCCGTATACTTGTTCATCTTGACACCAGGCCGGGACTGGAGGAGAAAATCACCCTGCATCACAGCCATGTCTCACGCAAGCAACTGCTGGACTACGAAGGTGTACCATTTCGATGTCGAAGATGCCATAAAATTGGTCATCTCTATAAGGATTGCCCACTGAATTCGGGGGTGACTTCCGAGGATACCAAAGGCCCTAGACAGCAGCCTACAGTGGATCAAAACATAGGAGTTAATATTCCTACGGAAGGGGAGCAGACTCAACAGGAGACTCCATCTAAGCTGGCTAGTGATGGCGCCAAAAAGAACACCAGAAGAAAGGCTTCATCTACACCTGGGCCGCCTCGTACCCGCTCCAAGACTGCGGAGGCTGCTCCTGCTCATCCGGGTAATGTTTCTATTCCCAACTGTTCTCACAATATTTCTGATGCTATGCAATCTGTTATACACTCTTCTTTGCGGTCCCCTCATACAGATCAAGCACCCCTTCCCTCCATCCCCTGCACCATTGCTCCTCCTCCACCCACCTTCTCTACCACACCCTCCTCTCACAAATTGGAACTGGGTCTCCCTGAATCCTCCTCCTCTCCGGTCGGATCCGGATCACACCCTTATCATCTTAGACCCCGGGCTCGATCTAGATTACTGGGTCTGGGATCATCCCCTGGACGTTACCGCAAGCCAAAGAGGGGTAGACCATCTAAAATCAACTCGGCCATACAAAATGTTGTTGCTGATGTCGCCCAGGGGCGACAGTATACCATTGAACGGGCACTTAGAGCTATTGAGCCCCTGACCTGCGGTTCCCCATGATCTGGCTCTCATACAATTGCAGGGGACTAGCCAACCCCAAAAAACGTCTGGCTCTGAAAAGACTTATGTATGAATCAAGATGCGATATAATATTCCTTCAGGAAACCTTATGCACATCTGAGGTGGCGGTGCGAAGCCTACAAGCTTTTCTCCCTGGCTGGATATTACATGGATTGGATGCGTGCGGCCGATCTGGTGGTCTACTCATTGGTATTAATCCCAGAAAAAGCAGGCCTCTCTCCATATGGGGGGGCAGAGGCTTCCTCGGCATGGACATATTCATGGGCGATTTGGGCATCCCTATCAGGATTATTAACATATATGGCCCCAACCAGAATAGGCTTTCTTTCTGGCAAAACTTTCTGAATGGCAATCATATCACTCAGAATACAGTGCTGGGGGGTGACTTCAATTTCTCCTTAGGGGTTGGAGAATCCTGGGGACATCATGCTCAGAGTGATCCTATTGCGGATCAAATGAATATGTTATTTGATGCACATAGACTAGTGGATATACCTATGAACAAGAAGCTCCCAACTTGGCACAATCAGCGTACTGGTGAGGCAGCTCTGGGGCGGCGTTTAGACAGATTTATGATGCATGAGGAGCTGATTCAATTGTTTCCCCTGTATAGACAATGGGTCAGCACTGGGGGTCTATCAGATCATCATCCGATTCTACTTCAGGTCAGCGATAAAAAATTAAAGCCACGCTCCCCTTTTAAATTCTTTGCTGGATTCCTCAAAGAGCCGGATTTCATCAAGATGGTCTCGGATTTCTGGGCATCACAACCTCCCCTGAGGGAGCAGAGGAAAGCGATGGATTTCTGTGATAGACTAAAGAAGCTCAAGGAAATGACTGAGACCTGGGCGAGAAAAAAGCGGAACAGTGATGAACAGTTGCTGAAGGACACTGAAGAACAGATAGCTCTATTGACAGATGAGAAGGGTGCTGGCTACCTCACTGATGACTCGAAATCATTACTGAACCAGTTGCTTGGGCAAAAAACAAGGATACTACAAGAAAAGGAGGAGCTGTGGAGGCTTAAAAGCAGAGCCATTTGGCTTAAAGCTGGAGACAGTAATACTAAATACTTCCATAATCTCGCTAATGGCAGAAAGGCATCAAACACCATTTGGAAGCTGCCAAGTGAACCAGATGGTTGGGCTACCACGCATCAGCAACTAGCCAAATTGGGGGTTTTACACTTTAAGCACCAATTCACTGCACCGAATGTCATCAACCTACCAGACATCATCAATCTTGCAGGTCATTTTCCTCGTTTTGTGGGACAGGAGGACATTGAAGATATCATTCAACCGGTTACAATTCAGGAGCTGGAAAGCACTCTCAAATGGTTTAAAAAAGACAAAAGTCTGGGGCCGGATGGCTGGCCAGTGGAGTTCTATCTTGCTTTCTATGATATGCTGGGCGAGGACTTATTGGAAGTCATTGAGGAGAGCCGGATCACTGGGCACATACATCCACCTATGAACCAGACTTTCATTGCCTTGATACCCAAAACAGATGACCCCACATCCTTCAATGATTTTCGTCCTATATCATTATGTAATTGCCTCTACAAAATTATTGCCAAAATCATTGCCAACCGCATTAAACCCATTCTGTCCTCACATATATCTGCAGAACAGTTTGCCTTCCTCCAAAATCGCCACATCCAAGAGGCTATTGGCACTGCCCAGGAAGCCTTACATTCCATAAAGCTGAAGAACCTCAAAGGCATATCTCTAAAGATCGACCTTGCAAAGGCTTTTGACAAGGTAAACTGGCTCTATTTGAAGATGATTCTCACCCATTTGGGCTTCCCCCACATGCTCATAAACTGGATAATGGGCTGTATATCTACTGTCTCCTTTGCTATCCTTATTAATGGTTCGGCCTCTGCTCGCTTCAACATCAACAGAGGTATCAGGCAAGGCTGCCCTCTTTCCCCACTACTCTTCCTTATTGTCATGGAAGGGCTTAGTAGGCTCATAGCTACAGCAAAAAGGAATGGAGACTTCAGCGGACTCAAAATTACTGAACAGTACTATCTTACCCATCTACTGTTTGTTGACGACATCTTAATCTTCTTGAATGGAAGTGTCCGGGATTCCATTGCACTAAATGATATTCTTCAACTCTTCTGTAAAGCCACGGGCATGGTGATCAACAGGGAGAAATCTACCAGGTCCACGATGGGGTGCACATATCAGGAATCTCAGCTGGCGACCCAGCATTTCCCCTTCTTGGAAAATAATTTGTTGGATGGCATCAAATATCTTGGCTTCAGACTAAGGCCGAATGGGTACAAATTTGAGCACTGGTCTTGGCTTATCAACAAAATTGAAAAAAGGATAAATTGCTGGCATCATCGTCTTCTGTCTAAAGCAGGTAGACTACTGCTGATCAAATCTGTTCTTGAGGCTACCCCAGTTTACTGGATGTCCCTTACATGGATACCAAAGAGCATTCTTCAAAAAATTCAACAAATTTGCAACAGATTCCTGTGGAATGGCAATAAAAAGGGGAAGATCTTTGCCTGGACAAGATGGTCATTGGTCACTACACCAAAGAGATGGGGAGGGTGGGGACTAAAATCTCTCTCGGAATTTGCACAAGCGTTGACAGCTAAGCAGGGCTGGTCACTTCTCAAACCGAACAGTTTATGGGCGGAAGTTATACACCAAAAGTATATTTGGCCCTCTAACATCATTGACTGGATTCGCAGACCCCATTGGAACCGACAAGGCATATCTGCGATCTGGAAGGCCACTCTAAATGCTATGCCTCTCATTAGAGACAATCTGCTATGGCGAATTGGTAATGGTACACAAGTCCGCATAGGCTTAGATCCTTGGCCTGGCTCTGGGAATGCGCACCTATTGCCGGAGGGTTTGGTTCGTTATCTTAACAATAGGGGCATAAAATATCTTGCACAGATTGGAGATCAGCAACACTCTACCATCTTTACACAGGCATGGGTTACTGACCGTCAGTGGCAACTGACAGATGAATGGAACTCTAATTGGAAAGGCTACATACAGGCACTAACCGAATCGCACATCAAGCTACATGAGGAAGAGGATGAGTTAATTTGGGCGCCTGCCAAATCTGGTAATTATGCACCGAAGATAGGCTACTACAAGTTGATCGAGGCAAAGAATCCCGACATGCATAAAAACTGGTGGTCAGCTATCTGGCACCTACAAGCTCAGCCAAGAGCTCGTCTTCTCATGTGGAATATTCTTGCAGACAAATTACCAACTGGCTCCATCCTCAGGAAACGAGCATTTGCTGGACCAACATGGTGCGTCCTATGCAGAAAAGAGGAAGAAACATCTCTACACCTATTTCTTACCTGCGAGGTCACAAAGGATTTATGGAACCAGGTCACACAGGCCCTCAATATAAACACAGCTTGGCAGGGGGCAGATATACCTACGGCCTGGGAACAGTGGTGGTCTGTGGTGGCTTCAGAAAAGTCTAGGAACTTACCGCTTTTGGTGTCCTGGTACATCTGGAACAGGCGTAATGCCATAATCTTTGAGGACTGCAGGGTCAATTGGCACCTACTCCCACCGTCCATATGCGCGGCATACACGGAGATCCCATTTGAAAATAAACATAACACACCCAAGAACATTATGCCTGAAATTATTAACAAGGATATGCCGTGGGCATATTTTGATGGGGCTGCACCGAGGCAAGGATGTGGGGGGGGCATTCTATTTCATCTATCAGATTCACACTATTTTCACCTGAGAATGGGACTTGGTCCGGGCACCAACAACCATGCTGAACTAATTACTCTGAGACATCTCCTCTATTTTGCTTTATCCAAAAACTGTCGGCAACTTCAAATTTTTGGGGACTCAAAGATTGTGATTGATTGGGCAAATAACAAATCTATCTGTCATGCATATTCTTTGAAACATATCTTGGAAGAAATTGTTTTTCTTAAAACACATTTTGACCAGATCACTGTTTCTCACATCTACAGGGAAAGAAATTCAACTGTTGACCGGCTCTCGAAAGAAGCGGCGGATCGACCTCTAGGAGATTGGCTGATTGAGGAATACAAACCAGATGGGATGCACAGATTTTTTCATCGACCATATATTGACGGCCTCCTACAGGGGGGCAATCCCCCCATCTAAATTTTTTGCTATGCTATGATATTTATTGTATATAACAGCCACAGTACAGATCGTCCTTTTTTGCTACTGTATAGCGGATACACTCCTACAGCTCTGTTTATTTTGGTTTTTATTTGAGATATTGTACTTTCTATGAGGGATACAGAACCATCGTATCTCTGTGGGTCCTTTTGATGTAATTTTGTTTTTCTGAGCAGTGGTGAAAACCACACTACAGCATATTCCAATGGCATCAACAACATGTAATTCCTTTTAATAGAAATTATGAATTCTCTTTCTTCGAAAAAAAAAAAAGTATTTGGATAGCCAATTTATCTAATAGAATGGTTGCCTAATCCATCACATAAGAATTCAGAGCCGCTTCTATTAAGGGAACCATTTCAATGGAAAACTTAGCGGAATTGGGGCTTCCAAATAATCTACACATCATTGCGGCAGCATAACAATATGGAGACGCTAGAGAGTCCACAAAATACATACCGGACGAATCCTACTTGTGTTTGTTAGGGAAATGCCTCCATTGTTTGATGGGGTCGGACTCTACTTCATTTTCCTTCGCGAAAGCTTCAAGGAATGATTTGTTGTAGCACTTTTGAGGCTTTGGCAGATGATACATTTTCTTCAAATCCTCAGGCTTGAAGGACCCAAATATTCTCCCATCAGATGTGAAGAGTGTTCTATCTGTTATGTTGATACCTTCAACTACCCATTTTACCATGTCATTGTATGGCAAAATCTTTGCACGGAACGCTATTCAGGTAAGGAAAGAATCAGCCAAATCACTTAGTGTATTCCCTGACTCTGCAGGTCCATCAGTCGTTGTCTGTCCTTCTGTTACCTTTGGGTTTTCCTTTTCCAACATATCATATATTCCTTCCCATGAAATCTTCCCACAGTCTTGGCATGTCGTATCTGAGATTAACACAACCTTTTCCGTTCCTTCGGCTACTGCAGGGGAAGCTTTCGTCTTTCAGGCCTTCTTTGTCATTTTAGTTGGCTGCATACTTCCAGATTCAAACTACAATTATATGAAACAGAAAAGAGTGATAAACTTAAAACCTTCAGAGCGGCTAATGTTTGAACGGATAGTGGTGATAATAGTACAGTCGAAGATCAGGGCAGGAGCATTTGGTGCGAAAGATTTCGTATTATGAATTGATATTAACACGCAAGACGAAATCTTTGAAGGACCAAAGTCATTACTGTTCTTAATGCCTCACCGTATTGAACGACGTCAAACTTAAATGCTTCAATAAATAGATCGCATCACAGTCTTCCCAAGGTCTAATTAGAATGCATGCCATTAATCTTCCGATTTTGCAATGAGCGATTTCAATATATATTATTTTAATATTCTGAGAGCCATCGCATATCGCAAATCGGGAGGTGTAAGTGCCATGTTCTAAAAGCCTTTAGAATTTATGCGATTGCGATGTATGATGACTTGGCACAAAGAGTTGGGGAAATCCTTATTTACCCGCCCGCATAATGTTTTCTTTTTATTATCACTTTATTTATATTTAACATCGCATCACATTCCCCTAAAGTGAGTCTTATCTATCTCTACTGGGATTGTGATATGCGATCAATACATATCGCATCGCAAGTTTTCAAGTGTGGCTTCATATGGTTTTTTAGTGGTATGCGAGATGCGAGAATCTTATCGCATCACAAAGTTTCAATGGCCCATTACAGCTTATTTGTCGGAATTGGCGATATGCGATAGTTTTATCGCAATCGCATGTTCACCGATGAATTGTTTTAAGAAACCTAACATTTAGGATTGTGCGCTAACTTCGCATTTCTACACTAATATTTAGATTGAATGCCTTAAGTGCATGCGATGTGTGTTGTTTTTAGAGGGCTTTTGAAGCACTTTTATTTAAAAAGCGAGAAACAAAGAAATTGATTTATATATAAAGATTTTATTTCTTTTTATAAATTAAAGGGACCCTATTTCCTATTTAGCATCTAAGAACAAAATCAAGAAAAAATTGAAATGGGGGGGTTGTTGTATAGCAAAACAGGTCTATCGAGGCTAAACCACCTCACCCTCATCAATAGAAACCAGGCTTTTCCATAATCCATCCCGGATCACTAGGCCAACACAAGGAACACATCATAACAGGATTTACCGTGATCTACACCTGATCGCTAGGCCAAACAAGTAAGAATGCCACTAAATTTATCCACCTACATCGCGAGGAATTTTCCTATATCCTAGTCTCTCAGGCTTTACCACAATCAAAACTCGGATCACTAGGCCCTAAACTGAGACCCACTCTCGAGGCTTTACTGCATATCCCAAACCCGGGATTACAAGGACCAACAAAGAGCAAACCACCTCTTGGCTTTACCGTATATCATGTCATTCACCGGCAAGGATTCCCAGGCCCACCAAGGCAACACAATCCTGGCTTTACTGCAACCCACAGTTTGTCTTAGGGGTCACTAGGCTAGTGGATTTATTATGATCCACAGTCTGGTTCAGGGACCACTAGGCCATGTGCTCTATCATTCAGAGGTCCACCCCACTCAGCTTCAAATACATCTGGCAATCCAGCTCAATGAAAACATGAGAACCCCATCACACCATGGCTATCTGGAAATGGCAAGGTTAAGCTGACAACATTGTTACACCTAGTAAAACCCATGCCACAACAGCAAAAGAACCACATGCAATATCATGCATGCCAAATCTAGCAAGGAAAATACACATGCAAATCGATACCTACAATGAATCATGTTGTAGTTGCTTGATCCTGCCTTTCCCTGCTTGAACTTTGCTTCCTCTTGCCTTCCTTGCCTTTCTTGCTACAATGCCAAAATGCTCCAAGAAAACTCTAAGTGTCCAAAAGTGAGAGAGAGAGAAAGAGAATAATGAGATAACTCCAAAACTCAACTAACAAAATGTTACCAACTGATGCTCATAAGCCTTTTTATGGATGAGGCATCTATTTTCTTGATTTTCCATTATTTTCCTTCAATTTCCTCCTCACATGCAAACTGTGACCTTTCACCTCTCTTTTCTCCTAATTTCCATTTTTTTATTATAAATAAATGTGCCAAAAATGCCATTTTTCCTTTCCAAAGCCTTAGCCATTTCCTTTGCCATTTTCCTTAGCCATAATAAACCAAATGAACACCCCCTAGGCTGTCTTGCCCAACATTTAGCTTGGAATAAGTATCCGATCAACCGCGGTTATTATTTTTGCCTTTACTAACTTTTATTACATGGAATTTTCACCAGGGTTGTTACAAAACCCTCGCCCTTAGGGAACACCATCCTCGGTGTTATACCACACCAAGACCTTAGCAAAACCATTGAAAATCAAACATATTTCCCATGGAGCTTTATCACATAGCTCGATGCAGTATTTACAATGATCACCCTGCCAAAAACAAACCATCATGACAACATAACAACATGACAAAGTAATGACATGACACCCATACCACTTATTGGAGATTTATAGCTTAGCTCATGGCGGTATTTACATCCATACACATATGTACACATAGCAACATCATCAAACATATACCAAGACATATACGAAAACCACACCAAAACACCAATTTAAAACTGCTTTGCCTCAACTGGAGAATAAGGAAGGAAACATAGCCCGCATCTGATCTACCATCTCCCTTGTAGCTTCATCGGGCCCAAAGTGCTTCCACTACACTTTAAATTTCTTGATTACTTGGTTCCAGAGCATGAGCACCTTTTTTCACAATATACACTGAGGCTCTGGCTGAAATTCTCCATCTGGTTCCACCTGCTATACAGACCAATCAATCACATTATCAGAATACTTAACATACTTCTTAAGCAATGATACATGGAAAACATCATCGACTTTCATTGTCAGAGGTAGTGCAAGTCGATAGGCTGCTACCCCAATCCTCCCAATGATACTGAAGGGTCCACAAAACCATGGTGCCAACTTGGCACATGATCCAATCCACCAGGAGCTCTTCTTTGGCTTGATGCACAAGTACACTTGTTTCCCAACCTGGAACTCCTTAAACAACCTGTTCCGATCTGCATAGCTTTTCTTCCTATCCTATGTTGCCTTTATATTATTCTTCATAACCTGCATTTCTTGTTCCATGTCTGCCAACATCTTTGGTCCAAACAACACCCTGTTAACCGGATCACTCCAATTGATGGGAGTATTGCAACCCCACCCATACAATGCCCCAAAAGGACTCATCCTCAATGACTCCTGATAATTGTTGTTGCATGTGAACCCTACCAAGGGGAGATACTCTTCCCACTTCGGTTGCTGATGCATCACATACATCCTCAACATGTCCTCCAATATCCTGTTGACCCTCTCTGTATGTCCATTTGTCTACGGATGATACGTTGTACTAAAGGCCAACCTTGTGCCCAAACCTGCAAATAACTCCTTTCAAAACTTGAAAGTGAACTTTGCATCAATGTCTGACATAATATTTTTTGGAACACCATGCAACCTGACCACATCTCTGATGAATACCTGTGCTACATCGTTGGTTGAGAATGTAGACTTCACCGGAATGAAATGTGCAACCTTTGTCAACATGTCCATAACAACCATGATGGAATCATGTTGTCTCACTATCTTCAGCAACCCTGTGATGAAGTCCCTCGAAATGACCTCCCATTTCCACTCTGGAATCGCGATCAAATGTAGCAGTCCACTGGATGTTTGCACTCTGCCTTCACTCACTAACAACCAAAACACCTAGCCACAAACTCTGCTAAATCCCCCTTCAAATTCGATCAATAATAAAATTTATTCACTACAGTCAATGTGTTCTAGTAACCCAGGTGACTTGAATAAGGTCTTGTTTAAAATAGCAGCGAGAAATGCTAAAAATAGCACTGCTATAAATAACAATTCGGGTACTAGTGTTGGACATAGCAACAAGGAATGAAAAATAGAAGTGCTAAAAATAGCATTGCTATAAATAGCATTTCAGGATAGATTCCAATTTTAGTTAGTCCCTGAACTAAAATTGAGAATTAAATTCGAATTTGATCTTAGCAACTATTTGTAAAATAATTAATTAATTCATCTTGAGTTAATTAGTTGTAGAAAATCAAACATGAAGTCTATGTGGGGACATGCAACAGTTTCTCCATTGATTGAGGAATTTATCCCTTAGTTAAAGAGACAAGGATGAGTTGTAATATTGAGTTGTAATTAGTTAGCTCAGTTAACTGAGTTAAGTCTAGTTAGATAAGTTTCAACAGTTTGTGGAATTAATTGTGAGTTCAATTAGTTAATGCATGCATGCATGTAACTGTTGCACTTCAGATAATTGAATATTCCCTCTTAAATAACTCATGCATGTCAGTTCAGTTATAGACCCAGTTGAGATCAGAGGAAGGGACAATATACTATCATTTGGAGGATTTTTCCTATATAGGAAACTCATCCATGCAGAAGGAATAATCTCCTTCAGGATTGCGCAGTTAGATCAAAGGTTAGTGAGTGTGTGAAGAGGCCAATTCACACAGGTGGCAGCACTAGACCCCAAGGAAAACCACACAAGGAAATAGGAGGCTTGGAGGGCAGAGGAGAAGGCTTGGAGAAGCCTTTGTCTGTCTATGAGCAGCATTGTTTGATTGCAGAGAGAGCGGGATAGCTTGTGAGCTGATTCTTTTTGTAACTCGAACATATTTCCACTTGTATGATAATACAGAGATTGGGGTGTTAGGCTGAGGCTTTCACTGGGTTATTTCTTCTGCGTTATGTGTGATTGATTCCTCATTCTTAGTTATATGTGTTCTCAATTGATCGTGCTCAAATTGATTAAGCTTCTGAAAAGTTTGTTGTAGAAGTAAATCTTGTATTTTGCTTTAGTATATTGCATAATTTGTTGATCTACAGTGGGAATTTCTACATGGTATCAGAGCAAAGGTGATCAAAGCGAAGAACAGTATACGAGAAGGGAGAAGTTCGAATTTTGACGTTCCTGAATATAGAAATCGAGTTCTTATCACATCTCAATTTCACCAATGGCGTTCAACGGTTTAAGACTCGAGTATGCCCTTGATGGCAGCTCGAATTATATAGCCTGGAAGGATCGCATGGAAGCAGTATTAGAGGATAACGATCTAAAGGACTTCATTGATCAAGAAGTCCCCAAGCCAATTGATGCTAGAGAATTGGCGAAATGGAAGAAATGTGTGGCTAGAGCAAGGAGAATCCTTTTGGAGGGAGTTCAAGACCACATAGTCTCGAGTCTCCATGGGAAGGAGACACCATTTTTGATGTGGAAATCATTGAAAGATCTATATCAGAGCAGCAGCGATCAGAGGAAGCTGGCGTTAAAAGACAAGCTTCGGAAAATCAAGTGTGAAAAGGGCGACACGATCTCTGCATATCTAAACAAGCTCACCACCTGCAGGGATGAGCTTGGAAGTGTAGGGGTCACGACCGCTAATGATGACATGGTAAGTCTTGCACTCCTCGATCTTCCTAAGAGCTGGCATAGCTACCAAGACTCGGTTAATGGAAGAGAAAAACTACCAAATTGGGAACGACTTTGGTCGGATCTGATGCAAGAGGAAATAAGAAGAAGCACCAGAGATGGAACCTCATCGAAGCAAGACGATGAGGAAAATATAGCCTTAGTGAGTAAGGCGAGGAAAGGGAAAGGGAAGGCATCCCATCCCAAATCCAGTTCTTCCTATGGTGGGAAGAAGTTTGACAAATCGAAAGTGTGATGCTTTCATTGTCATAAGGTGGGCCATTTTGCTACAAATTGTCCACTGAAGAAATCCAAGATGGGATCCAAGGAAGGATCTGAAGGTGAGGCATTGGCCTCATAGTTTGAGTTGGATTGCACCCTCTTCGCATGCATGGTTTCATCCATGGTGGGAAGTGGTTGGTTTCTTGAAAATGGAGCTTCTTTCCACATGACCGGTGACAAGAGTTTGTTCAGTACCTTGGACGAGAAAGATCTCCAAATACTCATAGTGATGGGTAATGATGAAAAGTATAGTGTCTCAAGTGTAGGCATGTTGGGTCCCTATAATACTAGTGATTACCCCATTACTATTGTAGTTATACCCCTTATTTATATTGTTGTGCCCCTATTACCCCCATATTGTTATTTCTGTGCCCCATAGAATCCCTCTATTGTTATTTTTGTGGCTTTATATTATTATTGTTAGGTCGGCTGGATTATATTGTGACTCCTTAGACTCCTATATATAGAAAGGAGGTTTTGTCATTTGTATCATCCAAGAATTGTTCATTTATGTAATGTAAAGGAGGTTGCCCCCTCGAAGAGGCTGAATTTTAAGGCGTTGATCTATCTTTTCTATCTTTTCTTGAGCTGGTTTCATAACATTTGGTATCAGAGCTTTGGATTCTAGGCTTTCGCTACTCCAAACAGGTCATCGTGGAATTTTCGCTATAACTTTTTTTCTGTAATGTTTCAGAAGTCGCAAAAAAAACCCATTTGAGAAGAAATTGTGCTGAACCTTGGGTCCAAATTTCAGAGCTTTTCACGCGATATTTGCGGAGATATGATCTGAGGAAGTTGGTCTTTTTGCAGACTCTTGAATTACATTCAAAACAGGTGACCTGGGGAAAATCATCATAACTTTCTCTCTGGGGATCGGATTGAAATTTCATAAGAAGGTAAAGAAAGAGGACGGACTGTAGTTTCTTTTGTGTGTGTTTTAGATTCAAAGGTTGAATCAGTGACTCGTGGCACGTCGTA
The DNA here is from genome assembly GCA_031772625.1 of Pinus tabuliformis. Classification (NCBI taxonomy): domain Eukaryota; kingdom Viridiplantae; phylum Streptophyta; class Pinopsida; order Pinales; family Pinaceae; genus Pinus; species Pinus tabuliformis. Next base: position 671,255,541 of record CM062816.1, read on the forward strand.
CAAGTTCGCTCTACTGAACCAGTCTAAAAGCAAGTCACTGTGGGAGATTTCACATAACTCTTCCTTGGAGAATCCAATTTGGCTCAGACTTGTGGCATTGGAAAGAAGACGCATAAGGCTACTACAGGTAGCAATTTCAGAACTGGATGATCCCAAATTACAGAGATACATCAGATTCAATATCAGGCTTCTATAAAGTGAAAAAAGGTGTGTAGTTTTTTTTTTAAATTTTTGTGTAAGCTTGGTTTAACGAAATTCAAAGGGCATAGTAAAGCATTATTATTGGTAACTGATGCCCCGAGGAAAGAAAATGCAAACACCTAGTAAGGAACCTGAAAGCTCTAGCATGACTCATGAAGAAGAGGAAGAAATGCTACATGATATATCAAAATTACAAGAACAAATGCAACAAATGTCACGCTCACAAAAGCTAACAGAAACTAAGATAAGTGGCGTGGAATCTAAGATAAAGGGCATGGAAGCTAAGATGGATGATTCGAAGACGGATTTGAAGAGAGACATGGCAGATTTGAAGATAGATTTGAAGACAGACATGGAAGAATTGAAGAAGTTGCTACAAGAAAGGGTCACTAATGGTGAAAAGGTAGTAAAGGAAACTCATGATGAGAACAAAAGAAATGTTAATCATGATTCCATAGACGCTAATGTTGGATCGAAGAATCACCATATTCCAAAAATCGATATGAGGAAGTTTGATGGCAAGGATCCTGCCACATGGATATTACAGATGGAGCAATTCTTCGATCTCAATAATGTGCAAAACGCACAAAAGGTACGTATGGCAACTGTATATTTGGAACCAAATCAGTTTGTATGGTATCAATGGCTTTGGTCTCGTAAACAATTTATCACTTGGGCAATTTTTACGGAAGAATTGATAGCACATTATGAAGATACAAAAAGCAACACTTTTTTTAGCCAATTGATAAGTCTCAAACAAAAGGGTTCAGTAATGGAGCACATTGAGGAGTTCCAAAAATTGAACATAAGGGTAAAAGATATTCCAGAGGAGCATAGGATTGATGTGTTCATAGGGTCTTTAAAGGATAATATCCAACATGATGTTCGCCTTTGGGAACCTGATTCATTAGAGAAGGCATTCAGGTTAGCAAGAAAAATGGAAAGCAAAATTATGGCAACCAGGAAGCATACCACTCACAACTATAAAGACGGAAGTGTTGTTGCCCCTAGTCTTCCACAACCTATAAGGTTGACACCACAACAATTGGAAGAAAAAAGAGCAAAAGGGCTTTGTTACAGTTGTGATAGAAAATACACTAAAGGTCATAAGTGTGCTGAGAAGAAATTATTCTACATAGATTGTGAAGAGGAAGAAGAAAAGGAGCAAGAAAGGTCAAAAGAAGAAGATATACTCCAGGAACAAAGCCTAGATGAAGAACAAATAAATCTAACCATATCTTGTAATGCATTGGCGGGAATTACCACTCCTCAAACCATCAAGATAGAAGGACAAATCAAGAAGAAAAAGGTAATAGTGTTGATTGATTCAGGAAGCACCCACAATTTTATTCATTGTAGGGTAGCAAAAGAATTGAATTGCTTCCTATATCCAGCACCAGAGTGTCAAGTGATGATTGCAAATGGAGGAACAATAAATTGCTCTGGAAAGTGCCATAATATCAAGCTATCCATGGGAGAATATGTATTGACTAGCCCAATGCTTTCCATTCCAATGGGAGGTGCTGATGTTGTACTAGGAGTCCAATGGCTACAATCCTTGGGTACAATAGCTTTTAATTTTCAAGAACTTTTCATCAAATTTTCTACGGAAGGAAAGGAAGTTGAATTAAGGGGTATTGCAGGGAAACCAGGAAAGATAATCAGCTCTCATGGTATGACAAAGCTTCTAAAAAAGGAGCAAAGAGGTGTAATTGCACAATTATGCTCGCTAGATGTTTCCACATTGGAATCATCTATTTCTCCAGATCTCCAAAAAGTCCTGGACAATCATTCCAAGGTATTTGAGACTCCCAAGGGTCTCCCACCTATGCGTGATCATGATCATGCTATTCATCTGATTCCAGGAAGTGTTCCTCCAAACATCAGGCCGTACAGATATCCCTATGTCCAAAAAAATGAAATTGAACGTATGGTTGCAGAAATGCTAGAGGCTGGTATAATTCAACCAAGTCAAAGTTCTTTCTCAGCTCCAGTAGTATTGGTGCACAAGAAGGATGGATCATGGCGCATGTGTCCGGATTATAGGGAGCTCAACAAGCTCACTATTAAAGATAAGTTCCCCATTCCTGTTATTGATGAATTACTGGATGAATTGCATGGATCAATTTACTTCACCAAGTTGGATCTTCGTTAGGGATATCATCAAATCAGAATGAAGATTGAAGACATTCCGAAAACGGCATTTAGAACTCATGAGGGTCATTATGAATTTTTGGTCATGCCTTTTGGCCTTACCAATGCACCTTCAACATTTCAAGGTTTGATGAATTCAATTTTCAAACCATTCCTTAGAAAATTTGTGTTAGTATTTTTGATGATATACTAATCTACAGCAAGTCTTGGAAGGATCATGTTGAACATGTTGACAGGGTGCTACAACTATTGGAGGAGAAACAATTATATGCAAAAAGATCCAAATGTTTCTTTGGAGTCCAGGAGGTGGAATATTTGGGTCATATTGTATCTCATGAAGGAGTTAAGGTAGACCCTAGCAAAATTAAAGCCATTAAGGAATGGAAAATCCCCACATCCATAAAGCATCTGCGAGGATTCTTGGGTTGACAGGGTATTATCGCAAGTTTGTTAAGAATTATGGGAGAATAGCAGCACCTCTAACAACATTATTGAAGAAAGATTCATTTTCATGGACTCCGGAAGCAACAAAGGCCTTTGAACATCTTAAAGAGGCAATGTGCCAAGCACCGGTCTTAGCTACACCGGACTTCACAAAAACCTTTATTGTGGAATGTGATGCTTCAGGAAATGGAATTGGTGTTGTTCTAATGCAAGATGAAAGACCCATTGCTTTTGAAAGTCGTCCAATCAAGGGAAAGTTTTTAAGCAAAGCTATTTATGAGAAGGAAATGTTGGCAATACTCCATGCACTTAAGAAATGGCGACCCTACCTAATGGGAAGACACTTCAAGGTAAAAACGGATCATGATAGCCTTAAATACTTTTTAGAACAAAGATTATCCTCTGAAGAGCAACAAAAGTGGGTCACAAAGATGTTGGGTTATGACTTTGAAATCATCTACAAAAAAGGGAAGCAAAATGTGGTGGCAGATGCACTCTCAAGAAAGGATGAGGATGTGGAAGCATTGTTGTGTGCCATTTCTATTATCCAACCAGATTGGATAAACGAAGCAAGGGAGGAATGGAAGAATGACGAAGAAGTGTGGGCACTTATTCGAAAGCTACAACAAGATTCCAGTACTTCTGATACATTTAGCTGGCAAAATGATTCATTATGGTACAAAGATCGCTTATACCTCTGTAAGAATTCCCAGCTAAAACAAAAGATTCTTATGGAATTGCACACTTCTCCCTTAGGAGGGCACTCAGGATTTTTAAAAACTTACCACAGGGTTAAGAAGGAATTTTTTTGGGATGGCCTTAAATCAGATATTCAAAAGTTTGTGGCGGAATGTTTGGTTTGCCAGCAAAATAAAGTTGAAACAATTAAGACACCGGGTCTATTACAACCTTTATCCATTCCAAGCCAATGTTGGGAGGAGGTTTCAATGGATTTTATCACAGGTTTACCCAAGTCTGAGGGAAAGAGTGTCATCATGGTGGTAGTTGACAGACTTACCAAGTATGCACACTTTTGTGCATTATCACATCCATTTAAAGCCAGTACAGTTTCTACTGCATTTATGGAAACAGTTCAAAAGCTACATGGAAACCCAAAGATTATTGTAAGTGACAGAGATCCCATTTTCACTGGAAATTTTTGGACAGAATTATTTTCTTGTCTTGGTACTCAGTTAGCTCATAGCTCATCTTATCATCCTCAATCTGATGGGCAAACTGAGATAGTAAACAAATGTTTGGAAGGATATCTTCGTTGCTTTGTATCTGATAAACAGACACAATGGGTCAAATGGTTGCCTCTGGCTGAATGGTGGTATAACACTTCCTTCCATACATCAACAAAAATGACCCCATTTATGGCACTTTATGGGTATCAACCACCATCCATCACATCATATTTAAGAGAAAATTCTAAGGTTCAGGCAGTGGAACATCACATCAAACATCAACAACAAGTCCTCCAACTCTTAAAGGATAACCTCGTGTTGGCACAAAATAGAATGAAACAACAGGCAGATCAACATCGCAGTGAAAGAAGTTTTGATGTAGGTGATTGGGTATTCCTACGGCTACAACCATATAAGCAAATGTCCCTAAAGCAAGCTAAGAAGGATAATAAATTATCACCAAAGTATTATGGTCCGTACAAGGTGTTGCAAAAGATTGGTACTATGGCATACAAATTGGAGCTTCCTGCAGCTTCTCGATTGCACCCAGTTCTCCATGTTTCATGTTTAAAGAAGGTTATAGGTGACAAGCTCCCAATTCAAACAATATTGCCAAAACTTGACGAGGAAGGAAAAATTATATTGGAACCGGAAGCAGTCACAGAAACAAGAACTCGACAGCTACGAAATCGATCAATTTCAGAGTATCTTATCAAGTGGAAGAACTTATCCGCTGAAGATTCCACATGGGAGGATGAGAATTTTATGCAGAAGTATCCAGAACTACTCAAGCGTTGAGGACAACACTTTTTTGAAGGAGAGGGGCATGTTGGGTCCCTATAATACTAGTGATTACCCCATTACTATTGTAGTTATACCCCTTATTTATATTGTTGTGCCCCTATTACCCCCATATTGTTATTTCTGTGCCCATAGAATCCCTCTATTGTTATTTTTGTGGCTTTATATTATTATTGTTAGGTCGGTTGGATTATATTGTGACTCCTTAGACTCCTATATATAGAAAGGAGGTTTTGTCATTTGTATCATCCAAGAATTGTTCATTTATGTAATGTAAAGGAGGTTGCCCCCTCGAAGAGGCTGAATTTTAAGGCGTTGATCTATATTTTCTATCTTTTCTTGAGTTGGTTTCATAACAAGGCACGGTTGTTTTTCAGACGGAGCATGGAGCTCGCATTACCTTGACCAATGTCAAGTATGTACCAAGACTGAGGAAAAATTTGATGTCGATCACAATGCTAGAAGACAAAGGCTATGATGTAGTCTTCAGTAAGGGAAAGGTTTTCCTTCGACACATCACCACGAGACAGGTGAAGCAGATTGGTTCATGAGTCAAGAACCTGTATGCTCTTGAGGTTTAAGATGCATGTAAAACCTTGAGGAGCAAGGAAACTGATGGAGACTTGGTGGTTGAGAGGGAGAGTATATTACCTCTCAACATGCAGTGCCAGAAGAAGTTTCAGACAATTGTGGAGGAGCCACAATTGGTGAAGCAGCTTCAGGAGGTTGTGGAGCAGCCACAACTAGAGAAGCCGAGAGGAGATCGAGTAGAGACATCTACTCATGCAGAGACCTCCAGTAGGGGGAAATTTCGAGCCAAGTGGGCAGAGGGATCACATGCATCCATACCTCCAGGTCGAAGGTGGGGCGATGTGGAGTGACAGTCCCAAGAAGGCTGGAATAGGGGCAGGATCATTGAGGTACCCAACCTCTTTGATTAGACCTTGCTACAGGAGCCCCGATGAGGAGTAACAGGACTGGCTGAGTGGGTAGAGGCAGATGCGGATGGAGCGGCAGAGAGAGCTATAGTGCAGGAATCCCAAGACAGTGCAGAGCTAGCAGACTGTAACAATGCGAGAGGCACAAGAGTGTTGCACCAGTGCAGGATTGCACAGAGAGGTGTGCAACGGTGTGAGATGCATGGAGTGTTGTAGTAGCTCAGAGGTCAGAGAGGGAGCACTTGCCAGTGGCAGATGGAGCTTCAGCATCAGAGGATGTTTTCTAGTCCAACAGGGAGGTCAGTTGGGAGATTTTTTATTTCTAGAGTTGTTGGAGCAACAACACTTGGGAGAAGTGTTGCATGCAGAACATTCCAAAGGTTCAGGATCGGGTTCGAGTTGAATGCATTTCTTGTTGGGAGGGAGTGTTTAAAATAGCAACAAGAAATGCTAAAAATAGCACTGTTATAAATAGCAGTTCGGGTACCAGTGTTAGACATAGCAACAAGGAATGAAAAATGGAAGTGCTAAAAATAGCATTGTTATAAATAGCATTTCGGGATAGATTCCAATTTTAGTTAGTCCCTGAACTAAAATTGAGAATTAAAATTCGAATTTGATCTTAGCAGTTGTTTGTAAAATAATGAATTAATTCATCTTGAGTTAATTAGTTGTAGAAAATCAAACATGAAGTCTATGTGGGGACATGCAACAGTTTCTCCATTGATTGAGGAATTTATCCCTCAGGTAAAGAGATAAGGATGAGTTGTAATATTGAGTTGTAATTAGTTAGCTCAGTTAACTGAGTTAAGTCCAGTTGGATTAGTTCCAACAGTTTGTGGAATTAATTGTGAGTTCAGTTAGTTAATGCATGCATGCATGTAACTGTTGCACTTCAGATAACTCAATATTCTCTCATAAATAATTCATGCATGTCAGTTCAGTCAGAGACCCAGTTGAGATCATACGAAGGGACAGTGTACTGTCAGTTGGAGGATTTTTCCTATATAGGAAACTCATCCATGCAGAAGGAATCATCTCCTTCAGGATTGCGCAGTTAGATCAGAGGTTAGTGAGTGTGTGAGGAGGCCAATTCACACAAGTGGCAGCACTGGACCCCAAGGAAATTGCGCAAGGAAATAGGAAGCTTGGAGGGCAGAGGAGAAGGCTTGGAGAAGCCTTTGAGTGTTTATGAGCAGCATTGTTTGATTACAGAGAGAGCAGGATAGCTTGTGAGCTGATTCTTTTTGTAACATGAACATATTTGCACTTGTATGATAATACAGAGATAGGGGTTTTAGGCTGAGGCTTTCCCCAGGCTATTTCTTCTGTGTTATGTGTGATTGATTTCTCATTCTCAGTTATATGTGTTCCCAATTGATTGTGCTCAAATTGATTAAGCTTCCGCAAAGTTTGTTGTAGAAGTAGATCTTGTATTTTGCTTTAGTATATTGCATAATCTATTCATCTACAGTGGGAATTTCTACGGGTCTCGCATTAAAATCTCTCAAGATCACCTTCTTGAGCTTGTTTATATTTGGCACATATATCCTATCTCTGAATCTGACCAATCCATCTGTCGTAAGACAAAAATCCATAACCTGTGCACCTGTACCTGTACTACCACATATACCTATACCACTACCTATACCTGCACATGTACCTTTACATGTAATAACACTTGTATCTGTACCACTACCCTGCTACAACCTATGCACAATCTCCATATGCCTGACATCCTGCTGACCTGCCTGCAAGATCCTATCCTGTAATTTTGTCCCATAGGAGCTCATAGTTGCCACGTGATTTACCTGTACCCGCCTGTTGAGAGCATCTGCCACCCTATTCTCTTTACCTTTGATGTACCTGATCTCAAAATCAAACTTACTGATCGTGGCCAACCATCTAGCCTGCCTGGCGTTCAAATTTAGGTGGTCAAACAAATACCTCAACCCAATATGATCACTCATAGGTACAAACCTCCTACCAAGAAGGTAGTGTCTCCACATCTTCAATGTATGTAAGACTGTTGCTAACTCAAGATCATGTGTGGGTAGTTTAGTTCGTGCTCATTCAGTTACTACGACTCGTAGCATATCACCTCTCCATCCTGCATAATGACTCCACCAAGTCCTCTCTTGCAAGCATTTGTGCATACTACAAACTCTTTTTCTGGATCCACAATATGTAGCACTGGTTCATGTGCCAACCACTGCTTAAGCTGCTCAAAGCTAGCCTCACACTCCTATGTCCATTCGAACTTCTTACCTTTCATCTGTAATGATGTAATAGGATAATCAATCTGCAAGAAGTTCCTGATGAACCTCCTATAATAGCCTGCCAACCCCATGAAAGATCTCACCTCATCCACACTCTTAAGAGCTACCCACTCCATGATTACTCTTATCTTCTCAGGATCTACTGCAACGCCCTCCTTGGAGACAACATTCCCCAAGTAATGTACCTCACTCTGGAAGAAACTACACTTTTTGAGCTTCACATACAACTGATGCTCTCCCAACAACCTCAACATTGCTGCTAAATGCTCAACATGTTCTTCCTTATTTTTAGAATATACCAATATATCATCAATGAACACAATAACAAACTTATCCAAATATGGACACAACACATTATTAATCAACCACTTAAATGTAGCTCGAGCATGAGTTAAGCCAAATGGAACTACAACAAACTCATAATGCCCATACCTAATCTAGAAATCTGTCTTGTAAATTTCCTCCTCTTTTATGTGTACCTGATGGTATCCGGATCTCAGGTCGATATTTGAGAACACTGTTGCTCCCTTCAACTGGTCGAACAAGTCATCAAACCTTGATAAAGGGTCCTTGTTCTTGATAGTCACTTTGTTCAATTACCTGTAGTCAATGCATAATCTAAGAGTTCCATCTTTATTCTTCACAAACAAGACTGTTATGCCCCAAGGTGATAAACTTGGCCTAATATGTCCCTTGTCCAACATTTCCTTCAACTGTAATGTAACACCCTCCTCCCACATCTACCCAAGCAACCAGCCAGTCGGGGTAAACATGCGATGAGAGGCCACTATGATATGATTCGACCTCCCAAGTCACATTAAGGAAGTGGAATTGACGGAAACACACCATACAAACATTAATTATCAGCTACAGGACTCTCAGGAACCAATCCAATACTTTAGATAGCTTGCCTTGGGGTCCCACTGAGCTTTTGGAGAATTTGAGGCTCAGTCGATCCCATGCTATAGGCATGAGTGCGACCAACTACTCAAAGTCGTTCTCACAGACTTGCCTGCCAGTGACCAGAGACCAAAACAGGAAGTGCTATGCCAACGACTCCGAGACTTGAGCCACTTTTTCAGGCTCGGAGCCCAGGTCACTGCCTAGAATTGAACCATCTCTTCAGATCAACAAATTAACATGGAAATGATAGTTCTAAAAAAAATACTTGTTCAATACCTTGATTGGACCCCTACTAGCCACAATAGGCATTTCATCAAACATATTGCAAATGTGTAATCTATAAGTGTAATTAACAGTTCTGAGCATAGGGGTCTCATACTTAGCTGAGAATCACTCAGAACCATTGATGCCTCAACACATCAACTGTCATTCCATCCATTAGGTCATAGATACATTGATCATTCAATTACAAGTAAAAACGTGAGGAAATCCATACATGGATGCTATCATAAAACACATACATAACCAGCATAATAGGGACAAAAATACTCATGAAATTAAAACCATATAGTCCATGTAGAATCCATCAAAATGCTCATAGAAATACAAGGAGAAATAACCTTTCATTAGTGATACAAAATCCAAACCTGAGATGGGACTTCCACGTTCCACTCGACCGTAGAATGGTTGAGCCAAATCTCTCTCTAGCCATTCACACTCGTTCCATATTCCAAGCATGAATGTGGGATCTCATAGAACACATCAATCAAAAACCATCAAGGGATTTCAGAGGCTATCCACCTCAACCCATCAAACAATGATTCCACCTCGCAGTCGAACATCATAAAACCATCATTAGATCAGTCCCTATCCTAGCCATCCAGGGCTCCAAAGCATTTGTCCAACCCAGCTACGGGACTAGTAACTCAACCCACAGCTTTTACTAGGCTCCAGAGCATTTGTCCAACCAAGGCTATGGGACTAGTAACTCAATCCACCAAGGGCTCCAGAGTGTTTTTCTAACCCAGGCTACGGGACTAGTAACTCAACCCAAGTTGTTCCAGGGCTCCAGATCGTTTGTCCAACCAAGGGTACAGGACTAACAACTCAACCCAAGCTAAGGAAACATGATAACCAACCAAAAACACAACAAGGAAATAAACCCACAATCACCATGGCTATCCAAGAAATGGCAAGGCTAGGCAATCCACTATCATTCTTTGTTATCCTCCATGTTAATGACATATCACAAACAATAAACTACATGCATATGCCATGCATGCCAAAACTAGTGAAGGAAACATACATGCAACTCGGTACCTGCAAACTAATCTGATGTCGTTGTTGATCCTGATTCCTTCTTGTGCTTCCCTACTCTTTCTTTTCCTTCTTGCTCCAGAGAAACCAAATATGCCACACCCTCCAAGAGTGCTCCAAGAAAAACTCTAAGTCTCTAAGAGTATGAGAGAGAGAGAGATAATAATTAGAGAGCTCCAAAATTGAACTGACAAAAGGTTTCCAATTGATCCTCATAAGCCTTTTTATGAATGAGGCCTCTATTTTCTTCATTTTCCATTATTTTCCTTCATTTTCCTCCTCACATGCAACCTGTGACCTTTCACCTCCATTTTCTCCTAATTTCCATTACTTTCATAAATAAATGTGCCAAAATTGTTATTTTTCCTTTCCAAGGCCTTAGCCATTGCCTTGCCCAACATTCGTCTTGGAATAAGTTTCGCATTGACCGTGGTTATTTTTTTAACTTTTATTACATGGAATTTTCACGAGGGATGTTATAGAACCCTCCCCCTTTGGGGACACCGTCCTTGGTGTTCAATCACACATATACCTCAACAACTTGCTGAAAGAAGACATATTGCTCATAGAGCTTTATAACACAGCTCGATGTAATATTTACAATGAAAGATCTGCTTAGGAGAAAAACATCATGAAAACATACCGCATAGTGGAGCTTTATATCATAGCTCATTATGGTATTTATAATGACCATCTTGCTCAGTGCCAATCCACATGACATCATAACATCATGATAATATAACCACATTATAACATAATAACATGACACCCATACCACATAGTGGAGCATTATAACATAGCTCGTTAGATTATTTACATCCATATATAGGTGTACTTATAGCAACCTCATCAAAGCATATACTAAACACCATGTCTAAGCATATATCAAAACATCATATAGCATATATCATAACATCATAAATCGTATACCAAAGCATATATCAAAACATCATAAATCATATACCAAAGCATATATCAAAGCATAGACTAAACACCATGTCTAAGCATATATCAAAACATCATATAGCATATATCGAACCATCATAAAGCATATATCAACCACGATAAAGGAAATACAAACCATAATGAAGAAAATCTCAAACCACCATAAGCAAATACCAAACCACCATAAGCAAATACTAAACCACCATATAAAGTTGCTTTGCCTCAACTGGCTAACAAGGAAGGATACATAGTCGTATATGATCCTCCATCTCCCATGTAGCTTCATCAGGCCCAAAGTGCTTACATTGCACTTTAACTTGCTCGATTGCTTGGTTCCGAAGCATGAGCACCTTTTTCTGCAATATACACTGAGGCTCTAGCTGGAATTCTCCATCTAGTTCCACTGGCAATATAGACCAGTCAATCACATAATCAACATCTTTAACATACTTCTTAAGCAAAGATACATGGAAAACATCATGGACTTTCACCGTCGAAGGCAATGCAAGTCAATGGGCTACTAGCCCAATCCTATTAATAATGTTGAAGGGTCCACAAAACCGTGGTGCTAGCTTGGCACATGATCCAACCTGCAAGGAGCTCTTCTTCAGTTTGATGCGCAAGTACACCTGTTCCCCAACTTGGAACTCCTTGATCAACCACATAACTCTTATGCCTATCCTTTGTTGCCTTTAGATTCTTCTTGATTACCTGCATTTCCTATTCCATGTCTGCCAACATATTTGGTCCAATCAATACTCTGCTAACCCGATCACTCCAACTGATGGGAGTTTTACAACTCCACCCATACAGTGCCTTAAAAGGACTCATCCTCAATGATTCCTGATAAAAGTTGTTGTATGCGAACTCTACCAAAGGGAGATACTCTTCCCAGTTCCATTGTTGATGCATCACATACATCCTCAACATGTCCTCTAATATCCTATTGACCCTCTCTGTCTGTCCATCTGTCTGTGGATGATAAGTTGTGCTGAAGGCCAACTTTGTGCCCAAACCTGCAAAGAACTCCTTCCAAAACTTAGAAGTGAACTTTGCATCCCTTTCTGATACAATCTTCTTTGGAACATCATCTAGTCTAACGATATCTCTAATGAATACATGTGCCACATCACTAGTTGATAACGTAGACTTTACCAGAATGAAGTGTGCAACCTTTGTTAACTTGTCCACAACGACCATGATGGAATCATGTCGCTTCACTATCTTCGGCAACCCTGTGATGAAATCCATGGAAATAACCTCCCATTTCCACTTGGGAGTTGCGATCGACTGTAGCAGTCCACCTGTATGTTCAGACTTTGCTTTCACTCATTGACAGTCGAAACACCTTGCCACAAACTCTGCCAATAATAATAATAATAATATCTGTTTACTTTTGTCAGTGTCTTCTGATAACCTGGGTGACCTAAATATGGTTTCACATGAAACTCCCTCAATATCACCTTCCTGAGCTCACTGTTATTCAGTACATATATCCTATCTCGGAACCTGACCAATCCATATGTTGTAAGACAATAGTCCATGCCCTTTGCACCTGCACCTATACCTATACCATGACTTGTACCTATACCTGTATTATCTCCCTACTGCAACCTATGCACAATCTCCATATACCTGACATCCTGATATCCTACCTCTAAGATCCTACCCTGTGAGTCTGTCCCATATGAGCTCACAACTGCCAAGTGATGTACTTGTACCCATCTGTTGAGAGCATCTACCACCCTGTTCTCTTTACCTTCGATGTAGTTGATCTCGAAATCCAACTCGTTGATCTTGGCCAACCATCTAGCCTTCCTGGCGTTCAGATTTGGTTGGTCAAACAAATACCTCAACCCAATGTGATCACTCATAAGTAAAAACCTCATGCCAAGAATATAGTGTCTCCACATCTTCAATGCATGTATAATTGTTGCGAGATCAAGAACATGTGTCAGGTAGTTCTACTCATTCTCGTTTAGTTTTTGGGACTCATAACATACCACCTGTCCATCCTGCATAAGGACTCCACCAAGCCCTCTCTTGCAAGAATTTGTGCATACCACAAACTCTTTGTCTGGATCTGTAATCTGTAGTATTGGTGCATGTGTCAACAACTGCTTAAGCTGTTCAAAGCTGACTTCACACTCCTTTGTCCATTCGAACTTCTTACCTTTCTTTTGCAATGATGTAATGGGATAAGCAATATACGAGAAGTTCTCGATGAACCTCCTATAGTAGCCTGCCAAACCCATGAAATATCTCACCTCATCCACACTTTTAGGAGCTACCAACTCCATGATGGCCCTTATCTTCTCTGGTTCTACTGCAATGCCTTCCTTGGAGACAACATGTCCCAAGTAGTGCACCTCAATATGAAAGAAACTACACTTGTTGAGCTTAGCATACAACTGATGCTCCCTCAACAACCTTAACACTGCTACTAAATGCTCGGCATGCTCTTCCTCATTTTTAGAATATGCCAGTATATCATCAATGAACACAATAACAAACTTATTCAAATATGGACGCAACACACTATTCATTAAACACATGAATGTAGTTGAACATTAGTTAAGCCAAATGGAACAACAATGAACTCATAATGCCCATACCTGGTCCTAAACACAGTCTTGTAAATGTCCTCTTCCTTGATGCGTACCTGATGATATTCAGATCTCAAGTCAATCTTCGAGAACACTGCTGCACCCTTCAACTGATCGAACAAGTCATCAATCCTCGGCAAAGGGTGCATGTTCTTGATAGTCACTTTGTTTAACTATCTGTAATCAATGCATAATCTGAGAGTACCATCTTTCTTCTTCACAAACAAGACCAGTGTGCCCCAAGGTGATACACTTGGCCTAATGTATCCCTTGACCAACATTTCCTTTAACTGTAACTTCAATTCAACCAACTCCAGTGTGCTCATCCTATAAGGTGCTTTTGATGCTGGAGATGACCCTAACACTAAGTAATAGAAAATTCTACCTCCCTGTGAGGTGGCAACTCTATAATGTCCTCAGGAAATACATCCTAAAACTACTACAAAATTGGATACCTGTTCAACACATCTGCATCCTCAAGCTCCTTATCCTTATCACTAGAAATGTGTAATGCAAATAGCTTGCACCCCTTCCTGCGGCTACGCTTTGATTGTATAGTTGTCACCATCCTAACTGATGTAGCTTTATTCTTACCTTGTAATAACCTTGGTTCTCCATTGTCATCAACACACTCAATAGCTTTGTCATAACAGTCAACCTTGGTTTTATGTAGATACAACCAATCCATGCCCATAACATAATGCATGAACCCAATGATAATACATTCAAACGTGTTGCAGTAGGAATACCTTTCAAATCAAATGCACAAGCTCTTACACAATGATGCACTCGCTTCTTTGTACCTGTAGCCAACTACACTAACCAAGACTCTGCATGCAATTCCGTACCCAAACCACACTTATCCACCAAGTTAGGACTAAAATAGATATAACTAGATCTAGGGTCAATCAAAATAGAAATAATTTGATCACAGAGTTTACCGTCCATCTCGATGATAAATGCCTAATGCTCTACATGTTTTCTATCCAAGGTTGCATAGATACGTGGAATACTCTAACCAACGTCTCCAACAGTCTGTGCCTCTTACACACTGTATATCTTAGGCCTACCACTCTTGTATTGTGGACAATCCCTTTTGCGATGATCTCCTCCACAAGTCCAACATTGCACGAGCTCCTTATTCTACTCCTCAAATCTGTGTCCATGTCCTCTATCTGATGCATTGAACCTCTTAAGTGGTGCAACATTCTCCTTGTTACTCGAATCATGTGGTCTTACTCTCTTCTTGTCCCAATTGCCTTTGTTCTTTGTATTACCTCTCCAATCTAGCTTTGTCTCAATTCGGTGCTTCGATTGTTCATAGCAATGCTTCAATTTTCGGATAGCCTCCTCTAATGAACTAGGCTCGTCGAACTCAATCATATATTTGAATGCAACCAGTAACCCACTAACAAATCTCTGAATCTTATCCTTCTCCTCCTTGAGGTAAGGCACATACCTCAATAGTTCCAAGAACTTACTAGTGTACTCATCATCTGTCATGGATCCCATCTTTAGTTCATAGAATTATTTTGCCCTGTCATCAAAGTACCTCTCCGATAGATACTTTTTCTTGAATAGACACTCAAATTCACTCCAACTCATATCTTCCTCATTTATGTCCCTAACATTCTTCACATTTTCCCACTGGATGTATGCTTTACCTTTAAGACTGAAAGTAGCCACTCTAGCTTTCATGTTCTCTGAGTAGTCATGCAACCTGAAGAACTTCTTCATACAGAGTAACCAAGCCTCGCATCCTATGATCTCTTTACCTCTCCATCAAAAGTAGGTGGCTTTGCTTTCTTAAACTCATCCGGCAAGTATACCTTATCACTCCTCTTGTAAGGATGATAACAATGACGATCATAGTGCCTATTTGAATCAGAACTGGAATCATACATGTGTCTATCTCTTATCCTCTCCAGAGTGTCCAACAATCTTACATCTTAGATTGTGTCATCTCTATCTGATCGGTGACCGCCATGCAATCTACTGCCATATGCCCCATTAGTTTTGTCCTCCTGCTCATGATTGATTTGAAGCGGTCCCTGTCGCTGCAAATATGAGAAGATCTGAAGTATGATTGCACTCACCTCTGCTAACTTTTGTTGTGATTGTATGATTCTATCATTATTTGCCTTACAACTCCTTATCGACCATGCAACCGTCATTCTAGCTAGGGTCCAGTGATTAATGCATGACCTCAACAAGAACACACACCACAACCTCATGGATGACAACCACCATCATTAAGTTACTATACACTTGACCACATGCAAACATGAACATGCATCAATGATGCATAACCATCCACACATATGCATAAACATGTATGATCAAGCGTGAATGAACAATTCTTGAAATCAACCTGCAAGAATGATACATGCAACTAAGCATACAAGAATGTAACCAAACATGCAAGAATGTAACCAAGCATACTACAATGATACATGTAAGTGACATAAATCGACATGTAACCAATCATACACTCACAGCGATGCATTCCACAATAACACCTCAAATCTCACATGACGACATCACTGCAATCATGAACAACATCATGAAAATACCACAAGCACATGGAATGCAAGGGTGAGAGACACACATGCAACTGACATGCATGCATGACCAACACATAGCCCATCTAGTCCAAGGGGTGAACCATGCTCTGATACCACTCTGTAACACCCTCCTCCCACATCTACCCAACCAACTGGCCAGCCGGGGTAAACATGCGATGAGAGGCCACTATGATATGATTTGACCTCCCAAGTCACATTAAGGAAGTGGAATTGACAGAAACACACCATACATACATTAATTATCAACTACAGGACTCTAAGGAACCAATCCAATACTTTAGACATCTTGCCTTGGGGTTCCACTGAGCTTTTGGACAATTTGAGGCTTAGTCACTCCCATGCTATAGGCATGAGTGCGATTAGAAACTTAAAGTCGCTCTCACGGGCTTGCTTGCCAACGACTAGAGACCAAAACAATAAGTTCTATGCCAGTGACTTCAAGGTTTGAGCTACTTTTTCAGGCCCAGAGCCCAAGTCACTGCCCAAAATTGAACCATCTCTTCAAATTAGTAAATTAACATGGAAATGATAGCACTAAAGCAAATACTTGTTCAAAACCTTGACTGGACTCCTACTAGCCACGACATGCATTTCGTCAAACATATTGAAAATGTGTAATCTACAGGTGTAATTAATAGTTCTGAGCATAAGGGTCTCATACTTAGCTGAGAATCACTAAGAACCATTGGTGCCTCAACACATCAACTGAAATTCCATCCATTAGGTGATAGATACATTGATCATTCAATTACAAATAAAAACATGAGGAAATCCATACATGGATGCTGTCATAAAACATATACATAACCAACATAATAGGGACAAAAATACTCATGAAAGTACAACCATATAGTCCACGTACAATCCATCAAAATTCTCATAGAAATACAAGGAGAAATAACCTTTCATTGATGATGCAAAATCCAAACCCAAGATGGGACTTCCACGTTCCACCCGACCATAGAATGGTTGAGCCAAATATCTCTTCATCCATTCACCCCCGTGCCATATTCCAAGCATGAATGTGGGATCTCATAGAACACATCAATCAAAAACCATCCAAGGCTTCCAGAGGGCATCCACCTCAACCTATCAAACAATGATTCCACCTCATGGTCAAACATCACAAAACCATTGTCAGATCGATTTTTATCCCAGCCATCCAAGGCTCCAGAGCATTTGATCAACCCGGCTACAGGACTAGTAACTCAACCCACAACTTTTACCGTGCTCCAGAGCATTTGTCCAGCCAAGGCTACGAAACTAGTAACTCAACCCACCAAGGGCTCCAAAGCGTTTGTCCAATAAAGGCTACGGGACTAGTAACTCAACCCAAGCTATTCCAAGGCTCTAGATCATTTGTCCAACCAAGGATATGGGACTAATAACTCAACCCAAGCTAAGGAAACAGGAGAACCAACCAAAAACACAACGAAATAAACCCACAATCGCCATGGCTATCCAGTAAATGGAAAGGCTAGGAAATCCACTGTCATTCCTGGTCTTCCTCCATGCCAATGACAGATAACAACCAACAAACCACATGCACATGCCATGCATGCTAAAACTAATGAAGGAAACATACATGCAACTAGATACCTGTAAACAAATCCGATGTAGTTGCTGATCCTGATGCCTTCTTGTGATTTCCTACTCTTCCTTTGCTTTCTTGCTCCAAGAATACAAATATGCCACACCCTCCTAGAGTGCTCCAAGAAAAACTCTAAGTCTCCAAGAGTATGAGAGAGAGAGAGAGAGAGAATAATGAGAGAGCTCCAAAACTGAACTGACAAGAGGTTTCAAACTGATCCTCATAAGGCTTTTTATGAATGAGGCCTCTATTTTCTTCATTTTCCATTATTTTCCTTCATTTTCCCATTGAGTTGTGTTATATTCTTTCCACGACTAGCCCACGTAGTTAACCGGGGCTTAGAGGGGGGCCAGAGCCCCCCCTTTGTTGCACCGATTGCGTAGAGGGGGGGTCACTGGGGGTTTGAGGGATGCAGGTTACCCCCCTCTATGGGGTCTGGGGCAGCGCCCTGGAAAATTTTGTTTTTTACCCTATATTTGGTTGGGTGGACCTACCTATGGTTTTGTGCATGATTTTCGCACATGGTTTTGGACGCAATGGTTTTCGGTCCATGGTTTTGGATGCGATGGTTTTTTTGGTCCATGGTATTGGATGCTTCGGCATGTATAAATATGTATTGTAACATTGAAAGGAACATAATGAAAAATCAAGCTAGTAGTCCTGATTTTTGGATCCAAGGGAAAATATCTGTGTATATGTGTTATGCTCTCACATTGTTTATTTTCTATGTATAAGAATTCGTATGCAGGTAATTTCTGTACAGGGTTAAAACCTACATTTGGTATCAGAGTTGTTTTGGCTTCAAGGGGACGCTTTTGTTGCTGAGGGGTTTTTCTCGGGCCTGTGGTAGACCCTATTCAGTGGGAGATTTGCGGGATCGATTTTGGTGGTGAAAGAAGATGGCGAGCAGTGGAAAGATAGAGATCGAGAAATTTAATGGTTAGAGTTTTGAGTTATGGAAACTAAAGATGGAGGATCTGTTGGTGGATAAAGATCAGTGGATCACGGTAGATCCAAGTGCTAAACCAACGGGAGTGTCCAATAAAGAATGGAAGAAGTTGGATCAGAAGGCAAAGAGCACAATACGATTGTGTGTCTCAGACTCAATATTGCTGAATGTATCAGGGGAAGCTACGCCGAAGGCTTTGTGGGACAAGTTAGGGACTTTGAACCAATCTAAGTCTCTTGTGAATAAATTGTTCCTATAGAAAAAGTTGTATAACCTAAGGATGAAAGATGGAGACTCGGTGACAGAGCATCTAAATTCATTTAATACTGTGGTAAGTCAATTATTATGAGTTGATATTAAAATTTCAAATGAAGATAAGTGCATCAGTTTGTTGTGTTCTCTACTAGATTCGTGGGATAGTTTGGTTATTGCAATAGGTAGCAATGCAACTGCCTTGTAGTTTGATGAAATAGTCTCATCCTTGCTGACGGAGGAAATGAGACGGAAAAATATGGAGAGCTAGAATGGTGATGCCTTGTCTGTACGAGGATGGTCCCAAAACAAAAACAAAAATAAGTCATCGAGTGGGAGGTTTAAATCTAAAGGGAGATCTAAATCTCCAGGAAAACCTGTAAAGGTGGTGTGCTGGAAATGCGGAAAGGAAGGGCACTACAAAAGAGACTGTAAATATAAAGCTCCTGATAAAGGAAAGGGATCTGATGATGCTCCTTCTGCAGAGGCGAAAACCACCTCAGATGAAGGTGGGGATGTGTACTTGGCTTCTTCAAATACACATGTAGATCATGAGGCATGGTTGATTGACTCAGGTGCATCCTTTCACTTCACTCCCCATAGAGAGTGGTTCTGCGAGTATGAGAAATATGATGGTGGTGATGTCTTCTTGGGGGATGACAGGAATGATAGAATCGTTGGTCGCGGAAATGTAAAGTTGAAGTTGCAAGGTGGAAGGGTTAGAACACTTTCGGGTGTTCTGCATATTCCTGCATTAGCCAAAAATCTGATTTCTGTAAGTAAGTTGGATGATGCAGGTGTAAAAAAAGTGTTCGAGAAGGATACCTGCAAGATGGTTCAGGGAGCACTATAATTGATGCGAGGAGTTCGGATTGGAACTCTGTACAAGTTGCAAGGTAGCACTGTTGTTGATGGGTGCAACAGCTCTGTGGTTCCTGAAAGAGGAGCAGAAAATCTAGTGGTCTCTGGAGAGAAGACCATGCCGTGGCATCAAAGGCTTGGACATATTGGAGAGAAGGGCCTTCGAATACCTCATGGTAAAGGTATGGTAGAAGGTATGAGTAATAACTCTCTGGATTTTGATTTCTGTGAAAATTGTGTATATGGGAAGCAGAATTGGGTGAGTTTCCCCTCTAGTGGTAAGAGGGAAAAACAAATATTAGAGCTTGTGCACAGTGATGTGTTTGGACCTGTGAAGATTCCATCACTGGGTAAGTCTGTGTACTATGTATCATTTATAGATGAATTCTCAAGGAATACATGGATATATTTCCTTAAGAAGAAATCTGAAGTTTTTGACAGGTTTAAAGAATTTAAGGCTCTGGTGGAAAACCAGACAGAGAAGAAGATAAAGGTGTTGAGGACAGATAACGGTGGAGAGTTTTGCAGTAAAGAATCTGAAGAATTCTATAAGAAGTGTGGTATAGCATGGCAAAAGACTACTCCACACACACCTGAGCAAAATGGAGTTGCAAAAAGAATGAACAAAACATTTATGGAAAGGGCAAGAAGCATGCTCAGTGGTGTCAGGTTAGGATAGGAATTCTGGGCAGAGGCGGTGGAGACAGCGTGTTACATGGTCAACGGATCACCTTCATCACCGTTGGAGGATAAGACTCCACAAGAGGTATGGACTGGTAAGAAACCCTCTCTTTCACATCTAAGGGTATTTGGATGTGATGCATATGTACATGTTCCAAAGGAGAAACGAACCAAGTTAGATAGTAAATTTGAAAAGTGCATCTTTACTGGGTATAAGGATGGTTTAAAGGGTTATAAGCTTTGGAATCCAGTAACAAGGAAGGTTGTGTACAACCGAGATGTGGTGTTCAGAGAGGTAAAATATGTTATTAAATATGAAGTCCAACCAAAGGAACCTGAGAAGATAGAGTTTGAGCTTAAGGAGGAAGAATCAGACTCTACAACAAAGAAGGAATCAGAAGATGAAGAGCCACAAACTCCGGGTATGAGAAGATCAGTTCGAGAAAGAAGGCAACCAGAAAGGTATAGTCCATCTGCTTTCTGTTCAAATTTTTCTTTATATGTTACTGATTATGATCCCAAAACTGCGAAGGAAGCAGTAGATTCAAAGGATGGCAAACTCTGGAAAGAGGCCATGGTTGATGAAATGGCATCTTTTGCACAAAAATGAGGCTTGGATCTGGTGGAGTTTCCAACTGGAAGGAAACCATTAGTAGCAAATGGGTGTTCAAGAAGAAGAAAAATGCAGAAGGAAAGGTGGAGAAATACAAAGCTCAGTTGGTAGCAAAAGGTTATTCCCAGGTGCCAGGAATTGATTTTGGTGATATTTTTTCTCTTGTTGCCAAGGTAACTTCTATTAGATTACTTTTATCTATTGCTGCTACTTTTGATTTTGAGGTAGAACAGATGGATGTGAAGACAACATTTATTCACGGGGATCTGGAAGAGGAAATCTACATGAAGCAACCTGAAGGCTTTGCGGTGAAGGGTAAGAAAGAACTGGTATGCAAGTTAAAGAAGTCTCTGTATGGGTTAAAACAATCACCAAGGATGTGGTATCAAAAATTTGATACATTTATACGGAGACTTGGCTTCACCGGAAGCAAAGCATATCACTGTGTGTATTTTAAATTAATTGGTGACCGTGTTATTTATCTGGTCTTATATGTGGGTGATATGTTGCTGATTAGAAATGACAAAGAAATTATCTAGGATTTGAAAACCCAATTGTCCTCCAAATTCGACATGAAAGATCTTGGTGCTGCAAACTGTATTTTGGGCATGGAAATTAAAAGAGACTAGAAAAAGAGGAAGCTCTGGTTAAACCAGAGGAAGTATGTCGAGACAATACTGCAGAGGTTTAATATGCAGGATAGTAAACCGGTGAAGGTTCTTATTCCTGTAGGTGTGAGGTTGTCTGCTGAATAGTGTCCCAAGACACAAGAAGAGGAAGAGGACATGTCCCGTGTTCCATATGCAAGTGTAGTCGATATCCTGATGTATGCAATGGTATGTACTTGACCAGACATTGCACATGCAGTGGGAGTATCGAGCAGGTTTATGTCAAAACCAGGGAAGGAGCACCAGACAACAGTGAAGCGGGTTTTCAGGTATTTGCGTGGCACTAGTGATTATGGTTTGTGCTACCAAGGAAGACCAGGATTGAACAGAGTGTTGGATATTTGTGGCTTTGTTGATGGAGACTGGGCTGGAGATCTGGATCAGAGAAGATCTACAAGTGGGTATGTGTTTAACCTATTTGGAGGTGCAGTCAGTTGCATGAGTAAGAAACAATCTATAGTGGCACTATCAACTACAGAGGCAGAATATATGGCAGCCACTCATGCAAGCAAGGAAGCAGTTTGGTTGCAGAGATTGTGTTCAAGTATGGGGTTAGTACAGGGAGCTATAAGGATAGACTGTGATAGCCAAAGTGCAATTTTCTTGGCAAAGAATCCTGCATATCATTCAAAGACAAAGCACATCGATGTTCAGTATCACTTTGTGAGGGATATGATAGAAGACAAAAAGGCATTGCTGGTAAAGGTGGACACTTTGAAGAATACTTCAAATGCATTAACAGAATCTGTGAGCTCTCAGAAGTTCTCTTGGTGTAGAGAAACAATGGGCGTTGCAAGGCTGGATAAATGACTAAGCTCTCTTGTGGCCCCCTGTGGAAAGAAAACAACAAGTGGGAGAATGTTGGGTTGTGTTATATTCTTTCCATGACTAGCCCATGTAGTTAACCGGAGGGTCGTTGCGCCAAATGCGTAGCGGGGGGGTGGGGGGGTCACAAGGGGTTTGAGGGGTGCAGGTAACCCCCCTCTATGGGGTCTGAGGCAGCACCCCGGAAAATTTTGCTTTTACCCTATATTAGGTTGGGCAGACCTACCTATGGTTTTGTGCATGATTTTCGCACATGGTTTTGGATGCAATGGTTTTCGGTCCATGGTTTTGGATGCGATGATTTTTTAAGTCCATGGTATTGGATGCTTCGGCATGTATAAATATGTATTGTAACATTGAAAGGGACATAATGAAAAATCAAGCTGGTATTCCCGGTTTTGGGATCTAGGGGAAAATCTCTGTGTATATGTGTTTTATGTGTTATGTTCTCGCATTGTTTATTTTATGTGTTTAAGAATTCGTATGCAACCTATGACCTTACACCTACCTTTTCTTCTAATTTCCATTATCTTTATAAATAAATGTTCCAAAAATTCCATTTTACCTTTCCAAAGCCTTAGCCATTGCCTTTGCCAATTTCCTTAGCCATAAACAACCAAATGAACACCTCCAAGGATGTCTTGCCCAACATTCAACTTGGAATAAGTGACCCATCGACCGTGGTTATTGTTTTTAACTTTTATTACATGGGATTTTCACAAGGGTTGTTACATGCAACTTTAACTCAACCAACTCAGGTGTGCTCATCTTGTAAAGTGTTTTTATGTTGGAGCTGCCCCTAGCACTAAATCAACAGAAAAGTCTACCTCCCTGTGAGGCAGAAACTCTATAATGTCCTTAGGAAATACATCATGAAATTGCTGCAAAACTGGGTACCTGCTCAACACTTCTGCGACCTCAACCTCCTTTCCATTATCACAAGAAATGTGTACTGCAAACAACATACACCCTTTCCCATGGCCACACTTTGCTTGCATAGTTGTCACCATCCTAACTAATGTGGTTTCTTCTTACCCTGCAAGACTCTTGGTTCCCCATTTTCATCAACAAACTCAATGGATTTATCATAACAGTCTACCTTGGTTCTATGGAGATACAACCAATCCATGCCCAACGACATACTGTATGATCCCAATGGTAATACATTCAAATGTGTTGCGGTAGGCATACCACTCAAATCAAATGCACAAGCTCTTACCCAATGATGAAATCGCTTCTTTGTACATGTAGCCAACTGCACTAACCAAGATTCTGCATGCAAATCTTTACTCAAACCACACTTATCCACCAAGTTAGGACTAATATAGCTATAATTAGATCCAGGCTCAATTAAAATAGAAATAACTTGATCACAAAGCTTACCGTCCATCTCAATGATAGATGCCTAGTGTTCTGCCTGTCTATTGCCCACTACTGCATAGATACGAGGAATTTTCTGCCCTACATCCCCAATAGTATGTGCCTCCTGACCACTGTATATCTGAGGCCTACTATCATGATTCTATGGACAATACCTCTTAAGGTGTTCCTTTATACATGTCTAACACTCCAACCAACCAATACCAACACCTCTATGTTGCTACTGCGACTCATGTCCCTATCTAGTTGCATTAAATCTCTTTTGCGGTACCACATTCTCTTTCTCATCTACATGTTGAGGCCTTGTCCTCTTAGGCTGCCATTCACCTTTACTTTTGTCCTTTCCCTTCCATCCTTGTTAAGATTCATTCTTACACTTTGATTGTTCATAACAATGCTTCAATTTCCCAATAACTTCCTCAAGTGACCGAGGCTCATCATACTTAATCTGATCTCTAAATGCTAATGGCAAACCACTAACAAATCATTGGAATTTAGCCTTCTCACCAGTAAGATACGGTACATACCTCAATAGCTCCAAGAACTTGGTCATGTAGTCTTCATCTGTCATTGATCCCATCTTTAGCTCATAGAATTCTTTGGCCTTACTGTTGTAATAACTCTCATATAAGTACTTCTTCCTGAAAATCCTCTTGAAGTCCTGCCAACTCAAATCATCAATCATGATGTCTCTAACCCGCTTAACATCTTCCCACCAAATGCATGCTTTACCTTTCAAGCTGAAGATCACTACTCTGGCCTTCATGTTATTCGTGTAATCATTCAACTCAAATAATTTGTTCATCACAAGTATCCAAGCCTTTGCATATTCCAGTTTCTTCACATCTCCATCAAAAGTAGGTGGCTTTGCCTTGTTAAACTCATCTAGTAAGTATCCCCTATCGTTCTTCCTGTAAGGATGATAATGATGATGACCATGATGTCTGTCACAACCAGAACTAGAATATGACCTATACTCATCGCCCCTCCTATCTAGAGTGTCCAACAACCTACCATCTCTCACTATATCAGATCTATCTGACCTGTGTCTACCAGGAGACCTACTGCCATATGCCCCATTAGTTCTATCCTCATGTCCATGGCTGATCCAAAGTGGCCCTTGTCGTTGCAAGTCTAAAAAACTATGAAGAAGTATAACATTAACCTCTGCTTTTTTCTCTTGTAACAGTATGATATGGTCATTATCTGCCTTACAATTCATTATCTCTTCCATCAAGCTTCTCAATGTGTCTGCCAAATCAGAAGAGTGCCCCACACCACGTTTCCCATCTGATTCATAAGGAGATTCTATGTAGTCTACCACCTTGCTAGCCATTTGGTCTCTTTCCCGTAATGCATAATATGTCAGATAAAACAAATCACAATAAATCAACATACCTTAGTGTTATAGACATTTTTGGGCACTACAACCCCAATCATACATGTCCATAAACCAAAGGCTCCTAAGTCCCTAAAAGTGTTGCTTCACACGAACAAGGTCAGCTGATTACATCATCTCCCAGAAGTTCTCCACAGAAAACTGCTCAGAACTGGTCAAAGCTGGACCATACAGACTGCCCAGAGCAGAGGGTGCGATGCATCTCACATGCCCAGTGTAAAGGGCGTGATGCATACTAGAAAGCCCTTCTGTAGGGTGCGATGGGCGAGAGTAGACAAATGGCAGAGACAGTTTGCAAGGTGGATCGTCATGGAATCTTCTAGAAACTTCTCCTGTGACACTTGCCTCTCTGAATTCGCCCAGGGATGAGTAAGAGATCATCAATCTCCAAATGGAATCAAGAACTATCAGAGAGAGGACACTAATGAAAATCCCAGAAGCTGAATCACCCCCCTACAATCATCTATATATGGATCCCTCATCCAAGAGATCCAGAGGCTGGAATTTTGTATCTTGTAAGGAAGTGTTGTTGGTTTCTTGGTAGAATATCATAATGTTGGGTGATCTAAGTTTTTCATGAGGTGAAGAAGGGCTTTCATGCTGGGAGGATGACGCTGGGTCAGAACAATTGGTTGTAATCCTCTTTGCTATTCTTGATATTAATAAAGCTATTCAAGTTTTCCTCCACATTCTTGTATGTTTGATGATATATGCATTTGTGTGGTTAATATATATCTGGTCCTATATTGTTTATGATTGTAGATATCTTTTCTTCGATAGTATTATGCTGCTTTGATTCCACAGGTGCTCTTTGAAGCTGGGTAGACGAAGGCAAAGCAGCAAAGATCTGTCAGAAGGTAGAGAAACCAAGCAAGGAACTAAGCGCAAGACTGAGGTTGGTGTCCTTTGTTCCCCTCTTATCTACTTCTCATAAAGGAAAGTGAAAGTAGTTTTAGTTTGTTTATTTCTAACATAGCTACCAGTCTTAGTGGGACTAGCAGCTCTGAGTGGACACTAGATTTCCCGATAACAAAATGGCGACTCCGCTGGGGATCGAATAGGTTGTTTGCTTGTCTATATTTGTTTGTTTTATAAACTTACAGACAGAACCTGAATTCAAGCCAGCTAGCCTTCGAACCGCATTTGCTATGCAAGTGCAAAGTAGATCAATGTTGCTTCAGTCTATCTCTAGGTTTTGTTTATAAACTGAACAATCGATTTGCAAACATTATAATTGCCCTAGTGGTGGCTCTAGTAACCTCATTAGATCAACTCCTGTGATTTATATTTACTAAACATCACTTGCTCGGCCTAAATACCTGAACTGAGCTGAAAACTATGACCAAGATCCAAGTAAAGTCTCGTCCTGGTACCATCGCACCCTCTCTTCAAGCAAGTTTGTATGCATCACACCTCCCGTGTGCAGTAGGTGGGATGCATACTGGATTCCCTGTGTTACAGGTGCAATGATCAGAAAAGGCTAATTTTGCCTCCAGGTTTTGGTTTTTCGTCACTCTTTTCAGCTCTATTCAAGAGTTTTGTTGTCTGTGATCAGTATACCACTGTGGAAACCTCCTTCCTTTCCATCATTTCGCCTCCATTGTGCAAAGAACTGTGAATTTTTTTATGTATTGTGCGCCATTTTCAGTTCTCTTTTACAAAGTAGTAGCGTAATCGAACTGTCGTTTCTTGATTTGGAAGTGTCGCAAGTGTCATTTTTAGTCATAGAAAAGAATCCTATCGTTCTTGGTGGTCGATTATACAGTTACTCTTGTATTTGATTTGAATTAGTAGTTTTTCAAGTGTCGAAAGCAGTTTTCAATTCAAAATCACAAAGTGTCGTCATTATCTTCCTTTCGTTTTTGAAGAGAAATTTGTTAGTACTGTCACTTGGAAAAGATAATTCAGATTTGTACTTAGCATTCTTCTTGTCATTCACACATTAAGAAAGTTGAAAACAAATACATGCATGTGCATTTGCATTTAGACTGCTTGTTGGTTTGATTTAGGACAATGAATCTAATGTGTGCTCTCTGCTCTATGTTGAAAGAATATCATCTCTCTTTCTTTAGTAGCTAGGATTTTCATTGCAAAAAGAAGATTAAACGATTGTTTATCATCTTAGATTGCATTTTAGGAATTGTATATCTACATCACGCGGTGAACCTGAAAGGAAAATTTCTTAAGAAAGATCAACTGTAAAATAAATTTAATGAACATAAAAACACTTTGGAACCTAACGCACAACATCTAGAAGTCTAGGCTAAAGACATATTCCGGTATCGTAAAGCCTGGTAACTGTCGCTTTCATTGTTGGTTGGGTGATTCCTCCTCTTTGAGATGACAAGTGCCAGTACGGACTTGTGCTCCCACGTACCATCGAGTATATATTAGGAGACCACAATAGGCTATATCCTTTACCCATAGGAAGTCGTGTTTGCCGCCCACACAGCAATTGCAATGCACCAAACACAACATTCGGGAAGATTGACTTCCGTACCGTAAAAAGTATTCTGCAGTTTTGCGATTGGTTTGGTAATCCCTCTGTCTAGACTTCCAGAGTAGTCCCTTTCATTCCTTTTAAGACTCCTTAAAGGAAAAGGTCCATCTGAGCACTTATCGCTTCAGCCTCATTAAAAATCGAAGGTGACTAGAGTCATCTTTTTTTTTCTCGACTCTTAAAAATTGAAAAAACAAGTTGTGTCAAAGTGTCTCAAATTTATTTTAATCGGAATAATATCACCATTCCCGCATTGGTCTTAGGTTCAGGAAAATGGAGTCCACCAACTAAGGATTTCCCCTTGGAGGAAATCCTAGTCCTTTCTCCTCTTGGGGAGATGTTGGTGCACCTCATATGGCCACATTGTCACTTCCAGAATTGACGATTGGCTTACCAATATGGCTCTTCTCGACCTCCGTCATTCAGAACATCGTGATTCCTGAACAATCGAGTCAGCAACTGGATGATACTAAATTTACCCCCCAACCTTCTACTTTGTCTGATTCTCCCTTTCCTCCTTCCTCTTCGCTTGATAAAGCTGGTAAAGCCAAAAATAAAGTAACTAAGAAGGAGAAGAAGGGGAAGAAGAAGAAAGAGAAGAAGAAGAAGGAGCCAAAGGCAGAAAGGGGTAACCGGGCATCGTCTAGTGAAAATCCACACACTGCACTGTCCAAGCCTAAATCTCCATGTGTCATTTGCAAAGGACACCACTATCATCGAGATTGTCCTTGCATCCCTCGGATCTTAAGGGACTGGTCTCCTCATTTGCATAATCCGGTGTCATCAACCTCTGAAGATCATGTTGAAAGTACACCATCAACTAGTGAAAGCGAAGCATTTGGGCAGAAAAGGAAATGTAAATTTCCTTGTAAACTGTGTGAAGGCGATCACGTCGTCCACCGTTGTCCCTTCATAGACGAAGCTAAAAGAGTCTTGTATAACCGTCCTACTTCATCGCTACGGCTTCCTCCTGGATACAAGAAACTCTTGTCGAGTCCATCACTAGTTGAAAATCTGACTGACACGTCATTGTGGTCGGTTGAAGCATCTATCATTGAAGATAAACCCGCTGAGTCCATACCAGATGAAAGTCAAAAGGTTGAGGCGGCAGTCGACCCGGTCTTGTCTTCGAAGGTCCATCTTCAGATGATATAATCATCGAAGAGAATGAGAACGACACCGTTCAAATTCTTTTCGTAAACACAGACTCTGACGAACATGGGGGCAATCTACCCATTCCTTTACTGCAGGAAGGAAGTTCGTTAGAGTCATATCCGGTCGTCTATTCGGTCCCACCTCCAAGCAACCTAGTCGTTTCCTTCGATTGGAATCTACTAGGCAGACCCCGTTTACCGGCTAATGTACCATTCCGAATCATTGTACAAGCTTACAAAATGATCATGGTCGGTACCATCATAGATGAAGGGGCTTCTGTGAGTATCCTTTCCTCAACTGCTTGGGAAGCGCTTGGTTCACCATCGCTTCTGCCTGAGATGAGAAATCTGACAGGCTTCGACAAAGGAACCAGTCGACCATTAGGGATCCTTCCCAATGTGCCCATAACGTTGAGAAGGAAAACCGTTTATATGAACGTAATGGTAGTCCAAGGACCTCTAGATTATAATCTCCTCCTTGGGCGCGACTATATTTATAGCATGGGATTCATTGTCTCCTCACTCTTTAGAGTAATGTGTTTTCCGCATGAAGGCCGAGTGGTCCAGCTTGTAGACCAACTTTCGTTCTCCGGCTCACACATAGCTAATAGTCAAATGCCATCCCTAAATGGTCTTTTCACGCAAGGAATGTCTCATCAATCTCCAATCTGTCCACCTGAAGAGCGCGAGTGATTCGGGGGGACATGACTGAAGGGAGGGGGCATGCACCCTGGTCTTCTTTGGCAGGAAAACCTTGGGCATAGGGTAGGTTTCCGCAAAGGATATATGACTAATCTGACACACCCGTCCGTTTAGGAAAATGGGATTAGACTGGAATAATATTCCTTCGTCAAAGTTATGTGAGTGGAGGCGACCGCGCCACTCACCTTTGTCTATTTCGGTAGACATCGCCAAGGAAGTGTTTTGTCTGCAACGTGGATGGAACAATCTTATGGTAACCTGGAAACTCTACTTCGCTATGCCTGGGGGCATGCAAACCTTTTTGCCTGAAAGTAAAGAGCGACCATTTATTTTCTTAGTTTGTAGTTTCTCAACCCTTTAAACTCGTAGGATTGGTCGTTCCTAGCTTGCATAATGAAAGGATCCGGAGCAAAGTTTTGAATGGTGCAAGCTCCCTAAAAATTGAACCTATCGATGAGACATCCTTATTATACGACTGGCAAGAACAATTTTTATGCGAAGTTAAAGCTCGTTAAAAATTAAACCTTAGCAATGAGAAAATGTTTCCCCCAGAGTTTAAGCTCATTAAAAAATGAACCAATCCCCAGTAAATAACCATTGTGAATGTATTATCATCAGCTTTTGAGCCCTGGTCGTGTTCTTACCATCACCTCCACTCTGTTTTAGCCGATCATTCACCTCCACTTGATTGTTTACCCCTTTTGAGGAACAACTGCGACGACTGATCCTATTAGCCATCCTTGTGAGACTGCCATGATTGGAAAATTCCAAACCTTACCTGGAATCAGTTGCTACCTGAAATTATCACTCGTTCCTCAAAAGACGAGTCTCCTTTAAGCTCTTTTCATCTGACTCGTAAAATATGAAAAGATTGCTAAGCAATTGGCCTCTCCAGCTCGTTAAAGCTACTAGAAGTGCTATCCCTCCTCTAGATTTTAATCTTTTTGGACCTGAGGGATTATTACACAAAAAGATCGAGCGCTTGTTTTGTTCGGCTCGTTAAAATTACCGAAAATTCATCCCTTTTGTATTATTTTATACTTTTTCAAACTTAAGGGATTATATGACGAAAAAAGGATTATTGGAGTCTCCTTTACGTCCCTTTCAAACTCTCTAAAATTGAAAAGGATCGAGTTATCTTTGTCGTTAAACTCATTAAAACCGAATAGCGACAAACTTGTCCATATAGACAAGAACGAGTTTCACTGTCGCTAGGCTCGTTAAAACATAGCGACGGGTTTGCCCGAAGGGAAAATCATAGAACAAGCATATGTTATCCTCCTCAAGCTTGACAAAAATAAAGAGGTACTGGTCAGCAATGACTGGGGAAAAAATGGGAAGAAAACTTGAAGAAACTTTATTGGTAGCAAGTCGCTCTTGAACATGACACTTTCACTCCACATCCGAGTTGGGTTGGGTTAGTCCGTTCACCAGTCATATCACCATTGGTCCATCGCACCATCCATATTTGGGGTTAACACTACCAATCCATGACAGTGTCGCCGGTATGTTCAAGAGAAGTCGCTCAGAGAATTCACCTGTGTCTCATCCGCTGCAATACATTCACACTCCATTCTTTCATGATTGCCACCCTGAACCCTGTATCATTAGATCGTTTTCACCTCCAAAAATCATTTACTCTGTTCCGTGTCATAGATATGGGATTCATTAAGGCCTTCCTACGACGATTCGCTTCTTGTCGACATCAGCTCATTATCCAAGAAGTCGACTTAGGGACAACTCTTTCAGTACTTTGAAGCTTGCATGCCTCAATGACAAGTTTCTCACTTCCGGCGATAGGTTTACATCAATGGCCTTCGACCGAAATATTTTGCGTGGTGTTCGACGCCAAGTCCCTTTTCACACCATGCAAACTGTACTGTAGTACCTTGAGGGTCATCATCATTATCGGTGATTCCTCTCGCACCTGTTAACAGCTTACATCATTGGCTGGTAATCAGGCGATGTCTTTCCATGTTCGACTCCAGAATATCTTTCACATGGATCGACTTGTACTCCGAGTGAAGATTAGACGAGTTTGAAGACCCCGGATCTAGTTTCATCCATCCAGGCTGTGATATATTCAGGAAAATAAAGACATCAAATGTACATCATTGCTGCACAGATGATCATCCAAATCAAAGGATGATGACTCTATCAAAATCATCAGTCTGCCACACAGACGGTTGTCTGTCTTATGTACATGAGAATGAATTTATAAAGATGAGCATGGGAATGCCCGCCTCAGCTATATCATGAAAAATATTATGAAGATAATGTATTGAATTGTATCTTATTACAGGTCGCCTTCCAGCTCGAAAAAACTTCGGATCCTCATGATAAAGCATTTCACCCGACATCAAAAGATTAACGACCTCATGCTTTAGGGGGCAACTGTTATAGACATTTTTGGGCACTGCAACCCCAATCATACATGTCCATAAACCAAAGGCTCCTAAGTCCCTAAAAGTGTTGCTTCACACGAACAAGGTCAGCTGATTACATCATCTCCCAGAAGTTCTCCATAGAAAACTGCTCAGAACTGGTCAAAGCTGGACCATACAGACTGCCCAGAGCAGAGGGTGCGATGCATCTCACCTGCCCAATGTAAAGGGTGCGATGCATACTGGAAAACCCTTCTGTAGGGTGTGATGGGCGAGAGTAGACAAATGGCAGAGACAGTTTGCAAGGTGGATTGTCATGGAATCTTCCAGAAACTTCTCATGTGACACTTGCCTCTCTGAATTCGCCCACGGATGAGTAAGAGATCATCAATCTCCAAATGGAATCAAGAACTATCAGAGAGAGGACACTAATCAAAATCCCAGAAGTTGACTCACCCCCCTGCAATCATCTATATATGGATCCCTCATCCAAGAGATCCAGAGGCTGGAATTTTGTATCTTGTAAGGAAGTGTTGTTGGTTTCTTGGTGGAATATCATAGTGTTGGGTGATCTAAGTTTTTCATGAGGTGAAGAAGGGCTTTCATGCTGGGAGGATGACGCTGGGTCAGAACAATTGGTTGTAATCCTCTTTGCTATTCTTGATATTAATAAAGCTATTCAAGTTTTCCTCCACATTCTTGTATGTTTGATGATATATGCATTTGTGTGGTTAATATATATCTGGTCCTATATTGTTTATGATTGTAGATCTCTGTTCTTCGATAGTATTATGCTGCTTTGATTCCACAGGTGCTCTTTGAAGCTGGGTAGACGAAGGCAAAGCGGCAAAGATCTGTCAGAAGGGAGAGGAACCAAGCAAGGAAATAAGCGCAAGACTGAGGTTGGTGTCCTTTGTTCCCCTCTTATCTACTTCTCATAAAAGAAAGCGAAAGTAGTTTTAGTTTGTTTGTTTCTAAGATAGCTACCAGTCTTAGTGGGACTAGCAGCTCCGAGTGGACACTAGATTTCCCAATAACACTTAGTATAATTTGAGGAGGATACCTCATCTACAAGATCATCAAATCAATGCAATACATGTATAACATAATCATAACAACATATATACATACACAAATAAATGCATCAACACATAAACATCTTTCTAGTTAGGGTCCAATGATCAATGCAAGGCCATATCAACAATGCATGCTATGACCTCATGCATGACAACAACCATTGTACACATTGTACACAATGCCACATGCAACTATCAACATGCATAAGCAATGCCAAATCAACTACACATACACATAAACACATGTAGTTGAGCATAAGCGATCAATTCTTGTAACCAACCTACAAGACTAATACATGTAATCAAGCCTACAAGAATACAACCAAACATACAAGGATGTAAGTAGGCAACATTTAAGCAACATGTAACCATATGCAACCTATCATATACTCATGGCGATGCATTCCACAAACTCAACATCAAATTCTCCATGACAACCTTACTTCAACCATAATCAATCATCAAGCAAATGTAACAAGCGCATGGAATGCAAGTGTAAGAGACACACATGCAACTGAAATGCATGCATGACCAACGCACACCGCCCATCCAGTCCGAGGGCTAAACCATGCTTCGATACCACTTTGCAATACCCTCCTCCCACATCTACCCAAGTAACCATGCCAACTGGGTAAACATGTGACAAGAGGCTACTATGATTGTATTCGACCTCCTATCTGACCTTAAGGAAGTGGAATTGATGGAACACATCAACCACCCTATCCACATCAACAACAAAACCCTCATGAGACATGTCAGCCACTTAGAAATCTTGTCCATGGGTCCCACTGATGTTATGGACATCTTAGGCATAAATCACTAGGCAAGAGAGTGTCCAAAAACCCAACGTTGCTCTCATAGGCTTGCTTGCCAGTGACCAGAGACTAAATTTGTCAGTGTTATGCCAGCGACCCTGGGATTTGAGCCACTTTTTTAGGCCCAGAGCCCAGGTCACTGCCCATAATGGAATGATAACTCAGAATAGTAAAAGAACAGAGAAACAGTGATGCAAAATCAATAAGTTGAACAAGACCTTAATCAGACCCATACTAGCCATGCCAGGCTCAATGCAATACATGTATAACATAATCATAACAACATATAGACATACACAAATAAATGCATCAACACATAAACATCTTTCTAGTTAGGGTCCAATGATCAATGCAAGGCCATATCAACAATGCATGCTATGACCTCATGCATGACAACAACCATTGTACACATTGTACACATTGTACACAATGCCACATGCAACTATCAACATGCATAAGCAATGCCAAATCAACTACACATACACATAAACACATGTAGTTGAGCATAAGCGATCAATTCTTGTAACCAACCTACAAGACTAATACATGTAATCAAGCCTACAAGAATACAGCCAAACATACAAGGATGTAAGTAGGCAACATTTAAGCAACATGTAACCATATGCAACCTATCATATACTCATGGCGATGCATTCCACAAACTCAACATCAAATTCTCCATGACAACCTTACTTCAACCATAATCAATCATCAAGCAAATGTAACAAGCATGGAATGCAAGTGTAAGAGACACACATGCAACTGAAATGCATGCATGACCAATGCACACCGCCCATCCAGTCCGAGGGCTGAACCATGCTCTGATACCACTTTGCAACACCCTCCTCCCACATCTACCCAAGTAACCATGCCAACTGGGTAAACATGTGACAAGAGGCTACTATGATTGTATTCGACCTCCTATCTGACCTTAAGGAAGTGGAATCGATGGAACACATCAACCACCCTATCCACATCAACAACAAAACCCTCATGAGACATGTCAGCAACTTAGACATCTTGTCCCTGGGTCCCACTGATGTTATGGACATCTTAGGCATAAATCACTAGGCAAGAGAGTGTCCAAAAACCCAACGTTGCTCTCATAGGCTTGCTTGCCAGTGACCAGAGACTAAATTTGTCAGTGTTATGCCAGCGACCCTGGGATTTGAGCCACTTTTTTAGGCCCAGAGCCCAGGTCACTGCCCATAATGGAATGATAACTCAGAATAGTAAAAGAACAGAGAAACAGTGATGCAAAATCAATAAGTTGAACAAGACCTTAATCAGACCCATACTAGCCATGCCAGGCATTTTGTCAATTATATCATCAACATGTAACCTACAGATGTAAAAAACAGAATTAAGTGTAGGGATCTCATACTTATCTAGGAATCATAATGAACCATCATTCCCTCATGGCATTTGCTGCATTATCATCTATTAGGCCATAGATACATTATCCATTCATTTACAAGTAAAAACATGCTGAGAGCCATACATAGTTGTTGTCATAAAACATACATATAACCAACATAATAGGGACAAAAATATCATAAGAATATCAATCATGAAATCCACATATACATTAGTACATTTACACATGAAAATAAAGGGAATGAAATTCTCAATAATGAACGCAATAAACCAACTGAAGATGGGACTACCATGTTCCACCCGACCATACAATGGTTGAGCCAAATCTCTCTTCAACCATTCACCCCCATGCCATATTCCCAAGCATGAATGTGGGACTCAAACAAAGAACCAACCAAGGTATACCGAGGCTAATACACCTCACCCTCATCAATAGAAACCATGCTTTACCATAATCCATCCCAGATCAGTAGACCAACACAATGAACACCTCATAACAGGCTTTACTATGATATCCACCTGATCACTAGGCCAAACAAGCATGAATGCCACCAGATTTCTCCACCTACACTGTGAGGAATTTTCCTGTCTCCTAGTCTCTTAGGCTTTACTGCAATCCGAACCCGGATCACTAGGCCCTAAACCGAGACCCATCTTTAGGCTTTACCACATATCCAAAACTCGAGATTACTAGGACCAATGGAGAGCAAACCACCTCTTGGCTTTACCATATATCCTACCTCCTACCGGCAAGGATTCTTAGGCCCACCAAGGCAACACAATCTTGGCTTTACTACAAACCACAATCTGGCTCAGGGGTCACTAGGCTAGTGGCTTTACCGTGATCCACAGTCCGGTTCAAGGGCCACTAGGCCATGTGCTCTATCATTCGGAGATCCACCCCACTCAGCTTCGAATTCGTCTGACAATCTAGCTCAACTAAAGCATGAGAACCCCATCAACCATGGCTATCTGGAAATGGCAAGGCTAGGCTAAAAACAATGTTACATCTAGAAAAACCCATGCCACAACAGCAAAAGAACCACATGCAATACCATGCATACCAAATCTAGCAAGGAAAATGCATGCAAATCGATACCTGCAATGAATCCTGTTGTAGCTGCTTGATCCTGCCTTTCCCTGCTTGATCTTTACTTCCTCTTGCCTTCTTTTCCTTTCTTGCTCCAATGCCAAAATGATCCAAGAAAACTCTAGGTGTCCAAGTGTGTGTGTGTGTGTGTGTGAGAGAGAGAGAGAGAGAGAGATAATAATGAGAGAACTCCAAAACTCAACTGACAAAAGGTTACCAACTGATCCTTAGAAGCCTTTTTATGAATGAGGCCTCTATTTTCTTCATTTTCCATTATTTTCCTTCAATTTCCTCCTCACATGCAACCTGTGACTTTTCACCTCCCTTTTCTCCTAATGTCCATTATTTTCATAAATAAATGTGCCAAAAACACCATTTTTCCTTTCCAAAGCCTTAGCCATTGCCTTTGCCAATTTCCTTAGCCATAATAAACCAAATGAACACCCCTTAGGATGTCTTGCCCAACATTCAACTTGGAATAAGTGTCCCATCAACCCAGTATCAACCATGGTTATTATTTTTTCCTTTATTAACTTTTATTACATAGAATTTTCACCAGGGCTGTTACATATAGTTAGGTGATCCTTATCTTTTTGTTCCAGATTTACTATTTACAGGCTTTCCAAAATCTTCAATTCATGCCAATTTTGTCTCACATGCAGGATTTGCTCAAGTTCCTTTTATCTCAGGTATGGACTGATAAAGGGTTATGTTTATAATCAATTCATGTTTGCGTATTTTCATTATAATGTTTGAAAACCCTGCAATACTCACGGTGACTCAATTGATATTGTCTCTAGGTAAGTTTGGCAGTTGGGTTGCAAAGATTGTGTTGGGGTTTTAGTGTCTCAATTCAACGACTAACAACTCCCTCCATTTTAGGTTAGCATCTCGGCCCTTCTCGGCTAGGGGTTAAACCTTACGCCTCTGGTTCGACTGTCTTTATCTCCATGAAGAATTTCAAAAACATAAATACAGTTAAGGGTGTAATGGCTAGTCTCATAACTGAGCTTAAAGTGGCTCTCGTCACTGTTGGCTACAACCTACTTAGATAAATGTATTAAAAGAAGTATTTATTGCATGTAAGGCACAACCACGTTGCTAGGCTCCTTATAGTTGAGGTTTTGTATTTTTCCTAGTAGGGTTTTTTAGCAACATTACTTGTCTTCCATATGAGGAAGTCTATAATTCCGAAGACTGGGGAATACAATTAAATTTGTGTCTATTTATTTTTTTACATTTTTTTCCAAGATTATACCTGGTTCTGCAGTTTATTAAGGTTATGTCAGTTTGGTTCTTCGTGCTACAATCCCAGACATGAGCTTCGTATGTTATTATGTCTTATGTACATTTATCTTGTAAATATTTCAAATTACGAGCTACATTTGTTCGGCAATCTCTTTGTATAATGGCTTAGTATATGTTGTTGATTTGCTTACTCTTGTGTTATTCCAATAAACGTTTCCTCCTTTAACTCTATAATCTTCGAATTTTCCACAGAGCGATAGTTACTATTTGATTAAAGATTGATGGTTTAGTTAGTTGATGCAGAAAGATATAGGGATTGTTCTTCCATTGCCGAAAGGTTGGGCCCAAGAACTAACCCTACCGCCTCTTTGCAATTTTCTCTGGTTTATTTTATTTATACATAACCCTCATTTTGAGCTAGGTTATACCAAGAAAAGAAAAATATTGTGCAACTAGCTAATATTAATAGCTAATACATATGTGATAGTATGAATAAATAAAGTTATTAAGATTATGCAAATATCTAATTTAAAGATGATGAATTTGCTTTTGAAAGTTTTGCTTTTTGTTTTGAGGATAAACTATCCAATCCTCCCTTACACTAATTATGAGTAAATAATTATCATTTGGGAAAGTGTACCCACTCATATTAAGTTTGACTGTTCATTATGTTTTTTATTTTCTAAGTTTTTACCAAAAACTAAACTCCCAACACTTGTTGCGCCAAGAGGCTCTCTACAACCCAGCATGAGGGAGATGTTGTCACGTAAAGTTACAATTAAAAAAGATACTAATTTACTCTTTACTAATGGAGATATGTAATTTCTTCACTACTTAATATGGAGTTGACAAATGACATGTAAAAAAATATTATTGACACTACATGATTTGTAATTTATTTTATATTCAGATGGCATGTAATATTTAAAACAAAAATATATTAATAGAAAAATATTTTTGTGTATCATAAATAAAATATCTCAACGCCCATATTAAATAACATATTTTCATATAACCTTTATATGGAGAAAAATAATACAATTTAAATAAAAATTGTTCTTATATTTTCCCTTTCCATTTGTAGGGAGATGTGTAATTTATTTCATTCTTAATATGGAATTGATATATAACATTTGAAAAATATTAATAACAATTATTTATTATTATTA
Source organism: Pinus tabuliformis (assembly GCA_031772625.1). Classification (NCBI taxonomy): domain Eukaryota; kingdom Viridiplantae; phylum Streptophyta; class Pinopsida; order Pinales; family Pinaceae; genus Pinus; species Pinus tabuliformis. The sequence continues at coordinate 671,294,635 of CM062816.1, forward strand.
TTATTATTATTATTTTTTCAGAAATGAGTAGGGTTTGTATTAAAATTTGCACCCAGACGTAGCAATTAGTCGAGAAAATGAGGCACATGATTACTTTTGGGAACTAATCCTCTAGAGATGACAGTGCTAATATCACCAAAATACTAACTAGAGAAGTTATTGAGACCGTATGACAAAAGGAGTAGAGCCTACAAAATTGGCCTAACTAAAGAGCACATTTACATAGAGAATACATCAAAGAGAAGAGTGGGATGCCTCATCCAGAGGCTGATTAAGGTCCGGGAGAGGTCTGCCTGCATGACTACTCGAAGAGATTGATTCCTTATCCTAAGTATTTTTCCCATTGTGGTTGTAATCTCTACTCCCAATCTTGCACAACAAGCTTCTTGAAGGAGACGAGGTGACCTTCACAAGTTTCTTGTAGAGGAGCACATTGTTGACACCTAATCATCAGGACTGGGTGAATATAATGTAAATAAATAATAAGTAATATGAATAGTCATCAGGAGATGAAGTGAACATTCTCTCCCTCATGTATATAATAACGACCAACCTGAAGGAATAATACACGAATCAATTTGTTTTGAGGAGTTACTGCCTGGCCTGACATGGTATCAGAGCCAGCTCCCTAAATTAGTTGTAACTCCCTTCTGCCATTGTCTTGTAGATTGTCCCCCTGTGGAGTCTGTCATTCTGCGCTCTATCTGCCATAATTGATTCTGCGCCATTCTGCACTCTATCTACCATAATTAATTCTGCACCATTTCTGCCATGCCTCAGCTCTGAAAAAATTCTGAATCGAAGTTGAATGCCTTGAGGCCGTGTTGTTGCGTTGAATGCCTTGAGGGAGTGTTGCTGCGAGAGTCTACTACGTGAATGGTGTGAAACGCTTCTGCGTTGATGGTACGTGAGCTCTGAGAGTATGGTGTGGCTGATGGGTGCGTGAAGCATTATCTCCATTGAAGAACCCTCTGTTGAAGCCAAAACTATCATCCACCGAACGGTCTCTTGTTGCGTTGCCCCAAGAACCATCATGAGTCTGTCAAGCACTTTGGAAGGAAGCCTTGTTGTGTGGCCCCAAGATCCATCGTGAAGGTATCAAAGCACCGTAGTTCGTTCCTGCGTGGAAGGGCACCACGTGTTCCGCACAACCACACTAAACCATTTGTTCGATCTGTGGGTAGGAAATTTGAGATGGCTCGTGGTAAGAGAAACAGTCGTGGCTTCAAGGTCTAGAGAATCAAAGGGATTTTTGGTAATTTTTTAGTCTTTTCAGTGAAGCTTTGCGGATTTCATTAGTTCTACTATTATGTCGCCGCAATTTGTAAGCAGCAACTCTAGAATATAGATGTTTAATGTTTTGTTTAAAACATTCTTAGACTACATGGAAAACCATTGGGATGAGATGTCTACCATCAGAACTTCTCTTCAGAGATTACTATGAAATGAGTACTGAGTTTTTCGACTTTGGACGCTACCTCTTGTTTAACGTTGTCCCGTATTTATTTAACGCTGCCATCAAATTTAAATATTTAATGCCAACCATATTACATTGAATGTTGGGTTATCTTTAAGCGCTGCTCCTGGTATCAAAGTGTTGTCCAATTGAATTTGTTGTTCTGTCATATCATAATTTTATTTTTCCCATTAGGAGTAAAATTTTACAGCAGAAGTTTTTTGTTACAGAATGCATTCAATCATATCCATTGTGGGAATAGTTCTCACTGGCAAAGATAACTATCCTGAGTGGTCCCGGATGATAAAACACACCCTCATTTTCAATGAGTTGTGGAAAGGAGTGTGCATTGGAGACAAAGACAAACAGCCATAACAACCTACATCAAACAAAGAGCTCGCCATTTGGGAAAACAAGAACAACAAAGCCTATGCATTAATTGCAGCATCTGTAAGTGAAGAGGTGAGTCGCCATATTATGCCATTTTCAACTGCTTTCGAAGCCTTACAAAAGCTGAAAGAACTCTATGACTCACATTTTGCACTTGAAGTTGTTCAACTCATGATTAAACTCTTCACTCTTGAACTGCAAAATAATGATCCTCTTGCTCCTGCATCTGAAGTAAAGCCTATAATGCATGATATCCAAGCCACTAAAATTGATTTGGATATTCCTCTTATCGCTTTTCTCAAGGCACTTTATCCTACTTACTCCAATTATCTTGAGTCATTGCAAGCAAATGGAAATCTTAAAGACATTACCTTTGACTCCCTTGTGAAAAAATTTGTTGAAAGAGAGAAAGCTTTTGGAAAGAAGACAACCCCTGAATCTTCTGAAGAGGTTGTGTGCCTTGCTCATAAAGAAAAGCATCCTGCCCAAGATTCTTCAAGAGGAAGAGGTGGTCGAAGAGGAAGAGGAAGATATTTCAGAGGCAGGGGGGCAGACACTCTCAAGGAGAAAAGGAAGATTTGCACTGCATACGCTATAAAAGAAATGGATCACATGATGCCTCTACATGCAAGTTACCATGGGACAAAATTGAGCAGCAAAGAAACCAACAGAAAGGTAAAACTGATGATACAGACAAAGGTAAAGCACCTGAATTTGATCACTATGTTGTGGCACAATGTAATATTGGAGTAAATGAAGATTTTTTTAATGCTTCACTTGCTTCTTGGAAAAATGATTGGTTGCTTGATTCAGGAGCAACTTGCCACATGACTCATAGAAAAGATTTTTTTGAAGAATTTACTAACAATGTTGATGGAGCAGTATACTTTGCAGACCAATCAAAAATCAAGCCATCAGGGCTTGGCACAATCAGGCTTAAATTGCATGGTCTTCCAGACTTTCTTCTGCATCATATTCTATATCTCCCACAGCTCAAGAGAAACTTGTTGTCCTTGGTCCACATCCGCCAGCAAGGTCACTCCATTCATATGTTTGATGGCAAGCTTGAGGTAAGAAAAGCATCTGACCACTCACTTGTCATGAGGGGAATAGAAGAAGAAAGGCTTCTCAAGCCACAAGGAACCTCTGCTCGTGCACAACATTTCTCATACAATTCTCATTATGAAGAAGGTACACTTCCATCAAGTTTATTATGGCATGCTAGATTTGGACATTTGAACTATGACAACCTCCGCTTGTTGAAGAAAAATGGTGTTGCTGACTTGCCTACAATTCCTAGGAAACTTAAGAAATGTGATGCTTGCATTATAGGAAGGCATAACAAACAGTCTTTTCATGATTCACATTCAAGAGCACATAGAAAACTTGAACTCATTCATTCAGATTTATGTGGTCCAATGCCTGTTCCTTCTGCAAATGGAAATAAATATATGATGACATTTATTGATGACTACACCAGAATGTGTTGGGTTTATTTATTGAAGAACAAATCTGATGCTTTTCAAACATTCAAGAACTTTCATAAATGGATTGAAAATGATGCACAATCTCATATTGGGTCTATTCGCACTGATAATGGAAAAGAATACACATCAAATGAATTTGAAAACTATCTTCGCCAACATGGGATCAAACATCAAACAATTGTGCCTTATAATCCCCAACAGAATGGTGTAGCTGAAAGAATGAATAGGAAAATCTTAAATATGGTACGATCCATGCTCTTCTTCAAAAATGTAAAGATAATGTTTTGGGTTGATGCTGTTCTATGTGCTGCATATATAAAGAATAGATGTCCATCTAATGCTATTATAAACAAGACTCCATGTGAAATGTGGTATGGACATGTTCCTTCGATAAAGCATCTCAGGGTCTTTGGTTCCACCTATTATGCCTTGATACCAAAGGTACATAGAAACAAACTTGGTGCTAGAAGTCATAAATGTATCTTCCTGGGGTATTCAAACACCTCCAAAGCATACCGTCTCTATGATGAAGTAAATAAAAAGTTTGTTGTATCTAGAGATGTGATTTTTCTTGAATCATCCAAAATTGACAATGTTGTTGAGCGGCAACTTGATCGCTTGGATAGATTCGCAAAAGCAAAATCATTTCAAGAATTTGATAATCAGATTCCACATCTTGAAGGGGGGATTCCTATACTAGATCAACATGTGGAATCTTCTTCTGAAGAACACTCTCCCCTGCATGAAACTCCAACAACTGATGATGCTTTAAGTGATGTGATTGATAGAATTGGGAGACTCAACCTTGATTCAGTCCCAACTCAATCAGCGAAGCAGCCTGGACCATCTGAGAAAGGTCCCCCAAAGTGGCTGACAAAGACACTTGAAAGTGTTCATCTTGATGAGGTTGGAAAGATAGGAACTAGAAATTCAAATCGACAAAATGGAGGTGATGTAGATGACTCTAATTCACCTGTTGATATGGATGTTTCTTATGATTGTGAATTGAACTTGTCTACAGATTTTGAACCAACTTCCTTCAAAGAAGTTGCTTCTCATGATGAATGGAAAGAAGTGATGCAAAAGGAGTATGATGCCCTCATAAAGAATGGCACTTGGAAGCTGGTTGATCCTCCATTAGGAACCAAACCAATTGGCTGCAAGTGGGTCTACAAGGACAAGTATAAAGCTGATGGCTCACTTGACAAGCACAAAGCCAGGCTTGTGGCAAAAGGTTTTGCACAAAAGGAAGGGGTTGATTATGAGGAGACTTTTCCCCCACAGCAAAATGGGCTACCATCCAGACATTCTTTGCCTTAGCAGCTCAGAACGGTTGGAATTCCATCAAATGGATGTAAAAACTGCTTTCTTGAATGGAGATCTAAAAGATAATGTTTTTATGTCCCAACCTGAAGGATTTGCTGTGAAAGGACATGAACATAAAGTATGCAAACTTGTGAAGTCCTTGTATGGCCTCAAACAAGCACCGCGAGCCTGGTATGAAAAACTAACTGAGCATCTTCTGAAACTCAATTTCAAACATTATGATCTTGATGATGCAACTTTATTTGTCAAGAAAGTTGGAAAAATAGTTGTATATCTTGTGGTATATGTACATGATATTTTGATGATAGGGAAAAATGAAAGCTACATTGCATCCATAAAGAAGGAACTGGGGAAAAGTTTTGAAATGACTGATTTGGGCTATGTTCATTACTATCTTGGTATTGAAGTAACCCAACATCCGAAGTCCATATTTCTTTCTCAAAAGAAGTACATTGGAGATCTGTTGAACAGGTTTGGCATGACAGAATGCAATCCTCTTACTACTCCAATGGAACAAAACTTAAAGCTCACATCTATTAAAGGAAAAGAATTTGAGGATGCAACAAAGTATAGACAGCTTGTAGGAAGTCTCAACTACCTAACTACTACCAGACCAGACATTTCATTTGCTGTTGGAATCCTCTCCAAGTTTATGCAAAAGTCTTGTGAGGGACATTGGTCTGCTGCAAAAAGAGTTCTAAGGTACTTGAAGGGAACTCAAGACTTTGGAATCAAGTATGCACAGGTGGACGACTTCAACTTGATTGGATACTCTGATTCAAACTTCAATGGAGACAAAGAAACTGGGGTATCTACTTCGGGATATGCTATGAGTCTTGGATCAGGAGCTGTCTCCTGGAGATCACGCAGATAATCAGTTCCAGCAGATTCCACAACAGAAGAAAAATATGTGGCAGCAACTGAAGCAACAAAAGAAATTGTGTGGCTCAGGAAAATTCTTGAAGATTTGTAGGTAAAACAAGTACAATCAACTCCACTCATGATTGACAATACCTCTGCAATAAAGTTGGCCAAGAACCTAAAGTTCCATGATTGAATGAAGCACATCAATACTAAATATCATCTGATTCGACATCATGTTGAGGCCAAAACAATCCATCTCCGTCATTGTTCCACTAATGAGCAAATTGCAGACATCTTCACCAAAGCGATTGAAAGAGAAAAGCTTGAACAATTCAGAATGATGCTTGGACTCACCAACATCTCTTCAGATTAAGGGGGAGAATGTTGACACCTAATCATCAGGATTGGGTGAATATAATGTAAATAAATAATAAGTAATATGAACAGTCATCGGGAGATGAAGTGAACAGTCTCTCCCTCATGTATATAATAAAGACCAACCTGAAGGAATAATACACGAATCAATTTGTTTTGAGGAGTTACTGCCTGGCCTGACATAATTCATACATTGCCAATGGAGATGGGACCAAAAATGGTTTAGAGGGGGAAATTCATGAATGTTGGGATGACTATATGCCATTAAATTAAGTAGCAGAGTAGGTCGTCCCCTTGCTTTGCCATGAAAAATACCATTAATCATAATTTTGAATGCCATTGAAACAATCACCAAATGTGATGGGAGATCTGTGTCGAGGGATGGCCATCGCTAGATTTTTGTATTCTCTGCATGTGGGGGAGTTAAAATTACATAAGCTACATGCGTCCGTTCAACAGGGATTGCCACGACTTCAATCTGAATGAGCTCACCCTTTTTAATTTGAATGCTAATGACTGATACAAACATTAAGTATATGTGATAAAACATGAGATTATGCTTAGGAGGGGTGAAGGAGGTATCAAGGGATGCTTCTCCACCCTGGTACTCCATTAATATAAGTTTTCCCAGCTTTAAGAAGACAAGCTTGATTGCCTTGATTATCTACCTCTGAGTTCTGATGCTTGAGAACATGGCAGAAGAATTTTTTAATGATAACATCCACTATTCATAAAATTCTCTAGATTAAAAGCTTGAGATGATTTTCTTTTGGCCAGATGCCTTTTTGAAGATGGATCGTAATGAGAGAGTCCCCTGGGATCGTGATATTTGGAAGATTCATATCCTTAGCCAATATCAATCCTAGGATTAGGCCATGCAACTCCACCTCGTTATTAGTCATTAGATCCAGTCCCCAAAAGTATCTAATTACTAGTGTTCTATCAAGATTGAATAAAATGCCCCCTTCTCTCCTTCTTGCCACCTCTTATGACAAAAAAAATTAATTTGGGTTATAAATTGTAAAAGGTTTTAACATCGAATAGAGAGATAGAGAAAGTTCTTATTCCATTAATAGGTACTTTCTAATTCAAGGCATGACGAAGATTTGTAATTCCTTCGATGTTTATATATATATATATATATATATATATTAAGAAATTCAACATTTAATAAAATATTAATAACAAAAATAATTCTATATACTATTTTTGAATATGAGGTGGCATATATTAACATTTTAATCTGCAAAATGTGAATCATAAATATAATATTTCAATTCCAACTATTTATATATTATCTATTATAAGTGAAAATAAAAATATTCTTATAGTTAAAGCATTTTATTAGTGTGTTGATCAAAAGCAACATAGATCTAGCTTAACATCTACAAATAGTTGAGAGGAATCAAATCTCTAGAGTTGCAAACCTTTCCTCAAGTTTTGCACTCATAAAAATTTTGCATCTCAAGATATTTCATCCTTCTCGAGGCTTGGTGGATTAAGAGTTAAGATGGATATATGTCGATTATTTACAACTACATTTTGGTTATTTGATAATAAATAAAATGTAAATAAAATATATGGATATATGTTGCTTATTTACAACTACATTTTGGCTATTTAATAATAAGTAAAATGTAAATAAAATATGTTGAAAATATTTCTCCCGATCGGGATGCGAGCCAACAAATTACCACATTAAGTTGGGATTAATGGTTAGTACTGCAAGGTACAGAGCCACTGCCCCCACACGCTCGAGGCGATGGGTGCAGTGGCCCTTTGCATGATGTCAATCACTGCATATAGGAAAGGTGGCAATGGGAGGAAGGGGAATGTTGGAGTTTGTAATTCTCTCGGCGAGAAGTTTGGTGAGTATCAGAGTGATTGTGGGCAAGGAGACTAGAGCAGTAGGTTGGTTCTGTGGTGCCACGAGCAACAATAACTCCATCAGCTACATGCGAAGGATTATAGGTATGTTATCAACCATCTCTCTTATCTCATTATGCTGCCCTGTTTCGGGTTTCATTTGAGGGAGAGGGCAGGAATCTTGGGGATGGATCGTATGGTTGTGGGGGGCTGGGGGCGTAGGCTGGTGGCGTGTGTTTGCTTTTGCTTTTGTCTTTGGCACCCGATAGGAACCCTCTCCATCTCGCTCTGCTTCAAGATTCTCCTCTCCCGTATGGGAATTTGGATGGCTCTGGGCAGGGGGCATAGTGTTGAAGCATGCAGGTGTATTGTTGGAGAAGCTGGGGGGTTGGGCTATGGGGATGTCTGCAAGTTCACCCGCACTACGAGAGGAAACCTCTATAACACAACCATGTGCAACTAGAGGGGGGTTTGCAAAAGCCTGGGAATGGGGGAGAAGGAGGAGAATTATTGCGGGTGGAAAACCTGGCAGGGAATTGAGATTGGCTATGGCAGGAGGGATGATGATGGCAGAGTTATGGGGCTCAGGGATGGGTGGATACCTATGTTGGGTCCTCTTTTTTCTAACTGGGTGGAGAAGAATGGGCATGCAAGCTAGGTTAGGCCGTTGACCCGTAGGTAGTTGCACCTCTTTACCTAGGACGTGGGAGACATTGCATGCTGGACAGCTGCTAAGGGGGGTGTCTTTTGCGAAATGCAACCTCTGGTGCAGGTCATGGGTTGGCCCCTTCTGTGGAACCCGCCTGCAACCATGAGGAGCATTGTATTGCAATTAATAGAGGGGGGTTGGAAGTTGGCGGTATGGAGCAACATAACCCTACCACCTGTGTGCATGCACCTTGTTATAATACTTTGACATTTAATTAGGTTGTAGTTTGCCTCACTGTACAAGACTAGGCCACATAGACCATGGCATGACCTGCAAAAATCCGAGGTTGTAGTAAGAAACCTCGCGCGACAAGGAAAGACACGGAACCAGGGCCATCAGGTGGTCGACGAGGTCGGAAGTTTGTTGAATGGTTAATTAGCGAAGCAACAGTCACTTACCAAGAGGGAACCAATGAAGAAATCTGAAATTTGTTAGAAGAATGGGAAGCATAAGTGAAGTAGGAGAGTGAGACATATATGGAATTTGAGGACTGGAGAGTCCTCGTCCCGGACCCTGGAAATAGAAGAGGCAGAATCACCTAATTCAAGTAGACCCTCTACCTATATTGGCTGATGAAAAACCTGTTGGGAAAGGCAATGGAGCAAATCTCGGTAAGCATGGCAGTTACAGTTCAAGGAATGCCGAATTACAGGCAAGAATTTCAGAAGGTGCAGTTTCAACCACAGAAACAGGATGTCCGCCTTGGCCGAAATGAGCGGCACTTGCCATGTATCTTGGTCCAGACAGCGCTGCTTGGTACGAATGCCAAAGATCCATCACTGGTGGAATCAACATCAACTAAACAACATGAATAACATGCCTACTTTCTAATAGTTTTGTTTTTATATGCAGATAGCTTTTAAATTTGCCTATGCAATTATATATGTATATAGAACTCTAGAGTACAGAAGTGGATAAGAATCTGAAACTTATATTGCTTGGATAAAGAAACTTCATTTTTTTTACTATTGGATGGCATATAATGCGGGTAGGTGGCCAACAAACTTGGTTTCCCATTGGGCAAGTTGAGGCCACTTAGCCAGTTCTATGTGGTGTAAATTTACTCTATAATTAATGAAAAAGGAGGATCTACCAAGCTTAACAAAAAAAAAATATGTTGAAAATATTTATAAATTATGATATAGTTTAAATCCAAAAATTTTAATATAATTATGATGAATACTCAAAATTTATACATTCAAATAATAGATATTTCTCTCTTCAAAGATTTTACTATATAAATCTTATTGTCTTTATCTTTGATTTGTGTGAGTTATTTTTATATAATATTTGTTCTTGTTATTGTCAATTTCAATAAAGATTAATTCAAAAATTAGAATTGAAAATTAACCAAAAATCAAAATAGTTACTACTCTGGTTTCAGGGGATATATATATAATGAAGGTAGTTAGAGCTTTGTTGACAACAAAAACATATCTTTCAAAGGTGTGATGTGTCATTGCAAGCTATTATTATATTGATGTTTCCGATGTATAATGCGGAGTCAACACATATATTTTGATCTTGACACTTATGATTACATGTGGTTTTTGCATACAAGTGATTTAGGACAACAAGTTTCATGAGGTTGATCTTTCTTTCAGACATTACAATTTTTTTTTTTCTTTTTTGGGCTGTGGTTCACGGACACCTTGGTCAACGAGTGGCCACTACATCCACAGAAAAATCTGGGCTAATCGACCCCGAAGGGAATCTAGCCCCGCGACCTACTAGCAAGGCCTAGCCCTAAGGGCTTCGGGCAGAATGGACCCTGTGACCTCCCGAACGACGAGGCATTGATTTTGACCAACTGAGCTAACCCTTGGGGCTACAATTTTTTTCTTCTATGTAACTAAGCATCTTACTTTCCAGTCTGTAGGTAAGGGTAATACATTCTTTAGGGTTCAAAGATGTACAACAAGAAGACTCAAAACCATTACAACAATATACTCAATATGAGTTCAACATATCACTTGAGAAAATATCACTTCGATAGAAAAATAACAATTATTCCTCACAACTACCCAAAATAAACCCAATTAACAAACATTACAACTCTACTTACATATCTTTGATATAACAATCACTATACATTTTCATTAAAAATATATTCCTATAATAAATATAATATTATATTAAACCACCCACCATAATATAATTTTCTAAAAACATATTTGTCACAACTTTAAAAAATACAAATTTGACACCACTTTAAAAAATAATACCTTTATATTATAACAACATAATTAAATGTAAACTTCACGTTATTGAAGAGTCCAAGATGAAGTAGTTTATATAAAACATTGTGATTCACCCTTAACAAACCTAAATACATTTATGACAAAAGAGCAAACCATGAAAAATCATTTAAAAAACACTATGCATCTTTTTACCCTCTCATACTTTTCTTAAAAAACACTATACATCTTTTTACCCTCTCATATTTTTCTCCAACTATCAAGGTTCTCAAGATGATGGAGGTGGTGGATCATTGTTACTCTTGATTGAGAGCAAATGGAAAAGTTGATAAAAATAGAGAACATGTCTACTACATGATAATATCAAGGAAATTGATTAATTATTAAGGATATTGAAAATTATCAATTTTAAAGGAAAATGTATACCATCATAAATGTAAATTTGGGTAAGTTTGATTTAATTTTTGGTAAATTAGTTTAAGTAAAAAATAATATAAATTTATGAGAAAAATTTAAATTTTGAATTTTATGGTTTACATAATATTTTATCACACACTAAATTGCCACTAAACTACATATGTATTATCAAACTTTGAATTTTATGGTTTACTTAATATTTTATAACACAACTAAATTGCCACTAAACTACATATGTATTATCAATCTTATGTTATTCTTTTAATAAATAATAAATAATATATTATATTAATTTATATATACATATATTTAAAAAGTGTGTAGTTTTTTTTTTAAGTTTCGCAAGACTACATCTTCATCATGTTTAATATATCACTTCAATTGAGGTGAGGAATTGAACCAATGACTTCACATCAAGGAGTGCCTTAACAGAACACCCAATCACCATCTATCCAAGACCCCATGGACTAAAAAACAATATTATATAGTTGCATGAAAAATGGAAGAACAGAAGAATGGAAGAACTTGAAATTCCTTTGCATTATAGAATTGTTGTCCATAGGCTTATGAAGAAGTGAAAGTCAAAATTAGAACTTCAGCAGGCATTTCAGAAAGTTTTAGAAGTGACACCGGAGTCAAGCAAGGTTACCCTTTATCCCCTACTCTTTTTGGTTTATATATTGATAAATTGGAAGAGTGACTAAATCTGCAAGGTGGGGATGGTGTTCGGTTGGGGGAGTTTGTGATAAAACTTCTTTTATATGTTGATGACCTTGTATTGATTGTTAAATCGGTCGAGAGATTGCAAATGCACTTATATGCCCTTGAGCATTTTTGTAAAATAGTGGGGATGCAAGTCAATACCAGCAAGACCCAAAATAATGATTTTCTCAAATAAAAAGAAGCAGAGCCAGCATATGTTCTTCTTTCAAGGCAACATTATTGAAGAAGTAAATTAAAACAAGTACCTCAGGATTGATTTCAACAACAAGCTTAATTGGGCGCATTGTAGAATGAAGAGAATTTTAGGAGGGTGGAAAGCATTATATGCTCTGCAAAACAGATGTAGAGAAGCAAAGTTATGGGATTGGAAAACAATTAAAGTGCTTTTTGGGCTCCTAGTTTGTCTAGTGATATTATATGGGTGTGAATTGTGGGCTAGCAACATCCCTGTCTCAAAAGGGAAGAAAGTTGAGAAAATCCAAAAACGCTTGACCATGAGCAAGTTTAAACTAAAAAGTTCAGTTTCTTATGAGATAACGCTAAGTGAAATAGAAGCAACTTCTATTGAAGCAATTGCTATGGTGCATCTCATAAGGTATCTACAAAGAATTAAGCAAATAGGAGAAGGTAGATGGCCTAAAGTTATCTTCAATGAAGGAATGAGTGAAAGAAAGAAATCATGGATGAGACAAAACAACAAATGGTTGCAAAAATGGAATATTTACCTCAATGCATGTCCCACAAATAGCAAGGATTTAAGGAGTTTTGTTATGGAGAAGTTTCGTAAGTGTATATGGGGAAAAGAGTTGGATAGAAAGAAGTACTACTTTGTTCAATAATTCAACCCCACTTGTGATCTCCAACAAAAAGAGTACATTTGAGCTAGAACTAACTCACATAAACTACGGTGCGAAACAGGTCGGTGGAAAAGACCTAAAGAAGCTGGGGAAGAATGAGTGTGTACTTTTTTCACTTATGGGGCAGTGGAATTGGAAAAACATTTCATTTTGGAATGTGATGCTTTCAGAGACATTAAAAAAAGTTACAACAATACGTTAACATCGATTCCTTGACATTGTCTTTTCAGTGAGGAGACTATTAGAAGGTTGGGTCAACTCATCATTAATTTGGATAATAAGAGGATTGAATTACAAAAGACAAAAAATATGGAAGCTAGTGGTCCCATTGGCTATATCTAATCTCGTAGACGTTAAAATTTCATTTCATTTCATTTACATGAAACAATCTTTCTCATTGGCATGAATGATACAATTTCAAGCAAGATTTGATATTTTGTTGTTAAAAATACATTTTTGAATACATAAATAGATTCAACACCCTAAAACTCAAATTTTTAAAAATCTTAATTAAAATTAACTAAGAAAAAATGCCAAAAAAACCATTTCATCTATTAAATAAACTATTATTTTAAAAATAATAAATTATAATAATTAAACCAAATTACAACATAAAATTCATTGATACTTTTGAGTAAAAAAACCCTAAATGAATTATTTTAGAAATCATAAATGCAGAAAATAAATATATGAAATGACTATGGATCCATTTCGAAAAGGCTAAAGGAAGTGTGGGAGGAAAGGGTATGCATTTTTTGTTCTTCCCGAAAAGTGGAAACAGAAAAACATTTCTAGCTAGCTCTGGGGATAATCTATTTACCGAGGGGTTTGTCGAGACGCTGGAAGCGTTTATTGTAAAACTTTCACAGAAAAAAGACCAAATACATCAGAAAAAGCGCCAAATCCCTAAAAATACAATTATTGTAAAACTTTCACAGAAAAAAAACCAAATACATCAGAAAAAGCAGCGAATCCCTGAAAATACAATCTGTCCCATAAGCTATCTTTTAACCGGTTAGACATTAAAATAATTTCTTCATCCTCACCACATTATGAATTTGTAATTGTTAACCCTGCTTAGTTACCGTATCTCAAACAGAAGATGACAGACACCCATTAATTCCATTCTTTCTCCCTACGTCCGTGTTCGGTTGATTAGATCTATGGGAGGCTTGAATGCTAACAATTCAAATTCCTAGTTATGGGATGCTATGGCTTCTTCATACTCAGGATCCAGTCGTCCTAAATACTTTCATTTCAACCCCAACACATTTCTGACTGCATCTTCCATCTCCTTGTTCCTCATGTGCTGTATGCTTCTCGTCTTCCTATTTCTCTCTCTTTCCTCTCTTTATGGATCCTTCCCATTTCTCAATCAAGTGCCAGAGGGCACCCAATTCATCAGACCGGTTCATGGCAGCAACAGAGATAAGCCCAAGTCCAAATCATGCACTGGGTTGCCTTTAAACCTCTGTAAATACCAAGAGGGCAGCTGGATTTATGACGGCGCGAAAAAACCTCTTTACAATGAACAGTGCCCTTTTCAGAGGAATGCTTGGAACTGTATAAAAAACTCCAGACCCAATATGGACAAAATCTCTGGTTGGAAATGGGTTCCTAAACGCTGTGAATTGCCTCAAATCAATCCACATCTGTTTCTGAAATCTGTTAGGAATATGAACATTGGGTTCGTTGGAGATTCATTGAATGAGAATTTGTTGGTATCCTTTCTGTGCATTCTCCGAACAGCTGACGAGGGAGCACGGAAATGGAAAAGGAAGGGTGCCTGGAAGGGAGCCTATTTTCCAAAGTTCAATGTCACTGTTGGGTATCATCGAGCCGTTCTCCTTGCCAAATATGAGTAAGTCCATTTTCTCTCTTCTTGTATCATGTTTTCAAAGAGTTGGTTCTGGAAGGCCTTACTGGTTTGGTCACGAAAGAAATTAATTTCTAAGGACAAGTCATTAATCTATTTAGCTTTTACATACTCTATGTAGAGGAGAAAATATATTAATCTTTTGGACTATACAAGTAAGATAGTTTGATCGTTGTATTTAGGTCCTATAATCTGCGATCTCCGCTGTTAAATTCACCTAGATCACTGAGCTTCTGAGTTCCTAGAAGATGCACAAGATAGTGTCATGAAGTTATTAACATTTTGAAATAGCATCTAGTAATTTCAAAGAGATCTTTTACATTGATTTATTTGAGCTGGGAAAATCCAGGGCTCAAACATAACTCCATGCTTATCGGAAGCCTCGTTCTCATCATGGCTGGGGCCGTCCACACCATCCACTTATGTACAGCAATATACACCTAGTTATCCGTTTCAACAGAACTGTTCAATGACATTGATCAAAGACTGCTAGAACAGAGTAGTGGTTATTCTTATTGTGATTCAAGCTTGACTACAGGATATACGAGCTAGATCTCATATTCATTTTTATAAAATGAATTGTATCCTTTACCTTTCCAGAATATACAGTAGAGCACAGAGATACAAAACTTTTAGAGAGCTTTTGCGAAATTGGTAGTTTCCCTAATTGGCATCCAATCCAACCAGAGTAGGTTTGATAAGAGTATCAAAAAGCTACATGACGTCAGAGATATTAAGACCAACTTCACTCGTCTCCATTTTGAGGTTAATATTGATTCATTAAAATTTAAAAATCGCACTTTGTTATCACACAAACTTGCACTTTTTGAGATAAACTCTAAAAGCTCAAGTGCAATCCGAGTGAAACTCAAGAGGGGGTCACTATCACCACACAACCCTCTTCTCAGTTCAGGCTGGGTCTCCTCCAACTAAAGTGGGGCTTCCCTAGGTTAAGATTGCAAGGATTTAAGGCAATGAATTCCAAGATGTTATGAAGAGTAAATCAGCGGAACGTTTTGATAAAACTTTAGGGTATTAAGGTTTGATGGGAGGATTAGAGACTAATGTCTTTTCATTATGTGCATAGGGTCAACTAGGTCTTGCTTGAGAATGTATGAATGGATTAAGGGTGATGACTAGGGTTGTCCACTGCTAACCCTAGTAAGTCCTCCTGTTGCTTCTTACAAGCTCTGAAATAACTTCAGGGTAATTTGCTTCACTAGAACACTTTCTAGGGTTTACGAGATAATATCTATCTAAGAACAATATAAAGATAATGCACCCTCACCACTAGATAAGTACATTTGTAGTTGATATATCCAACAAATAAATCCAAAAGACTTAGAGAGACTACTTACTCAGGAAATTGTCGATCATACATGAACCCTAGCTATGAAAATCAAAGAAGTTGCAAAAATCATCCACAATGAGGCACATTAGCATTCTATCCATAGGACCAGATTCATTACAAAAGTGCTCCAACAAGATTTAAGCGATTTTAGAATTTGCTAAAGGATTTCTTGCCTAATCCAACCACGAGAAAATAATGAGAAAGTGCATCTCTATTTATATGAGATGCTCAACTTCCTTTACATAAAAGTATTGATTTTTTAGCTAAAATCCACAAATCCAGTCTATGAAGAGGCAAAGGCCCTCTTCTTTAATTATTTAATTTAAAATATGAAAAAGGGTTGTTTAAGCCACATGTACAATGGTCTAAAAACATAAGCTCCCAATGAGTAAGACATCTCCTCAAATGAGGGAAAAATGAACTTTGAAGGAACTACATTGGCCTCCAAATGCTCTCCAAGTGTGGGCATTGTTGATTTTTCAAGTGAAATAGATAGAAGCACTAATTTCTAAAATAATATTAATTACATCGAATGATGTAGCTCTTCTTTTAACAATTCCAGTTTATCATTAAGCAATTATGCTTTAGAAATTCAACCATAAAAGCACAAGGACAATAAATATCACAATGCACAAAGAGAACATAATATTTACTTTGGGAAAACCCACTTGGGGGAAAAACTCATCAACCTTTTCCTTAGAAAAATTCTTCAGTGACTAATGGAACTAATTAACTATGTGGTCAAACTGACCAACAAGACTATGGTCAAACATGTTCAATCAACCCTCTTGTCAAGTCAAACTTCTGCCCTTCAACAATGGCCATCTTTGATCTGTGTAGGTTGAATTTAGACCTCCCATAATATGCCTAGAAACTCGGCCCTGCTGCCCAAAATTTCAGCCCTGTTGGCCATAAAATGCTGCCCATAAATTACACTATTGCCCAGAAAGTCACACGTGCGAAGTCAAGAGAGAGAGAGATAAATGCTAGCGATGAATTCGTCCTTCTTATTCTTTTTTGTCGTTCTTCTCCTTCATTTTGATGCCTAAGAATTGTCTTTTCTTGTGAGAAGTTGAATGGTGCCTTGAGGAGGAGGTTGAATGCTCTTTATATAGTGATTTGCTTGTTCGCATGGGTGTGTCTCTTCATTGGGGCTGACTTGACTTGAGGGGGGGCTAACTCGACAAGTTTGGAGCCAAAAATTCAAAATTCAAAATTCTCTTTTAAATCCGACATGAAGAACATGTCTTATAACAATTATTTCAAGGGCTAAACAATGAAAATGACATGAAGAACATGTCTTACAAATTCATTATACATTACAAGGGCTAAAATATAAATTATGAAGACTGACCATAGCTACAAAATTCAACACTCTCTCTTAGCTAGGGAGGTATTCATAATGACTAGACAAATGTTCTTTTGTTGACAAATTTCTCTAAGGTAAGGTTATAAGAAATCATCATCAATTACCATAATTGGTTCAACAAATGTGACACATGGTAAATCAGTAGCATCAATCAATTACCATAATCTGGTCAAACAACTTTGACACATGGTAAGTCAACAACATCAACAAGTTACCATAATTTGGGTTAGTACCTTAGACCTATGGTATATCCTCACCATAATTCATGTCGGTACTTCAGAGTCTAGACACATGGTACATCTTCTAGCATCAACTAATGACCATAATTTGGGTCGATACTTGAGACATGGTATCTAGACTAGTCTTGGTTCACCATCATTCGGGTCAATATCTTTGACACATGATGAATCTCCAAAGGCCACACTCTAACTGAGTAATTCGGGGCTTGATGCTAAATGAACCTGATGCTCTAGGACCATTCTTCCTCATTCGGGTCAACATACTAGACACAAGAAGAATGACTATCCTCTGTCGGACCATTCTCCCTAATTCAGGTCAATATACTTGACACAGGGAGAATGTCAGTCCATGATGCTATCTCATCAACACTCCCTCTCACTAAGAGAGGCATTCTCAACAAGTCCAAGCTTGTCCTTGAAGTATACAAACTTCGCTTTGGATAGAGGCTTTGTAAGAATATAAACTATCTTCTCATCAGTAGAGACATACTAGAGCTTCACTGCTCCCTTCTGCACCATGTCATGAATGAAGTGGTACTTGATCTCGATGTGCTTCGACCTGTCATGGAAAACTGGATTCTCTGTCAGCTTCACACAACTTTGATTATCACAATATATCACGGTCGATTCAAGCACATGATCAAATAGTCTTGTGAGTAACTTTGTTAATTTTAGGTATGTTCTATGCTGAGAGCAAATTTACTTCAATTTTCCATATTAGCTTAATATCAATTCCAGATTAGCAATCACATTTAGCATGATAGTAAAATGCAGATAGAACATAAACGTAAATCGCAAAAGACAAGCCAAGACAAGAGGACACAAGATGTGGCGCCAGCCAGGGACAAACCCCAATGTGGGGAAACCCTTGATCAATTCTTCTTATGTTCTTCAATAGTTCAGCAGAGAGAGAGATAGTACATATACATCAAAAGTCAACATTTTGACTTGTCAAAATAAGAGCAGAGATCTTCTCCAAGAAGATGACACAGGAGATAGCAGATCTAAACACGTGATTCCATCACCATGCTGTACCCATCACTGTGCTACACCATGCTACACTATACTGCACCATTCATGCTGCACTTTCATTACACTATGCTGCACCTGGCTAGCTGACTAATCCTCAATGCAATGATACCAATCCATGGCAATAGTTCTGTCCATATCATATTGCAACAACATCATACAGCCTTCTACTGGTCAGTAGTATGACAACTCCCTAGTTCAACAAAGAGAGAGATAGTACATATACATCAGAAGTCAACATTTTGACTTGTCAAAATAAGAGCAGAGATCTTCTCCAAGAAGATGACACATGAGGTAGCAGATCTAAACATAGGTGATTCCATGACTGTGCTGCACCATGCTACACTATACTGCACCATTCATGCTGCACTTTCATTACACTATGCTGCACCTGGCTAGCTGACTAATCCTCAATCCAATGATACCAATCCATGACAATAGTTCTGTCCATATCATATTGCAGCAGCATCATACAGCCTTCTACTGGTTAGTAGTATGACAACTCCATGATTTGAACCTTCAAAATACCCATACGAAATATTGACTGTGGTGTTATGGCCTGCGGCCTAACACACAGTTTTCCTGTAGCAGCTTATACTCTGTTGCTCACAAGGAAGCCTGCACCTTCATACATGATCAACTCATCAATCTGGTTTCTAACAATGATGGAGCTCCAGCAAGGTCACTGAACATAGACCCAACAAACATCAAATGCTGCTCCAAAAAGCATATATCAGTTCACTGTTTTAGGGCTCTTTGTTTGCTGCATTGCTGGACTGGTTAGGGCACTCTAACAGCAGTCCTGACAGCCTTCAAAATGTGGCCAGAATAGCCCTCCTCAACTGCGGCTGCCTTTCTAAGAGGGGAGGAAAGCCTTGGCTGCAATGCTGGGCTGTTCCAACCCCATTCCACCCTTCAGCCTCCTCTTATCCACTGCGGCTTGCTACAACAAGCTGTCCCTTAACTGCGACAACCCTTCTAAGGGCTATTCCTTCACCCAACCACCCTAAAACAATCCCCCTGCCTCTCAGCCTCCAAGATATGGGCTGCGGTCCTCTTCAACAACTCCTTGGCCTCCTGAAATAGCCTCCTAACTCTTCGCTGTTCTCTTCTTGGCTTGCTGCGGCTAGGCAGAGAAGTTTGAACTCTTTCCTTGTATTTGTTGCCCCAAAATGGATCCTAACTTGCTCAGAAAATACCCTAAGAAACTCGGCCTTCCTGCAAGGTTTACTTGGCATCCAAACAGTCACAAAGAGACCCAAACACAACCTCTTCTCCTTCGCTGGAATCAGCCCTAACCTGCGGCCCTAAAACATAAGTGGTCTCCTCCTCCTTGTGCCTCCATGACAGCGTTAGGAGTCTTCTTCATTAGGGCTTCTTTATTGACTGCATTTGGAGGCTTCTTCATTACTGTTAGGGCAGCGTAGAGGATTCTTCATTAGGGCAATGTTAGAGCTTCATTAGGACAACGTTAAGGAGCTAGGGCATCTCCTTTAGGGCAGCGTATACTCTTGGTGACTTCTCCTTCCACCAAAACCCAAACGAGTGGAGAGGAAGAGATCACAAGAGTGTGTGTGTATCTCAAATGACTTGCAAACCTCTTCTATTTATGGTGCAACGATGAGGATAAGTGGGGGTAATTTGGTTGCTGGCCGACCTTGACGAATTGTCACATAACACAATTAAATTCATATCTCCATGAATACATGTCGGAATCGGATGATCTTTAGATCAATCCTGCACCTCTCAACGAGAGGAATCCAAGAAAAATATCAGCTGCCATGAATAAGTAGACCCACATGGAGTTTGGTCCTAGTTACCAGTTTTAACAAACTTCTGAAGCCACACTTCTTCAAAACTCCCTAAATTGGCTACAATATATTCTGCCTCGATAGTGTTGATTGCAACAAAATGTCTGCTTCCTGCTCATCCATGAAATCATAACGGCTCCCAAACTAAAGCAACCTTCGGATGTACTCTTTCTATCTTCAACAATCCTTGCCCAATCTGCATCTGTATAATCCTACAACTGTATATCACTGTTTGAGACATATCTTAAACCATAATCAACTGTACCACACAAATATTTCAATATATGCTTTGCTCCAATCCAATGATCATGTCTTGGTTCCACTTGGAACTGGCTTAGAGTGTTTATAGCAAAGCAAATGTTCGGTTTGGTATTAACCAAATACATCAATTAGCTAATTAGCTTCCGGTACATGGATGGATCTACCAAATCTTACTTAGAGTTTCTCAACTTTCTTAGATTTGTCACCATTGGAGTTGCCATCGATTTACAGTTGATCATCTCAATATTTTTTTTTGTTTTTGTTTCTGGATCTTGATAATATATTTTCCTTGACCAAGGAAGATTTCACCAGGCTTCTACCAAACTTCTAGACCCAAATAGTAGTGCTTTAAACCAGTGTTGATAATATCGGTATCGGGAAAATATCGGCGAGGCTCCAGAAAATATCTTATCGGCAATATCGGCGAAAATATCGGCAAAATATCGGCAAATATCGGCAAGCATAAAAAATGCATAATATATTCATTTTTTAAAGATTTACAAACATATAAAGCAATAACAACATGAAATAAACACATTGGCACATAAATATGAAGAAAACACTGATATATATGATGTCAAATAGAAATGATACATCAAAGGCGATACCAAATCCTGCTGATCCCTGATAATTGTCCATTCAAGGACTCAAATGTGGAGAACCAATACAAAATAACATCACATATATAAAAGTATCTCATCATCATGAGTTATATGTAGCATAACAAATAAAACTAGCAGCTATCTATCTGAAATCACTGCCCTCTCCCCCTTTTACGGGAAAACATGATGGGCTGTTTGCCAGGCCTGCCCCTAGTAGTAGGAGGCCCTGACCCTGCCTCTGCACCTAATGTCAAATAATGAGTGCTAGGTATGGGGCTATGCTCTCCTATATCTATAGCAGATGGTGTTGATGCTGATGCTCCCGCAGTGTCCTCCTCCTCCTCCTCCTCCTCCTCCTCTGAGCGCTGCTGCTCCTCTGACTCCGAGTCCTCCTCTTGTTGCCCCTGCTCTAATGGATCATCTGCCACTGGCTCTAACCATGAAGGTGACTCCTCCAAGAGGGGCTCCTCAGACTCCACCCTCCACAGAGACAATACATCAATATTGTCTAAGCTAAGTCACATGACACGAGGACACGAGACACGGAGGACACATAAATATGAGTATTCAATACGAAACACAACGACCTGGAAACAAGACACAGGGGACACGTTTTATATATATATATATATATATATATATATATACCGAAATATAGTTTTTTATCCATATTAAATTGCAGGTTGCAGCTTATCTAATCAAATTAAAATATAATTACTTCTCAAAGTTCATAGTTCACTTTAAAAAAATAAATAGAATCAAAATTTACTATTTAGAAATTAGAATGTGAATATTCAATGTTCATTGTTCATGTACAACTTACAAGCACATAAGAAAATAACTAAAGTCTAATCCTATTGATTTCCTCTGCCCCTCTTGCGAGAAAATGCCACAGTTTTCCCTTTCCCTCTAGATGTAGATGCTGGTGCTGGTGGAGTTGGCAGTGGAGTTTGCTATGCTCTAGAAGCTGAAGAATTAGAAGTAGGAGCTATAGGAGGTAGACCACGTCCTCTACTGGTGGCAGGGGTAGCCCGGGCAGGTGGTGTCACCTGGAAACATTACAATCTCCCAATCCTGAAATCCTAAAAAACTGATAAGTCTGCTGCATTTTGAATGAAATCTAAAATTCTACTTTCTCCATATGAAATCCAATGAGGCCGGAACCACTCTCAAACATCCTGAGTCATTTCATGGTAATGTTAAAAATTTAAGTAAAAGGATGAAAATGAAGATTAAGGAGAATGTCACTTTTACTTTAAGAATTTAACATTACCATGAATAGCATATCAATACTAGGGCCTAGAACGCTCAAACCCTCCTTGGCAGCAACCACATAGCTCTCCCCTTCCTTCTCCAGCAATCAGAAATGAAAATGATATGAAAAAAAACCAAAATCAGATTTTTATAGGCCATGCAGAAATTTTTTACAGTCACCGGGTGATATTTTTGATCGTCGCGCGATATTTTCCGAAATATCGGCGATATTTCGGAAATCGCGCGATATTTTCAAAAGCCGAAAATATCGCGATATTTTGTCGGCGATATATCGGCTCGCCGAAAATATCGCGATATTTCCGAATATCGCCGATATCTCGGCGATATTATCAACATTGCTTTAAACCAATATCCTTCATATCGAATTCAGAGGCCAACTCCCTCTTACACTGAATAACGAGATGCTCCATACCTGTTGGAAATAAGTCATCAACATATAATGATAAAATGATAGGTTCATTCTTCTCAACCTTGATTACATGTTTGGATCAACATCTCTTTTGGAGAAACCAAGTCTTGTTGGGTAGATGCCAATTCAAGAGTACTAGGCTCTAGGTGCTTGCTTAAGTCCATACAAGGCTTTCTTCAATATGAAAACATGAGACTCTCTTCCATGAACCTCAAAACCTTGAGGTTGTTCTATGTACACTTCTTCCTCAATCACACCATTGAGGAAAGCAATCTTTACATCCATCTGATGTAAATTCCAACCCATAGAAGAAGCAATGGAAATAATAGATCTAATGTTAGTGTACCTAGCAACCGGAGCAAAGGTCTCATCGTAGTCCTTTCCTCCTTTTGGGAGAACCCTCTAGCCACAAATCTCGCCTTGTATTTGTCAATACTTCCATCCATTGCATGCTTGATCTTGTATACCCATTTGGAAGTTACCACTGACTTCCCTTTAGGTCTTGGCACAATCTCCTATATATCATTCTTCATAATCAATTGGTATTCTTCCAACTTTGCATCCTTCCAAATTTGCTGGCTAGCTGCTTCTTCAAAGGTGGAAGGTTCGTAATCAATGAGATTAGTCATTAATGTTGCATATCCAAAATACCTCTTTGGTCTCTTGTTTTCTTTGAAGGTGCCACGTGGTGTTGCATGTCCTTCTGCTTCCTGCAAAGTGGATCTAAGCTAGGTTGGTCTTTTCCTGATTTTAGGAACAACAACTAGGTCGACTGGATTGCTAAGCCCTTCTGGCTCTTCTTGATGATCTATGGGATGTTCTGAAGAATTGGATGGACTTGAACCTTCTTCCTTGGGAGCTTCATGTTCTTCGTCCTCATCAGAGTCCATAGGAACTTCTTTAGATTTCCAATAGGAAACATTCTCATCAAAGGTCACATCCCTGCTGACTTCAACCTATTTTTTTCTTGGAACATAAATTCTATAGGCCTTTGATGACTCACTATATCCAACGAATATTCCTTTCTTTCCTGAAGGCTCTAGCTTCTTTCTTTTATCTTTAGGTACAGGACAACCAAATATTCTTAAATGTCCAACCTATGGTTTCTGTTTGGTGAATGCTTCTTCAGGAGTCTTGTCTTCCAAAATTCGATGAGGACTTCTATTTTGAATATAGATAGCTGTCATAGATGCTTCACTCCATAGAAACATAAGCAAGTCTTGATCATGCATCATTGCCTTAACAAATTCTTCAATGGTTCTATTCTTTCTTTCAACAACTCCATTTTGTTGTGGATTGTAAGGGACTATCAACTCCCTCTTAATCCCAACTTCTTTACAAAAGGCAACGAGATCCTTGGAAGTATATTCTCCTCTATTATTAGATCTTAGGATCTTGATTTTCTTTCCCTTCAAGTTTTCCACTTCAGCCTTAAATTCCTGAAACTTGTTGAAGACTTCGTCCTTAGTCTTCATGAAGTAAATCCATGTCTTGCGAGAGAATTCATTAATAAAAGTTAAATAGTACAAAGAGCCTCCAAGAGATTTCACTAGCATGGGACCGCACACATCAGAATTAACTAGATCCAAAATTTCCTTGGATCTACTTTTGAGGCTTGGAAGGGGCTTCTTGACATTCTTCCCAAGCGCACATCCTTTACAAACTTCTTCATGTTCTACTTGCAAATCTGGAACACCCGAAACCATTTGTTTTAAAGCAGGCAAATCTCTATAGTGAAGGTGTGCATATCTATTATGCCAAAGTTCACATGTATTGATGTTATGAAACCAGCTCAAGAAAAGATAGAAAAGATAGATCAACGCCTTAGAATTCAGCCTCTTCGAGGAGGCAACCTCCTTTACATTACATAAATGAACAATTCTTGGATGATACAAATGAAAAGACCTCCTTTCTATATATAGGAGTCTAAGGGGTTATAACATAATCAGAGCCGACATAACAATAATAATGTAAGGGCACAATAATAACAATAGTGGGCTTCTATGGGGCACAATAGTAACAATATGGGCACTACATGGATACATCAATATAATAAGTGGGTTATACTAATAACAATAAGGGGTTACACTAGTAGTATAGGGGCCTAACATGCCCCTCTCCTTCAAAAAGTGTTGTCCTCAACGCTTGAGTAGTTCTTGATGCTTCTGTATAAAATTCTTGTCCTCCCATGTGGAATATTCAGCGGATAAGTTCTTCCACTTGATGAAATACTCTGAAATTGATCGATTTCGTAGCTGTCGGGTTCTTGTTTCTGTGACTGCTCCAGGTTCCAATATGATTTTTCCTTCCTCTTCAATTTCTGGCAATATTGCTTGAATTGGGATCTTTTGCAACTTTTGAATAAGTGGCCATACTTCTTCGTCCTTCTTCCATTCATCCCTTGCTTCGTTTATCCAATCTGGTTGGATAATATAAATAGCACAAAACAATGCTTCCACATCCTCATCCTTGAAGAGTCTTCCCATTCGGTAAGGTCGCCATTTTTTAAGTGCATGTAGTATTGCCAACATTTCCTTCTCATAAATAGCTTGCTTGAGATGTAGCAGTAAAAATACCCAATCACCTACATCAAAACATTTTTCACTACGATGTTGATCTACCTGTTGTTTCGTTTGATTTTGCACCGAAGTGGCGTTATCCTTTAAAAGTTGGAGAACTTGCTGTTGATGCTCGATGTGATCTTTCTCTGCTTGAACCTTTTTCTTCTTGATATGTCCTTCTATCTTTTGAGGAGTGTTAATTTCTTCCAGTCCTTTACAAGATATGGTCGGATTCATTTCTTGATGCTCGATGTGATCTTTCACTTCTTGAACATTTTTCTTCTTGATGTGTCCTTCTATCTTGATAGTTTGAGGAGTGGTAATTTCATCCATTGAATTACAAGATATGGTTGGATTCATTTCTTCTTTCTCGATGTGATCTTTCACTTCTTGCACCTTTTTCTTCTTGATATGTCCTTCTATCTTGAGAGTTTGAGGAGTGGTAATTCTTGCCAATGCTTTACAAGATATGGTCTGATTCATTTATTCTTTCTCTGGGGTGGTGTCCTGGCGTATATCCTCTTCTTTTGATGTTTCTTGATCCTTTTCTTCCTCCTCTTCATATTCTATGTAAAATAATTTCTTCTCAGCACACCTATGACCTTTAGTGCATTTGCTATCACAATTGTAACAAAGCCCTTTTTCTCTTTTTTCTTCCAATTGTTGTGGTGTAACCCTTGTAGGTTGTGAAAGGCTGGGAGAAACAACACTTCCATCTTTATAGTTGTGAGGGGTATGCTTCCTGGTTTCCATAATTTTGCTTTCCATTATGTCACAAAGCCCTTTTACTCTTTTCAATTGTTGTGGTGTTGCTCTAAAGAAGGTGTTGCTCTTTGTATCCTCATAATGTGCTATCATTTCCTCCGTGAAAATTGACCACGTAATAAGTTTTTTACGAGAACAAAGCCCTTCATACCATAAAAATTGATCTGGTTCTAAATATGAAGATGCAATACATACCTTTTGTAACAGTTGTACACCATGTAGATCAAAATATTGCTCCATCTGAAGTATCCAATTTACCGGATCCTTGCCATCAAACTTCCTCATCTTGCTTTTTCTTGATTTTAGGAGCTCGACCTTGAAACGACTGTAACTCTGTACTTTCAGATCTTTAAGTTCTGAAATTGTGAACTATAGTAGCCCTCTGTGTCCTCTTTCCAATGCCACCAGTCTGATCCAAATTGGATTCTCTAAGAAAGAGTTATGCACAATCTCCCAAGATGACCTGATTATAGACCTTTCCAGAAGAGCGAAATTGTATGAAGTGCCACGTGTCACTGTTTCAACCTTTAGATCTGAAAAATGCATACAAGAAACTACAGTTTATCCTCTTTCTGTACCTTCTTACGAAATTTCAATCCGATCCCTAGAGAGAAAGTTATGACGATTTTCCCCAGTTCACCTGTTTTGAATGTAATTCAGGAGTCTGCAAAAAGACCAACTTCCTCAGATCATATCTCCGAAAATATCGCGCGAAAAGCTTTGAAATTTGGACCGAAGGTTCAGTGCGATTTCTTCTCAAATGGGTTTTTTTTGCGACTTCTGAAACGTCACAGAAAAAAAGTTATATCGAAAATGCCACAATGACCTGTTTGGAGCAGCAAAACCCTAGAATCTAAAGCTCTGATACCAAATGTTATGAAACCAACTCAAGAAAAGATAGAAAAGATAGATCAACGCCTTAGAATTCAGCCTCTTCGAGGGGGCAACCTCCTTTACATTACATAAATGAACAATTCTTGGATGATACAAATGAAAAGACCTCCTTTCTATATATAGGAGTCTAAGGGGTTATAACATAATCAGAGCCGACATAACAATAATAATGTAAGGGCACAATAATAACAATAGTGGGCTTCTATGGGGCACAATAGTAACAATATGGGCACTACATGGGTACATCAATATAATAAGTGGGTTATACTAATAACAATAAGGGGTTACACTAGTAGTATAGGGGCCTAACAATTGATGTCATTATGTACTAATGCTTGAGCAAGTTGTTTCAAGAGTCTATACAACCTTCCTTCACAAACTCCAATTACTCTAGCAGAATCTATACTAGATCCCTTAGGCCATACAAGAACTTTGCCATCAACAAATGCTACTCTATCTCCCTTATCTTCCAAGCATGAAATGGAAACCAAATTCTTTTTCAAACTTGGTACATATAGTATGTTGCTAAGATGAATGTTTTCACTTGATTCTAGCTCAATGGAAGTCTTCCCAACGCCTTTTATTGCATAACTGTTGTTGTCTCCAAGTTCTACCTTTTGGGATAGTCTCCCTTCCATTAGACTTGTGAGGTTGTCACGATCTCCTGTCATGTGTCTTGAGGCACCACTATTTGCTAGCTAGAAATCTTTGCTATCTGCAATAGAACCTGTAAGAGAAAAAAAATAAAAGAAATCTTTAGGCTTAGTAACCTTATGTTTCACAATACCTAAGAGATGATTCTTTGCAAGGAGGAAATCAATCCTTGTTTTCCAAGCCCTAAAGTTTGTATGTTAATTTTAGGTATGTTCTATGCTAGAGCAATTTATTTAATTTTTCACAGTTTGCAATCACATCAGCATTAACATAAACTGCAGATAGAACATAAATATAAATCGCAGAAGACAAGCTAAGACAAGAGGACACAAGATGTGGCGCTAGCCAAGGACAAACCCCAATGTGGGGAAACCCTTGATCAATTCTTCTTTTATGTTCTTCAAAGTTCAGCAGAGAAAGTGAGAGAGATAGTACATTTACAACAGAAGTCAACCCTTTGACTTATCTAGATCAGAGCATAGATCATCTCTTGTAACGATGATACATGAGATCAGTTGAAGACATTCTGCTTCAACCGATTCTCCAAGATGACGGCTTCACTTATCGTTGCGTTGCATTTCGTCCATTTGCTGCACTTTACTGTGTAGCACCATCATGCTGCATCATGCATCATTATGCTGCTCATGATCACTATGTTGCCCATACATCATGCTGTCCATACATCATGTTGCCTATGATCTCATCTATCATGCTGCCCGTGATCATTATGCTTCATGCTGCGCATGCATCATGCTGCCCGTTCATCATGCTGCCCATGATCTCATACATCATGCTGCCCATGCATCATATCATCATACATCATTATGCTGCTCATACTCATGATCTCATTCATCATGATGCTGCCCATTATGACAGTAACTTTCAGCCTTGCTAACAACCCTTCAAGCCTTAAGGCTGCCTTATGTGCCACGTTGTCACCTACAATACTCAAGGGTTTACATGCTGTCCACTACCTCACGCTGTCAACAGGCTTCAATTAGTATAATGACAATTTCATTTCAATGCTTTGGCCCAGAACGTAAGATGCGTTCTAGCTGCATATATCTTGACAGCGTATATGGTGCTCTCCATGCGTATGACAACGTTATTCTCATGACTGCGTATAAGGTTTCATAATTGCATATATATGTCTCTATCAACAACGAATTAGGGTCTTCATGTAGTTGTGCGTTTGCTTCATTGCTGCGTATATTACATGCATTCTAGACAGCATATAGAGTCTTCTCTTCTACATCATTTAGGGCTGGCTGTAGTTTAGGGTTACATAGGGCTGTAGTTCACCATTGCGTTCATATTACAGTGGCTACCTTCATATTACTGTGGCTACCTTCATATTACTGTGGCTACCTTCATATCTGCGGTTACCCTTCATATTACTGCGGCTACCCTTTGTGACCTGTGTGGACAGCGTATTAGTATCAGCGTTTAGAGTATGGTAAGATATCCCTTAACTGCGGCTGTGGATAGACCCTTCTTCTTGCTGCGTGTTGCTTCTGCATTTAAGATCTAGGGCATTATTTGCACATAGGCCAGCGTATCCTCTATGTGTTTTTCCTTCTCCAAAAACCCAAGACGTGGAGAGGAGATCACACATGAAGAGGATGAGTATATCAAATGATTTCAAGTCCTCTATATTTATACTAAAACGTGGATGGTGAATAGACACGTCTATTGGGCTTCTGAGCCTACTCAAGTTGCTGGCCGACTTGACAATTTGATTTATAACATAAATAAATTCATAACTTCATAAATACTTATCGGAATCGAATGATCTTTAGATCAATCCTACACCTCTCGATGAGAGGGATCCAATAAAAATATCAGCTGCCATAAATAAGATGACCCACATGGAGTTTGGCCCTAGTTGCCAATTTTAACACTCCCTCCCAACTAGGGAAAACTCCTTCCGCTGATCCATATGTCTGCCTGTACTATCTCTACCATCAGTGCCCTGCACTGCTCTGCTCAGCTCTGCTGGCTTTGCTGGCTCTACTCTGCTCTGCTTAGTTCTGCTCAACTCTGCTAGCTCTGCTCAGCTCTGCTCAACTCTGCTGGCTTTGCTCTGCTCAACTTAGCTTTGCTGAACCATGAGAAGAAGAATTAATCGAGAATGTGTCATACCATTCTCCACTAACCCGAAGTCAGTCTCAGAGTGCGTACCACTGGTCCCAGACCAGTCTCAACCGACCCAAAGTCAGTGTCATAGTGGGTACCACTCCTACTACTGGACCCAGACCAGTATCATCAATCTCAGGGAGTGTACCACTGGTCCCAGACCAGTCTCAACCGACCCGAAGTCAGCGTCATAGTATGTACCACTCTCACTGGTCCCAGAAGTATCATCAGTTTCAGAGAGTGTACCATTGGTCCCAGACCAGTCTCAACCGACCCGAAGTTAGCGTCATAGTGTGTGCCACTCTCATTGGTCCCAGACCAGTATCATTGATCCCAGATCAATGAAGGTCATCCTAGCATAGGGAGTATGGTAGATACAACGATGCGTCCATCGGTACTACTATGGTCCCTATCCTCATTTCCCTGCTCATTGATCAGATGAGAGGTACTTCCCATGAGTCCCGGATTGCATGGGTAGGATGCCTCGACAGGAGAACTAATCAATCCTGTCCTCACAGAAGAACTAATCATCTTGCTACACAATCACCATGGAGAACACATCATCCAGGCCTCACAGGAGAGCTAATCATCCTGCTACATAATCGTCATGGAGAACACATCATCCAGACCTCACAGGAGAACTAATCATCCTGCTACATGGTTGTCATGGAGAACACATCATCCAGACTTCACGAGAATTAATCATCATGCTACATAGTTGTCATGGAGAACACATCATCCAGGCTTCACAGGAGAACTAATCATCCTGCTACACAGGAGAGCGAATCATCCTGTCCCACAAGAGAGCGAATCATCTTGTCCCACAAGAGAGCAAATCATCTTGTTCACAGGAGAGCGAATCATCTTGTCCCACAAGAGAGCAAATCATATTGTGCCAGTGCGCACCACCAGGGGAGGGTGAGTCACCCTGTGGTTGTATGTTGCTCCAGTAAGAACCGGAAGCCCCCAGAGCTCCCAGAGTTCAATGTATGCAACATGTAGGACCCTTTTACAAGGGTCTCTCGACGACTCCAAGTCGTTCGGGAAAATCACAAATTTGATCTTTCCCCGGGGCTCTGACAAAGTGTAGCGACTTGTACATCATCTCAGTGCGATGGAGCCTCCTTGCTCATCGACTTACCATATCCCAGATAAGGCAGTATCTGATGTCTATCTGCTGGAGCAATCATTGAATACTGGATTCCTCAGTAATCGAATCCCACCTCTGGTT
Source organism: Pinus tabuliformis (assembly GCA_031772625.1). NCBI lineage: Eukaryota > Viridiplantae > Streptophyta > Pinopsida > Pinales > Pinaceae > Pinus > Pinus tabuliformis. The sequence goes on from CM062816.1 coordinate 671,325,766, forward strand.
GTCATAGAGAATCACAGTGGTATTCATCATGTGTACTCACTGAAGAGTTTCCATAACCAGGCAACTTCATACGAGGTCATACTCGTAGGTATGTATCCGGTCTCAGTGGTACTTATAACAACCGACTTCTGCTTCCTGCTCATCCATGATGTCGAAGCAGAATCCAAAGAGAACCAGCACTGAGATGTGCTCTAGGTTTCTTCCACACTGCCTGCCCAGCCAACATTCGAATAATCATGCAGTTTCATATTTTCGGCAGTGTATCTCAATCCATGAGAGATTGTGCCCTGAAGACATCTCAGAAGATTCTTGGCACCAATCCAGTGAGGCTCAACCAAATATGAGCTCCCCGTGCTAACTACAAAACATATGTCTGGAATCCAACTCCCTCTTACTTCTGCAAATGAGAGGGTCTGCACTTGTCAGAAATAGTTCGTCTACATAAGGTGCTGGTATGAGAGGTCTATCATCCACAACCTTCGGATAATGGTTTGGATTGGTTTCACTCCTAGTGAATCTCAACTTCATCAAACAGCTATCAATCCTCTCATACTACACCTGGGGTGTTTTGCTTCAAGCCATAGAGGGCTTTCTTCCACCTGTATACATGAGATTCCCGTTCATGAATCTCAAACTCCACGGGTTGTTCCAAACTTGTGGTCCTGCTACATGAGGGGAATGGTCCCCTTGTAAGATTTTCCTTCGGTACATCTCAGACATGTACCTTCATGCTCTTTTTGAATTCAGGCATCCCGGTCACCATCTGACTCACAGACCTCCGGTGCTGAGTCAATGGACATGGTCCCTAGTGGACTTGATACACCTTGAACTATAAAACATCTTTGAAAAATCTATTTTCAAACACGAACCTTTCCATCGATGAGTGCCACCCTGAAACCTTTGACTTCCATTTCCGAGATGGACACCAAGTTCTTCTTGTGATCAGGTACTTAAAAGAGATTCTGGGGTTCCTTGCTTTCTTTGAAGAGTCGACCATTTCCTTGATGACCTGCATTACTTATCATTCCTCTGATCATTGAAGATGTCCCTGGAATGATTATTATCTTCATCAAGAGATGTGTCCCTGTCCTTCGGACACTCCTTCGCATGATGGCCGAACTTATTGCAACCAAGGCATCTGCCTTTCCTTCCACCCTTAGATCCGAACTTCCCAATGAAGTGATCTTTAAGTAGGCCATCAGAAACTTCTGTTGCGCCATTTTGATAATATTCTCTACTTTGGTGATTGCTCTTTCACTCTTGCTTGGGCATTGTCTTCACCTCAGCTCTGATACCATGTTAATTTTAGGTATGTTCTATGCTAGAGCAATTTATTTAATTTTTCACAGTTAGCAATCACATCAGCATTAACGTAAACTGCAGATAGAACATAAATATAAATCGCAGAAGACAAGCCAAGACAAGAGGACACAAGATGTGGCGCCAGCCAGGGACAAACCCCAATGTGGGGAAACCCTTGATCAATTCTTCTTTTATGTTCTTCAAAGTTCAGCAGAGAAAGTGAGAGAGAGTACATTTACAACAGAAGTCAACCCTTTGACTTATCTAGATCAGAGCATAGATCATCTCCTATAACGATGATACATGAGATCAGTTGAAGACATTCTGCTTCAACTGATTCTCCAAGGTGACGGCTTCACCTATCGTAGCGTTGCATTTCGTCCATTTGCTACACCTTACCGTGTAGCACCATCGTGCTGCATCATGCATCATTATGCTGCTCATGATCACTATGCTGCCCATACATCATGCTGTCCATGATCTCATACATCATGCTGTCCATACATCATGTTGTCCATGATCTCATCTATCATGCTGCCCGTGATCATTATGCTTCATGCTGCCTATGCATCATGCTGCCCATGATCTCATCTATCATGCTGCCCGTTCATCATGCTGCCCATGCATCATATCATGATACATCATTATGCTGCTCATACTCATGATCTCATTCATCATGATGCTGCCCATTATGACAGTAACTTTCAGCCTTGCTAACAACCCTTCAAGCCTTAAGGCTACCTTATGTGCCACGCTGTCACCTACAATACTCAAGGGTTTACATGCTGTCCATCTACCTCACACTGTCAACAGGCTTCAATTAGTATAATGACAATTTCATTTCAATGCTTTGGCCCAGAACGTAAGATGCGTTCTAGCTGCATATATCTTGACAGTGTATATGGTGCTCTCCATGCGTATGACAACGTTATTCTCATGACTGCGTATATGGTTTCATAACTACATATATATGTCTCTATTGACAACAGATTAGGGTCTTCATGTAGCTGTGCGTTTGCTTCATTGCTTCGTATATTATATGCATTCTGGACAGCGTATAGAGGCTTCTCTTCTACAGCATTTGGGGCTGGTTGTAGTTCATCACTGCGTTCATATTACAGCGGCTACCTTCATATTACTGCGGCTACCTTCATATCTGCAGTTACCCTTCATATTACTGCGGCTACCCTTTGTGGCCTGTGTGGACAGCATATTAGTATCAGCGTTTAGAGTATGATAAGATATCCCTTAACTGCAGCTGTGGATAGACCTTTCTTCTTGCTGCGTGTTGCTTCTGTGTTTAAGATCTAGGGCATTATTTGCACATAGGCTAGCGTATCCTCTATGTGTTTTTCCTTCTCCAAAAATCCAAGACGTGGAGAGGAGATCACACATGAAGAGGATGAGTATATCAAATGATTTCAAGTCCTCTATATTTATACTAAAACGTGGATGATGAATAGACACGTCTATTGGGCTTCTGAGCCTACTCAAGTTGCTCGCCGACTTGACAATTTGATTTATAACATAAATAAATTCATAACTTCATAAATACTTATCGGAATCGGATGATCTTTAGATCAATTCAACACCTCTCGATGAGAGGGATCCAATAAAAATATCAGCTGCCATAAATAAGATGACCCACATGGAGTTTGGCCCTAGTTGACAATTTTAACATTGTAGCTCCTTCCAATTTGTTTTCTGCCTTCATATAGGAACCTATAGTCATAGATAAGCAATTAGATTGTAGATGAGGTCTTCAAGGCTCTTCCTTTTACAAGTATTATTCAAGAGTGATCTCAATTTCCTTTCCTTCACCAAAGCTCTGATACCATGTTGATTTTTCAAGTGCAATGGATACAAGCACTAATTTCTAGAATACTAATAATTACTTCAAATGATGTAGATCTTCTTTTAACAATTCTAATTTATCATTAAGCAATTACACTTCAGAAATTCAACCATAAAAGCACAAGGATAGTAAAGATCACAATGCACAAAGAGAACACAAGATTTACCTTGGGAAAACCCACTTGGGGGAACACATAGCAACCTTTTCCTTAGAGAAATTCTTCAGCTCAACAAGAGATACATCTAATGCAACTAGTCAACTATGAGGTCAAATTGACCAACAAGACTATGGCCAAACCTGGTCAAATAACTCTCTTGTCAAGTCAAACTTTTGCCCTCTTTGATCTGCCTAGGCCAAATTTAGGTGTCCTAGAATATGCCCAGAAACTCGGCCCTGCTGCTCAGAACAATCTGCCCAGAATTTCGGCCCTGCTGCCCAGAACAATTTGCCCAGAATTTCAGCCCTACTGCCCAGAATTTCGGCCCTGCTGCCAAGAAACTCACACTGCTGCCAAGAAACTCACACTGCTGCCTAGAAACTGCCCAGAAAGTCACACGTGCAAAGTCAAGAAAGTCAAGAGAGAGAGAAATAAATGCTAGAGATGAATTCGTCCTTCTTCTCCTTCGCTTGGATGCCCTTAAATTGCCTTGTCTTTTGAGAAGTCGAATGGTGTCTTAAGGAGGAAGTCTGATGCTCTTTATATAGTGATCTGCCTGTCCGAATGGGTGTGTGTCTTCATTGGGGCCAATTTGACTTGAGGGAGGGCTGACTTGACAAGTTTGGAGCCAAAAATTCAAAATTCAAAATTTTCTTTTTTAAATCCGACAGGAAGAACATGTCTTATAATAATTCTTTCAAGGACTAAACAATGAAAATGACACAAAGAACATGTCTTACTGTTAAAACTGGCAACTAGGGCCAAATTCCACCTTGGGACAGCTCATTTGTGGAGATGATGATTGCATTGGATTCCTCTTTTTGAGAGGTCGAAGATTGATATAAAGATCATCTCATTTGGACAAGCAGAAGTGTGATTTTGAATTTATTCCATCACATGTATGAATTGTTCAGGTTGGCTTCAGCTTAATGTAGGCTCAAGAAGCCCAATGGATGTGTCTCTTCACCCACAACACAGTGTATAAATAGAAGAGACCTCACACCTCTTTTGGACATTATTCACTCACAAATTCTTCTCTCTCTTCATCAGATTGGTTCGTGTAGCTTGGGATTCTGCTCTCTCTCTCTCTCTCTCTCTCTCACATGTGCATCTAGGAGGACAGATTTTCTAGGTTAAAATAGAACCAAAATTTCAGATTGTTGACTAGCGTTGACTGAGGCTGTTTTCACTGAATTTGACTGCGGTTTTAAGGGCAAAATTTCACTTTCTTAAGGCCGCATTGATTGGCACGGAAATTGAGAAGTTTGGGGTTGCTTGACTTGCGTTGACCATAGGGTTGACTTCTGTTTGACCAGAGTTTGTGGGACTATTGGGGGTCTAAGTTGCATTGAAATGGATACGGGGTTTGAAACGGATATGACAAATTTTCAAAAAATCTGGATATGATACAACAAGGAAATGACACACACACACACACACACACACACACATATATATATATGAATTTCATATTACCATTCATCCTTTAGAATCTAGATTCTATATCTAAAAATAAATAATTATTATCATTATTTCAACATAAACATATCGTCATCATCAATTCAGCATAAATATTGTCATCATCATTAGTGATTATTATAACATTCAACATATTGTCATCATCATTAGTAATGTAATAAAATATGTTACAGCCTAAGTAGCAGGAAACGCTGGGCAGGGGTCCGTTTCCGTACGGAAACGAAACGGAAACGGGTTTCCCCGTACCATACGGCGTGGAAACGAGTTTCCGTCCGTACGGGCGCGTTTCCCGAGATGGAAACGCGCCCGTACGGACGGAAACTCGTTTCCACGCCGTACGGGCCCCGTTTCCTGTAAAAAAGCACTTGTTTTTAAAAAAAAAAAATTTCCTAATTAGTAAGGAGGGCATATCAAAGAGAGCAAGATGAGGCGGATGGTACTAAGAGGAGGCATGATGAGCATACTCAGGCTACATCTAACGTTGAGCCAAGGATTGTAGTTGAAGCAAGAAAGAGGAGAGGTGGTCTGGGTCACAGTCAAGAACATGAACAAGCAGCACCCAAACATACCAGAGGCTCAGGGGCATCCCAATCAGTTCAGGATAGCAGAATTGCTAGATTGGTGAATGTGCAAGCAAGAGAAGAAGCTGATTCCAGAGTTGCCAGGTGCATTTATGCATGTGGTATCCCATTCAATGTTGTTCGCTCTCCTTACTGGCAAGATATGTTGAGGGCAGTTAACAAAGCTCCTCAAGGGTACAAGGGGCCCAACTATGAGAAAGTCAGAACCCAGCTTCTCAAAAATGAGAAGGAACTTGTGGAGGACGTTTTAGCTCCAATTCGTTCTTCCTGGAGTAGCTCTGGGGTTACCATAGTCTCAGATGGTTGGACAGATATGAGGCGCAGACCATTGATAAATATCATTGCTCATGAGTAAATGTGATCATTGTGATGTAAATTTAATCTTAATGTTAAAATGTTTAAGTAAATGTATCATTAATGCTTTATGATTGCAGTCTTGCACATATATATATTAATAATTTTTAAATGTTTTTAATATATATATATATATATATTATTATATATATTTGCGTTTCCCCGTTTCCAAAATTCGGGGAGGTCGCGTTTCGTTTCGCTTCCGCGTTTCGTGTCGCTTCCCCGTTTCCCCGTTTCGTGCAACTTAGGTTACAGCCTTTGTGCTTTCGGGTCCAACTCCTTCAAAGAATGTGTCATGCATGGCAGATGGTATCTATCTTCCCTGCATGGCAATTACAAGGCCCATGGGATCATTGGGATATTCCGTCAAGACCTATTTGAACATTGCAATCTTGTCAATGTCAGCTTGGTCTTTTGACTATATGTAGGCAAAAGATTGGCTAGAGAAGATTTGTTATATTGGAGGGATTTATGAAATCAAGAGCAAAATCAATGACAATTAACAAAACCTTAACCAAACTGAAAATTAATCGCTCAAATAAATCTCTTTATGAAGCAAACCCTTCTGTTTGCATTTTTGAACATCTATCTTTTTTTGAGTAGTAAGAATCCTTGATAAATATATGGAGTGTTGTTGTTTCTAAAGATTTAGAAGAGATGTTATGAGACTGTGTTTATAGTGAGTTTATTTGCAAATCTGATTTCTTCATTTTTATTATTTATTTATGGCTATACAAATTTTCACGCTTTTTAACATTTTTACGGTGGATTGCGATCACAATTTTCACGGATACAAAAAATTTAAAACCCTTGGAAACGTATCCAATTCCAAATCCGAAGTTTCCGATTTTTTGAAACGACACAAAAATGTTTTTACAGCTTTTTGGACAAGGATCGTGTCCAGCAAATTCCTCAGGTGTTTCTGGTAACTTAGTTTTGGGTTGACTTTGATCTTTGCTGGAGGCCGAATTGGACTACCTTTGATCGACCTTCAAAGGAGGTGTTTTGCTGCTGATTTGACCAACGTTGACTTTTTGGTTAGGGCTGAAGTTTGACTGCAAAATTTGACAGGGTTGATTTGACTTTGTATTGGGTTAGTCTATTTGACTTTTGTACTCTCTCTCTCTGCTGAACTATTGAATAATAATAAGAAGATTTGATCAAAGGGTTTTCCCCACATTGGGGGTTTTCCCTGGCATCCGCCAAATCTGGTGTCCTCTTGTCTTGGCTTGTCTTCTGCATTTATTTTATGTTCTATCTGCAATTACTGTCAATGTGTTTAATGGTTAATGTGATTGCTACTGGAAATAATTGGAAAATGTTATTGGGTTGCTAAGGAACATTGAAGTAAACTGTGCTAAGTATAGAACATACCATTGTTATCTAAAATTAACACTTACAAATTCATTATACATTACAAGAGCTAAAATATAAATAATGAAGACTGAGCATAGCTACAAAATTCAGTAGGCATATGGGGTCTGATGATCAAATATCTCCATCAATAGGGGTTGGCCCCTCAATATCGACTCCAAACATGTAACACTTAACATTAAAAACCTCCATGAAAAATGTGAGCAATACCCCAAATGCAAGGATACTCAGCTCCAAATCCTCAAAATATACAAATGGGTTCTTCCTAGCTTCTTCCAAATGGATGTGCAGGTCCACAATGATCAGGTCTTCAGTAAAGCTATGAGCAAAGATCCCTGAAAAAAGGGAAAGAACCCTCCACTTCAGCTCCCAAATCCAAGTCATGGTAGATTGTGCAACCAACAAAACCACTTCTCATGGTACATGTGGCATCCAAAGTGGACAAGTTGGCTTCCAATCAAACTGTGTTTAAGGTTAGCCTAGTCAGAACTCTTTTTTTTTAAAGGGTGTCTTATCATACATATATGTATAGGCGCCTTCAAACATATATTATAACATCCATCTGCTCCGCTTTCCTCTGGTTACCTTCATGTTGAGAACTCATCCACTGCATTCAGTAAGGAGTCGAGTTTCAGGGAATTGAGCGTTCCCATAAAGATGATCTTTGTGAATATAAGCTTCCATTCAGAGAACCTCAAGAGGCACCGAGTGAAGCCAAAAACTAAGAGAAGATCTGGTTCTGGTCCTTCACACCCAGCTGCTTCCTATCGTCTGTTGATATCAGCCTTTGTCATCTTTAAATATATGTGCTGTCTATCTGAATTAATCTGCAGAGTATTTGCATGGATATATCTGGCAGCCTTGCAATACCCTCTTTCCATCACAGATAAAAAGGAGTTCTATCGTCATTATTGACCGTTCTGTAATTTGAGATTTGCATGTCCATTTTTCATGCTCCTCCCATGTGCTGACTAAACATATCTGTGTGTTTAGATTACCCAATGTCTTCTCAAGACTCCTCTTAGATTGCTTCAATAGCCCTTCCATAGTGATAGAAGCCCCAACTCCCTAGTACTCTAGAAAAACATTCAATTTTCCAGCTCCAACTGGAAGGACACTCCAATGCCATAGCACCACCCTACCACCCTGAAGTGTTTTCAGGCTCCAACCTGAAGGTAACTTTAATTACCTGCCTAGCACCACCCAGCCAACTTGAAAATAATATTGAGTTTTATACAGTACTGTGGACTCTTGTTCCCATACCAGGGAAATGGTCCACTTAGAACGAATTTCAATAAGCCCTTTTCACCAATATCCTTCAAATGTATGATGATCTTCAGACAATGATACCCTTATTAATGAATTGCAAAACTCGACTGCACACATACCTCTGCTGCTGCCTCTGTTCTCAATATTCTGAATCTTGTCTTTGAAGCCCTAATCAGACCCCTTACTGTGCTGCAAAACAATCTTACTGACAGGTGCTGCTACAGGAGATGAAGTTCCAACAAGTAGTTATTGCACAACTTAAATGATGAAACCCTTATATTATTTCAAACCCTTTCTGCTGAAGGCTTGTTTACTGTGGCCAAAGTGTTGATGTCACTGCCTCTGATCAATCCTTCTTTGCATCAACCACAACTGTACTGCTCCAATTCTTACTGAATTAATTTGATAACATATCTTCAACATTCTATCTTCAGTCCTCAGTCTGTTGAAAGATGTATAAACAAAAGCTACTTAACAATTGTAACCCATACCTCTTTAGTTGTTGACCGTTGTACCATTCTTCATATTATAAGATTGACTGTTGCTTGCAAAGAGGTTGGCCTAATTTCTTTGATCTGGAGCTGTATGCAGTGTCACATATGCAGGATTAATACATCTGTAAAAGTGCCTCATAACTTGAACAGCGCAAAGGAGATATGCCAACATGAATAATTAGTTGCTTGATAGGACTGTAGAAAATAGGGCTTGAAAAGTAGACTGACATTCTTCAAATTATATTATTGTGATGCTTCGGTTAGATTCTCCATAAAGTTGCCAAATAAGACTGCAAGGATTGCCCTATAATTGCAAGAATGAACTGTCTCTTGTGTTTAGAAATTAGGCCGACAGGAACCCAGCCTTCAAGTGATGCATGCTGATCAACAGAGATGATGCCATTCAGAATACTTCTCGAGTTTGTAACGATAATGGATCCTAATCAAATGATGCTTTTCTGCATAATGCTTGCGACAAGGAGGTATGCTGAGAGTGATAAGAAAGCTGCCACAGTAGATAAGGCTGCAGAAGTGATGCACTCAAAGATTAGTTTGAACTTCTTATAATCAATGTTTTAAGAGACTTCCGAATTGCACAGATGATAATTCCAGGCCATAGAGAATACATCAAGGAATCTGTACCCTATGCTTCCATTCCTGCTTCAGATCGAGCCCTAATATGAGTTGCAGACTTGATTTTGAGGGCCGCAAACTTGAATTATATCTATAACAAGCCTTAGTTGATGAAGCCGCAGAACCGGTGAGGTTTCTTTACTGTAAAGGCACAGCTTTTGATGCCCTAATGAGGGCCGAATAGTTATTCCTTCAATCCAACAAAAACCTCAGAAAATGAAGCCCTAAGGAGGGCAGAAAAGGTTGTGCTACTTTTTTAATCAAATGAGCTTTTGATAGCCCAGAACCTCAGTCTTCCTAAAACCAACCTAAAACAAGACTCAAAAACCCTCTCGTCTGATCTGTCTATTTCTCCACAGGGGCTGAATAGAAATTCAGAGCTTAATCACTAGAATATTGCGGTAAAGTGCATACTTGAGGAAGGAGGATACATGCCTTCTTATATTTTTTGGAGGGGTTTCCATAAGGCAACCGAATTCCCTTTTTGGAGGGAGAAATTTGAACTTTAAATTAAGTTTGTAGAGGGAAAACTCCTCTGGGGTTTTTAAATTCAAAATATCTTTAGGACCAAAACCCCTTCATTAGATACACGAATTAAAATTAAATTTTGAAGGCCCTTTAGAGTAATCCTTTTGCAATATCCTTATTTGTTGGAGAAGAGACATATGGCTTGACTTTTTGACATGGTCAAAATAGAGCTGCCACCTTGTTAACCTTTGGGGTTTTGCCCACAAATTTGGTCCTTCAATTTCAATCAAGCGTAACTTACAAACCGTGAAGGCTCTCGTGACGTGCCATATACCACCAGAAACAGCTCGACGAGGAGAATCCATCAAGGATGATCTTGACACGAAAAACCATGAATTGCCATGTCATATTAGTCGACAAAAGAAGGGGCATCTTCTGGTGCTGCTTGGGTTGACATCAATGACAACCTTATATCAGCACTTACAAACTTTGAACATTTCAACTTCAATTTCTTTGCTTTCTAACACCACACCCACAATTTGAGGTTTATTTCTTTGTGAAGCCCTAGATTTTATTTAAAAGATTCCTTGGCAAACAAAAGGGACCATGATTTGTTAATAATATTTGCAATATAGCCAATGCTAATGAATATCAAGTGAAGAATATGCCAGCGGAACAAGGCCAAAAAATAAAATATTCCATATTTCTCTCCCTCCTGTCGTCTTTACAGGTGTACCCTGAATAAGTTCTGCTGAGTAAGCTGTGTCTTTGGCTTGCAATGACATATCCATGATAAGATCAGGAGTAGACTATTTCAAATTTCAATGCCAATAGAAGTATGTTTAGTTTTCTATCTGTCTGTGACTCTTTGGCTTGCAATGACATATCCATGATAAGATCAGGAGTAGACTATTTCAAATTTCAATGCCATTAGAAGTATGTTTAGTTTTCTATCTGTCTGTGACTCTGTAATATGTATGCCCAACACAAACCAACTCTATTGCCTGCTCCATATCCCCCTAAATTATTTATGATAAGTGCCAGAGCTTCTCTGCTCAACCTGTTGGAAATCTACCACAGGGACCGTACCGTATTTAAACAAAGAATGATGCTTGTGTCAGCACCCTTTACCATATATAAATATGCATTCTTCTAAGGGATATGTATAGGTTGTGTTTCCAACTTCATCATGACCATCCTCAAAGGATGACTTCCGGGTCCTAAAATTTTTTCAGACCAAAATGGTGGATAATGCACCTGATTCTTTCCTGTTTTCCCTTGGTGAGGTTCATCTTCAGGGTAATTTGATATTCAGCCATGGATTCCAGAACCTCCCTTGAAATTTGATATTTTATGTGGTTATTTTCAGGTTCTGATTGATTGCACTCCTTTATGATGGATTCCTCTGCTTTCAGCTTGTCCAGAGATTCCGACAGGTGGTTTGCAGCTGTTTTCAACATAAGGAAGTCCATGAAAATGTCATGGATGTCATTCACAGTCCCTCCTCACTTCCTTACAATCTCTTTTTCTACTCTCCTGCCAATGCATTGACACTAGGCCTCCCTCTTTGCCTTGATGGGAAGCAGGATTCTTGCTTAGACTCCTTTCTACTACTCTCTCCCATCAGATTGCAGCCTGCTGGAAAGCTCATCACAAAGAGAAATAATGCAGATTATGAAACTTGACTCTTTCCCATCAGGTTGCAGCCTGCTGGAAAGCTCATCACAAAGAGAAATGATGCACATTGCAGATTATGAAACTTGAGAATGGAATGAGACAGATTATGGGACTTCATATAAATTTAATTTGGGGCGGTCATTCATTCATCATTCACAAATTCCAAGCACATTCCCCACAGAGAAGGACCATATTATCTAATTTTCCATCGACAGAGACAATTCAGATTGCAATATGGACTGTTGCAGAAAGAAACCCACGAGCTGATACAAGACAGTCTCTAAGATTGTTGCTGGGGCTAGAGTTCTCTGTTTTCTCATTAGAAAGGTCGAGGAACTGCAGTTTTTCGAAGGCCAAATCACCATAGACTGCGAGAAAAGCCTCTCACAAGAGCAAATAGAGGAGCTGAAGAAGATCTTCGCGAGGTTCGATCTCGAGTCAGAAGCCTGAGATTATATGTTCCGCTGGTTATGAACTCCGATATATGCATTCCTCATTCACCGTTGACAGAGAGAGCACGCGATTATTCTCTGTACGCTGGTTTGTGCGTTGAATTCTGTGATGTCACTGGTCAATACAGTGTTGATGCGTTGGAATGTAGCCTTGAAGACCTGCTGGTATGTCAAATGCGTTGAAGCCCATTGATTGAAGCCCTGCTCGTCAAATTTTACAAAGAAGTTATCAAAATCGTTCAAAGACGTGGAGGAGTCATCCAGCTAACTAAATGGCATAATACCACCTATTTTTTTGTGAAACTTGACACAGTCCACAGACATGTATATTGCGGGATTCTCAAAATTGAGTGGTGGCCAGTAAATGCACATGACATAATCTTAGTCGTTCTACGAGCTTGTTCTGATGAAGCGGGCAATACATGGGCAGAGTATGCGTGGTTTCAACCATAATAACAGAGTTAAAAATTATAATTGCGAAGATATGAGTGCATTCGGTTTACAAAATGGTCTTATCTATCTTCCGGCTTTGAAAATTGAATAGTAATGTTTTGACAACGGCACTCACTATTTGAAGGCAGTTTTCAGATTGTTATAATGTAACTCATTTCTCAGCAATGAACATGGTGAAGTATATATGTGTATGGGTTTACATGTGCGTTGGGTTCATTCATGGTCTATATGTGTTGGTTCATATTAAATGTTTGAGCATGAGTTAGGTGCTGGAGTGTGAGTTTAGTGGAGTTGATAAGTTTTGTAGAGATTGATGAAATATGTAACTAGGTTCGGTCTTCATAATGACATATGTGATCTTAATGTTATGTATCTGATGTAATGAGAAAAATAAATTTATTATTGTTGCTCTTGAGGCATGGGTTTCATGCTCAAGGAAATTTATTTTATAGGTCAAGCTCCCATTGAGAAATTTTTTGTATAGTCAAATATGTCAAGAAAACCCTCCAAGACCTTGTCACAATGTCACATCAAGTAGGCCATCAAAGGAGTACAAGTCGGTCTGCCTAAGAAGATCAAGTTGACTTATTAAGGCCCAGAAGAAGCCTATAAATGAGCAACCTCGACCTCACTTGGAGGGGAAATACAATCACCCAAGAAATTCGATCAAGACAAAAATAGAATAATAAAAAGGAAGCCAAAATACTTAGCAGAAGAGAGGAGAAAGATAACGATGTTTTGGACTGTCTTTTGGGCTCAAACTGTTCACATGTGCGAAAGTGACAAATTCTCATGTACTACAGCAAAAAAGGGCATTACAGTTATCATCACTAGCCGATTTTTGGGATAAAAGAGGTCTCCTTCTCAAGTCGAGTTGACAAGGAAGAAAAGTGAAGACAAGCGAAAAAGATAGAAGACAAAGTTGTCCATGTTTTGATCACATGGGTTGTCCTAGGGTTTATGAAGAAGAGATTGAAAATTGTAGGTCAGAAGACGTCGAAAGTTACAAGTCAAGGAGCATGTCCAAACTTATGATGTAAAGAAGAGACTTGGGTTGACTTTGTTAAAAGTCAAGTTCTTCAAGAAGAATTGTGACTTGGTCTTGGAGGCGTGTCATTTGATCAAGGGTCATAGGTCTTGGAATTTGTCAATTGAAGGTTTATAAGAAGAGAAGAATTCTTGTGGGTTTTCCTCTCAGTTGGAGAGGTTTTGGCCCTGGCTGATCGCCTACATCTTGTGTCCTGTTGTCTCATTGTTCTTTAATGATTTGGTAGCTATTTGATGATGAAAACATTAAATATAATCAAGACAAAGAAGAAGCTAATTAAGATAAGTAAAAATACTTCAAAAACCATTATCAAGAGAAGAGAAATCACCTAACTTGTTGCCCCCCTTAGATTTCTCAACATGGTATTAGAGCTAAGGTAGCAAGATAAAGAAAGACAACTTGAAGAGAGGCATCAAAAGGAGTATCAAGAAAAGTCAAGGCATCAAAGAGAACATTGAATCTTCAAGAATGCTTAAGGGTCGAGTTCAAGAAGAAAGCTTGATAAAATTCTGGGCACAAAAATTCTCAAGGCTTGATCTCAAAATGGCTAAGAAGTTACAATGAACTACATATCTCTCTCAAGACATTGAAAAGAACCAAACTCATTCGAAAGTCAAGCAAAGTTCTAGCTACAATATCAACCCTTCACCAAGTAAGTAGACCTACAAATTGTGTGCATAATAAAGTGATTTTTGAGGGATACTATATCACTGTTTCAAGAGGTCGAAGGCCTAATTCAAATATTCAAAACAATCCGAGTCCTCTGGTAAGAAGAACGAACATCTGAGCCTTGAAAGAGAGGATTGTTTACATTTCCTCAAAAGGACAATCCTACTAGAGCAACTTCTGAATCAAATTTCCGGGCTTCCTCAGAATCAAACTCCTTAGAAAGACCAAATAGTGAAGGCAGTCAAGATATATCATATTCCTATCACTGATTACAAAACCCAAGTTTGTGGTGAATTAAAATTCTATGGCACTAAGAGTGCAAACATCAGTCATTCAAATATACTTATTCTCTATAGTACAATCAGTCATTCGAGAAGGCTAACCTTCCAATGGAATTGCCTTGATAATCATATATACATTTTGAAAAGTGGTGAAAACAAGAATCACAGATAGTAGATAAATACAACAAGAAGAATCTCTATAGTGAAGTTCTGTAGCAAAGAAGTCTTGTAGCTGTCAACATAGTAGAAAAGAGCTCTTGGAGAAGCAGGTCCCATCAAAAGAGCAGTAATATCCCTGGTTGAAGCCTCATTAAAAGGAAGTCTTGAAGATAGCAAAGGGTCTATAAAGACCAAAGTACCTTTGTGAAGGAACCATGGCATTCTAACTTACTAAGCACTACAAGTACGTATCCATGAGGTATGTATGATATTTTTTTTATTTTTAAGAGTCCACCATAAGATGTTTTAGGGTTGAACTTATGGCTCTAGGGTTTGTATTTTGAACTATAGATGGCTTGTAAGAAACCCTAATCTTAAGGTACTTGTTCCCTATGATTTGATTTCTAGGGTTTGTTAGGATTCTAGGGCATGGGATAAACCCTAGTATGACATGAAGAGAAAATAATATGATCTAGGGTTTGAACTTAAGAAACCCTAGGATGACCTCTTGATTGCATGAAAACCCTAGAAAGATAACTTGACATCATGTTTTGGTATCGTATACTTTGCTTGGGGTGCTTGTCAATAAATATTGTAGGTACAAGAAGTAAAGATGGATGGGCTGATCCTTTGTTTTGAGAAGCATGATGGAAGGAGGGAACTATACAGACCCTTAGATCCTCAGGCACTATTCATGATGTAATTGTAGAACTATGGATGCCTGGTTCATAGCAAGGAAAAGTAGAATGTGGAAGACCTTTACCATGGTTATGAATTACAGTGAAAAGTATGATAGGAGGCATCATATTAGAGATGACATCATATTAGAAGCATACGAGTAAAGAAAGAGCTCGTGACATCTTTATAGAAGCTCAAAAGATAGCTGAAGTAGAAGCCTACATCGATGTATCACTCATCATAGAAAATAAGCAACTCTTGGTAACCTCATGAAAAGCATAAGTAGTACTTATGGGTAGAAGAAAGTCATCTAGCATAGAGTTCATCATACATCATCATCATTAGGAAGGAGCATTTGCAGGATGATGATAATCTAGGTCCTCCATTAGAATCTTCATTAGAAGGTTCACCTCTTGGAAGAAGCAAGTGTCTCGTTGAGAATTCCACTTTGTATGGGATTCATTGTTTGGAAGAATGATGGCATGATGACAAGAGAATGCAACATGGTTGAAGAACTTTCAAATAAGGAAAGGAAGATGCTGAAGGAAGCCTAGATGACCAGAAGAAGGAAAGAGGTATATATGCATGTATTTGATTGAGTCATGTCATATGGTTGCATGGGCAAATGCTCTAAATCAAAGGATCTCTTCGTTTGGAAAGATGCATAAAGGCATGGTTCACATATTGATTAGATGAAATCAACATAATATGTCCTCATATGAAATATGAGGTGGTTGAAAAAGATGAAGGAACTGTGGATGGAAGTTCCTAGGGAGCAATATGTAAAGAAAGAAAAAAGAGATCGTGAAAGGTGCAACTATGGTAACAAAGAAAAGGAAATCAACATCCAATGACTAGAAAAATTGGCCATGACATCTCCACAAAAGGCATGAAGACCCTGATAAGGTTTGTAAAGAAAGGAGACCCTTGGCATTGAAAGTCTTGGAGATGTGCTTATGAATGTGCAGGATCTTGATGTTGCAAGCAAGATGTCATGATGAAAGGTCATCACAAAAGGTAACTTTGACTTGATGTTCTTTGCACAACATCTGGATGGGTTGATACAGAGCTACCCGAAGAGAGTTGTAGATGTCGCCTACAACTAAGCACTCATGTGGTTGGATGAAAGGTCTTAAAGGAAACATGACTTGGAAGAGGCAACTGTATTAAGAAAAGCCAGGCGTGGATTAGAAGATCACTTTTCGATGAAGAGAAGGATGACATGACTGATATGGTTCGTGAGGGAATGTGATGGATGGCCGATGCCTATAAAGAATTCCCAAAAGAAGAAGGCTCCACAATGATAAAAGATGAAATTCATGACATCGAAATGAGGAGCTCTACAAGCAACTAAAAGGTCCCATGATCTCCACCAAAGGTAGAAAGATGTTGTTGAAAATCAAGTCCCTGGTTAAGAGGGAGCTTGGGTCCATTCCTTTTATAGGAATGGGTTTATCCTCCCTAGTTGAGAGGGAGAGATAGACACATCATTCTTGTCTTCACTTTGGAAGAAAGAATGGAGGATTGGGTAAGCATCTGACATCTGATACTCTTTGAGGATGAGGTAGGGCATCCAAGATAAGAGTAGTTGTAGAGGACTGATATTCTTTGAGGACTGGGAATCCAAGATAAAAATAGTCTTGGGAGGACATACCCTGTGAACACCCAGGTGGGGTATGTGCCTTGAGAGACAATGATGATGGTGTCTATAAATCATTGGTCTCGCTAGCATTATGCTTTGATCTTGTGGAGAGATAGAGCTGTTAGTCAAGGCCTTGCTATGTGACAATGCTGGTTGATATAATGCTAAACAGATGGGATACCGATCCAACTCTTATGAGAATTCTTCAGATTAAGAATGTCCAAGTACCTTGTGGATTATGAATACCTCCCTAGTTAAGAGGGAGTGTTGAAATATGTAACTAGGTTTGGCCTTCATAATGACGCATGTGATCATAATATTATGTATTTGATGTAATGAGAAAAATAAATTTATTATTATTGCTCTTGAGGCATGGGTTTTATGCTCAAGGAAATTATTTTATAGGTCAAGCTCCCATTGAGAGCTTCTAGAGCTTTTCATTAAATCTACAAGTCAAGAGAGTCATTGTCATGTATTAAAGACCCATTTGGGCATGTTACATATTGTAAAGAAAAATTTTGTATAGTCAAATATGTTAAGAAAACCCTCCAAGACCTTGTCACAATGTCACATCAAGTTGACCATCAAAGGAGTACAAGTTGGCCTGTGTAAGAAGATCAAGTTGGCCTATTAAGGCTCCAGAAGAAGCCTATAAATGAGCAACCTCAACCTCACTTCGAGGGGAAATATAATCACCCAAGAAATTTGATCAAGACAAAATAGAAGAATAAAAAGGATGTTGAAATACTTAGCAGAAGAGAGGAGAAAGATAACGATGTTTTGGACTGTCTTTTGGGCTCAAACTGTTCACATGTGTGAGAGTGACAGAGTGTCATGTACTGCAACAAAATCAAGGATATTGCAGTCATCATCACTACCCGAGTTTTGGGATAAAAGAGGTCTCCTTCTCAAGCCGAGTTGACAGGGAAGGAAAGTGAACACAAGCGAAGAAGATAGAAGACGAAGTTGTCCATGTTTTGATCACACGTGCTGTCCTAGGGTTTCTGAAGAAGAGATTGAAAATTGCAAGTCAAAAGAGACCGAAAGTTACAGTCAAGGAGCAGGTTCAAACTTATGATGTAAAGAAGAGACTTGGGTTGACTTTGCTAAAAGTCAAGTTCTTCAAGAAGAATTGTGACTTGGTCTTGGAGGGGTCATTTGGTCAAGGGTAATAGGTCTTGGAATTCGTCAATTGAAGGTTTAAAAGAAGAGAAGAATGCTTGTGTGTTTTCCTCTCAGCTGGAGAGGTTTTGGCCCTAGTTGATCGCCTACATCTTGTGTCCTCTTGTCTCATTGTTCTTTAATGATTTGGTAGCTGTTTGGTGATGAAAACATTAAATATAATCAAGACAAAGAAGAAGCTAATTAAGATAAGTAAAAATACTTCACAAACAGTTATTAAGAGAAGAGAAATCACCAAACTTGCTACCCGCTTAAATTTCTCAACAAAGATAACATTGTGGTTTGCGGAAGTGACCTGCTGAGAACTTTAAGTGCCCTCATAATCATCAAGATGACTCAAAGTCAGACTTTGTTAGAGCACTTAGATATTGCAAGAATCAACAATTGGCTGGTGGAAAGTAAAAATTTCAAAGTCAAGTTCTAAAGTAGTTTTAATATCTAATCTCCATCTGGTATGTGAGATATTTATATATGCATTGTATGATAGTTTGGTACAGAACTAGTATTCTGCATTTTTTGGAATCTTCATATTCTTCTCTAGCCTTGCTACAACTTCCACTAGGATTCTTAAGCCTTGTTTTTTTGCTGAGAAAATGGTTTTAATTGGAGAAGTATTAGAGTTCCTGAAAACTCTGATACATTCTACTGGTCATGATACAATAAAAGTAAGCAAAGTGACTCTCACAGACATTCAAACATGTCTACAAAATGCACAAGAGAAAATTAATTTTTTGCAGCTTGAATCACAGCTACAACAAGATGAGTTACATAAATGACATCATCCTCAACTTGTTTTTGTTCAGAACAATCCCCTTTTTGAGACCAAAGTTGAATCCTATCAGTTGTCGGAAACTAATCAAGTCATTGAAAGAGCAAATTTGCATGCAGGTGCAGAAATTCAACTTGCACTTCCCAAGCCCATCATCAAACCTTGGGAAGAGCTTGTCATCAATAAGAAAACAACCGGTCTTGGATATGACAAGGTCTCATTTCACACTACCGATTATTCCAAGCCCATCTAGTTTCATAGTGTTGGGTTTCTTCATGACGATTCATATTCACCTATACCTACTCCTCATTCACAGTGGATTATCAAATGCCAACATTGTCACAGAGTTGGCCATGTGAATGATCACTATTTTGATCTTCAGCTGTGTGAGTATTGTGGTCAACACACTCATCATTCAAACAAATGCTTCAAAAACAAGCCTCCTGCAAGATGATTCACCTTGGATGGATCTCTTCTTGGCAATGGACTTCAATAGCCAAGAAGATAGTTCGCTCATATCACAGGATTTTTTCTCGAGTATTAAAAAGTCTTGCAGTTGAGTTTTCTTCATCTTCTCACCTTGTATTTGACAGGGGGGGGGGAATTGATGGTCATCTACAAGCTTCACAGATACATCAAGTGAGCTTGAGCCACAACCTGAACCTGTTGCCTGAGCCTACAACCAGAGACAACCATACCCAGATTCAGAGTTGTAGCCAGAGACAGAGAAGCCCCTAAGCATGCCTTTGGTTGGTGGCCTTCCTTAAACCACCGCAGGTTGAAGACCTCCCTTTTTCCAGGTTGAAGGTCTCCCTCTTCAAAGCATTAAGGAGCACTTCCTCTAGTAGAAGACTTTAGCTTCTTGCCAGATTTGGAAGAGTTCTGGGAATCACACTAAGCATTCCAGGTTGAGACCCAAAGGTCTCCCTTTTCACAAAAATTGGGAGCACTTCCTCTAGCAGAAGACTTCAGCTTCTTGCCAGATTTGGAAGAGTTCCAAGAATTGCACTAAGCGTCCCAATGTTGGCGGTCATTCTTAAACCACCATCGGTCGAGACCTCGAGTTCTCCCACCATATACCTTCATCAGAGAGAGCACATTGAGTCTATTACTGTTATGCATTATTGTATATTTGTATTATAGCTCTCTTCTTGGACTCGTATATACCCCTTCGGATTAGGGGGGGGAATGTTGGACACCTAATTCGTTAAGGGTTATGGTGTGGAAGTTGAACAGTCATTGGAGTCCAAGAGACCTTGGAATACGAAACCAACAGTCATGAAAATGTATAAATGCGTATCATTGTTAATAGTAAATGCATTCAATGTTTTATCATTCATATCCTGTCCATTATTTGTATGTTGTTTAACAAACTCCTTCCTTCTTCTTTTCCCATCAGGCTACAACCTAGAGCCTGCTGGAAAACTCATCACAAAGAGAAATTTGTGAGGCTATGGAATTTGAAAACAGAATGAGTCAGATCGTGTAACTTAAACAATTTGATTTGGGGAATCTTTCTTTCTTCTAGCATAAAAGTTTACATGGAGACAGAGATTTTAGTACTTTATATCTCTTACATGCTCTCCATATGACATCATATGCGTGATTGAAGAGTTGGTTCCTCTGAAGAACTTCTAAATACTGAAAGGGTGTCTAGAAATGAAAATTAAAAAGCAGTGTGTGAAAACCTGTTTACCTTTCATATCCTTGGAGCGAAACTCTCAAGGTTTGCCATCTGATCTTCTTCTGCCTTATTGTACTCGAGGAGCCCTTCAGTTGGATATCCTACAAGTAGGTAAAATTTGAATTCAAATTTCATGGCTTGTCCCAAAGTGCTTGCATTAACAGATTATAATTGGTTCATTTACTGTTCATCAAATTGATGGCATGATTTGCATGAGGAAACGAATTTATAATTTATTGAAAATTTGAATATTTGGAGTATGTGTTTTTGTAGTTGAAGCAGTTGAAAGCCGGTTTTATTCACCATTCACCATTCATCATTTTATGTTGCATAAATTACATATTCATTATACCAAGGGAATTGGGGTATTAAAAATCTGAGCAAAATGAAAGAGGAGAAAAAACAATACAAGAAGCTGCACAAGAGATTCTACCCTGGAAACCCTTTACTAGGAAAAACAACATCAAAAATATATATTTATTAACCTTGGCCAATCCAGCCAAGCAACAGGCCGCATGAGGCCTTTTACAATGGAGAGCACTGAGCCTTTAAATAGGTTTCATCACATGCTAATACCAGGGGTTAGGAAACCTTGTGCCAGTGTAGAATACCCTACAGTAAATCCATCACTGAAGTACGCAAGGTTAATTAATCTTTGACCAAGTCATGATTCACCCAACATGGGGTGCACGTGTGTTTAGGGGTAGTCCGTTTTTCCAGTTTGTCGGTGTTGGTCGTGTCAGTTAGTTCTTATTGTAATTGTGTTGATATTCATATTACTTTCTTGCTGATTTGTCGATTTGGTGTAATAGTGGTGTTGCTTGAGCTCTTCTTTTGCTTTTCCTGCTGATTTCTTTACCAAGTGTAATAGTAGCATCAAGTTTGAGTTGAAGCACTCTCTACAAATTCTTTTTTTTTTTTTTTTAAGAAAGGATTTTAGGTTTCCATAGAGTTCAACAGATTTGTTTTTGAGTAGTTTTTAGTGTCACCTGATCTAATGGGATGTCAGGTAGATGGTCTTGACTCTTGAGTCCCTTGACATATCATATTTGTAAAGTTTATACTATATAGTTTGAATATTCCATGTGTGTACCTTTTTTTGTTAGCCTGACCCACGGGGGATTCGAACTTTGAATTTCATGGTTTACACAATACTTCATAACAAGGCGATTTCCAATTGAGCTACCCCCTGTGGGCATGTGTGTCCCTTAAACACGAAAGGAAGTCTTGAATTTTGATTACCTACAGGCTACCATTAAAAGTTTCAATGCCGTGAAACATATATTTATTCATGTATATTTCATACAATATTTGATTTGAAAGTAACAATGTTTTTCTTAACTGGAAGAAGGTAGTTTATGGTATACAATTTTTGACCTTGTTGTTGTAAGCCTTGCCTTAGGCTTATTATAAACTATAATCGCCAATGATATTAGGGCAGGTTTGCGCTAGAAGGAGTTTGGTGCTTTTTTGAGTTTATTGGCACAAATATTTGCATGGTTGTGAGGCCCGGGTTTTCTCATGGATGTTAAAAATTTCTTTGAAGACTCTTTTTGATTCTTTGGTAGATATTCTCCTATATGCTGAAGACTGTTCCAAATATTAAACTTACTTTTCCTTGGTGTGGACTTCTGTACTAGTACTTATTGTTGAATGGAATATTTGTTAAGTGCTACGATTGGCATGTATTTCCTGATTTTATTCACAAGGAATGATATTTATATAGCATAGGTCAGTCTGTGATGCCGTAGTAAACATATAAAGAAATATTTCCTTTTTATTTCACTCAGAGTCAAGAAAACATTTGTGATTTACTCTTCGTAAAAGCTTGCTTTTTAACAACTCATTCAATGTGTGGGTTATATTGTTAATATTGTGCTTAATGTAATATTACTGATTATGTAAAGGTGGCAGCCTGCAAATGTGACCAGCCATTCAGTGCAACATGGAGTGAAAGGAACTTACAGAGTTGATGTTGATATTCCTGCAGACGACTGGGTCAATGTCACAAACTATTACGATGTATACATTTTTAACACTGGACACTGGTGAGGATGCTTGTCACTATTTATATATCATTTTTCTTTTCTTCCTGTGTCTTTGAGAATTATTTCATTGTTTTGAAGAATTGTCTAAGTGAAACTGGATCAGGGTTGAACAACTGTTGGATTATCACATGCTTTACCCTTTAGTTAGGTGACAAATTAATGGCTTTCTTCTGTTTTCCTCCTCTTTTATTCTTCAAGGCAAATTAATTGCTTACAAAGAAAAGCTTGTTTTGGAATTCAGCAAGCTGATTCTTGAGATACAAGCCCTGAGGGTATTCTACATTCTTGAAACCTTTTCCACTAGGGATTCTATAAGATGACATTTTGTCTTCTGTTTCAAAAAATGATTTATAAAAATTAATACGTAATCAATCATTTAGTGTTCTAACGAGTGTTAAATTTTTAAACCCTAAAACTTGACAAATTATTTCCTTGTTATTTCCTTGCTGAAAATGAAATTAATACAGTTCACAGAATAAAATGTACATACTGGGATTTTTAATTGGAAAAATAAAAATTATATGGAAGTAAATGAAACCAATTTCCACAGTAGCATGCAGGAAAGATTTTCCCTTCAAATCAGCTTCTAATTAATTTACTTGAAGCTTACAAGGGTTTTTCCAAACTGGGAAATAAATTGCCTACTAAGAAAAATACAAGCTACCGCAAAACCTGGTGAATTTCTGGCTGAAGAAACATCTGCTCTCTGCTGCCTGTGACCCTGCTTGCACCCTTTTCCTGCTTCCTGCGGCTGCTGTATGATCCGTGGTCTCTTCCTAGCTACCTGTGGCTATGGCCGCGGGCCAATTGTATGGCACAACTGTACATAAATATGGCATGTATGGCCTGCAATCTGCCCACTCTTAGCTTGTATGGCTTCCCAGAATTTGTTCTTCAATTTCTGGTGGCTGGGTTTTCTCCTTTTGCTGTTGCTTGTGCACTTTCCTCCTTTGGACTGAATTCCTATGAGTGAAAGTCCTTTATCACTCTCTCTTGAACACTAGAGCAAAGATCCTTCTTCACTATAATGTCCAAATACTCTGTCTTTTTCCTTCACTTACCCTTGCTTTTATAATCTTGAGTTATTGAACGTATCAATTAACCATTGACAACGAAGTCTCCATAACCTGAATCTCTCATTGAGATTGACGGTTGAGATCAAGTCCCAACCAACAATCTAGATTCATTTAATTCACTAATGTGAAAACGTTTACATTTCTTTAGATTAAACTCACTTTTGGAAAAAACACTTCACTTTAATAATTCCTTTAATTAAAGTGAATTTGTTAAGGTGAAGACTTTGGATGACTTCCACAAATCTTGACACTTAGACCCATGTGGGAGTACCTGTCTGAGCTACAAGGATCAACGAAGAGTGCAGTATCGGAAGGTGCGGAAAATGTGTTAGGATAAGTAAAGCCATGAAGTTTAAAGATAAAATATTGGCATTGGATATCCATGTACTTGAACCCAGAATAAAATGAAGCTACCTAGTGCCTCATCATTGTACCAAAATATATACTAGGATTTGAAATTTGAAATGTATATCAGGTGGTCAATTTGTAACTTAGCTCATTTTTTTTATTTTTATAACTTTAAGTTGGTGAAGTTTAGGGTGTGTTACCCTTCATTTCAGCAGGGGTACCTATAGCCATTTTTCTTTTTGGCAACACCATTGCCAGACCAGAGAATGTAAGTCAAAAGCCTTGTAGGCCATGTGGTGGTTATGTATTATGATATCCTAAGCTTGTTATGGTTGGCCATGCTTTTTCCTTTTAGTCTCCACTCTTAAGTCCTTTTGCTTGTATAGGATTGAAGGCCTTAAGATGGACCTAATTGGACACATGGTTGAGGGGAGCCATTGGTTTTGTAGGGGTGATTGCATTATGTAGTGTCAATCCAGCCCATGTCTTGTGCGCACCTATGTCTGTTCCACATGGTCATGCGTCATAGAGTTTGTATGCATTTCTTTGTCCTTGGTGTATTATCCATTTTATAGTTTTCAACATGGCAATTTCATAGTTCACAACATTTCACATTTTTTTGAGGTAGTCTGTGGATTAAAAAATCAACAAGGTTTCAAATCCTGAATAATGTGTATTTGACATGCCATGTACAAATTTTGGCAAAAGGTGAAGATATCAAGCAAATATCTCTATTTAAAGGTGGTCGTACCCTCTCTTTTGGCACATGTGTGATGATGTTTAAATGAAGTGCAGGGATCCTCTATTTATATGAGGTCTATACCTTCACTTTTACAAAAAATTGAAGAAAACTAACAAACTAATAATACACCCATAAAATAAATATTAGACATATAGAAAAACTAGACATGGCGGAAAAGGCCTCAACCTTACAACATTCCTCACATTCTCATTATTAAAATAATGTTTATGATACATATAAATACATGAGGAAGTTGTCTCAAGATAGTGCATCTATCTTGAACAAACTTGGTTGAGATACATTCTCAACAAAACAATAATCTAGGAGAACTAGTTGGAGAGAATCTCTCATCCTAACTAAACTCCCTAGTTTGAGGAACTAACTCCTAATTCTCAAGATTTGATTTATTTAATTATAATTTTGGATTTATAATTGTTTTATTATGAGAGTGAGGCTAACATTGCCCCCCTCAATGATAAATCCAAAATAAGAACAAGGAACCCTCTTCCAAGTTCTCAAGTTGATCCTCAAAAACATTTGCCTGAAAAACCGCCAAAGCTGGATGCTGAAAAAAACTCTAATCCGAAGAGAACATGAGTCAGTTGCAAGTTTGAGTCATCTCTGAAATTTTGCTTGACAACTCCATCATGTGCCAAGTTGCAAAAGGATCCATCTGTCCTTTGCTTTCAATCTGCATCCTTTGTTCACTGACAAAATGTTGATGACACCCACTGGCGAATTTGCTTGTCCACTGACAAAATATGGAGAATGCCCATTGGCGAATTTGTTTATGATGATCGCCCACTGGCTGATGACGCTGAAAAACAACTCACTGTTGCTTTTGCTGTGTTTGAAAACTACTCACTGCTGACTTTGCTGTCGATCGCCCACTGGCGAATTTGTTGATGCTCACTCGTTGATGAAAATGCCCACTGGCTGCTTTGCTGATGTTGTTGAGACTTTTAGTCAGACAACCACTGTCAATTTCATTGAAATTTTCCCCCCTTTGTCAGCTGAAAGGAGATAATCTTCTTCATATTATTTTTGAACTCCCCCCTTCAGGTGTAGGAGTGTTTCACTGGTGTACTCCCCCGTTCAACTGCACGAGAGTACCATATTCATTTTTACTGTTGGCTGCAATATGTGTGAGTGAATTCAATTGTAAAAATGAATATGGTACTCTCGTGCAGTTGAACGGGGGAGTACACCAGTGAAACACTCCTACACCTCAAGGGGGGAGTTC
Source organism: Pinus tabuliformis (assembly GCA_031772625.1). Taxonomy (NCBI): domain Eukaryota; kingdom Viridiplantae; phylum Streptophyta; class Pinopsida; order Pinales; family Pinaceae; genus Pinus; species Pinus tabuliformis. Next base: position 671,351,883 of record CM062816.1, read on the forward strand.
AAAAATAATTTGAAAAAGACTGTCTCTCCTTTCAGCGGACAAAGGGGGGAAAATGTCAATGAAATTGACAGTGGTTGTCAGACTGAAAGTCTCGACAACATCAGCAAAGCAGCCAGTGGGCATTTTCATCAGCGAGTGAGTATCAACAAATTTGCTAGTGGGCGATCGACAACAAAGTCAACAGTGAGCAGTTTTCAAACATAGCAAAAGCAACAGTGAGTTGTTTTTCAACGTCATCAGCCAGTGGGCGATCATAACAAATTCGCCAATGGGCGTTCTCCATTTTTTGTCAGTGGACAAGCAAATTCGCTAGTGGGCGTCATCAACATTTTGTCAGTGGACAAAGGACGCTGATTGAAAGCAAAGGACAGATGGATCCTTTTGCAGCTTGGCACATGATGGAGTTGTCAAGCAAAATTTCAGAGATGACTCAGACTTGTAGCTAACTCATGTTCTCTTCGGATTAGAGTTTTTTTCAGCATCTAGCTTTGGCGGTTTTTCAGGCAAATGTTTTTTGAGGATCAACTTGAGAACTTGGAAGAGGGTTCCTTGATCTTATTTTGGATTTATCATTGAGGGGGGGAATGCTAGTTTCACTTGCATAATAAAACAATTATAAATCCAAAATTATAATTAAATAAATCAAATCTTGAGAATTAGGAGTTAGTTCCTCAAACCAGGCAGTTTAGTTAGGATGAGAGATTCTCTCCTACTAGTTCTCCTAGATTAGTGTTTTGTTGAGAATGTATCTCAACCAAGTTGGTTCAAGATAGATGCACTATCTTGAGACAACTTCCTCATGTATTTATATGTAGTATCATAAACATTATTTTAATAATGAGAATGTGAGGAATGCTATAAGGCTGAGGTCTTTTTCGCCATGTCTGGTTTTTCTATATTTCTTCTATTTATTTTATGAGTGTTTTATTATTAGTGTGTTAAATTTCAACATAAATTAAGCCTACAAGCCCTAAAACAAGTTTGGCTTTGAGTGTTTGACAAGACAAGGGGTTACAAGCCAACCCCATAGCTCAAAACAATAAAATAATGCCATGCCCACGTGTGGGTCGATGTCCTCCAAAAGCATGATGTCATCTCCTTTTCGAATTATAAATGCCACAATAAGGTGTAGGATGGGCCAAGCAGATGCACCATCACCATAATCAACTCCAAGCAGATGCACCATCACCATAATCAACTCAAAATCTTGAGGGGAGACCTAACGAAGTACCTCAAGGTGCCTCCATGTCCAAAAAGCATGCTTTGGATGCCCCATGTCGCCCTCTCAAGGGCTAGATGGGTGATGTGGCACTTTCTCTCTCCAACTTTGGGGCTCCAAGAGTGAGTACAAGTCCTCCCTTGTCATCTCGAGGTTGACCATCATCATCTCGACTTTAGAACAAACAATGCACATCAAATAGTGTGAAGGCCACCTTGGGGCGTCTTGGGTCTGCTGGTACAACATCAAGTAAATCCAACACCAAGCAAGAAGAGCCTAGTGTTTTAGCGTTTGCGGGTACTCTAGGGTGTCGATCATCATTTGGAATCATCAAAGTGCCCAATACTATGCTCTAGAGAGGCAATGCTGCATATGCAGGGACATTACTACTCTTTGGAAGGTGCAAAATGGCCTGGGCAAGATATATAGTGGAGTGATGTAATGTGTTGTCAAATGCCTTTGCTACTGTGTGAAGAGCCACCTAGCACACCCATCTCAAGATCAAGTGAAAGCCACTAATCATTAGGGACAATGACCATAAATGTATCATAATGGATTGTACTTAATTGTTAAGGGCATAATAATATTTCAAATTGAGATCACCTTCAAATCTCTAACTAGATCATGTCTCGTAAAAGTGTTCCCTACTTGTGCTAGGGATGGCTAGATGGTCAACCCTATTAGGTGTTTCCATCCCCTAAGGGGAGGTGATATTACTTAGGTCAACACTTAAATCCATGGGTGTTTGTGATAATAGTGGAAATGGAGGGGAAGGACTTTGGGGCAAGGTGCCATGGCCATGGAACTAATTGATGGAGGTCCATCATCCTGAGTGTATAGATGTAAGGAGGGAGCAATCGTGGAGGCATGAGTTACCCCTTTCCTCGACTTGCTTTTTCCACCCCTTCGGTGCACCTTTTACTTCATTTTGATCATGCTTTGAATGGGAACATAACTTAGGAACCCAACCTTGCTTTTAATGATTTAACATTTATTTACCCCTTAATGATGAGTTAGTTTATCGCTCATTAGGGTTGGGACATGTAAGAGTTCCTTTACTATGTGATGGAGCATCAAGTGCTCAAGGAACTGGGTGATGGCTAATGAGGGTGGTAGAGCTCATGCTAGGCTTTTTCCCATGCACTAATTAGTGTACCGGCCATCTTTTGCATTTTAACTCAGGGTTACGAGGGAGCCCCCCCCTCTGAATCCGCTCCCGGAGCGCGCTTCGCTCGGGAGTGGATAGGGAGAGACCTCGGGAGCACGCTCCCTTTGTTTAAGGGAGCGAATGAGGGAGCGGTCGCTCCCTGACAGCTCCCTTTCGCTCTGGAAGCGAATTTTTAAGGAGGGAGCAGTCTCCCCAACCGCTCATGATCGCTCCCTCCTTAAAAAATTCGCTCTCGTCGGCGAAAAAGCCGCGTGGCGGACAAACAAGGAAGGGGGGGGAAGAAAAGATAAAAGGCCTTCCTCCCCTCCCATTATTCACCATTTGCATAGTGAGAGAGTAAGAGAGGAGGGATTTTGGAATTGGAGGCTTGGAGCTTGAGTTGAGGAGGGAGATTGAGAGAAAGATTGAGAGGACTGCTTGGCAGCTTGCAAGTGAGATTTGAGCTTGGGATTGAAGGCCAAAGTGGTAGGATCTACACTCTAATCTAGCATTTGTGTTTTTTATACGTTCTTTGCTAAATGAAAATATTCTCCTCTCTCTTTCCCATTCCCATTCCTCCATTCTATTGCAGGCTCAAATTTCAAACATCATGGCTATATGGCTTGGCATTCTCTTGTTGTTGGTTCCTTTTTTTGTTATTATAGTGTTGGAGAGTAGAAGGAGGAGGGTTGACATGATGAAGAGGATGAAGAGGTGGGTTTTAGTGGATTTGATGAAAACCCTGGAGAGGAGGAGTACCTTGGTGAGGAGGAAGAGGAGAGTGGAGATGATGAGGGCACAAAAACAAACCAGACCAAACTCCATTGTGGAAATATGTTTCTAGGCTTGTAGGAGGGAATGGGAGTGGAACCACTAAATTTACCTGTCTCCATTGCAAAAACACTTACACAGGTTCATACATCCTTGCCAAAAGGCACCTCTGTGGGAAAAGGCCATGGGATGGAGATAAAAAAATAGGAATCAAAGCTTGTTTAAGTGTGTTAGCAACACGAAGAGACAAATACTTAAGGGAAGAGGAGGAAGCCCAATACAAATCTAAAAGATCAAAGGGTGTCTTTGAACATAGCCCACACTCACATGCACAAAGAACTCCATCAACATCCTACCATGGCAGTGGATATGGAGGTACAGAAACAAACATCTCTTTAAGGCGTAGAACCATATCAGATTTCCTTGACGAAGGGTGTAGGAATGATGTGGATTAAAAAATTTACTTGTTTCTCTATGCATGTGGGATACCATTTAATGTTCTTCGCTCACTTGATTGGCATGAAATGGTTTCTGCCATTAATGATGCCCCCAAAGGATACAAGATCCCTGGGTATGACAAGGCTAGAACCATAGGACTTGATCATGAAAAAGCAAAATTAGCACATTCATTGGGTAAAATGACAAATTCTTGGAATGAGCATGGGGTGTCCATTGTATCTGATGGATGGACAAATGTAAAAGGCAAGCCATTGATAAGTGTTTTCGCTGTGTCTATTAATGGTGTAATCTCCCTTTCAGCGTATGATTACCTAGAAAAGTTCAAGACCGCCATCAACATTCGAGAACCATTACTTGAAACAGTTGAATGTATTGGGCCATACAATGTCATCCAAGTCATCACTGATAATGCTTCTAATTGTAAGGCAACGGGAGCAATTATTGAGGATAGATACCCCAACATATTTTGGTCTGGGTGTTTGGTTCACACAATGAACCTTTTGATGTATGATATTATTAAGAACAAAAACCATCAATACAAATGGATTGGTGATTTGTACAAGAGAGGCAAAAAAATGATAAAATTTATTACAAATCATAGCAATACCCATGGGCTTTTTCGCAGTCACTCAATATTGGAGCTGTTGAAGATTGCGAAGACTAGATTTGCTAGCTATTACCTCACCTTCAGGCGCCTTTTGAAGGTAAGAGAGTCATTGGCTAGCATGGTATCAAGTCAACACTGACAGGTATTAAAGGACAGGGCTCCAACCGCAGTTGACAGGCAAGGTTTTGAACAAGCGAAGGAGACTGCTCTTGATGGTTTGTTTTGGGCACGTGTGAGGGAAGCTTTGCAATTCACTAAGCCCATTTATATCATGATTCGTTTTGCAAATACAGATAAACTAGTGATTGGGGAGGTGTATGAGCAGATGGATAACATGTTGGGGCAAATAAAAGATATTGTTCAAGAAAATGATCTCAACTTGTATACAATGATTCACAATTGTTTGTGTGCACGGTGGAATAAACTTAATGCTCCACTACATGCCTTGGCGTATATCCTTATGCCAAAATAATACTCTCCATCTTGGTTGGGCCAACCTGCACCTGGGGGTGGGGTTAGGATCAAACCCCATATAGATCCAGAGGTATGTAAAGGATATATGGAAGCATTAGACAAGTTGGTCCTTGACAAGGAGGAGTGTGCTAATCCGCTTCTTGAATTAGGCAGTTACTTCAGTTGCACTGGTTCATTTGGTTCTTTGCATGCAATGGAAGATAGAAATAGATTTGATGCTCTCACATGGTGGGAGCGGCCAAAAAATTTTGCGAAAATTGGCAAAAAAAGTGCTCTCACCGGTTGTAAACTTCTTTTACAGGGAGGTGTTGGAGCACCTACAACTTCATCCATAATGTGAGAAGAAACAGAGTCAATGAAAACCGGGCAGAAAGCTTGGTTTATGTGCACTACAACTTGAGGTTGTTGAGTCATTATTGTGATTGGGCTTATGAGGATACATCATATAAAACTTGGGACAACAACCCAGAGGACGATAATTTGGAGGATGGCACTATACATCTAGAAGAATTGGAAGCAGAACTTTTGAAAGATGATGATGAAGCAACAACAACCATGCCACCCCCATCTAGTAGCAGTTTTCGAGTTCCAACCACTGTTCCTTTGCTGTTGCCGCCTCCATCTACATCCTCACGTGGAGGGCATGTGCCTTCTGGTTCTGGCCGTGTGACTATGCGGGAGGAGACTCCTAGAAGACCACCACAACCTACTCATAAATTAGACATTTCTTGTGGCGACAAGAGGCCCAAGCATTAGCAATAGATAATAGATTTACTTGTCTTTTCTAGTTTTTATAACTGTTGACTCTTTCATATTTATTATGATATTTTTTGTAAACAATATATGATAATTTAAGTCTGAAGTTTGAAGTTGGCAATTATAACTCATTGGTAATGAATTATGAATATGATGCTTCGTGAAGGTTGAAAGTTGTTTCATTTCATTTCATTTTATAACATTTCATTTCATGTTAGAATTTTTATATAATTTTGGTGATCAAAGATGATAAATGTTGTGTATTGAATTTTGAAAGCTTGAAACTTTAAGATTGATGAATCATGAGACTCGATATTTTGTATGTTACTAACTTGTGAACGTGTTTGATGAAGATTATAACTTCTAGATGATTGATGTTATATGGTTTAATCTATGTTTTTATGCTTTTTATATCTAATTCATCATTCTACATGCTTTTGTTGACATATATGCATCAAAATATATAAAAATATATATTATATAAAAATTCGCTCTTGATTCGCTCTCGAACTTGGAGCTTTTGAAAATGTCGCTCCCGGCTCCAGCTCCGGCTCCTGCTTCTTGCTTTCACTCCCGCTCCCAAGTAACCTTGTTTTAACTTCATTTTTCTTTCATTGTGGCCATTTTATGCTTTTAACATTCTTTTAGTTGCATCAACTTCTAGGGCAAAGTTTCTGGCCCAAACTCAAGGATGAGGATAAGAGAGTGCCAATCCTAATGAACCAATGACCACAAGCTCGAAGAATGGAGATGAAATCTGGGGAATGATGGAAAGTGGTAAGTATGGAATATCATGGACACACTACTTCAATCCAAGTCTCCCAAGTAGTGCCCCTCCTATAACCCTAAGGCCTTGAAGGAGGTCCCACTAGGGTAAAAAAATAACCTCTTTGGTAAAGTGAGAGAACAAGTTTTCAGTCGACATCGGTCAATCATCTAGATCACCCCTTAATCCATGTTAGAATGCCCAAAACATTAAGTAAAAGCACATGATTGGAAGATGGTTAAAGTACCTGTCGAATGATGACCCACCTTCGTTTAAGAGGAATGTCGAATGGTGAGAGGTGCTCGACCTGTGCAAATGGTGGAAGATCATGGCATAACATCATGTACTGAGCAATGTAAAAGTTTGCTGGTTATCCAAAGAAGGAGAAAGTTTTCTCCTATGGGGTTGCCCAGATTTTGGTGGGTAACATTTGGCTCCAACTTGGGGACATGTGTTCATCGTAGAGCGTATGATCCATATGCTTGAACGGGGAGTGCATGAGAACCACAACAATCCCTGGGCTCACAGACCTATTATCTGTACAATCAAATCAACTTCTTGATAACATTTGATCAAGGTGATGATCATCACCCTTGTGACTATAAGATATAAATAAAACAATACTTGAAATAAAAGTTAGCTAAATGCAATCTAATCTATAATGCACACATCAGTATGAATAAGGAATAAGTAGGATGCACAAACAATAATGCAAGCACACAAATGCAATGCAACTATCTATATGTAAATGCATTAGGTTATACTAGGGAAGTATTATTTTAGGAATTGTCCATTCACTGGTAGTGGGATGGTTCTCCTTCTGGGGTTTCAATGCGTTATTCATTAATACTAGTCGGGCTAGTTATTTTGTAAGGTCCTATCCAAAATTTGTCAAATTTCTTATGTATTATGGGTTTTTTCTTTCCTTTGCCCCATAATAGTACCATACTTCTTGGGTCAAATTCTCTCGCTGGCTAATGTAGCTTTGATTTTTGTTGAAATTTGGCAGCTAAGGGATGAATTTCCTTGAATGAAATTTCATTTTTGACTATTCTAGAGCAACTTTATGAAAATAGAAAGTCATGTCTCTCATTGCAACCATGACTTTCCAAAATTAGTAAGTCACATTGTTTTAATTTTATTATCATATATATATGATGGAAAATCACTTAACATATCCTTAATCAATCTCAATTATTTAATTTTTAATTCAATTATCAATATATTTAATAATATTATTATTATCCTTATGATACTATAATATTATTATTATTAAAATGAAATTACATGTAACCTCCCCTACTTGGCACTCAATCATGCCACCTCCTCTCTCTCTCTCTCTCCTTGATGGCACTCGTACCTTTCTCTCTCACTCAATGATGTGTTATTCTCTCTCTTAATGGATTCATTGTAACTCTTCTTACACCCTCTTACACACATTAAAGTCTTGTCATAAAAAGATTCTTTTACACACTCTTCAATGCACATCTAACTCCTCTTAATAGCATGAGTTACTAAGGCATGCGTACTCCTCCTTATGGTACATATGCAAGATTCCGCCCTAAATGGAAAATGCGAGTTACTCCTCAAGGCATGCGATGTAACTCCTCAAATTACTCCTCCTCAAGTCATGCATACCTCCTTCCTCCTCCTATATGTGTGCCTCTCATCCTCTCTTTACACTCACTTGTGCATTGTGAAAGGAGAGTACAAACTTGAGAAAGAGAGAGTTAGAGAGACTAGAGAAGAATTGTGTGAGAGAGAAAGAGAGAGAGTCTTGAAGAGTAACAACAGATCTTGGGGAGCCAAAGTGATATAGTGTATGCGTCAGCTACTACAATCAAAGATCTTCTTCTGATTTGGGTGAACTTCTTTTTTCTCTCATTGTATTCTGTATCTCTGCTGAACAATTGATTTCTAATAGAAGAAGACCTTGGTTGGGTTTTCCCCTTGTGGGTTTTTCCTTGGTAATTGGACCTAATTCTCTGTGTCTCCTTATGTTCTTGGCTGTCTTCTATTTTTCATATGGTTTATATGGTGTATGTTCTATCGGCAATTGCTTAACTAATAGTGCAAAAGAAAGAAGTTTTGGAATAAATAATTGTTGCAGCATCAGACTTCAAAATTTCAATAATTTTCTCTCCATTTTTACCCATTTGGTCTCAATTGAGGCATCAGGATTCATCTAACTCAATGATTGGTCAAATTTGGATTGCACGTATCCTTGATCAACATAAGCTTTTAGGCATTGTAAAATGGGTAATAGTACTTGGAATAGGAACCTTGCTTCCATCTCGTATTCAAGCTCAAAAGGGATAAATCTCGTAGATGCCTTTACCGTTGTGTGATTAGCCCAAAGTGCATACTTGATTTTAATGTCCCAACTCTTTTTATAATCCCTTGTTGTCTTTTAAATAATTCCCGTAAGGTTCTTGTTATTTGATTTAGCTTGACCATTTCCATATGGATAATAATTAGAAGAATGGACTAGCACAATCCCATATTTACAAAAAGAGGAGGCAAAGGCCGTAGAGTTAAAGGATTTAGCATTGTGAGTTACATTCTTAGCTGGCACACCAAATCTTGTATTAAGTTGATCGTCCAAGAAATTTATCACCACTCTATGTTAAAATTGGCAACTAGGGCCAAACTCCATGTGGGTCATCTTATTTATGGCAGCTGATATTTTTCTTAGATCCCTCTCATTGAGAGGTGTAGGATTGATCTAAAGATCATCCAATTCCGATAAGTATTCATGGAGTTATGAATTTATTTGTGTTATAAGACAATTCGTCAAGGTCGGCCAACAACTAAATAACACCCACATGTGCTCAACGTTTTAGTATAAAAAGAGGTGGCTTGCTAGTCATTTGTACACACTCTTCTTGTGATCTCTTCCTCTCCACTTGTCTTTGGGTTTTGGTGGGAGGATAGATCCTAAGAGATATGCTGCCCTAGATGTTGCCATGGGGAAGAAGGATCTATGCAACTCCTAGAAGATGATGCCCTAGCTCTATGTGCCCTAGATCTAGGACGTTGTCATGGTGAAGCTGCCTAAGACAAAGTCATGTTGAAGCTACCCAAGTGACAAGCAGATTTGGAGGGCTGTTCGAGGATTGTTGAGAGGAGTTTAGGGCTGCCCAAGTGCCCTAACTAGAATAGTTTGGAACAACAAAGTGACAAGCATATTTGGAGGGCTGTTCGAGGACTGTTGAGAGGAGTTTAGGGCTGCCCAAGTGCCCTAACCAAAACAGTTAGGAACAGCAAAGTGACAAGCAGTTTTGGAGGGCTGTTCGAGGACTGTTGAGAGGAGTTTAGGGTTGCCCAAGTGCCCTAACGAGAACAATTAGGAACAGTAAAGTGACAAGCAGATTTGGAGCAGTGTTAGAGGTGTGTTGGGTCAAGGATATTGACCAAATTTGGATCAGATTCGGAGCAGCCTGTGGGAGCCACGTGTTGGAGTGTTAATACCCCAAAGGTGTGCAACATGATGTGATGGATGCAACAGTATTGTATATTGCAACAACATGGTGCAGTAAGGTGCATGGAACAACATGTTTATATGCCGCAGTTGGACAACAACAAGCAATGCAAGGGACAACAAGCTAATACATGAGACAGCTGCAAGCATAGTGAAACATGGGACAACTACAAGCATGGTGAAGCATGGACAACAGCAAGAAGCTTGGGACAACTGCAAGCATGGTGAAGCATGGACAACAACAAGAAGCATGGACAGAAGCAACATGGTAGGGCTAGGACAACAACAAGCACAGTGCTACAAGTACATTGGGACATCAGTATAGTACTTGGTGCAGCGCGGACACAAAGCAGAAATGGTGCAACAAGCACATGGGTGACAACATGGTGCAGCCGTGGCAGTAGGTACATCAGTGCTAAACACTGGGGCAACAACAACATGAGGTCCAACATTGTGATGATGGGTGCAACATGGTGAGGTGCAACATGGTGACGAGATGTAGCACAATGATAGGTGAAGGAGTCACCTTAGAGAATCAGTTGAAGTAGCTTGTCTTCAATTGATCTCACGTATCATCTTCCTAGAGATGATCTATGCTCTTATCTAGATAAGTCAAAGTGTTGACTTCTATTGTAAATGTACTATCTCTCTTTGCTGAACTATTGAAGAACATAAAGAAGAATTGATCAAGGATTTCCTACATTGGGGTTTGTCCTTGGCTAGCGCCACATCTTGTGTCCTCTTGTTTTGGCTTGTCTTCTGCGATTTATATTTATGTTCTATCTGCAGTTTACTTTAATGCTGATGTGATTGCTAATCTGGAAAAGATATTGAGCTAACTATGAAAATTGAAATAAATTGCTCTAGCATAGAACATACCTAAAATTAACATGGAATCAGAGCTGAGGTGAAGACAAAGCCCAAGCAAGAGTGAAAGAGCAATCATTGAAGACAGTTGGGAAAGGACAAAAGGATCAATGGATTCCTCATCCCTCTTCTAATTCACCAAGGGTGAAGTCGAAGCAGAGAATATTATTAGAATGGCGCAACGGAAGTTTCTGATGGCCTACCTAAAGATCACTTCAATGGGAAGTCCGGATCTAAGGAAAGGCAGATGCCATTATGCGAAGGAGTGTCCGAATGGCAGGGACACATCACTTGATGATGATAACAATCACTCCAGGGACATCTTCAATGATCAGAAGAATGACAGTGCAGGTCATCAAGGAAATGGCTGACTCTTCAAGAAAGCAAGGAACCCCAGGTATGAAGAATCAAATGTTGTTTTTGATAAGATAAAGAAGTGTTATCTTGTATTGGCCCTCTCCTTCAGATTCTTTAGGAATCTAGCTTATTGATTGTAGTGCTTCAAGGCACTCCATCAGATAGAAGGGTGCTCTCTCTCTAATTTGGTAGAGATGAAAACATTCGTGGGATTATACTTGGAGTTGATGCCACCTATCCGAGAAAGGGTGTTACCCCTCAATTGAATGAGGGTAACTCGATTCATTTACAGAATCTCTTTTATGTACTTGATCACAAGAAGAACTTGGTGTCCATTTCGGTAATGGAAGTCAAAGGTAGCGGGGTGGCATTCATCGATGGAAAGGTACGTGTTTGAAAATAGAATTTTCAAAGATGATTTTACTCATGGGTTCAAGGTTGGCAATTTGTATCAAGTTGCAGGAAGTCCATTGGGGACCATGTCAGTTGACACATAGCACTGGAGGTTTGTGAGTCAAATGATGACAGGGATGCCTGAATTCAAAAGGAGCATGAAGGTACATGTCTGAGATGTACCGAAGGAAAATCTTACAAGGGGACCATTCCCCTCATGTAGCAGGTCCACAGGTTTGGAACAACCCGAGAAGGTTTGAGATTCATGATCGGGAATCTCATGTGTGCAGGTGGAAGAAAGCCCTCTATGGCTTGAAGCAAATCACCCCGGGTTTGATATGAGAGGATTGATAGCTGTCAAATGAAGCTGAAGAATGAAGCCGATCCAAACCATTGTTTGAAGGTTGTGGATGATGGACCTCTCATACTGGCACCTTCTGAGAACGACCTATTTTTGACAGATGCAGACCCTCTCACTTGCAAAAGTAAGAGGGAGTTGGATTCCGGATGTGGAATGGTAAACTGCAAGCCCGTGACTACCTCGAGGATCTTAACTTTCAGAAGTTATATGGTGGTGATGCCGGACCAGATTTGGGAAATGCCTCTGAGTTTCATAAACTCATTTGCATTGATGTTCTTGGTGAACTTCCGTTCGGATATATGTTTTGCAGTTAGCATGGTGAGCTCATATTTGGTTGAGCCTCACTGGATTGGTGCCAAGAATCTTCTAAGATATCTTCGGGGCACAATCTCTCATGGATTGAGATACACTGCCGGAAAAATGAAGCTGCATGATTATGTTGACTGGGCAGGCAGTGTGGAGGATCACTAGAGCACTTCTCAGTGCTGGTTCTTTTTGGGTTTTGCTTCGATATCATGGATGAGCAGGAAGCAAAAGTCGGTTGATATAAGCACCGCCAAGACCGAATACATAGCCACGAGTATGATCTCGTATGAAGCTGCCTGGTTGTGGAAGCTCTTCAATGAGCTGTTTGTACACATGATGAATACCACCATATCCTCTGTGACAACCAGGGGGGGATTCAATTGTTGAGGAATCCCGTATTCGATGATTGCTCCAGCAAATAGACATCAGATACTACCTTATTTGGGATATGGTAAGTCGATGAGCGAGGAGGCCCCATCACATTGAGATTGATGTACAGGTCGCAGACAATTTGTCAAAGCCTCGGGGAAAGGTCAAATCTGTGACTTTCTCGAACGACTTGGAGTCGATAAGGGTCCTGCATGTTGCATGCATTGAGCTCTGGGAGCTCTGGGGGGGCTTGGGGTACTTACTGGAGCAACACACGACCATAGGGCGACTCACCCTCCCCTAATGGTGCGCTGTGTACAGGGTGAATAGCTCAACCTTCCCCTGTGATACCCCGAGGCGACTTTGGGACATGATGATTCGTTCTCCTGTGAGCCAGGATGATTAGTTCTCCTGTCGAGACATCCTACCCATGCAGTCTGGGACTCATGGGAAGTACCTCTCATTTGATCAATGAGCAGGCGAATGGGGTTAGGGACCATAGTAGTACTATCGATGGATGCGTCATACGGTCATTGTATCTATCGTACTCCCTATGCTAGGATGACCTCCAATTGATCTAGGATCAGTATGAGTGGTTTGAGACACTCTTGTGATATTGATCTGGGATCAATAAAACTGACTTCAGGTCAGTAAAAGTGATATGACACACTCTCTTCATATGGAACTGACTTCAGGTTAGTAGAGAATGGTATGAGACATTCTCGATCAATTCTTCTTCTTCATGGTTTAGTAGAACAAAGCAGAGTAGAGCTCAGTAGAACAGAACTGAGCAGAGCTCAGCTGAGCAAAGCAGAGCAGAGTAGTGCATGGCACTAATGGTAGAGATAGTACAGTCGGACATATGGATAAGCGGATGGAGTTCTCCCTAGTTGAGAGGGAGTGTTAAAATTGGCAACTAGGGCCAAACTCCATATGGGTCATCTTATTTATGGCAGCTGGTATTTTTGTTGGATTCCTCTCATCGAGAGGTGTAGGATTGATCTAAAGATCATCCAATTTTGATAAGTATTCATGGAGTTATGAATTTATTTGTGTTATAAGACAATTCATCAAGGTCGGCCAGCAACTAAATAACACCCACATGTGCTCAACGTTTTAGTATAAAAAGAGGTGGCTTGCTAGTCATTTGTACACACTCTTCTTGTGATCTCTTCCTCACCACTTGTCTTTGGGTTTTGGTGGGAGGATAGATTCTAAGAGATATGTTGCCCTAAGAAGAGTTGCCCTAGATGTTGCCATGGGGAAGAAGGATCTACGCAGCTCCTAGAAGATGATGCCCTAGCTCTATGTGCCCTAGATCTAGGACGTTGTCATGGTGAAGTTGCCTAAGACAAAGTCATGTTGAAGCTACCCAAGTGACAAGAAGATTTGGAGGGCTGTTCGAGGACTGTTGAGAGGAGTTTAGGGTTGCCCAAGTGCCCTAACCAGAACAGTTTGCAACAACAAAGTGACAAGCATATTTGGAGGGCTGTTCGAGGATTGTTGAGAGGAGTTTAGGGCTGCCCAAGTGCCCTAACCAGAACAGTTAGGAACAGCAAAGTGACAAGCAGATTTGGAGGGCTGTTCGAGGACTGTTGAGAGGAGTTTAGGGCTGCCCAAGTGCCCTAACCAGAACAGTTAGGAACAACAAAGTGACAAGCAGATTTGGAGCAGTGTTAGAGGTGCGTTGGGTCAAGGATATTGACCAGATTTGGATCAGATTCAGAGCAGCCCGTGGGAGCCACATGTTGGGTTAACATGGAGTGTTGAATACCCCAAAGGTGTGCAGCATGATGTGATGGATGCAACAGTATTATATATTGCATCAGCATGGTGCAGTAAGGTGCATGGAACAACATGTTTAGATGCAGCAGTTGGACAACAACAAGCAATGCAAGGGACAACAAGCTAATACATGAGACAATTGCAAGCATAATGAAACATGGGACAGTTGCAAGCATGGTGAAGCATGGACAACAACAAGAAGCTTGGGACAACTGCAAGCATGGTGAAGCATGGACAGCGGCAAGAAGCATGGACAACAGCAGCATGGTAGGGCTAGGACAGCAGCAAGCACAGTGCTGCAAGTACATTGGGACAACAGTATAGTACTTGGTGTAGCACGGACACAAAGCAACAATGGTGCAGCAAGCACATGGGTGACAGCATGGTGCAGTCATGGCACTAGGTACATCAGTGCTAAACACTGGGACAACAACAACATGAGGTCCAACATTGTGATGATGGGTGCAGCACGGTGAGGTGCAGCGTGATGACGAGATGTAGCACAATGATAGGTGGAGTCACCTTAGAGAATCAGTTGAAGCGACATGTCTTCAACTGATCTCACGTATCATCTTCCTAGAGATGATCTACGCTCTTATCTAGATAAGTCAAAGTGTTGACTTCTATTGTAAATGTACTATCTCTCTCTCTCTATGCTGAACTATTGAAGAACATATAAGAAGAATTGATCAAGGGTTCCCCACATTAGGGTTTGTCCCTGGCTAGCGCCACATCTTGTGTCCTCTTGTTTTGGCTTGTCTTTTGCAATTTATATTTATGTTCTATCTGCAGTTTATTTTAATGCTGTTGTGATTTCTAATCTGGAAAAGATATTGAGCTAACTGTGAAAATTGAAATAAATTGCTCTAGCATAGAACATACCTAAAATTAACACTCTATTTGCAGCCTTTTTAGTGGGAATGGCCTCCACCCACTTGTCACGTAATTAGTCGCTGTTAAAATCAATTTGTGAACATTACTCAAATTACCTTTGAATTCACTGATGAAACCAATACCCCGTTGTTGAAACGGTGATTCAATGATTACATATTTCAAAGGAGGAGCTGGGAGTTGTTTATTACCAACAATAATTGACAAGGTTGACAAGCCTTTACATGCTTGTGTGTATCAACGAAAATTGTATGCCAATAATAGCCTGCTTTCAATATTTTGTGGGTGGTTGTTTTGGCTGCATAATTTCCCCCATAAAATCCGCATGAAACTTAGTAATCAACTTTTTTTTCCTCTTCCTTGTTTACACACATAAGGATCCACCCTGCTAGGGATTTTCCACCATAAACCATCCTGTGTCAAATCATACTTCATAGTTCTTAATCTTAAGTAGTATATGATGTCAAAATAACATTCATCAGTTTCCAGCTCAATAGCGGCAGCATTGACTTGCTATTTTTCTCCTAACTGGAAAACTTTGGTATTTTCCTTAGTTAACATATCAGCTAGTCCTTGACCTTTGTGAATTTTCTTTGGTCTAATGTCTAGATCATATTCTTAGATAATCAAGCTGGGTAAAGACATCTTTGACAATAATGTAAGGGACGTATGCTAGAATATTTATATCCAAAATATACCCTAAAGTGCTTGAGGGACTTTACTAGGGCATACGCTTGTTTCAGTGATGGTATATCTAACCTTAGCATCCCACAAGGCTTTGCTCATAAAGGCAATGGGTCTCTTATTTCTTTCCTCATCCTTTTGTATAAGGATTCCTGTTATCATATCTTCAGATGCAAAGGAGTAAATGATGAAGTCTCTAGAGTAATTAGGAATTATTAAAACAAGAGCAGTTGTTATTTGTTCGTTAATTTCTTTGAAGGATTTAGTTCTCTTGTCATCCCATACAAAGGAATCATCCTTTTTTCGGAGATCATTCATTGGTTTGGCAATTTTAGCAAAGTTCAAAACAAATCTTCTTATGGAGTTTGTCTTACCAAAGAAAGATCTCAAGGCCTTCTTATCTTTAGGGGGGACTATAGCTCTAATTGCCTCTATTCTTTCTGTTGGAAAAAGTAACTATGTTCGGTCTTCAGTAATGTACTTGAGTCATTATGTAATGTACTTGTCAAAAGAATAACAAAAATAATTTTTATTATTGTAACAATGACTTATTAAAGCATGGGTTTCATGCTTGGGTCATCATTATATTAGTCAAAATCCCCATTTTGGACTCCTAGGATTAATATTGAGTTTATAGAGTCGTTGTATATTCGAAGAGACCCTTCTTGGGCTTTCTAATCATGTAAAACGGTTTTGTATCAAGTCAAACATGAATTATGTGTCCTCGACATCATGTCGGCCTAAGGACCCCCATTTGACCCACTAGAAGCCTCTATATTGAAGGATGTTGAAGTCATTTGTAGCACTCACTCTAAAGCAAGTTCGATATCTCAAGAAGAGCTAGAGAAGTGCGAAGTCTGTTGCCGGGAGGACGAAGGAAGTGCGAGTTTGGGGGAGTGTCTAGAGAAGAAGAAAATCAAAACTTGGTGCCTCTATCTCTTTGTTTCGTGCTTTGGGTTGGGAGATCGAAGTCTCCCAAGATTTTGCTGTTGCCGTAAGTTGCTGCCTAATCGAAGTTGCTAGAAGGAGTTGAAGATTTTGGAGGTTGACATGGTGTGGAGGGAAAGTCTGGTCTTGGTCTAGGGTAAAGAGTCTCAAAGAATACTATTGAAAGGAAGAATTATCTTGATTGGGTTTTCACCTCAAAGGGGTTTTTCCCTGGCATGTGCCTATATCTTGTGTCTCTTGTTTTGTGATCCTCATATATGTATAATTGCTTGATGAAAGATAAGATAATAAAGAGGTAAAAGAAGTCAACACACTCACAAGTAATTATCAAGAAAGGAGAATCAAACCCTAATATAATAAAGTACAGGTTAGGGTTAGCTGCACTCTTGGTGAAGCCCAGTCCAAGAAGATAATTGTCTATGCGTGAATACCACTCCTTTGGGGCCTGTTTGAGCCCATAAAGAGCTCGCTTGAGCCTGCACACGTGCGACTCCTTGCTATGTGTCTCAAACCCCTCTAGCTGCTCAATATAAATTTCCTTCTCAACTACTCCATTGAGAAGGATGTTTTAACATCCATCTAGTGGATTTTCCACCCCATCCATGTCGCTAATGCAATAATAGTTCCGATGGACGAGTAGCGAGCAACTGGAGCGAATGTTTTGTCATAGTCTATGCCCTCAACCTGAGAGGAGTCTTTGGCCACAAACCTGGCCTTGTATTTCTCTCTGCTCCCATCTGTCCCATGCTTAATTCTGTAGACTGACTTGGATCCAATCACTGACTTGTGCTCTGGTCTTGGCACAACGTCCCAAACACTATGTTGCAGGAAATGTTGGGCAGAAGGTTGTTTTTAGCAAAAAACGAAACAGAAACTCGAAAATGCATATTGGCCTTGAAATGTGTTTTAGGACATACTGGCATATTTCACAAGCCCGAAACGTGGCTCAGTACGGCTTGAAATGCGTTCCAAGGTCGTATGACCTCGTTTCCGGAAAATTTGCCTTTTTTTCTTCTTTGTTCGTTTTTATTTTTTTATTTGGTGATTAAAATATTTTGTGGATGTTTCTAGATGACTCTCGCAAGTTATAAAAAATTCTCGCCGCATTCCCTCATCACATGAATTGAGCAAGTCATTTCACTTGGAAAGGGGCGATTTTAGCAAGGAGAAAAGAGGAAGAGAGCAGTGGTTTCAGCTAGGGCGTTTTCAACAGTGAGCAAATGAGATTTCAACAACAAGAAATAGAGATTTCACAAGCAGATTTAGGGTGGGAAGTTTCCAATTATGAAATTCGTGGTTTTTGGCTCAACTACAACCATCTTTCTCTTGTGTTTTATGGCATTTTGGGGTAGCTTTAGCTACAAAAAATTAATTTGGGTAAGAAGCATTCATTTTATTAGTTTTTTCCCACTATTTCTTCTATTTTTAAGGGTTTTATTTGTTGTTGATCATTTTGCTGGTTTAATCAAGAAAATCATTGTTGATGGGTGGAACAATTTCAACACTCCATTGCACACTTTAGTACACACCTTGAAACCGAGCTTTTATGATGAGGAGCTTATTGCTCAAAGCAATGGGAAGAGGAAGGTACCCCATATGGATAGAGAGGTGGATAATGGGGTGAAAAAAGCCCTTATGAGAATGTTTCTAGCTCATCTACATAGTGAGGTGAAGGTAGAATTTGCTAGTTTTGTTACAGGATTAGATGCTTATTCAGATATATCAGCTTTGGATGAGAGAAGCACCATGAATTCAGTTAGGCGGTGGATTTGTCATGGAGCAAATGGTGTACATTTGCAAAACCATGCCATTCGTGTTCTTTCACAAGTGGCAAGCTCTTCATCAACAGAAAGGAATTGGAGAACCTATGGTTTTATTCATTCTGTGAAGCGCAATAGGTTGGGCTCACTGAAGGCAAAGGATCTTGTTTATGTGCACTCCAACCTTCGCATTTCTCCGTTTCCAAAATTTGGGGGGGGGGGGTCATGTTTCGTACTTGTGCTCGTTTCGAAAACTCGTACCCATTTCCCCGTATCGTGCAACTTAGGTCAAACATCATTATGCATAATGGAGTTATACTCCTCAACCATAGCGTCTCTCCAAACTTGTTGTGACTCAATTGTTGAGAAATCTAGTGGTAGCTAGATTAGGTGATTTCTCTTACTTTGATAATTGCTTGTGATGTATTTTTACTTAACTTGATTAGCTTCTTCTTTCACTTGATTATAATTAGGGTTCTTATCATCAACCAACTACCAAATAATAAAAACAATGAGACAAGTGTTAGAAAATCAGAAAGGCGGAAAGATTTCTCTTGTTAATAATTACTTGTGATTTCCTTGAGTTATTATTATCTTTCTTATGTTCTTCTTTTATCTTAGTTTATTATGCAATTACCAAAATCAAAACACGAACATCAAGGACACTAGGTGTAGGCGCACAGCTAGGGCAAAATCCCTATATAGGTGAAAACCCAGTCAAGAACTCTTCCTTCAGTGATTCAAGTAAGATAGACCAAGACCCTAGACCAACAGACCTTCCTCCTCCGCCAAGTCAACCCTTAAACTATTCTTCCAATCTTCAAAGATCAATTGCAATGATACTGCATCAACCTTGCTTCAATACTATATCAAGGACATATTTTCGACCCTACTGCATCAGAATTTCGTCCAGCTTCAAGATTGCAATTTCGACCCTCCAGCAGCTTCAGTTCCTTCGCACATGTGAGACAAGGGAGAGAGAATTTCGACTTCCTTAGTAAAATATTGACCTCTATCTTCATCGCTAGCCCTTTTATTCTTCCTTAAATTTCACACTCTTTATTGCTTCCAGCTACTACAATCCAAACTTTTGTGTGTTCTCCTCCAAATGAGTCGAGTTGTTGCTTATATATAGTCCTTCTAGGTGATCAAATTCTTACCTTGAGGCTGACTTGTCCTTCCTTGAGGCCGACTTGGTGGAGGAGGCCTAATTGACCCATTTAACATAAAAATAAATTTCTTTCTTGACAAATAATTCCCAAGAAGGGTTCTTTACATTATGACATGGACAAGGACACTTGACATAAACCCTAGAAGTCTTCAATAGAGACTTTGACCTAAAAACAATTGACCCAAGCATGAAACCCATGCTTTAATAAGTTGATTTATTTAATAATAAAATTTCTTTTTCTTTTTTTTTTGACAATTATATTTTAAATATAATTATAAAGACCGACATTAGTTACATTCTTCAACACTCCCTCATAACTAGGGAGGTATTTATAATTACCTATATTTATAGAGGTACATGGAAGATCTCCGAAATGAACTATGAAGAGTTCTGGCACACTCAGTGCCTTGGACTAGATACCTGATCAGGGTTATCTATTTGGGTGCGACTAAGATGGACTAAAGCTTTCAACTAGTCTAGGTACCATTAGTCATAATTACTAACCATCAACTCAGGGATCTAGGTGCGTATCCAAGGTTAGAGCTCCAAGACCAACGCCACCCTCCCTCTTCGGGATCTAGACATCAAACACACATAGGCCTATTAGATGTCCTCCCAAGCATCCGCTATTAGATGCTTCATCTCTCCCTAATAAACTAGATATATCCATTTGTCCAAGCATGCTTCCCAAGTGTTCATCCTTCTTCATGGAGAGACTTACCTGTTCAAATACAAACCCTAATCAACAATAAACTTTCAAATATACATATACAATTAAACCCAAACCTTCGGGGTCCTCAATCATCCTAATGCCACTTATATCAAGTTATTCATATGCAACCAGTTGTAAGCTTTTCTTCTTTCATTTCTTCAGCAAGATCAAGGCATCCTCAATACATTGTAGTGCTTTCATTTATTTTCTGATTTCTTCTTCAAGGTATCCATCATGACCATCATAATATGCCCTCCCTCTCAACTGGGGAGATGTATTCTTTTTTTGATCCAGGAGGATTCCGTTGATTCAGTTGCACAGGTGTTCAAGTGTCGTCATCACTTCCGTTTAGCTTAGACAGTTCGACAGTGTTTATTATGGATTAGGTTGTTCAAATAATGTTTATGGTTTCATGACGTTTAGTTGAGATGGTTTAGCGCCTGGCTGTCGACTTGTGTTCATCGACAATTCCGTTAGGATTGGTCGACAACATGTGTCGTGGCGTGTCTCGCAGGTTGGTGTCGACATGGTTTTTGTTGTCCACTCGTTAGGTTGATTGTCGACATGGTTGAGTTGTCCATTACAAAGGTTCGATATGTCATCAGGGTTGTCGTCGCAAATGTAGCTGGTGTCGACGATGTATGTGGTTTTATATCCCATTGTCGACAAGTTTGTCATTAGGTGACAAATGTCGCTATTGTCACTTAGCGACAATTGAGTGTAAATGGGTAATCAATTTCATGTATTAAAACCGTAATCCTACATCTAAAACCTCAAACCATAATCATAAAACCCTAAAGACCTAAGTCCTAACCCTAAACCTATCACTATGTATTAAAAAACATGTTTTGAACCCTAAACCTAAGCATATATCCCTCTCGGCCTTTACATATATTAATACATTGTAAAAAACATTACAAATACATTAAAACAGGCCATAACCGCCAATTGACCATGTGATCAACGTTCGAAAACCGTCGGAGGTTAACGTGACAGTCAGGTTATAAACTGCGCAGAGATCATCAATCATGTGAATAGTTGATAGGCCGTCGGGTTATGTAATCGCCGGAGTCTTAGCCGGAACCACAACCGCGACGGAAAGACGACATGTGAACGGGAAGCGGTCAGTCAGAGGTTAACTGTCGGCGGGTTGGTCACCAGAACTGTGGGGATAACCCTTCCAGGTGGCTGCCACGGGTTAGACCGCTTGGTCACATGCCAACGGTCCATCCAAATCCACGCTGTCATAACTGCTAGCCGTTCAGAATTTAATATAATGTTTTATTTTGGGTTTTTAGAATAGTTTATGGTTGGAATTAATTCGGTGACCATGCCAACCTAGTCTAGGTGGCACTAAACCACAAGACCGAGTTTGTAAACCCAATATGAAGCAACCAAATGCATCTACAAACCAGCCCAAGGTGGTTTTCATGAACCTGGAGGCCTTTAAAAGGCGAATTTCCTTCATTAAGCAGAGAGAGTGGTTTTTGACTTTTGCTTGCAGATTCTGGAGGTCATAGGTAGTTTTGTTTTCAATGTTACAGGAGCATCCAAAGTCGGAATTGGAATCCATAAGAGGCGTTGGAAAGCTGGTTCAGAGGGCTATCTAATGACAGTGATCAGAAGTGCCTGTGTGCACATTCAGACTGATCAAATCTCTATGTAATCAACTCCTTCTTTTCATTCCTAATAAAAATGGTCGCCCATCTTGAAAGCGGACCCGGAGACGTAGTCCATCAGGGACGAACTCCGTCATCAATCTCGCTGTCTGGTATCACTGTGTTTTTACTGTTTTCACTTCTGTTATGCATCTTTATTATGTTTAATCAGCTGTCGTAAAGTCTTCTTCTCAAGTAGTTTTCCTCGATTTCCGCACTTTCAACTAACATTCAAATCATTAATGGTTAATCAATTCTACATCAGTTTTAGTTTATGATCATTTCAGATCATATAATTTGGTATCAGAGCAGGTTGCGTTTGTAGAATTTGCCATTGAATGTTAACTAGGTCAAAGTCGCAACGAGGAGAAGGAATCCTTGAGCAGATCGATCCAGAGATTGGAAAGCGACGAGTCATTCATAAATCGACCATGTCAGGACCTGATGCAGGTGAAAACACTGAAACTAAGATGAGTGAAGAACAGTTTCAGCAAGCATTCTTGACTATGCAGCAAATGTTGGGAGAATTGTACGAAGACAAGAAGGCGAGAGATGCAACTTCTTCTTCAAAGACATCGAAGAAGGACAAAGGTAAAGGGAAGACTGATAAACCACCTTCACCTCCATCATCTCCATCATCATCTTCTTCTTCTTCTTCTTGCAATGCAGAATCTGAAACGGAAAAGAAACCTAAGAAAACATCTCTTTTGAAACTTGATGTGAAATTTGAGTTACCTATATATGATGGCGAAATGAATCCTGAAAAGCTAGATAACTGGATTAAGCAGTTAGAAGTGTATTGTCGCATTCAGAACATTTCTAGCGATAAAACTAAAATTCAGTTAGCTACACTTAGAATGGGGGGAACAACTTTAATCTGGTGGGAAAGTAAAACTCAGATAGATGTAAAGCGTAAAGGAAAAGTCATCTCTTCATGGTCTAAGTTTTTAAAAGCTCTTAGGAAACAGTTCTATCCTTTAGGATACATGCAACAAGCTATTATTGATTGGTAGCATTTGAGGCAAGGTAAAGGGTAGAGTGTTCAGGAGTTTACTCAGGAGTTCAGAAAGAAAGCATTGGCGCTTGGTATTTCATTGGATACACGTGAAACTTTGTTAAAATACATCGACAGTTTACATTCATATTTGTAGCATACATTATTGATGTTTAATCTTGATGATTTTGATGAGGTGTGTGTTCAGGCCATACATATTGAATCAGGTGGCAGACCATTCAAGTTTTCATCGTAGTCATCCAAAGAGTTGGAAACCAAAGATTCCAGTGACAGTAAGGGGAAGAACAATTCGAAGAGAAAGAAATCAACGATTGTTCAGAAGGAAAGACCTACTTGTTCTCATTGCTAGAGAATCGGTCATGATGAATCGAAGTGCTGGAAACTTCATCCAGAACTTAAGCCCAAAAAGTTCCTTAAGGAGAAGGATGAAAAGAAGGCCATTGCAGTAGTCCAGCAGGATCTAGGTTCAGATTCAGGTGATGAAAGGAGGATAACCGCCATGGTTACGACAGGTAAAACTTTTGACATTGGTTCAAGGTTGAAAACCATTGCATCTTCATCAAACATAAATCCTTCAAATGAGGATAAAAGAGTTGAATTGTTTAACGTAAGGATAACTTATAAGCACTCAAAGATAGATACAATGTTTGACATTGGATCACAAGCGAATTTAATCTCTGAATATTTAGTTGAAAGTTTGGGTTTGGAAACACGGAATCATCCAAGACCTTACCCATTAGGATGGCTAAATAAATCAACTCAGATAACAGTCACCAAACAGTGTCGATTAAGATTTGCCATTACAACTAATTACATTGATGAAGTGGAATTAGATGTGGTTCTAGTAGACATATGTGGAGTTGTCTTAGGAAGTCTTTATCTTTATGATCATGATGCAGTATTTTACAGGAGAGAACATAAATATCACCTTAAGAAAGATGGGGTTGAATTTATTGTCAGGGCAAATCAAAGTACAAATCACTTGAATTCAGTTAATGTTAATTCGATGAAGCGATTAATAAGTTCAAACAAGAGGTTTGTAATCATGTGTTTAAAGGATCAACATAACAATCAACATGATTCTTGTTTAAGTTATGAGACTCAGCTTAAAGATGGTTTGATTAAAGAGATAGAAACTTGTTCAGTTCTATGTAAAACCAAACATCTTATTCATAAGCAGGGAATACAACATGAAATACAGTTTGTGTCTAAAGCTCCTCTTCCTAATGTCAGAATGAATCAATTCAGTTTAAGTTTGGAACTTAACAGTTGCAGGGATACAGATCAGTATTGGGGAAAGTCAGTGTTCAATTTCTCTTGTATTGTGTCGCCATGTCATGTCTCAAACAATTTGGAAACCTCTTTTCAAGTGGAGAGGAAATCTATTTGTTTTCATATCAAAGCCTTTTCTAAAGCAGTATCAAAGTGTCTAAGGGAAACTTATGCATCAGGGGAAAGTGCTAATCAATGGAAACATCATGTAATGAATGAAGGAAAAGTGATTCAAACAAATCAACAACTAAATCAATACTTTCAAAGACAAACTAAGTTGCAGCAAATTTCACCTTACAGTTGGATAGGTTCATTGCAGCAAGTTCACTTAGAAATCAGGGAGCAGGAAAATATGTTAAATCAAATAGCTGGTTTAATGTCCAAAGTATCTTTGGTTGTCTCTCTCATTCCGCAAAATAGATTGTTTATACATGTTGATGGTATTAAACAACATCCAGTAGACACTGTTTTCAAACATTGTGAATCACTAACTCATGGATCTTCGTGGAAAGAATTCGATTTCCATGATTATAACAGGTTGTATGCCCATCATCGCAAGTTGTTCATATTGCGGATGGATGAAACAGGTCACCGACTCAAAAAGTGCCATGGTCAGCATCATCAGGGTCATCACTTGCAAGTGATTGATCGAATGTATTGGTACATCGTCAAGTCAAGGTGGAAAGAGAGGGAGTTCTACCCTCATCGAGTATTTTGATTAGTCAAACTTTTGTGTCGTCATCAGTGTTCAATGTCGTCATCACTTCCGTTCAGCTTAGACAGTTCGACAGTGTTGATTATGGATCAGGTTGTTCAGGTAATGTTTATGGTTTCACGGCGTTCAGTTGAGATGGTTTAGCGCCTGGCTGTCAACTTGTGTTCATCGACAGTTCCGCCAGGATTGGTCGACGACATGTGTCGTGGCGTGTCTCGCAGGTTGGTGTCGACATGGTTTTTATCGTCCACTCGTTAGGTTGATCGTCGACATGGTTGATTCGTCCATTGCAAAGGTTCGATATGTCATCAGGGTTGTCGTCGCAAAGGTAGCTGGTGTTGACAATGTATGTGGCTTTATGTCCCATTGTCAACAAGTTCGTCATTAGGTGACAAATGTCGGTAATGTCACTTGGCGACAGTTGGGTGTCAATGGGTGATCAATTTCATGTATTAAAACCCTAATGCTACATCTAAAACCTCAAACCATAATCATAAAACCCTAAAGACCTAAGTCCTAACCCTAAACCTATCACTATGTATTAAAAAACATGTTTTCAACCCTAAACCTAAGCATATATCCCTCTCGGCCTTTACATATATTAATACATTTTAAAAATATTACAAATACATTAAAATAGGCCCTAACCGCCACTTGACCGCGCGGGTAGCCTAACCGCGTTGGGGGCATGTGATCAACGTCCGAAAACCGTCGGAGGTTAACGTGACAGTCAGGTTATAAACCACGCGGAGATCATAAGACGTGAACAATTGATAGGCCATCGGGTTATGTAACCGCCGGAGTCTTAGCCGGAACCGCAATCGCGACGGAAAGATGGCATGTGAACGGGAAGCGGTCACGTCAGAGGTTAACCGTTGGCGGGTTGGTCGTCGAAACTGCGGGGATAACCCTTCCAGGTGGCCGCCACAGGTTAGATCGCTTGGACACATGCCAACGGTCCATCCAAATCCGCGCTACCATAACTGCTAGTGGTTTGGAATTTAATATAATGTGGGTTTTTAGAATAGTTTATGGTTGAAATTAATTAGGTGACCATGCCAACCTAGTCTAGGTGGCACTAAACCACAAGATCGAGTTTGTAAACCCAATCTGAAGCAACCAAATGCATCTACAAACCAGCCCAAGGTGGTTTTCATGAACCTGGAGGCCTTTAAAAGGCGAATTTCCTTCATTAAGCAGAGAGAGTGGTTTTTGACTTTTGCTTGCAGATTCTGGAGGTCATAGGCAGTTTTGTTTTCAGTGTTACAGGAGCATCCGGAGTCGGAATTGGAATCCGTAAGAGGCGTTGGAAAGCTGGTTCAGAGGGCTATCTGATGACAGTGATCAGAAGTGCCTGCGTGCACATTCAAACTGATCAAATCTCTGTGTAATCAACTCCTTATTTTCATTCCTAATAAAAACGGTCGCCCATCTTGAAAGCGGACCCAGAGATGTAGTCCATCAGGGACGAACTCCGTCATCAATCTCGCTATTTGGTATCGCTGTGTTTTTACTGTTTTCGCTTCTGTTATGCATCTTTATTATGTTTAATCAGCTGTCATAAAGTCTTCTTCTCAAGTAGTTTTCCTCGATTTCCGCACTTTCAGCTAACATTCAAATCATTAATGGTTAATCAATTCTACATCAGTTTTAGTTTATGAACATTTCAGATCATTTCTTCTAACCATGCTCCCTCTTAACTTGGGGAGATCAACCACTTCCTTCTATAACATCGGAGAACCTTTCATGGCTCTTATTATGACATAAATTCCTTCATCATGCTTATATGAACATCTTCATCATCTGAAGATTATGTTCCTACAAATATTTAAACAAGTACAACCAAATACAGACATACATAAGCATGAAGTTAACTATACCCAAAATCATGTCGATACAATGGAAGCATCAAAACATTTAAACTTTTGACATCAAGTACCTTAACCTAGTTAGGTTCACGAGACACATATGCTAGACATCAACTTCTTGCTAGGGTTTTGTCATAAAACCTAGACTTCATCATTAATACTTTGAGCAATTCAATTAAGATATCGGTCTCATTATATCTAGGGCCTCAATATTACCTTCAGATATATATCAGACTCTACTATGATTTACTGCAAACCCTAGATTCCAACTTTGAGACACAAAGCCATAGATATTAGTAGTTAATAACAATCCTAACATGCATTTAAGGTTTCAACAATGTTAGACACTATGAGGGTTTATTTGCAAACCTTAGATTTTATCATCAAAACTAAATCATATCGGAAAACAATATTATCATATCCTAGAATATCAATTACTATGGATTTGTTACAAACCCTAGAATTCACAATCTTTGAGTATCAATAATTAGGTCAATTGCAAATACATATCTAGGATTTGAAGCACTAGCAGTACACACCTATATCTACACAAACATCAATACATCAGAGTTAGACATATAACAATTTTGATAAGGCTAGGGTTTCAATCAGACAGACAAACATATACCTAGGGATTCATTCATATGACCTTGCTATAGATATTATACATGTTTAGTTCATAAACCCTAAATTACCAAACCCTAAAGATCTAGGGTTTCAATACATGACTTAGATATTAACAACAAACCCTAAAGGGCTAGGGTTTCTATAACAATTCCAAAACATCAAAAGAATATGAATTCTAGATTTCATCAACAACCCTAAGTAGACTAGGGTTTCAATATTAGCATTGACATACCCTTAGGTTAGGGTTTTACAGTGAACCTTTTTAGGGTTCCACAAGAATGATAATATAATGAGGGTAGATTCAATCTAATGATTAATCACCCTAACAAGAATATTTGTGATTCAAAACCCTAGACATAACAATGTCAGTGATGTAAAGCAAATTTGAAATAGAATGAGCATACCTTTTATGAAGAGAACTTTATTGGCATACCTTTGAGTTGTTCCTTAACAAACCTTGTAGGTCATTAAATCTTGACGGGCTTCAATAGAACTTCTTTCATGCTTCAAGTTTGTCCTTTGAAGTCGCCTCCATAACCCTTGAGCAATAAGCAAGCTTTCATATCCAAGGAAAATAGAAAGGTTATTAGTATATAATACAAACAAATCTTGATGTAAGGAGGAAACCAAACATGAAAAGATGAAACCAAGAATATAATACTTATCTTTTGGTAAAATGGTGGAGGCTCCTTCTTAACCCAATCCTTTTGAGGGATACCTACAACCTTATAAAAATGAAAAATGTTCTAACAAGACATGTTAGACCCATAAACTCTAGAAATCAAAACATAAAGGAAAAAAATTCAAACAAAATAAAAGATTGAGAGGGCTATGTGAGAGAGAGAGGACTTAGTAGTATAAGTCCTTGACTTCTGATTCTTCGATCTTGTTCTTCTTAGGTGGATCTTCATCAACAACATTCACATGTTCCCTCTCTCTCTTCTTATTTCTTGGATTCTCTGGACAATGGCTTTTGTAGTGACCCATCTTGTGACAGTTGTAACATTCAATCTTGGATAGGTCCACTTTCTTCTTTGGTCCTTTGAACTTCTTGAAGGTTCCCTTCTTCTTGTGATGAGCAGAATAGGCATTCGAGGTGTTTTCTTCTTCCTCCTCCTTGTTGTTTACTAACGATATTTTGGCTTCTTCTTGACTACATGCATTCCACATTTGTTCAAATGTTGGAGTATCCTTCCAACTGTTAAGTCCTGATGCAAAGGCACTCCAAGATTTTGGTAGTCCTAGAAGGGCAGTAATTACGAGCTCCTTTTCTGGGACAACTTCATCTATTGCTTGGAGTTCATCTTTGATTCTAGATATCCTTATAAAATATGATGAAACGGTATCATCATTTGTCATCTTAATAGTTCTTAGCAATGTTGCGAACATTGGCATCAGGATAAAATCAACAAGGGTCTGGAAAACCAAAATATCGTAAAAATCGGCAAAATCAAGATACCATCAAATTATCAGTAAAAATCAGCAAACATCGGTTAGGCCAAAAAATCGTGATTTCAATATAAAATCGGGATGTTATCGAGATGTTCGCAACACTGGTTCTTAGTTCATTCTTGAGGCTTGCTATTTGACCAATGTTCTTGATTGTGAATAACTTGGAGAGAGCCTCATACATTTCTTGAGCGGAATTTATGTTGGATATGTATGGAATTAGGTTATCCTTAACTCCATCCACTATAAGGTTCATAGCCAAGATTTCGATTTCTCTAAACTTTGCTTTTTCTACTTCACTTGATTCATCTGTAGGCTTCTTGATTTTTCCTTGAACGAGATCCAAAACTTTGTTCTTTTTGAGAATGAGGTCTATCCTCTTTTTCCAGGCCCTATAGTTGGAGGCTCCTTCTAATTTGTTTTCTCCCTTCATTGAGTTTGACATAGTTTCTATAGATAGTAGGCTTTTCACTATATATGATCCCCCTGAACTTTCCTTGATCTCTTTTTCCTCAATAGATCTTTAACCTTCCTTTTCCTTCCTTCTTTACCTTAGCTCTAAAACCATGTTAGAAAACCAAAAAGGCATAAATTTTTTCTCTTGTTGATAATTACTTGTGATTTCCTTGAGTTATTATTATCTTTCTTATTTTCTTCTTTTATCTTAGTTCATCAAGCAATTACCAAAATCAAAACACGAAGATCAAGGACACTAGGTGTAGGTGCACAACTAGGAAAAAACCCCTATATAGGGGAAAACCCAGTCTAGAGCTCTTCCTTCAGTAATTCAAATGAGATAGACAAGACCCTAGACCAACAAACCTTCCTCCTCCACCAAGTCAACCCTTAAACTGTGTTTCCAATCGTCAAAGATCAATTGCAATGATACTACATCAACCCCGCTTCAATATTGCATCAAGGAAAATTTTAGACCCTATTGCATCAGAATTTCGGCGAGCTTCAACACTGCAATTTCGGCCCTCTAGCAGCTTCAGTTCCTTTGCACAAGTGAGACAAGGGAGAGAGAATTTTGATTTCCATAGTAAAATATTGACCTCCTTCTTCTTCCTTCTTGAATTTCACACTCTTCACTGCTTCGAGCTATTGCAATTCGAACTTGTGTGTGTTCTCCTCCAAATGAGTTGAGTTGCTGCTTATATATAGTCCTTCTAGGTGATTGAATTCTTCCCTTGAGGCTAACTTGGTGGAGGAGGCCTAATTGACCTATTTTACATAAAAATAATTTTCTTTCTTGACAAATAATTCCCAAGAAGGGTTCTTTACATTATGACATGGACAAGGACACTTGACATAAACCCTAGAAGTCTTCAATGGAGACTTTGACCTAAAAATAATTGACCCAAGCATGAAACCGATGCTTTAATAAGTCATTTTATTTAATAATAAAATTTCTTTTTCTTTTGACAAATATATTATAAATATAATTATGGAGACAGACACTAGTTATGTTCTTCAACAACAAGAGGACACATGATATAGGCTATTAGCTAGGGCCAAAACCTCTTCTCTTGAGAGGAAAACCCACAAGAACTCTTCTCTTCTTATAGAACTTCAAATTTTGAATTCCAAAACCTACGACCCTTGACAGAGACCCCTCTAAGACCAAGTCAATCTTCTCCTTGAATCACTTCCTTCTCACCAGTCAAACTAAGTCAAACTTGCCTTATAACAACCTCCACTTCTCCTTTGACCAAGAATTTCGACCTACGACTTTGATTGCAATTTCGGCCTCTCTTACTTGCAACTTTCAGCCTCCTGCAATTACCGCATTTCGCACGTGTGACATATTTGGGGCAATTTTGATCTCTCCTTTCCTTTGCTTGGGAAGTACTTCCTTCCTTGATAATTTGGCTTCTTAAATTAGTCTTCTTTGGATCCTAAATTGGGCTTCTATATGGTGATTGTACTTCGGCTTTGCTGCAAAAATTCTGCCCTAGTGTCTTTGCACGTGTGATAGGTATTATCGCTAAAACAATCCTCAACGATTTAATTTTCTTCCTTTTTTGATTCTCTCTTCTTTGCTGGATATACTCATGCTTCTTGTGCTTCCAATGAACTTGATTTATGCCCTTTACAAATGAGGTTGAGCTCTTTATATATATGCTTCCCGTCACAGCTTGTAGGCTGATTTGTCACTGTTCCTAGGCCGACTTGTTGTAGCACTATGACAAGGTCTTAGAGGCTCTTTGACTCAAATAAATTTTTCTTTACAATATGTAACTTGCCCAAAAGGGTCTTCCATATATGACAATGACTCTTATGACTTGTTGACTCAAAGACAAGCCGTAGAAGCACTCAATACGTGCTTGACCTATAGATCAAATAACCTTGAGCATGAAACCCATGCCTCAAGAATTTCTCTTTACATCAAATACATAATATCATGATTGCAAATGTCATTATGAAAACTGAACCTAGTTACATATTTCAACACTCCCTCTTAACTAGGGAGGTATTCATAATCCATACAAGGTACTTGGACATTCTCAAATTGAAGAATTCTCATAAGAACAGTCGGATTGGTAGGCCATCTCATAAGCTACTTTCTTAGCTTATGCCAAAGCATCTCATCATACCAACCAACATTGTCACATAGCAAGGCCTTGACTAACGACTCTATCTCTCCACAAGATCAGAGCACAATGCTGGTGAGACCAATGACTAATAGAGACCATCATCATTGTCTATCAAGGGACATACCCCACCCGGGTGTTCAAAGGGTATGTCCTTTTAGGACAATTCCTGTCTTGGAATAACACATCCTCATGGAATTTCCTCTTATACTACTCTTGCCTATTGGATGTCTTACCACACCCTCAAAGAGTATCGGATTCAATCTCAAATGCTTACCCAATCCTCTATTCTTTCTTCATAACATGAAGACAAGGATGATGTGTCTATCTCTCCCTCTCAACTAGGGAGGATATACTCATTCCTATAAAAGAATATACACAAGCTCCCTCTTAACCAGGGACTTGCCCAAGCTCCCTCTCAACTAGGGACTTGATTCCAACAACAACTATCAGATTTTTGGTGGAGATCATGCTACTACCAGTTGCTAGTAGGGCTCCTCCTTTTATGTCATGAACTTCATCTTCTTCATTATGGAGCCTTCATCTTCTAGATTTTCTTCGTAGGGCATCGACCATCCATCACTTTCCTTCAACGAACCATAGGGTTGAATTAATAGTCATGCCATCCTTCTTTTCACCGGAAAGTGATCTTCTAGTCCACATCTGGCTTTCCTTCATACAATTACCTCTTCCAAGTCATGTTTCTTTCAGGATCTTCCATCATGAGTACTAGTTGTAGGTGACATCTACAAGTCTTTTTTGATAGCCATGTTTCAACCCAACTAGATGTTGTTCAAAAAACAAAATGAACATCAAATTAAAGCTACCTTTTATGATGGCCTTTCATCATGACATCTGCTTCTAGCAACATCAACATCCGACATATTCATGAACACGTCTCCAAGACATTCAATGTCAAGGGTCTCCTCCCTTTACAGACTTTATCAAGGTCATCATACCTTCTCTATGGAGATGACATAGCTAATTCTTCTAGTTATCGGATGTTGATCACTTGGTCATCATACCTTCTCTATGGAGATGTCATAGCTAATTCTTCTAGTTATCGGATGTTGATCACTTGGTCATCATACCTTCTCTATGGAGATGTCATAGCTAATTCTTCTAGTTATCGGATGTTGATCACTTATCGTGACAATAGTTGCATCTTCCACAAACTCTTCTTCCTTTCTTCACATATTGCTTCCCAGGAATTTCTATACATAGTTCCTTCATCTTTTCAACCACCTCATATTCCATATGAGGTCATATTATGTTGATTTCATCTTATCAATATGTGAACTAGTTCAAGGCATATGCCTTCATGTATCTTTTTAAAGGAAGAGATCCTTCTTCTTCAATCATGCTCATGAGATAGAGCATTTAACCATGCTATCAACAACTATATGATGACATGACTTAATCTATCAAATATATACATACCTATTTTCTTCTTTTGGTCATCTAGACTTCCTTTGGCAACTTCCTTTCCTTGCTTGAAAGTACTTCAACCATCTTGACATGCTGCACTCCTTTGTCACCATACCATCATCCTTCTAAACAATGGATCCCACACAAGGTGGAATGTAGACTATTAACGAGACACTTGCTTCTTCCAAGTAGAGGTGAATCTTCTTATAAAGATTCTAGTGAAGGATCTCGATGATCCTCATTTTGCAAATGCTCCTTAATAATGATGATGTATGATGACCTTTCTATCTTTTGTCATGCTAGATGATTTTCTTCCAACCATATATACTACTATTTCAGTTGTCTTTTCATGCTTTTAATGAAGATACCATGAGCTACTTCCTTTCTATCACGATGACAACTACAACCATGTAGACTTCTACTTCCGCTTTCCTTTCAAGCTTCTATAATGATGTCATGATCTCTTTTCAACTTCAATCATGTGCTTCTAATATGGTGTCATCTTTTAATATGATGCATCTTGTCATACTTACAATGCTTCTTATCCTGACTGCAATCATAATAGAGGTCT
The DNA here is from genome assembly GCA_031772625.1 of Pinus tabuliformis. Lineage (NCBI taxonomy): Eukaryota > Viridiplantae > Streptophyta > Pinopsida > Pinales > Pinaceae > Pinus > Pinus tabuliformis. The sequence goes on from CM062816.1 coordinate 671,385,364, forward strand.
TTTCATCTCCTACTTCTTCTTACTATGTACCTAAAGATAAAATGTGTGAGAGACCTTAATAGTGAAGATCTGTTTCTTCCTTCTTGGATTCCATAGATGCTTGATACAAAGTTGCCCCATTCATCAGGCAGTGCATTGAGCACAACGGTGGTCATTTTTTTGCCGGACATTATTTCCCCTAACTCTTGTAGTTGGTCTCTTATTTGTGACACTCTCATAAGATATGAGGCTATCCCTTCTTCTTTTGATACCTTCATCTTGTATAACTCGGTTCTCAAAGATATAACTTCTCCTACAGTGCTTACGAAGAACAATTCTACCAGCTTATCATAGATTTCTTTTTGATTTCTCCAACTTTGCCACATAAGGGATGAGGGAATCCTTGATTGATTCTATAAGGATTCTTTGAGCCCTTATTTCCCCTTTCATATACTTTGATAGAGCTTGAGCTTCTTCTTGTGGTGGTTTAATGATTGAACCATTAACATGTCCAATAACTTTATTTTCTATGCGGATCAAATTTGTTCTCTTCTTCCATGCAAGGAAATTTGATGACCCAACCAATTTATTGCTTTCCTTGCAGAATGAAGTCTATTTGATAGTAGATTCAAACATAGATATAAAGAACTTAGTTGTCAAGTGAAGATGCTTCTTTGATGATGACATCTTCAATTTGATGCCTTTCTTGATTTTGATGAGATTTGATGATGGTTGCTTCCTTGAAGAGGACAATACTTCTTCTAGAGATGCCTTTCTACAAATTTGAGATGTGATCCTTTCTTCAAAGTGAGGGAGATCACCTTGATTTCTTTGATGATGATGGCATTGCTTCTTCTAGCTTCCTTGGGATGTAGAAGTGTAGAATATGGAGACTTTAATATGCTTCTAATGTGTAGTCCTTCTTCGGAGGTAGGGTCCTTCTTGAAAGTAGAGTATTTGTGGTCTTCTTCTTGATGTTGCTTCTAGACGGTATGATCCTTGTGATGAGATGAGTGGTCTTCCTTGATGCTCCTTAGATCCTTCTTGATGGTTTGATGTCCTCTTTGATGTCTTGACTTTCTTGATATTCCTTTTGATGGTCCTTCTTCAAGCTGCCTTTCCTTGTCTTGTCACCTTAGCTTTGATACCATGTTGAGAAATCTAGGGGCAGCTAGATTAGGTGATTTATCTTACTTTGATAACTGCTTGTGATGTGTTTTTACTTAACTTGATTAGCTTCTTCTTTCACTTGATTATAATTAGTGTTATTATCATCAAACAACTACCAAACAATAAAAACAATGAGATAAGAGGACACAAGATATAGGTTATCAGCCAGGGCCAAAACCTCTCCTCTTGAGAGGAAAACCCACAAGAACTCTTCTCTTCTTATAGAACTTCAAATGATGAATTCCAAGACCTATGACCCTTGACAAAGACCCCTCCAAGACCAAGTCAAACTTCTCCTTGAATCACTTCCTTCTCACCAAGTCAAACCAAGTCAAACTTGCTTTATAGAAACCTCCACTTCTCCATTAACCAAGAATTTTGATCTGCAACTTTGACTACAATTTCAGCCTCTCTTACCTGCAACTTTCGGCCTCCTGTAATTACTGCATTTCGCACATGTGACAAATTTGAGGCAATTTTGATCTCTCCTTTCCTTCGCTTGGGAAGTACTTGATAATTCGACTTCTTAAATTAGTCTTCTTTGGATCTTGAATTTGGCTTCTATATGGTGACTGTACTTCGGTTCTACTGCAACAAATTCTGCCCTAGTCTCTTCGCAAGTGCGAAAGGAATTAGCCCTAAAACAATCGTCAAGGATTCAATGTTCTTCCTTTTTTGATTCTCTCCTTTGCTGGATATAATTGTGCTTCTTGTGCTTCCAATGAACTTGATTGATGCCCTTTACAAATGAGGTCGAGCTCTTTATATATAAGCTTGCTGTCACAACTTGTAGGTTGACTTGTCACTGTTCCTAGGCCGACTTGTTCGAGCACTATGACAAGGCCTTGGAGGGTCTTTGACTCTATTTTGACTCAAATGATTTTTTCTTTACAATATGTAACATGCCCAAAAGGGTCGTCCATACATGAAAATGTCTCTCATGACTTGTTGACTCAAAGACAAGCCCTAGAAGCACTCAATGGGTGCTTTACCTATAAATCAAATAACCTTGAGCATGAAACCCATGCCTCAAGAATAATAATAATAATTTTAATTCTCTTTACATCAAATACATAAAATCATGATTACATATGTCCTTATGAAGACCGAACCTAGTTAGCCCCACGGGGGTAGGCGAGTTGGTAATCACAATGCGGTGAAGTTCATTAGAAAGGCGGGCTTCGTATTGAAGGTCACGAGTTCAAATCCCCCGGACTAGCCCGGAGCTGTGGAGAGGGGCGGGAGCAGTTCCCAGGGGTTATAGTGGTAGTGGTCAGAATTGACCCCGTGTTATGCGAATTGCGAGGTTGCTCCAGTTGCCGATTCCTCTATAATAAAAAAAGATGAAGAAGAAGACTGAACCTAGTTACATATTTCAACATCAGCGTCTCGGAAGCTAGAAGGGCCCGAGTCGATTTGCTCTGTAATAAGTGCCATGTAGCCATAGTACCTCTGTGGCTATTTTCTCTACCCGAAGTTAGAGTTGGGTGCTCCAACCCTCTCTTAGGCCTCTTGAATAAGCTTCTTGACCCACTTGGTCCTCCTCCTCCCTATACTGGGAGTCACTAGTTGAGTGGTTGCTTCCAATCTCTCATCTCTCTCCTTCTTGTCCTGCACTATCTCCTCGTCACCCTTTTGTACAACTTGTCCGCCCATTGATTGTGACTGCAATTGAGAAGTTGGTTGAGATTCTTGCTTGGGAGCGTGCTCCTCCTCCTGCTTTGCACACTACTCATGCTCCAAGACTTCCTAAGAGCCCTTGCCTCCTCAAATTTCACATCACGTGTAATCACTGTTTTTCTCAGTGCTGGAAAATACACTCTGTACGCCTAAGATGTCTCGCTATAGCCCACAAATATACCCTTTTCCGTTGTGGGCTCTAGCTTCTTCTTGCTATCTTTGGGCACATGGTAATACACCAAACTACCAAAGATGCGAAAGTGAGATAAATTAGGTTTTTCTCTTGTGAATGCTTCCTCTGGTGTAACTCGTCCCAGAACTTTTTATGGACACCTGTTTTGTAGGAACATTGCTGTGTATGTTTCCGCCCACAAAAACATAGGCAACCTTTGGTCATGCAACATGGCTTTGGCCGCTCCAACAATACTATGGTTCTTCCGCTCAGCTACCCCATTCTGTTGAGGATTATGGGGAGTTGTGAGTTCTCTCCTAATACCTTCCTTGGCACAATGGTCCTCGACGGAATTTGAGATATACTCTCTGCCATTGTCACTTCTCAAGGCCTTGATTTTTCTACTTGACTGGTTTTCAACTAGGGTCTTGAATTCTACAAACTTTGAGAAGACTTCCTCCTTTTTCTTCATGAAAAATATCCAGGTTTTTCTAGAATGATCATCAATAAAAATGACATAATATGAAATTATAAATAACCCATGATAGAAGGAGAAGAGAAAGGGCCACATGCATCTGGGTGTACCCGGTCCAGTACGGCTGCAACTTTGCTATCTCGGTTGGGAAAGGAAGTCTTTGCATACTTTCCGAGTGTGCAGCCCTTGCACATGTCATGCTGGTCCACATTGCGTTTCGACATTGTTGGGGCTATCTCCTGCAATATCTTCAATGCCCCATGGTGCAAGTGCCCCATCCGTCTATGCCAAAATTCCCTTGCGTCCTTGTTCTGTTCACGTCCAACCTTGCTGGTCAACGTTGTTGCTGTGTCAAACTGCAATTTGTAGAGCCTCTTCACCCTTACTCCAATTTGCTTGGCCTCTCTTGCTGAGTTAGAGGGTTTCAAAAAGGATTTCCCTTTGCTGAAAATGACATCATACCCCTTGTCTTCAAGTGCTGAGACTGAAACAAGATGTTTCTTCAGCCCTGGTACATAGAGGACGTCCTTGAGAAAGAGGGGATTGCCTGACTCCCTCTCAAATTTGATAGTACCCATACCCATGGTTGAGTACTTGCCATCATCACCAAGCTCTATGGTGATTCTCTAGTCCTTTTCAGTAAGCTGGCTGAAAAAATCTTTACACTCGGTCATATGACGTGAAGCCCCACTGTCTATGAACCATACACTGTTGGACACTGAACTTGCCATGCATGCAATGAGAGAAAATTCCTTCTCAAATTTGGAATTGAACTCATCTATTTCAGCAACAACTACTACTTGGTCCTTCTTGGACCCTTTCTTTCTCTGTGGACACTTAGTAGCATAGTGTCCAAATTGATGGCACTGGAAACACTTTATTTAGACAAGGCTTTCTTCCCCTTTGGGCCTTTGGAGTTGGACTTGGCTGGTCCTGCATGTTTCCACCTTTTCCTTTGCTCCCTTTGCTAGCTAGTGGAAGTTCTATTTGTCCTTCTGCTTGACGTGAGTCCTTGACCTTGTTTGCCTTCTGATTTCTTCCTGCATGCAGTCACTCCATAGCCGCTCCTAATCTGGAAGCTTTTCTCTCCCTCTGACTGCGTCATGGAAGTTATCCCACGACTTGTGAAGCCCTGATAATGCAAGGCTCACTAGGTCATTGTTTGAAACAATCTCATTCACCCCAGCAAGCTCATCTTGGACTTGGGTGAACTTGGTCAAGTAGGACGCAATGGACTCCCCCTTGGCCATGCATGTTGCCCTAAGTTTGTCCTTTAAAACCAACTTTCTCGCTTCACTGGTGCCTTGATATAGATTTAAGACTGCTGTCCACATCTCATGCACTGTCTTCTTGCCTGCTATGAGAGGAATAATATGGTCTTTGACCCCCTCATGAATTATTCTCCTCGCCCTAGCATCCTTCTTGTTATGCTGAGCTAACTACTGAAGGTCTTGAGGCTAAGCCATGAGATTTTTTGCAAACTCCTTGACCCCTTGGTCCTCCAACACCACAAGCATCCTCTCTCTCCAAGAACAAAAGTTGGAGGCTCCCTCCAAACTATGTTTTGGTCTCAAACCCTGATATGCCATCTTTTTGGTCAACTTACGCTCAAGCCCTAGCATTGGTCTGGGTGATTTGCTGCGCCGTTTGGCTAGTTGAATGCACTCTCTGGTGCATGGAAGCTCTGAACTGTACCTTAAACCCTAGCGCCGCTCCCTCTTCCATTTTGCTCATTCCTTGGTGACTAGACTTTTTATAGAGCCTCATTCTGATACCATGTTAGTTTCTCTAAAAACTCAACTAACTAACTTCATAAAATCACAAGTAAATAACAACATTGAAATTTAACTTTTCACAAGTATGCTGAGTTTTTGTAACTAAACATGCAATGGAAAATATTAACTAAAACCTAGAAATAAAAACACAGTCACATCACAATAATGACACAATGATTTACCTAGGAAATCCAACATAGGAAAACCTACTTGTTTGGTGGCTTCTATTAAGGCTGCCTCAACTAAATTTTTGAGAGAAAATATTACAATGGGAAGGAAGACCTTCCTTATGATAAAAATTTTGACCTAGAAATCAACTCAGCCTTGTTGGAAAATAACCCTGCTCATGGCCTCCCTGCGTACGATGTGCTGTACTAGTTTTGTATAGGTTGTACGACCCTCTTACGTGCCTGTTCTTCGCTTTCTCTAAGTGTTGGGTGCTGCTACTTGCTCCTGTAGCTGTTATGCTCTCTTTCTCTTGTGCCCTAGTGTATTGCTGAAGCCCCTAGCTACGCTGATGCCTTTCTGCCTTCTTGCTAAAGCTCTCATCAAACAATCTGATGCACAATCATTGCATACAACCCCTTTTTCCCTCTCAAATTGACCTGGGCCCACACTTTTGATCTCAAGGCTGAAAATCAAAAGATCCAAGGGTTGAGATTAATTTGCTGCCCACGTAGGATAATTTAAAAGTTTCCTAAGATAAACATTAGAGAAAAAATAATTTTAGCTTTAGTGGAGTTCTTGTGGGTCTCCTGCCAAATTTAGTGCATCTCTAAATTTAGCTAGACCACTTTCTCTCTAACTTCAACATGTTGGCGATGGTCTTCCATGTTGAAATGTGTAACTAGGTTCGGTCTTCATAAATATGAAATGTACTTTTGATTCTTGTATATTGTAGAAAGAAAGAAATTTTAATATTGTTATTTTTGTAGCATGGTTTTCATGCTCAAGGTCTTTTATTTAGAGGCCAAGCACCCGTTGAGTGCTTCTAGGGTTTGTCCTAGGGTCAAGAAGTCAAAAGGGTCATTGTCATATGAAGAAGACCCCATCAGGCACATTCTAACATGTAAAAATAATTATTTTTGTATTTAAAAGTGTCAAAATACCCTTCAAGGCCAAGTCGGCTTGGCAACTAAGAAGTCAGTGTCATTAGGGCATGTCGTCCTCCTTGGAAGCCTATATATAGGAGGGAACTCGACCTCCTATGGACACACACTCATCTTCTCATCATCTAAGCAAAGGAGAAGTAGAAGAAGGCTAGCGAAGAAGGAAGAAGGACGAAGGATGAAGTTTTGGGTTATTTCTCTCTCTCTCTCTCTCTCACACATGCGAAGAAGGCTAGGTTTTTGATGCTGCAAGATCGAAGTTGAGGAAATTGCAGAAAGAAGGTCGAAGGAAGGTCTATTAGGTCACCTACAAGCCCTAGAAGAAGGAGAAACCCAAGCAAAGGTCAAGGGAAGCCTTGGAAGCCTTGAAATTGCTCACACGTGTGGAAGCAATAGCTTTTGTAGGGGATGAAAATTTCAGACTTGCAGTGGAAACCAAAATTATGTAGTTGGGGGCTGAAGTTGTGCAGCTGGAAGAGATTTGACTAGATTTGACTTGGACAAAGGAAGCACATCATCAAGAAGGTTTGACTTAGTCTTAGAGGGGTATTGATCTTGGTCTAGAGGTCTTGGAATTCGTCATTTGAAGAATCTATAAGAAGGGAAGAGATTCGCAGGTTTTCCTCTCAAGTGGAGAGGTTTTGGCCCTGGCTTGCAACTTACATCCTGTGTTCTTGTGTATTGTTGATCTTCTTGTTTTGGTAGCTGTTTGATGATAAGAACAACATAATAATAAGAGAAGAAGCTAATAATCAAGAAAAATAAAAATACATCACAAGCAGTTATCAAGTTGAAGAGAAATCATCCTAATTGCAGCCCTATAGATTTCTCAACATGGTATCAAAGCTAAGGTTGGCTAAGGGCATGATGAAGATCACTACATCATTGAAGAAATCATTGAAGCAATGTTCTATGGTGGCAAGTCATCTCAAGCAAGGTATCAAGGCATTGTGGAATCTCCTATTATCCATCAAGAATAGTATGACCAAGACTTCTATAAAGGACAAAGGGCTATTCTCAGCGCTTACAGGTATGTTTGAAGATGAAAATATTTGGGTAATCGACATTGGAGCATCAAGACATATGACAAGTGAGCACAAAGTTCAAACAACTAAATACCTTGTTGAAAGGACAATCTTCCTACAATGTTGAACTTGGTGATAAGAAGAGCTATCCTGTAAGAGGAATTGGATCAACTTCGCTGAAGCTGGAAAACGGAGGAAATATTCATCTCAATAACATTCTGTTCGTGCCAGGTTTGCAAACAAAAGAACTTACTTTCTTTTTCATGTCTAGAAGATAAAGGAGATAGAGTCACTTTTATAGATGGAAAGGTTGTGGTATGGGATAAAATATCTAGCATCGACAATGCAAAAATCATTGGGATTCGTGAAGGATGACTCTACAGATTGCTGACCCCTCTCTCTCAAGCTTTGGTTCACATTGAAGTATTTCCATGTGAACTTTGGCATAGAAGGTTCGGACAACTTCACTAAAAAATCTTACCAACTCTAAATTCGATGGTGAATGGCATCCCTGAACTCAAGGAGGATCATGAAGGAGTTTGCAAGGGATGTGCATTAGGTAAAAATGTTAAGAGACCATTTGGAAGCAGTGCTTCAAGGTCAAAAGAAATTTTGGATCTCATTCACTCTGATGCCTGTTGTCCTATGTCTAAGAAGTTCTTGTAGGTCATCTATACTATGTAACATTCATTGATGGCCACTCAAGGAAAACTTGGATCTATTTGTTGAAGTCCAAGGATGAAGTATTCAACAAATTTCAAGAATTCAAAGCTGAAGTAGAGAACCTTACAAAAAGGAGGATAAAGGTACTAAGATCTGACAATGGAGGAGAATACACATCTAAGGAACTCATAGCTTTCTATAAGGAGGCTGGGATTAAGAGGGAGTTGATAGTCCCATATAATCCTGAACAAAATGGAGTTGCTGAATGAAAGAATTGATCAATTGAGGAAAGTGTTAGAGCCATGTTACATGATCAAGACTTGCCTAAATTTTTGTGGGGTGAAGCAACAAAAACTGCTGTGTATGTTCAAAATCGAAGTCCTCATAGATCACTAGACAACATGACTCCTGAAGAAGCATTCACTGGGAAGAAACCAAGCGTAGACCATCTTCGAATATTTGGCTGTCCTGTCTATATTCACATTCTGAAAGATAAGAGAAAGAAGTTGGATCCTACAAGCATGAAGGGAATATTTGTTGGCTATAGTAACACTTCAAAGGCATATAAGATCTACATAAAGGAAGGGCATTGAATAGAAGTAAGTTGAGATGTGATCTTTGATGAAAGTATTGCATTTAAGAAATCGAAGGACCTCTCGATTGAATCTGATGATGAAGAACTTCCAATATTTGAAGAAGAGTGCACTAGGGAGGAAGAAGATTCAAATCATGAAGAAGTAGGTCCCAGTGAACTTGTGCAACAAGTCATCATCCCCAAGAGTAGAAAGAGACCTAATTGGTTAAAGTCTACTCTTCTAGATGCGGAGGGACATGGAGCAGCCAAGGGTATGTTTAGGGAAAGTAAGAAGCCCAAAAGATATTCAGGGTATGCAACCTATATGACAAAGTTAATTGAAGTAGAACCATCCACCTTTGAAGAGGCTGTCAAACATCAAGAATGGAAAGATGCCATGAATGAAGAATATCAATCAATAATGAAGAATGGAGTTTGGGAAATCGTTCCTAGGCCTGAAGACAAATTTGTGGTAACTTCCAAGTGGCTCTACAAGATTAGAGATGCAGTAGATGGAAGCATTGATAAATACAAGACAAGCTTTGTGGCTAGGGGTTTCTCCCAACAAGAAGGCATCGATTATGAAGAGACATTTGCACCTATAGTAAGGTATACAACTATACGATCGTTGGTCTCTTTAGCAAGTATCGATGGGATGGAACATCCATCAAATGGATGTCAAGACAACATTCCTGAATGGTACTATCAATGAAGAAGTATATATAGAACAACCCTTGGGATTTGAAGTAAAAGATAAAGAGACTCATGTTTGCAGGTTGAAGAAGGCACTTTATGGCCTTAAACAAGCACCAAGGCGTTGGTATGCAAGGATGGACACATACCTGTAAAGATTGGGCTTCTCGAAGAGTTCTATTGATTCAAATCTCTATATCAAGGTTGTAAAGGATGAACTTGTAATCATTCTTCTATATGTGGATGAGCTTCTCATGACAGGTGTGGAAGGTCGTATTCAAGAGTGTAAAAAGCAATTGGTAGGAGAATTTGATATGAAGGATCTAGGGTTGATGCACTATTATTTGGGGTTTGGAGGTTTGGTAAGGACCTGATGAGATATATCTAGGACAAGGAAAATATGGGATCGAGATGCTGAAAAGGTTTGACATGATGGATTGCAAACCCATAACAACCCCTATGATCACTAATTTAAAAAGGCTAAGAAGTTCCAATTCAAGCCCTGTGGATCCGACATGGTATAGACAATTGGTTGGCTCGCTGATGTATTTGGTAAATACTCGACCAAACTGATGTCTACTTGATTGGATATACAAATTCTGACTGGGGAGGCAATGAGATGGATGGGAGAAGCACTAGTGGAGGATGTTCTAGTTTGGGATCCTCCATGATACCCAGGATGAGTAGAAAGCAAGAGTCAATTGCTTTGAGTAGTGCTGAGGCTGAATACATTGCAGTTTGTGAAGTAAGCAGAGAAGTTGTCTGGTTGAGGAAGCTACTGCTCGACTTGTTTGAAGGATCGACAGAGCCTATGGTGATACATTGTGACAACACCAATTGTATAAGGTTGTTTGAAAACCCAATATTCCATGGAAATACAAAGCACATAAATAATAAGTATCACTACATACGAAAGCTAGTGCAAGATGGAGTGTTGCAGCTACAGTATATCTCCATTGATGAGCAGGTAGCTGACATCTTGACAAAATCTCTTCCTAATAAGAAGCTTGTGTATTTGAGAGACAAGCTTGGATTGGTTGATATATCCTCCCTAGTTGAGAGGGAGAGATAGACACATCATTCTTGTCTTCACTTTGTGAAGAAAGAATGGAGGATTGGGTAAGCATCTGGTTTTCGATACTCTTTGAGAACAAGGTAGGGCATCCAAGATGTAAGACTAGTCGAAGAGGAAATTCCTTGAGGATGTGTTATTCCAAGATAGGAATTGTCCTAAAAGGACATATCTTGTGAACACCCAGGTGGGGTATGTGCCTTGAGAGACAATGACGATGGTGTCTATCAGCCATTGGTCTTGCCAACATTGTGCTCTGATATTGTGGAGAGATACAACTGTTAGTCAAGGCCTTGCTATGTGACAATGCTGATTAGTATGATGCAAATAGATAAGCTGAAATGATAGCTTATGAGATGGCTTACCAATTCGACTCTTCTTATGAGATCTCTTCAATTTGAGAATGTCCATGTACCATTATGAATACCTCCCTAGTTAAGAGGGAGTGTTGAAATGTGTAACTAGGTTTGGTCTTCATAAATATGAAATGTACTTTTGATTCTTGTATATTGTAAAAAGAAAGAAAATTTATTATTGTTATTTTTGTAGCATGGGTTTCATGCTCAAGGTCTTTTATTTAAAGGTCAAGCATCCATTGAGTGCTTCTAGGGTTTGTCCTAGGGTCAAGAAGTCAAAAGAGTCATTGTCATATGAAGAAGACCCCATCAGGCACATTATAACATGTAAAAAGAATTATTTTTGTATTTAAAAGTGTCAAAATACCCTCCAAGACCAAGTCAGCCTGGTAGCTAAGAAGTCGGCCTCATTAGGGCATGTCGTCCTCCTTGGAAGCCTATATATAGGAGGGAACTCGACCTCCTATGGACACACACTCATCTTCTCATCATCTAAGCGAAGGAGAAGTAGAAGAAGGCTAGCGAAGAAGGAAGAAGGACGAAGGTTTGGGTTATTTCTCCCTCTCCCTCTCACACGTGCGAAGGAAGGCTAGGGTTTTGGTGTTGCAAGGTCGACATTGATGAAATTGCAGAAAGAAGATCAAAGGGAGGTCTATTAGGTTACCTACAAGCCCTAGAAGAAGGAAAAACCCAAGTGAAGGTCAAGGGAAGCCTTGGAAGCCCTAAAATTGCTCACACGTGTGGAAGAAGTAACTATTGCAGGGGCCAAAAATTTTAGGCCTGCAGTGGAAGCCGAAATTCTGTAGCTGGGGGTTGAAGTTGTGCAACTGGAAGAGATTTGACTGGATTTGACTTGGACAGAGGAAGCACATCATCAAGAAGGTCTGACTTGGTCTTGGAAGGGTATTGGTCTTCGTTTAGAGGTCAGGGAATTTGTCATTTGAAGAATCTATAAGAAGAGAAGAAATTTGTGGGTTTTCCTCTCAAGTTGAGAGGTTTTGGCCCTGACTTGCAGCGTACACCCTGTGTTCTTGTGTATTGTTGATCTTCTTGTTTTGGTAGCTGTTGTTGAGAAATCTATAGGGCAATGGATAAAATGATTTCTCTTTACTTGATAACTGCTTGTGATGTATTTTTAACTTTTCTTACTTATTAGCTTCTTGACTTATTATTATGTTCTTATATCATCAAACTGCTACGAAAACAAGAAGAACATTAATACTCAAGAACACAGAATGTAGGTTGCAAGTTAGGGCCGAAACCTCTCCACTTGAGAGGAAAACCCGCAAATCCCTTCTCTTCTTATAGATTCTTCCATTGACAAATTCCAAGACATCTAGACCAAGACCAATACCCTCCAAGACCAAGTCCAACCCTTCCGGATGATGTGCTTCCTTTGTCCAAGTCAAACCCAGTCAAAGCTCCTCTAGTAGCACAATTTCGACCCGAAGCTTCAAATTTCGGCCTCTACCGCAGGTCTGAAATTTTCGGCCCCCTGCAACCACCACTGCTTCCACACATGTGAGCGAAATTAGCCTCCCAAGACCTCCCAACAACTTCGCTTGCCTTGCTTCCTTGTCTAGGGCTAGAAGGTGACCATTTGAGTCCTTTCAACAATTTTGATCCTCGTCCAACAAATAGAGAATTTCGACGTTGAAGTAGCAAAACCCTAGCCTTCCTTCTTTGCACGTGTGAGAGAGAATTAGCCCAAAAACAAATCTTCTTCGTCCTCTTCTTTCTTCGTTGCCTTCTTCTTCTTCCTCCTTCACTTGAAAGAGTGAGTGATGAATGTGTTCCAAGGAGGTCGAGTTCCCTCCTTTATATAGGCTTCTTAAGGTGGACGTGTCTCCTCAAAATTGGCCGACTTCTCAGCTGCCAGGCCGACTTGGTTTTGAAGGGTATTTTGACAGTTTTAATAATAAAAATAATTTTCTTTACAAGTTACATTGTGCTTGATGGGGTCTTCAACTTATGACAATGAATCTTTTGACTTCTTGACCTAGGACAAACCCTAGAAGCACTCAATGGGTGCTTGACCTCTAAAAATAAAAGACCATGAGCATGAAACCCATGCTCCAAAAATAACAATAATGATTTTTCTTTCATTTTACAAAATACAAGAATCAAAAGTACATTTCATATTTATGAAGACCGAAACTAGTTACAGATTTTTCAACACTCCCTCTTAACTAGGGAGGTATTCATAAATGGTACATGGACATTCTCAATATGAAGAGATCTCATAAGAAGAATCAGATTGGTAACCCATCAGTTTAGCATCATAACAACCATCGTTGTCATAAAGCAAGGCCTTGACTAATAGCTCTATCCCTCCATAAGATCAGAGCACAATACTGGCGAGACCAATGATTTATAGACACCATCATCATTGTCTCTCAAGGTAGATACCCCACTTGGTTGTTCACAGTGTATGTCCTTCCTTGGACTATTCTTATCTTGGATAGCTAGTCCTCAAAGAATATCGGTCCTCGACTACTCTTAACTTGGATGCCATCCTCAGAGTATTAGATGCCAGATGCTTACCCAATCCTCCATTATTTCTTCCCAAGTGAAGACAAGAATGATGTGCCTATCTCTCCCTCTCAACTAGGGAGGATATATCAACCAAACCAAGCTTGTTTGTCAAATACACAAGCTTCTTATTAGGAAGAGATTTTGTCAATATGTCAGCTACTTGCTCGTCGGTGGAGATATACTGTAGCTTCGGTGGAGATATGCTTACACACCATCTTGTACTAGCTTCCGAATGTAGGGATACTTGTTGTTTATATGCTTTGTCTTTCCATGAAACACTGGGTCTTCAGACAATCTTATACAACTAGTGTTATCACAATGTATCATTGTAGGGTCCATTGGTCCTTCAAATAAGTCGGACAACAACTTCCTCAACCAGACAACTTCTCTTCTTACTTCATTGGCTGCAATATATTCAGCCTTAACACTATTCAAAGCAATTGATTCTTGCTTTCTGCTCATCCATGAGACCATGGAGGATCCCAAACTAAAACATCCTCCTGTAGTGCTTCTTCCATCCTGCTCACTGCCTCCCTAGTCGGAATCTGTATATCCAATCAAGTGGACATTATTCCTCCTTTCATATTTCAGGCATTAGTGGATTGTTCCTTGTAGATATCTCAGTATATGCTTGGCTGCTATCCAATGATCATGCTTCGGCTCCACTTGGAATTGACTGAGAACATTCATTGCAAAACATATTTCTAGTCGAGTATTTACCAAGTACATCAGTGAGCCAATCAATTGTCTATACTTGGTTGGATCCACTGGGCTAGATTCAGAACTCCTTAGTCTTTTCAAGTTTGTGATCATTGGGGGTTGTCATAGGTTTGCAATCCATCATGTCAAACCTCTTCAACATCTTGATCACATACTTCCCTTGACCTAGATAGATCTCATCAAGTCCCTGCCAAACTTCTAGTCCCAAATAGTAGTGCATCAACCCAAGATCCTTCATATCGAATTCTGTTGCTAGCTGCTTCTTGCATTCTTGGATTCAACCTTCTACACCTGTTAAGAGAAGATCATCCACATACAAAAGAATAATCACAGGCTCACCTTTTACAACCTTGATGTAGAGATTCAGATCAACAAAACTCTTTGTGAAGCCCAATCTTTGTAGGTATGCATCCATCCTTGCATACCATGCCCTTGGTGCTTGCTTAAGGCCATATAATGCCTTCTTCAACTTGCAAACATATGCTTCTCTATCTTTGACTTCAAATCCCAAGGGTTGCTCTATATAGATTTGTTCATCAATTGTGCCATTTAGGAATGCAGTCTTGACATCCTTTCGATGAATATTCCATCCCATTGATGTTGCCAAAGAGACCAGTGATCATATAGTTGTATACTTTGCTATTGGAGCAAATGTCTCTTCATAATCAATGCCGTCTTGTTGAGAGAAGCCCCTAGCCACAAGTCTTTCCTTGTACTTGTCAATACTTCCATCTGCCTTATGTTTAATCTTGTAGAGCCACTTGGAAGTTACCACGTACTTGTCTTCAAGCCTAGGAACGATCTCCCATACCCCATTCTTCATTATCGATTGATATTCTTCATTCATGACATCCTTCCATTCTCGGTGATTGGCAACTTCTTCAACGGTGGATGGCTCTGCTTCTATTAGTTTTGTCATATATGCCACATACCCAAAATATTTTTTGGGCTTCTTGCTTTCTCTAAATGTACCTTTAATTGCTCCATGACCCTCTGCATCTAGAAGAGTATATTTTAACCAATTAGGCTTCTTTCTAGTCTCGGGGATTACCACATGTTGTATAGGTTCACCGGGACCTTCATCTTCATGATTTGATTCTGCTTCCTCCCTAGTAACTTTTTCGTCAAATAATGGAAGTTCTTCATCATCAGAGTCCATAGGGAGACTGTTTCATTTCTTGAAAGCAATACTTTTGTCAAACATCACATCTCGACTAACTTCTATTTGGTGTTCTACTTTTATGTAGATCCTATAGGTCTTAGAAGAATTACTGTAGCCAACAAATGTTCCCCTCATCCTTGATGATTCCAACTTCTTTCTTTTGTCCTTTGGTATATGAATATAGATAGGACAACCAAAAATTCAGAGATGATCCATGCTTGGTTTCTTCCTAGTAAATGCTTCTTCAGGAGTCATGTTATCTAGTGACTTGTGGGGACTTCGATTTTATATGTACACAACTGTCTTCGTAGCTTCACCCCACAAAAATTTCGGCAAATCTTCATCATGTAACATGGTTTTCATACTTTCTTCAATGGATCGATTCTTTCGTTATGAAATTCCATTTTGTTTGGGATTGTATGGGACTATCAACCCCCTCTTAATCCCACCCTCCCTACAAAAAGCTATGAGCTCCTTTGAAGTATACTCTCCTCCATTATCGGATCTTAGGATCTTTATTCTTCTTTTTGTAAGGTTCTCTACTTCAGCTTTGAATTCTTGAAATTTGTTGAATACTTCATCCTTGGATTTCATAAGATAAACCGAAGTTTTTCTTGAATGGTCATCAATAAATGTCAAATAATATATGACCTCCAAGTGATTTTGGGTTCATAGGACCACATGCATCAAAATGAATAAGATCCAAGATTTCTTTTGATCTCGAAGCACTGCTTCTGAATGGTCTCTTGGTGTTCTTACCCAATGCACATCCCTTGCGTATTCTTCATGATCTTCTTTTAGTTCAGGGATGCCATTGACAATAGTATTTAGAGAAGGTAGAATTTTGTAGTGAGGATGACCAAATCTTCTATGCCAAACTTCAATCTATAAAGTCTTCCTTCACGAATTCCAATTATCCTTGCATCTTCTATACTTGAGTTTTTACCCCATACTACAACCTTTCCATCAATGAAAGCAACTCTATCACCCTTATCTTCTAGACATGAAATTGGAAGTAAATTCCTATGCAAACCTGGAACAAATAGGATATTGTTGAGATGAATATTTCCTCCATTCTCCAGCTCCAACGAAGTTGATCCTATTACTCTTACAATGTAGCTTTTATTATCACCAAGTTCTACTAAGTAAGAGGACTTTCCTTTTGATAATGTCTTTAGTTGCTTGTGTTGACCAGTCATATGCCTTGATGCTCCATTGTCGATTACCCAAATATTCTCATCTTGAAACTTACTAATGAGTGTTGAGAATAGATCTTCGTCCATTGTAGATGTCTTAATCACCTTTTTCATAATCGAGAATAGGAGATCCCATACTTCTTTCATGCCCTTCTTGAGATGACTTGCTACCTTTGCACACTTCTTCAAGAAATTCTTCCATGTAGATGATATCGTCATCATGCCCTTAGCGAGCCTTTGCTCTGATACCATGTTGAGAAATCTATAGGGTAGTGGATAGAATGATTTCTCTTTACTTGATAACTGGTTGTGATGTCTTTTTAACATTTCTTACCTACTAGCTTCTTGACTTATTATTATGTTCTTATACCATCAAACAACTACCAAAACAAGAAGAAGAATAGTACACAAGAACACAGAATGTAGGTTGCAAGCCAAGGCCAAAACCTCTCCACTTGAGAGGAAAACCCACAAATCTCTTCTCTTCTTATTGATTCTTCAATTGACGAATTCCAAGACCTCTAGACCAAGACCAATACCATTCAAGACCAAGTCCAACCCTTTTGGATGATGTGTTTCCTTTGTCCAAGTCAAACCCAGTGAAATCAGTAGCACAACTTCGACCCCCAACTTCAGAATTTTGGCCTCTACTGTAGGTCTAAAATTTTCGCCCCCTGCAATTGCTGCTTCTTCCACACGTGAGCGAAATTAGGCTTCCAAGGCCTCCCAACAACTTCACTTGCCTTGCTTCCTTGTCTAGGGCTAGAAGGTGACTTATTAAGTCCTTTCAACAATTTTGATCCTCATCCAACAGATAGAGAATTTCGACCTTGAAGCAGCAAAACCCTAGCCTTCCTTCTTCGCAAGTGTAAGAGAGAATTAGCCCAAAAACAAATCTTCTTCGTCCTCTTCCTTCTTCGCACGTGTGAGAGAGAATTAGCCCAAAAACAAATCTTCTTTGTCCTCTTCCTTCTTTGCACGTGTGAGAGAGAATTAGCCCAAAAACAAATCTTCTTCGTCATCTTCCTTCTTCACCGCTTTCTTCTTCTTCCTCCTTCGCTTGAATGAGTGAGTGATGAATGTGTTCCATGGAGGTCGAGTTCCCTCCTTTATACAGGCTTCTTAAGGTGGACGTGGCTCCTCAAAATATGTCGACTTCTTTGCTGCCAGGTCGACTTAGTCTTGAAGGTATTTTGACACTTTTAATGACAAAAGTAATTTTCTTTACAAGTTACAATGTGCCCGATGGGTTCTTCAACTTATGACAATGACTCTTTTGACTTCTTGATCTAGGACAAACCCTAGAAGCACTCAATGGGTGCTTGACCTCTAAAATAAGACCTTGAGCATGAAATCCATGCTCCAAAAATAACAATGATAATTTTAATTCATTTTTCAAAATACAAGAATCAAAAGTACATTTCATATTTATGAAGACCGAACCTAGTTACACATTTTTCAACAGCTGTTTGATGATAACAACAACATAATAATAAGAGAAGAAGCTAATAATCAAGAAAAATAAAAATATATCACAAGCATTTCTCAAGTTTAAGAGAAATCATCCTAATTGCAGCCCTATAGATTTCTCAACATTCCATTTCTTTTGATGCCACATTCAAGTCATCTTGATATATTTCCATGTTCTTACCAATGAGGTCTCTAAAAGCAAAATCCATGGCTTTTTAAAAGTTGATCTCACATTTAGCAAACCAAATGGCATTCTTAAAGTATTTATATGTTCCCCATGGCATGGTGAAAGCAATTTTCAATTGGTCCTCTTTTTTTACCACCACTTATATCCTAAAAATCCATCTAACATGAACATTATTCCAGATCCTATGATTCATTGTAGGAGGTTTTCCATGTTAGGCAGTGGGTAATTATCTTTATGGCATGCTTGGTTTAGATCTTTGAAATCTACACAAATTCTAATGCTATGATTCTTTTTTTCTGGTAATTACTGAATTAGATATCCATGAGGAATGGCTTATAGGGGATATGATCTTGGCATCCAACATCTTTTGAAGCTCTTCCTTAACTAAGGGGGCAAGCTTAGGGTATATGTTTCACAACTTTTGTCTTATTGGCTTGGTTCCTTCTTTTAAAGGAATGGTATGCGGGTGACATCTTTGCTATAAGCCTTCAAATCTTGGTATGACCATGCAAACACATCTTTGAATTCTTGGAGAAGCTTCTCAAGTTCAATTCTTTCATGTTTGGAGGTTCCTTTTCCTATTTTAATTAATTGGGGATTAGATTTCGCCCCTAGATTGATCTCAACAATATCAGGGGATTCATCAACTACTTTACCCATCTTACACTTATCATTCCAATCGAAAGATTTTTCGATGGATATTTCCTTTTTCGTGTTAGAGATACAATGTTCATTCTTCCCTACTTCATTCGAATTATTGTCTTGGCTATTATTTTGGAGGAAGCCTACAATATGAGCATCATCCTCAAACACCTGCTAGTAATCTTGATTGTTAGGTATGGCTGGCCTAAAGATCACTTCCATGGTAAATTCTCCCAATGTAGTAGTGGTCTCATTGGGTGGTTATAAAGTAGTGGTCGATATGGCCAAGGAATTAGCTATGGCATTCTTTTCCTTGGGGACAACATCAACACTGAAAGTTTCAAACCATTCCACTGTGACATACTAACTCCTTGTACTTCTTGAGCTTTTCATTTTTGGCATTAAATGTGTTGAAAAAATATGGTAGCCATGGTCGATATTTTCATCTTGAAAAATAAATGGAAATTAAAATTTTTAGGTTTGCCTCCAAATCTATTAGGTCATGTGAGTGGCACCGATTTGACCCCCACTTGAAGGCTATATAAAGGAGATCATTTCTCCTCATTTGGACACATCAACTTGGTCTCATGCATCTCTGATCCAACGAAATTACAGGAGGGCCGAAATTTTAGGAGGGCGGAATTTCAGGAGGAGGTCGAAATTCTAGGGAGGGCCGAAATTTTAGGGACTTGGATTTTGACATGGCACTTGATCATGATTTTGGTTACTGGTTTGGCTATTATTTTGCTATTTGTTATTTATGATGTATTGATAAATCTGGAAACTCTCTCATAAGGAAGAACTTTTACTGGGTTTTCCCCTTATGGGTTTTGCCCTGGTTGTGTACCTAATTTTTTGTGTCTCTTGTCTCTTTGTTTCATGGTTACTTTACTACTCTTTCATGTTTATTAGTTGATGTTTTTCTTCTGTATAATTGCCTAAATGATATTGAATTTAATTCTATGTGAAACTAATGTTTAATTGATCATTGAAGTAGTTATTAGGTGAAGAAAAACTTAATTCTAGCAAGTGCCCTAGAAAATCAACATGGTATCAGAGCCAGGGAAGCATTGAAAATTGAAGAGCAGGAAGGATTACCTGTTTACAAAATCTGTGTCCTTGGAGGCACCTTCTGTTCTCTTTTTAATATTTGACTGAGGCCGAGTTGGTATTGGTTTATGGCATGGATTTTGGGCTAGTCTTTTGTGATAAGGATTGTGCTAGGGTCAAGTATTACAAGCTGTAACAATCAGGGCTGAGTCCCTTATATTGGATAGATAAGAAGGTCTAGTACAGTTTGGTTTCTTTCCAAGTCTAACAGGTTAATACAGAGCCCAACAAAGGTATGAACACAACAAACAAAGTTCTGTTGTGACTAAGTTTTTCTGATGAAACCCTAGGTCGAGCTCACCTGTAGGACTGAGTTCATCTGTAGTGAAGCAAAGGAGGAATATGACTATTTTCTTGTGGTAGTAATTGTGGAAGGATTGAAGTAACTAATCACAGGATCGAGATTCTTCTAGCCTGTAAGAAGAAGTCGTGTGGCTGTGTCTTTAAGAAAAGAAGTTGCTGTGATAATTCATACAAGCTTCTGTGGCAACAAGGGAGAGCCAAATTTTGCTCAGTAGGCCAAATTCCTTTCTAAGGAGGCCGAAGGTCTGTATTTTGTATGCAAGTTCTCTTGTGACATATACAAGTCCGAAATCCTCTCTCTCTGTGATACAAGTATGAGCATACTGTTCTGAGACATGGATGAGTACCCTCTTCTTGTTACAAATCTTTGAGACTAAGTCATCTAGTCCATCATGCTACAAGCCTTCTGTGATCCAATAATACTGTGGAGATCCGAGATTTTGGTCCAAGTCTATGTGATGATTCAAATTTATGGGATCTAAGATTCTGAAACAAAGAACTGAAGTTCTGAGTTACATCCTTGTGGTAGCTAGATCTCTGGTAGATGTTCTTCAATGCAACAACTAATCCTAGGTCATGTCCTTCTGTTGCATTTCATGATCCAAGCTTTAGGCCTGTGGTAAAGTTTGAGACTTATTATTATCTTGTGCTATGATTGATCTACACCTGCCAATCCTAATCAGTCATATGAAGTGCTAAAGAAGAATAATACAAGGGCTTAACTAGTATTAATTCCATCTCTAGCTGGGCTATGTGGTAATCTATGGTGAAGGAAGATGCAAAGCTCTTATGCGAGAATCCTTGGGCACTTGGAAGCCCGAGTTCTCTGAGGTCCGCCTGTAATGGCATAATCTGTTGATTGGATTCTCATCTGAGTATGTTGCAGTGGTTACCTCCTGAAGTATTTTCTGTAAGCAATTTTTGACACATATAGTAAAGTGTGAAGGAAAGTGTCAAGCCCTACTAGAAAGTCGACATTGAAGGTATTTGGTTTGAGCTATGACATTATTATCAGAGATATAAATTGATTTCCTGAGGTTGATATCCTTGTATGAGTTTTGTGATAGCATGGTTATTAAGGAATAGTCTGAAAAGAAGTCAAAATAAACTGTGGATCAATGTTAAGCTTAAGGATTTAGCTTTTATGAGTTTATCACTGTCATTTCTGAATTCTTCATCTATATATATAGAAGAAGGTCGCCTTTCACTTCATAAGTTTGAAGATTTGAAATTGAGATAGGTTGTGAAAGATATTGTCATGTACTTGTTGACAAGTTTGAGGAATAGTAGATCTCTGCTATGAGATTTCAAAAGGTTTACCATATGCTTCTCGTCTAGTAAATGCTGACATGAATGAGTAAACAAGAAATTTTATTAAAGGTAATGTTGTTTTTGTTGTCTCCTATTGCAAAGGATATCGAGAGTTGATGAATCTGCTATATCTAGGGTTTAACAGTCGAAAACATTTCTAGGATCTTTTATAAAGGGTTTGAACAAGAGAAACCCTAAGGGTTGTACATTTTTTTTAAAGATTGCAAGGATAAGTTTCATATGATTTTTGACACTGATTTGACTAGGGTCCAAACCCTAGGTTTGATGATTGACATTAAGAGTCACAAATGCGGGGATGAATGTTTCACATCGAGGGTTTGTAAACCCTAGGCCAAATTTGAGTTATTAGGGGTTGAATTCAAAACCCTAGCAAATCAGATTGCAAACCCTATCAAGTCAGAAGGGTTGGAAATGAAAGCCTAGGGCTTATGGACTCAAAGATTGCTCGCTGCTATTGAATGAAGTAACATGATGAAAGAAGGCAATGACATATACATATGCTGAGAATCTGAGGCTTTGTAAACTTGAAAATATATTAGGGTTTGATGCTATAATCCTAGCTGTTTACCCTACCTCGATATAAGTGGTTGAGAAAATGTTGGGCTTATGAATTGATTGCTAAAAGATCTGACATCTTGATGTTGAGGCTGATTTGCTGCCAGCTGGTTGGATTCTAAAGGGACTCAGGACCAGGAGGGAGTTATCTTGATCTCAAAGATAAGTATCTTGTGTTTCTTTTGTTGTTTCAATCAATACTGACATTGGATTGTCTATGATTTGTAAAACCCTAGGTTGGGTTTGGAGAAGAAAATCTAAGTCTAATGAACCTAACCCTAATTCCTTGTTGATGATATGGACTCATTAATAATGATGTGGATTTGTTAATAATGTGAAGTCATGTTTTGGACTCGTTAATGATATAGAATTCTTGATGATGTGGATGTGAACTCTTTATTGATGTTGATGTAAACTCCTTGAAGATGTGGATGATGGACTCCTTGATGATGTGAACTCTTTGATACTGATATGGACTTCTTGGTGATGTGGAAGATGATATGGACTCCTTGAGGATGTTGATGCAGACTCCTTAATGATGAATGATGCATACTCTATGATGTTGACAATGTGTACTTCATGTTGATGATGATAAGTACTCCTTGTTGAGAATGATGTATGACTCATTGATGATGATATGATTGGACTCCTTGATGGTGATTTGAACTCCCCGATGATGTTCATGATGATAATGTGGATTCGTTGATTACATGGACTTGTTGATGACATGAACTCATTGATGATAATGATTTTGACTTGATGATGATATGGACTCCTTGATAATATAGATCATATGTACTACTTATGTGGAATCTTTGGTGATGTGGACAAGACTACTTAATGATGATGAAGATATGGACTCCATGATAATGTAGACTCCTTGATGATGATGATGATATGGACTCCTTGATGACTTGGACTCTGTGAACTCTTTGTTGATGATGATAACTCCTTAATTATGATATAGATTCCTTGATGACCGGGACTCCTCTTTGTTGATGATGATAACTCCTTAATTATGATGTGGATTCCTTGATGACTGGGACTTCTTGATGATGTGGAATCCTTAATGATGTCAACTCTTTGATGATGATATGGATTCCTTGATGTGATGGGATTGACTCGATCAGAGAAGGCTAAAGATCAAGAGGGAGCTGACACACTCTCAAGAGATAAGTATTATCTTGATTGTTTCTATTGATTATTTCATTATGAGTCTCTTGGCTTGCTTGGTTGTTCTTGTTCTTCCATAGCCTCCTAGTGAGGTTTGCAGGTACATAATGGAGACTGCCAAGATGTGGAAAATCGTTGGAAATGATGGAAGAACAATGTGACAAAAAGACTCGTGATAGGCTCTATACTCAGAGGGAGCAGACAAGATTAGCTTGATTGAAGCATGTTTCTATGAAGATGACTAGAAGTTTTTAAGACTGATGTTGATCCAGATATGCTAAAACTGAGCCCACAACTTTTCTGCTATGTAGAGGACTTCTATGTAAGAGGGAGTTGCTTTTGTAAAGGCATGAGCCTGGTGTCAGGTGATATCTTTGGCATGATGGACTGTACGTCCGTTGATATCTCTCCGATTAATAATTTGAAGAAGCTGCGAGACTCTGATATTGATCCGGTTGATTCTCTGATTGGTTCGTTGATGATGATGTTTATTTCCGCTTAAGTCTATTGTTATCTGCTAGATTTGATTATGGTGTGTTGGATTCAACTATGGTTGTTGATGCTTTCTTTTGTAAGAAGCCACTTGTTATCCATTGAATTCGATTATGGTCCACTGGATTCTACTATGGTTGTTGATGCCTGCTTCAGTAAGAAGCCACTTGTTATCTGTTGGATTCGGTTATGGTCTGCTAGATTCTACTATGGTTGTTGATGCTTGCGTTTGAGAGAAGCCATTAATTATTCACCGGATTCGACTATGGATACAGATATTCACTTCTGTAAGAAGCCACTTATTATTTGACTCTACTATGGTTGCCGATGATTGCTTCTGAAAGAAGCCGATGTTGAAGTCTATTATTGTTTGCTGATAACTGATGATGTTTACTTATGATAGAAGCTCTGGTTGAAGCTGAATAAACAATTGAATGCCGTTGTTAGTTGAAATGGTTGAGATCCACCATGGCTACATTTATGACATTGAACTGGTTGATGATGTAAAGAAACTGGAATGAATGAGAATCTCCTTGAAGAGGGAGAATTACATAGCATCATATTATGGACCATCTCCTGTAGGTTGTGTGTCGTGAGACCTTGAGGTCTGGGAAATGTATTGTTGATTCCTCTTGTAGGCTGTGTCGTGAGACCTTGTGGTCTGAGAGATGTATTGTTGATTCCCCCTATAGGCTGTCCCCCTATAGGCTGTGTGCCGTGAGATCTTGTGGTTAAGGAGATGTATTGTGGATTCCTCTTGTGGGCCGTGTGTCGTGAGACCTTGTGGTCTTTGAGATGTATTGTTGATTCCTCCTGTAGGCTGTGTGCTGTGAGGTCTTGTGGTCCTGGACATGCATTGTTGATTCCTCCTGTAGGCTATGTGCCATGAGACCTTGTGGTCCGAGAGCTATATTGTTGATTCCTCCTATAGGCTGTGTGCCATGAGACCTTGTGGTTCAGGAGATGTATTGTTGATTCCTCTTGTAGGCTGTGTGCCGTGAGACCTTATGGTCCGAGAGATTTATTCTTGATTCCTCCCTTAGGTTGTGTGCTGTATGACCTCTTGGTCGGGGAGATGATTTGAGATGGATGGATGCTATGTATCTTTCCTTATGATGAGACTAATGGTCTCTCCCTTAGGTTGGGTTGTGAGACCTATAATTAGTCGAGGAGATTGAGCCTGTTAGAGAGAGAGATTTGTATTTGTGATCCCTTCCTTAGGTTGTGGGCTATGAGACCTACGATTGGTAAGAAAGAATGACCTTGAGAGAGAGAATGAAAAGTACCTCCTTGGCTAAGAGGGAGTGTTGAAAAATACGGTAGCCATGGTTGGTATTTTCATCTTGAAAAATAAATGGAAATTAAAATTTTTAAGTTTGCCTCCAGATCTATCAGGTCAGCTAGGCCCCTAAGTGGCATCCATTCAACCACCACTTGAAGGCTATATAAAGGAGATCATTTCTCCTCATTTGGATATGTCAAATTGGTCTCATGCATCTCTGATCTAATGAAATTACAAGAGGGCCGAAATTTTTGGAGGAGGCCGAAATTCTAGGGAGGGCCAAAATTTTAGGGACTTGGATTTTGACATGGCACTTGATCATGATTTTGGTTACTGGTTTGGCTATTATTCTGCTATTGGTTATTTATGATGTATTGATAAATCTAGAAACTCTCTCTCTCTCTCTCTCTCTCTCTCTCTCTCGTAAGGAAGAACTTTTACTGTGTTTTCCCCTTGTGGGTTTTGCCCTGGCTATGTGCCTAATTTTCTGTCTATTGTCTCTTTGTTTCATGGTTATTTTACTGCTCTTTCATGTTTATTAGTTGATGTTTTTCTTCTAAACAACTTCCTAAATGATATTGAATTTAATGTTATGTAAAACTGATGTTTAATTGATCATTGATGTAGTTATCAGGTGAAGAAAAACTTAATTCTAGCAGGTGCGCTAGAAAATCAACAAAAGGTCCCTTGATTTGGGAAACAATTAGGTTTGAATCCCCTTTCACTTTCAAATATTTTATCCCTTTTCCAAGAGCCAAATCCAATCCTAAAATAAGAGCCTCATACTTAGCTATGTTATTAGTGCATTGGAATACAAGCCTGCATGAGAACATAGTATGCCTCTTAGAGGGTGATATCAAAACAATCTCACCCCTTGAGCCAAACTTGGAACAAACTTCATCAAAATACATGGTTCAAATTCTATCCATTTCTTGCTCAAGTGATGTTACTCTTTTTGATATCCTCCAATCTCCACACTCACAATCCTCTTCTTGGTCTCTATCATGGATAGTACACCCCCATTTCTGTCCCCCTTTAGGGTTTCAAACGGTAACCCCCACCCCCCAAAGGGATCAAGGGACAACCCATCCCACAAGGATAGGCTGGGAGAACCGTCAAGGTTGTCCCTTTAGGGACCACTTGAACACGGTGGCCCCATAATGGTAAGGCAAGGCAACCTTGCTCCCTAACCTCAACCCCAAAAAGGGGTGGGGCTGGTACCCAAAAGGGACACCCCATCCCACAAGGATGGGCTGGGATCCTGGTCGCACCCTCAGGTCCACCAGTTATTATACCTCGACGAGTGGCACCATTTATGTGAGGCAAGGCAGCCCAACTCCCTAACCAGGGACACCCCATCCCACAAGGATGGGTTGGGAGAACTGGTGGGGTTGCCCCCTTACGACCATCGTCATGAGTGGCACCCTAGTAAATAAGGCAAGGCGACCTTACTCCCTAACCTAAACCTCAACTCCGTTAACCCGCCACCTCTCGTCCGCCCGTTAAGAGTGGATACTCGAAGAGAGGCTAGGCGGTCCCATCAAGGTGCCCCTAAATGACACCAGCCAGTCAAGGTTCCAACAAGTCATGGTGTTCCTGAGTTTGTTGCCGTCTCAGGAATGAAATTGGCTATACTCGTACGCTGCTAACTCAATGCTGTGCAATATTGAGCTTGAAGCAATAATGAGCGCTTAAGTCATTAGGGTTCATACAATAGTACACCACAGTGACCACACTTTTTGTTGCTCTACTAAAGGCCGGGTTGAAGGTCACCTAAAGATTAGGGCATAAGATTGTTGTCTCATGGGAATTTTTATGTATGACATGTCCATTTGGATGGTGCCTTCCAAGTTGGCAGCCCACTCCTTGGACAACATTTTCTATGCATCAAGAATATCAATTACAATCATATTCATAGATATTTTCTTTTCAAGGTGCCCGTGCAGTGATGCATGCATATTTTCAATCAATCCACATACTTCAATGGATTTTGAGTCAATCTCACATACATTCGTATATGGTCTTATAACTTCTAGCCCTAATTGCTTCATGATCTTCAAATGCACTATGTTAGTTGATTCCCTTGAGTCAAGCATGCAATTATGTAGCAAACAACTATTGATCTCAAGAGTTATGAAGAATGAGGGGTGGCTTTCATCAAACTTCGTGTGTATAACACAATGGGAGGATCAGTTTCATCATTCTCATTAGTGTGATGTTTTTCAAGGTGCTCATTGGGAATTTGCTGCTCGATGTTTTGATCTTATTCTATTTTGTTAATTTGATCAGCAATGGCTTTGTAAGTTTTCATCATAATGGGCATCCATTCTCCAAATATGCATTTAGCATTTTTTGTGAAATTTATTGAGGAAACATATGCCGTTTCAGGCTCATGATGTTCTTGTCTCATGAGATCATATATCTTGATAACATTGTCTTGGGATTGTGAATTTGTTGTAGGATCCTTATCCTTAATGCGATATGACATTTCTCCTACAAATTCCTGAAGGTATGAAAAGAGGACCAACTCATCAAGAGGTATTAATTTTTCAGGTATCATGGCTATTAAGTGGTTAAACCTCTAGGTGAATTCCCTGATAGTTTTAGATAGTTTTAGTTTTTAACTAAGAAAAAATCATGTTATAGGTCCACAATGTTTGTTTCTTCAATCCACCTAATTGAGAAGACATTTGTTAGGTCACTCCATGAGCGTTTACACTTGTTAGGGGGGTTTGGAACCATTCCTTTGCGTATTCCTCTAAGGATAGAAAAAAACGTATCATTACCACATCATGTTCAATTTCCTTACTTAGGTGAGAAGAACAAGCTATTCCAAAGTCTCTTAGTGTTTCTTTGGATCATGAGAAGTATCTCCATGAAACAATGGTAACTATTTGTAATTTTTGGGCATATGATGCAGATATCCTAGGATTCCTTGTAATTTAAAAGGAGACATAGTGTAAATCATCCAAGGCTTCATGTTAATTGTTGTATTCAATCTATCAAGGACAAGAATCTTAGGGGAATTTGTCCTTCTTTGATATGTGAGGATCACACCAAGATCTTCTCCCCTCATGACAATGGAGTCGTTAGATGAGAACTTATGCTGTAGTTTTTAGACCATTCTCATCAAGTTTTTGTTGAAGCTTAGACTTCAAATTACAAGGAGGTTGAGTCAACTCCTCCCCGGCAACTACGCCAAAAATGTTGCCACAAACTCTAGTAGGCCTTGTGAGGGGAATCACAAGGCAAGGGCCAGACCCTATGGCAATAATGAGGAAGGATTGCCACTATCACCTCAACGATCTTCTTCCCGTGGTTTAGTGGAATTTCACCGCAAGGGAGGCTTCACTATATTCACCTATAAGGATATTGAATATCCTAATTAGAGGGATCAAGGTGATATAAATAGACTAGGGAAAGATACCATAAAGATGGAATATGCTCAAATTTTCTTTATAAAGAAGCAAGGATTCTAACCCTAGACTAACTAAGGACTACTACAAGCTAGGGCTTATTAATATGCAATGATAAAAGAATATCTAGACATGTAGAAGTCAAAGAAAGGGTTCTTGTAATGATTAGATCCACAAAGAAATAGGGAAAACCCTCAAGTAGGCTTCAAATTGAAGCTTGGCTAGGGGTTAGGGTTTCTAGAAGCACAAAGGAATTTGGTAAGGATGATGTCAGCACTACTTAGGGAAGTTTCACCACAATCAAAACTAGATTTTGCGTCTAAAAGGTTTGTAGAGGGAAAACTTGGAATTTCATCCATAAGCATCCACTGAAACTAGCCCTACAAGCAAATTGGCTCTAGAAAAACCTTAGTGACTTTCCCTAAAAAGCCTAGGAGAGATAAAAGAAACAAAAATATATTTAGGTTTTAATAATTTTTGATCAACACAACCTTGGCTAGTGCCTAATCTAACATGGGAAAATGGAGTTTTAGGGAAAATTCTTAAAGGAAGATGAAAATTGATTAGAGTAAGGGGAGAAATATAATTTTCCCCTTGTAAAACCCTAACTATATTTTTCATTGAGGGGAAAAATTAAATATAGAAGATGCACCCTAGGAGTTCTTCTATAGGTTTCAACGAAAAATAATTTTTATGTGCAAAAATTTACTAAGATCTCCAATAAACAATATGCATTTAGTCATGGAGCATTTAGAAGCCCTAGCATAAATTCATTCACATGCCAAATATAGAAAAAATAGCAATAAAATTACAAATTCTTCCAAGAAAAGCCTTCTTTCAATCCCAAAAGGACATCTCCAATGCAAAAATCAATTTCCAGTAATAAGATGCTCCACAAAAATCACATTTTTACCAAGTATAGAAGCAGACAAGGCAATTCACACTCTGAATTCACAAGTGTGATGATGTCTAAATGAAGTGGAGGTATCCTCTATTTCTATGATGTCTATCTCTTCACTTTTTACAAAAAAATAAGCCTAAAATCCCTAAAACAAGTTTGGCTTTGAGTGTTTGACAATGGGTTACAAACCAACCCCATAGCTCAAAACAATAAAATAATGCCATAGATGCCCATACGTGTGGGTTGATGTCCTCTAAAAGCATGATGGCATCTCCTTTTTGAGCAGGAAATGCCACATGAAGGTGTGGGATGGGCTAAGGAGGTGCCCCGTCACCATAATCAACTCCGAATTTTGAGGGAAAACCTCAAGAAGTGCCTCAAGTTGCCTCCATGTCCAAAAACCATGCTCTAGGTGTTCTACATCACCCTCCCAAGGGCGAGATGGGTGACGAAGCACTTTCTCTCTCCAATATTGGGCTCCATGAGTGAGTACAAGTCCTCTCTTGTCATCCTGAGGATGATCATCATCATTTGGACTCCAAAATAAGAAACGTCTATCAAATAGTGTCAAGGCTAGCTTGGGGCATCCTGGATTTGCTTGGTACAACATGAAGTAAATCCAACACCAAGAAAGAGAAGCTCAACCTTTTAGCATATGGGGGTACTTTGGCATGATAGTCATCATTTGGATTCATCAAAGTTCTCAATGCTTTGCTCTAGAGGCGCAATGCTTGCATCTGCAAGGTCATCATTGCTCTTTGGAAGGTGCAAAACGGCTTGGACAAGCTATATAGTGGAGTGATGTAATGTGCCCTCAAATGCCTTCGTTGTTGTGCGAAGAACCACCTAGCAAAGCCATCTCAAGGGAAGGTGAGCCTCCAATCATTAGGGTCAATGACCATATATACATCATAGTGGACCATATTTAATTGTTAAGAGCATAATAACACTTCAAACTAAGATCACCTTCAAATATCTATCTAGACTAAGTCTCGTAAAAGTGTTCCCTACATGTTTTAGGGATGGCTATATGGTCAACCTTATTAGGTATTTCCAAACCCTAAGGGGAGATGACATGTCCTAGGTCAACCCTTCAATCCATAGGTGCTTGTGATAATAGTGGCAATGGAGGGGAAGGACTTCGGGGAAAGGTGCCATGGCCATGGAACTAGTTGATGGAGGTCCATCATCTTGAGTGTATAGATGTAAAGAGGGAGCAATCGTGGAGGCATGCGTTACCCCTTTCCTTGGCCATCTTTTTCCACTCCTTTGGTGCACCTTTTACTTCTTTATGATCATGCTTTGAATGGGAGCATAACTTAGGAACCCAAGCTTGCTTTTAATGATTTAGCATTTATTTACTTCTTAATGATGAGTCAATTTATTGCTCATAAGGGTTGTTATGGATAAGAGTTCCTTTGTTATGTGATGGAGCATCAAGTGCTCAAGGAACTATGTGATGGCTAATGAAGGGGGTAGAGCTCATGCTAGGCTTTTTTCCACGTGTTAATTAATGTATCATCTTTCTTTTCCATTTTAACTTTCTGTTTCTTTCATTGTGGCCATTTTATGCTTTTAACATTCTTTTCGTTGCATCAACCTCCAGGGAAAAGTTTATGGCCCAGACTCAAGGATGAGTATAAGAGAGTGCCAACCCCAATGGACCGATGACCACAAGCCTGAAGAATGGAGATGAACTCAGGGCAATGATGGAAGGGGGTAAGTATGGAATATCATGGACATGCTACTTCAATCCAAGTCTCCCAAGTAGTGCCCCTCCTATAACTTCCCTGGTAAAGTGAGAGAATGGGTTTACATTCAAGATTGGGAAATCATCGAGATCTTACCTTAATCTATGTTAGAATGCCCAAAACATTAAGTAAAAACACATGATTGCAAGATGGTTAAAGTATTTGCCGAATGATGACCCATCTTCCTTCAAGACGAATGCTAAATGGTGAGAGGTGCCTGATTGGTGCATATGGTGGAGGATCATGGCATAACATCATGTACTGAATGATGTAGGGTTGCTGGCTGGCTAGCCAAAGAAGGAGATCTTTTTTTCCTATGGTGTTACCCACATTTTGGTGGGTAACATGGCTAATTTGCTATAGCCTATGGGTTAACTCCAATAGATGGTCTTGATAGGTAGTATTTAGGACTTACCAAAAAGGTTTAATCTAGACATTAGTTGGAGATGCAATCTAATAATTTTGGTTATAACCTTGAGTGTCCAAACACTTGACACCAACCTGAACGCGTCATATAATTGTCCTTCTAGCTACATGATGAGAAGAGTTTAATAATCCCATATAGTAGACAACTTTTGGCATAGCTTAGTACACAATTCTAGCACTTCTGTGCACAAAATAAATTTTAGATGCTCTAGAGTACCTTAACTACAAGCTTAACTTAAGAACATTTAGTCCATTGCCAGGGCCCAACACATACAATTCAAACACGAGATGAGTGATAAAGCTCAATTGGCTTTGTCGGGCAATAACACCTGATCATAACTTAATACAATAGCGTGTTTAGCAGGAAAGAGGCTTGTATGAGTACATACTACATGCTTGGAAATAATGATCCTCTTTGCTTAGTATATCCCCTGTCTAGGCAACAAACGCTTTGCAACATCTTCTACAAGAGGCTCTAGATGGTTCATTTGTTCTCTGGCACATTGAGGAACCAATTGGACCATACATCAATTCAAGGTTGCGGAGGAGTGCGCCCCCCCCCCCCCCCCCCCCCACCTCTTGCTCACGCACCCAATTCGCGCTCCAAGCGGGAGTGGCTTCGGAGCACCTCGGGAGTGCGCTCCCTAAAAAAAAATGCTCCCTCCCTTTTCGGGAGCATTTAACCTTTTTTGCAAATTTTTTTTGCAGTAATGTTCCAAATGCAATTTTTTTTCACAGAAACAAATAAGTTTTGAGTGGGGTAGCTTAATGATCAAGCCTATGGCCCTAGTATTGATATGCGATTCATGTAATGTTAAATTCTTAAAAGTGACATTCTCCTTAATCTTCATTTTCATCTTTTTACTTAAATTTTTAACATTACCATGAAATGACTCAGGATGTTTGAGAGTGGTTCCGACCTCATTGGATTTCATATGGAGAAAGTAGAATTTTAGATTTCATTCAAAATCCAGCAGACTTATCAGTTTTTCAGGATTTCAGGTTGGGGGATTGCAATGTTTCCATTGAATTTTGTCATGTATTAGGGTATGGAACTCGTATTTAATCAAGAGCACCAATCCCTCTATGTACCTTGATGTTAGTGACATTGGTTGTCGAACTCCTCTATCATGACCCTCCTAAAAATGTACGCATCACTCAAACAAAATCTTGACTTGACATGCTATGCTTTTTCTATCTTATGTTAATGCTTAGAGGGTGATATTAATGACAAAGATCCCTATACAGATACAGAGGTAATGACAAAGATACCTTTGGATATTAATTCTTAGAGGGTGATATTAATGACAAAGATCCTGATTTTCCAACAAGACTAGAAAATTAGATATTTCTCGTGGTGGCAATAGACCCAAGCATAAGCAATAAATAATAGATTTACTTGTCTCTTCCAGTTTCTAGTAGTTTTTATAACTATTGACTCTTTCATATTTATTATGATATTTTTTTAAACAATATATGACAATTTAAGTTTGAAGTTGGCAATTATAACTCATTAGTAATGAATTATGAATATGATGCTTCATGAAAGTTGAAAGTTGTTTCATTTTATAACATTTCATTTCATGTTAGATATTATTTGTTGTAATGGTTACACTTAGCTTACAAGTACAACTTTGGTGATCAATGATGATAAATGTTATATATTGAATTTTGAAAGCTTGAAACTTTAAGATTGATGAATCATGAGACTCAATATGTTGTATGTTACTAACTTGTGGACGTGGTTGATGAAGATTGTAACTTCTAGATGATTGTTGTTATATGGTTCAATATATGTTTTTATTTATTTATTTATTTATTTATATCTAATTCATCATTCTACATGTTTCTGTTGACATATATGTAAATATAATATATATATATATATATATATATATATTATATAAAAAATGCTCTGGAATTCGCTCCCAAACCGGGAGCTTCTGAAAATGTCGCTCCCACCCCTGTTTTCGCTCCCGCTCCCCGCTCCCGCTCCCACTCCTAAGTAACACTGCATCGATTGAATGGTTTATTCTGTATGACATGAGAAATAGTTGTTTTGGACTATTGTACGTTATCCACATACAATATGAATATTCATTTTTTTTCAATTATCATGGTTGCAGATTACTCTTGCTGTCTTCCCTGGCTTGATCACTAGATGAAAGTCCTTTATCACTTTTGTTGAGATCACTTAATGCCTCTTTTGTATGTTTTTCATTCACCTAGCCTTGCCTTAATAATTTTGAGTTATTGATCGTATCAATTAACCATTGATGACTAAGTCTCCATAACCCTAATTTCTCAATGAGATTGACGGTGGAGATTAAGTCCCGATCAACTATCAAGATTTATCATTTATCTAATTCACTAATGTAAAAAAAGGTACATTTTATTAGATTATAGTCACTTTTATAATAAGCACTTCACTTTAATAATTCCCTTAGTGAAAGTGAATTTGCTAAGGTGAAGACTTTGGATGGCTTCCACACTTCTTGACACTTGAACCTGTGCATAAGTACCTATCCAAGCTACAAACATCAACATTGCTTATCAAGTCAAGCAATCTAGAATAGCATTGAGAAGATTGGGAGAATGACACTTTCCACAATCACATGTATATACATGGAATAGCAGTGAGAAGAATAACATTTATTATAATAAACTCTATGCACAAGTAATATCAATACTCAAGTTTTGTATCGATACTTGTTCAAGTATATGAAAGTGTGTCCATTTGGCTGTGCTCCAGTGGTTGAGACAGGGTGTTGCCATCTTGGTGACCCAGATTCAAACCGTGACAGGCATAGAGGCATGGAAATTAAGTTCTCGGCCAAATATGATGGTGTTCCATGTGCATCATCCTATAAAAAAAAAGTACATGAAAACATAGATGAAACATTTCCATGTGTTTTATGTTCAATTTCTTCTATCCAGGCAATCCAGAATAGTTTAATCATGTACTGATTGAAGAGGCGAACTTAATGCTTTAACATTGCAGTGGAATCTAGTGGATGCCATACTCTAAAAATGCATATATTGACATGCAATAAAGCCTGCCAAGAAAGAAAAACAGAAAGTTAACTGGTTGATATTCGATTCTCTTGTATGCGTTTCTTCTTCTTGCATATTCTTGTTTTCCAGCAGTAACAATGTTATGAATTAATAATATCATACATGTAAACCAACTTTTTCCATGCTTTGATTATTGATTATTAGCATTTCTCACACCTAAAGAGAGCAGAAAAGTGTTTGGTAGTTTCCTGCAGCAAAAGGCAGCTGTTGTCATGAAACACTTTATGCAATTAAAATTTGATGATATGATATCCAGTATTTGATGATAAATTTCTAACACAGCTAAAATCTATAAATACATATGGACCAACCCACTGTTCTTTGCCTTGTATCTCTAGATGTTCTCACTGAGTAATTGATTTGATGGTATAAGCCAGTTTATTGAGAAATTACAACTGTAAAGAGTACCCAGCCACTCTCCATCAGCCTTTTAGACTATCACATGTAAAGGTTATGTCAACATGAACTTCTATTTAGCAAAGTAGCCTATATATTTTCATTTCAGCAACTACTAGGATGCTTAAGTGGTTGCAAGTCCTTATTTTTCCTTGATTTATAATTTCAGGTGGAGTTCAGTTAAATTTCCTAAAGAGACACCACTCATGTTTCACAAAGAAGGAAAGCTTATTTCTCCCACATTAAGTATAAGAGATGGACTTCATATTGTTCTACAAAGCATGGCATCATATATTGAAAATACAATTCCAAAGGATAGACTAAAGCTTTGGAGGACACAATCCCCAAGACATTTCTATGGTGGTGAGTGGAATCAAAATGGCAGTTGCACATTTGACACACTTCTTGATGAGATTAAGGTATGGACAACCAATTAATGCATATTCTTTACGCCTTGAATCCCACTGCCAAAATGCTGCATAGTTCATGATTCTGTAAAGTAACTTCATGATTCTGTATTTATGTAATAATCCAGCTGTCAGCACCAAAATGTGTAGTTCTTCATATCTGAAAGGCAGTTTCCTTTGCTGTCAATGTTTCATGTGCAAACAAGTTTTGTTGGACAGATTGTCATATTTGAAGCTGTTTTTATTGTGTAGAATTTGGTAAGTTCAACTTTTCAACAGCATCCACTGATGATTTGCACTTCTTTCTGGCACAGTTGGATGAATGGTTTGACCCTAAAAATGGTGGAGTAAATCGGGAAGCGAGAGAAGTGAATTCTATTATCAAATATGCCCTGCACAGAACAAGTATCCATCAATTGGATTTGACCCATTTAAGTGAGCTTAGAGCAGATGCTCATCCTGCCCTATGGCTTGGAGGAAAAGATGCAGTCGCAATATGGGGTCAAGATTGCATGCATTGGTGCCTTCCTGGTCTACCTGACACATGGGTTGATGTGCTGTCAGCAGTAATCATAGAGCATTTGAATGCTAAACGTCAGTGCCTCTTGAGCTTAGATAAGTGATAACTAAAGTAATCTCCTATCACGTTTTAGCAGATGCAACAATGTCTGTTTCCTCACAAGCATGGATCTCAGATATGTCGCAATTTCAGTACTTGAGTTAGCATACTTTTTTCGGAGTTGAGTTTTATGTCACTCCTGTATGTATCATGTTGTTTGTAGTTTAGACAACTGATAGATAATTGACCCTGGAGACCAGGTATCAAACTGTTAGAAATTTATTTGGCTGTCAATGGGGGTAAGAACGGATGGAAAATATTCCATCATGGTATGTCAGTGATTGAATATAAACGACAAAAGTAGAGTTTTCCATGAACTGTACTTTACAGGAATCATTGATCGATAAACAGTTAATGCCTTTTGTCTCTTATTGTGGTTATGAAATATGCAATGTGAACAATGTCCCGTTCACCTCACCGATTTTACCAGCTTTTGTTTACTGAATTATCTGATACCTACATGCTTTATTCCTCAACTCTTAATGGTGTATGTTGCTGACACAATTCAACTTCAAACCCATTGGAATGCATTCCTTCTAGAAATTTCTTCACAACATGCACCTTTTGGGCCCCTACAAACACCCTAGCTGGTTTGTTTATGAGTATGATACTGTAACTATTTCCAACACTTTCTCTCTTAGAAAATATTTTACTGGTGGTTTTCTTTTCGTTTTTCCTTTTTGAGCTGGCAGAACCCAAGTCACATGGTTCCAGCTTGACAATGATTAGATTCGTTTCGAGATCGAAATTTTTGATGAGGTTCGTCATTAGGTTTGTCTATATACATGTTTTATATATATACATATATTAACTCTAAAATGAAATACAACATAAAATAGTAAGAGATCAACATCAATAAACATGAAAAATGCTGTCTCGGAGTTCGAAATTGCAAGGACAGATTACAAACTTGAGTTTGGACATGAGGTTATGAGTTTTGATCTATGGACTTGGTCAATGGCTATGAGGTTCGTTGAACCTTGATTTGTTTTTTAGGTTCCCCAAATTTCGAATCTCTGACTTAAATTAGGTTAATAGCATTAGTGCTTGCTTGTTAACTATGCATAGTTGAAATATATTTAATCTATCTCTGAAAATATAATTTCACAAAATCAATATATCTGTCCAAATCTAATTACTAACATTTTCCATCAATAATTCTACTTGTATATAATTGGTATTACCAATATATACATATATTATACCTCTGGTAGGCTTTCCCAATGACCAACCTGTAGCCTATGAGTGCTTTCGAAGCAAGTTTTTAAACACTTACCCAAGCTGCACCAAGTATACTATTTTATTTTCTTCCTTTCTTCCATCAAAGAAATTGTGAAGGATTTGCAAAATTAATTAGTGTGGCATTCTTTATCAATGAGTTCCTAGGAAAATGGAAATGGCCGGTTAGCTTATTTAGATTATAGCTAACTAATATGGCATGGAATTAACCCAAAGCAATAAAGGGGGTTGGATGTTATCTCTCTTTTCTACACACACCTTACTGTTGCTTCAGGTAGCGACTTAGGTACTGAATACATAGAAATCAATGGGGTGCTTGCATAAAAGCAAGTGTTATGAAACTAGCTCAAGAAAAAATAGAAAAGATAGATCAACGACTTAGAATTCAGCCTCTTTGAGGGGGCAACCTCCTTTACATTACATAAATGAACAATTCTTGGATGATTCAAATGACAAAACCTCCTTTCTATATATAGGAGTCTAAGGAGTCACAATATAATCCAGTCGACCTAACAATAATAATATAAAGCCACAAAAATAACAATAGAGGGATTCTATGGGGCACAGAAATAACAACATGGGGGTAATAGGGGCACAACAATATAAATAAGGGGTATAACTACAATAGTAATGGGGTAATCACTAGAATTATAGGGACCCAACATGCCCCTCTCCTTCAAAAAAGTGTTGTCCTCAACGCTTGAGTAGTTCTGGATACTTCTGCATAAAATTCTCATCCTCCCATGTGGAATCTTCAGCGGATAAGTTCTTCCACTTGATAAGATACTCTGAAATTGATCGATTTCGTAGCTGTCGAGTTCTTGTTTCTGTGACTGCTTTAGGTTCCAATATAATTTTTCCTTCCTCGTCAAGTTCTGGAAATATTGTTTGAACTGGGAGCTTGTCGCCTATAACCTTCTTTAAACATGAAACATGGAAAACTGGGTGCAATCGAGAAGCTGCAGGAAGCTCCAATTTGTATGCCATAGTACCAATCTTTTGCAACACCTTGTATGGACCATAATACTTTGGTGATAATTTATTATCCTTCTTAGCTTGCTTTAGGGACATTTGCTTATATGGTTGTAGCCGTAGGAATACCCAATCACCTACATCAAAACTTCTTTCACTGCGATGTTGATCTGCCTGTTGTTTCATTCTATTTTGTGCCAACACGAGGTTATCCTTTAAGAGTTGGAGGACTTGTTGTTGATGTTCGATGTGATGTTCCACTGCCTGAACTTTAGAATTTTCTCTTAAATATGATGTGATGGATGGTGGTTGATACCCATAAAGTGCCATAAATGGGGTCATTTTTGTTGCTGTATGGAAGGAAGTGTTATACCACCATTCAGCCAGAGGCAACCATTTGACCCATTGTGTCTGTTTATCAGATACAAAGCAACGAAGATATCCTTCCAAACATTTGTTTACTATCTCAGTTTGCCCATCAGATTGAGGATGATAAGATGAGCTATGAGCTAACTGAGTACCAAGACAAGAAAATAATTCTGTCCAAAAATTTCCAGTGAAAATGGGATCCTTGTCACTTACAATAATCTTTGGGTTTCCATGTAGCTTTTGAATTGTTTCCATAAATGCAGTAGAAACTGTACTGGCTTTAAATGGATGTGATAATGCACAAAAGTGTGCATACTTGGTAAGTCTGTCAACTACCACCATGATGACACTCTTTCCCTCAGACTTGGGTAAACCTGTGATAAAATCCATTGAAACCTCCTCCCAACGTTGGCTTGGAATGGATAAAGGTTGTAATAGACCCGGTGTCTTAATTGTTTCAACTTTATTTTGTTGGCAAACCAAACATTCCGCCACAAACTTTTGAATATCTGATTTAAGGCCATCCCAAAAAAATTCCTTCTTAAACCTGTGGTAAGTTTTTAAAAATCCTGAGTGCCCTCCTAAGGGAGAAGTGTGCAATTCCATAAGAATCTTTTGTTTTAGCTGGGAATTCTTACAGAGGTATAAGCGATCTTTGTACCATAACGAATCATTTTGCCAGCTAAATGTATCAGACGTACTGGAATCTTGTTGTAGCTTTCGAATAAGTGCCCACACTTCTTCATCATTCTTCCATTCCTCCCTTGCTTCGTTTATCCAATCTGGTTGGATAATAGAAATGGCGCACAACAATGCTTCCACATCCTCATCCTTTCTTGAGAGTGCATCTGCCACCACATTTTGCTTCCCTTTTTTGTAGATGATTTCAAAGTCATAACCCAACATCTTTGTGACCCACTTTTGTTGCTCTTCAGAGGATAATCTTTGTTCTAAAAAGTATTTAAGGCTATCATGATCCATTTTTACCTTGAAGTGTCTTCCCATTAGGTAGGGTCGCCATTTCTTAAGTGCATGGAGTATTGCCAACATTTCCTTCTCATAAATAGCTTTGCTTAAAAACTTTCCCTTGATTGGACGACTTTCAAAAGCAATGGGTCTTTCATCTTGCATTAGAACAACACCAATTCCATTTCCTGAAGCATCACATTCCACAATAAAGGTTTTTGTGAAGTCCGGTGTAGCTAAGACCGGTGCTTGGCACATTGCCTCTTTAAGATGTTCAAAGGCCTTTGTTGCTTCCGGAGTCCATGAAAATGCATCTTTCTTCAATAATGTTGTTAGAGGTGCTGCTATTCTCCCATAATTCTTAACAAACTTGCGATAATACCCTGTCAACCCAAGAAATCCTCGCAGATGCTTTATGGATGTGGGGATTTTCCATTCCTTAATGGCTTTAATTTTGCTAGGGTCTACCTTAACTCCTTCATGAGATACAATATGACCCAAATATTCCACCTCCTGGACTCCAAAGAAACATTTGGATCTTTTTGCATATAATTGTTTCTCCTCCAATAGTTGTAGCACCTTGTCAACATGTTCAACATGATCCTTCCAAGACTTGCTGTAGATTAGTATATCATCAAAAAATACTAACACAAATTTTCTAAGGAATGGTTTGAAAATTGAATTCATCAAACCTTGAAATGTTGAAGGTGCATTGGTAAGGCCAAAAGGCATGACCAAAAATTCATAATGACCCTCATGAGTTCTAAATGCCGTTTTCGGAATGTCTTCAATCTTCATTCTGATTTGATGATATCTCGAACGAAGATCCAACTTGGTGAAGTAAATTGATCCATGCAATTCATCCAGTAATTCATCAATGACAGGAATGGGGAACTTATCTTTAATAGTGAGCTTGTTGAGCTCCCTATAATCCGGACACATGCGCCATGATCCATCCTTCTTGTGCACCAATACTACTGGAGCAGAGAAAGAACTTTGACTTGGTTGAATTATACCAGCCTCTAGCATTTCTGCAACCATACGTTCAATTTCACTTTTTTGGACATAGGGATATCTGTACGGCCTGATGTTTGGAGGAACACTTCCTGGAATCAGATGAATAGCATGATCATGATCACGCATAGGTGGGAGACCTTTGGGAGTCTCAAATACCTTGGAATGATTGTCCAGGACTTTTTGGAGATCTGGAGAAATAGATGATTCCAATGTGGAAACATCTAGCGAACATAATTGTGCAATTACACCTCTTTGCTCCTTTTTTAGAAGCTTTGTCATACCATTAGAGCTGATTATCTTTCCTGGTTTCCCTGCAATACCCCTTAATTCAACTTCCTTTCCTTCCGTAGAAAATTTGATGAAAAGTTCTTGAAAATTAAAAGCTATTGTACCCAAGGATTGTAGCCATTGGACTCCTAGTACAACATCAGCACCTCCCATTGGAATGGAAAGCATTGGGCTAGTCAATACATATTCTCCCATGGATAGCTTGATATTATGGCACTTTCCAGAGCAATTTATTGTTCCTCCATTTGCAATCATCACTTGACACTTTGGTGCTGGATATAGGAAGCAATTCAATTCTTTTGCTACCCTACAATGAATAAAATTGTGGGTGCTTCCTGAATCAATCAACACTATTACCTTTTTCTTCTTGATTTGTCCTTCTATCTTGATGGTTTGAGGAGTGGTAATTCCCGCCAATGCATTACAAGATATGGTCGGATTTATTTGTTCTTCATCTAGGCTTTGTTCCTGGAGTATATCTTCTTCTTTTGACCTTTCTTGCTCTTTTTCTTCTTCCTCTTCACAATCTATGTAGAATAATTTCTTCTCAGCACACTTATGACCTTTAGTGTATTTGCTATCACAACTGTAACAAAGCCCTTTTGCTCTTTTTTCTTCCAATTGTTGTGGTGTCAACCTTATAGGTTGTGGAAGACTAGGGGCAACAACTTTCGTCTTTATAGTTGTGAGTGGTATGCTTCCTGGTTGCCATAATTTTGCTTTCCATTTTTCTTGCTAACCTGAATGCCTTCTCTAATGAATCAGGTTCCCAAAGGCGAACATCATGTTGGATATTATCCTTTAAAGACCCTATGAACACATCAATCCTATGCTCCTCTGGAATATCTTTTACCCTTATGTTCAATTTTTGGAACTCCTCAATGTGCTCCATTACTGAACCCTTTTGTTTGAGACTTATCAATTGGCTAAAAAAAGTGTTGCTTTTTGTATCTTCATAATGTGCTATCAATTCTTCCGTAAAAATTGCCCA
Organism: Pinus tabuliformis; assembly: GCA_031772625.1. NCBI lineage: Eukaryota > Viridiplantae > Streptophyta > Pinopsida > Pinales > Pinaceae > Pinus > Pinus tabuliformis. The sequence goes on from CM062816.1 coordinate 671,427,099, forward strand.
AGTGATAAATTTTTTACGAGAGCAAAGCCATTGATACCATACAAACTGATTTGGTTCCAAATATATAGTTGCCATACGTACCTTTTGTGTGTTTTGCACATTATTGAGATCGAAGAACTGCTCCATCTGTAATATCCATGTGGCGGGATCCTTGCCATCAAACTTCCTCATATCGATTTCTAGAATATGGTGGGTCTTCAATCCAACATTAGAGTCTATGGAATCATGATTAACATTACTTTTGTTCACACCATGAGTTTCATTTACAACCTTTTCACCATTAGTAAGTATTTCTTGTAGAAAATTTGTCAAATCTGTCTTCAAATCTGCCATGTCTGTCTTCAAATCTGCCATGTCTCTCTTCAAATCTGTCTTCGAATCATCCATCTTAGCTTCCATGCCCTTTATCTTAGATTCCATGCCATTTATCTTAGATTCCACGCCATTTATCTTAGCTTCTGTTAGCTTTTGTGAGCGTGACATATGTTGCACTTGTTCTTGTAATTTTGATATATCATGTAGCATTTCTTCCTCTTCTTCATGAGTCATGCTAGAGCTTTTAGGTTTCTTACTAGGTGTTTGCATTTTCTTTCCTCGGGGCATCAGTTACCGATCATAATGCTTTACTATGCCCTTTGGATTTCGTTAAACCAAGCTTACGCAAAAATTTAAAAAAACCTACACACTTTTTTTCACTTTATAGAAGCATGATATTGAATCTGATGTATCTCTGTAATTTCGGATCATCCAGTTCTGAAATTGTGATCTGTAGTAGTCTTCTGCGTCCTCTTTCCAATGCCACAAGTCTGACCCAAATTGGATTCTCCAAGGAAGAGTTATGTGAAATCTCCCATAGTGACTTGCTTCTAGACTAGTTCAGTAGAGCGAACTTGTACGACGTGCCCCGAGTCATTGTTTCAACCTTTGGATCTGAAACATGCACACAAGAAACTACAGTCCGTCCTCTTTCTGTAACTTCTTACGAAATTTCAATCCGATCCCCAGAGTGAAAGTTATGATGATTTTCCCCAGGTCACCTGTTTTGAATGTAATTCAGGAGTCTGCAAAAAGACCAAATTCCTCAGATCATATCTCCGCAAATATCGCGCTAAAAGCTCTGAAATTTGGACCCAAGGTTCAGTGTGATTTCTTCTCAAATGGGTTTTTTTGCGACTTCTGAAACGTCACAGAAAAAAAGTTATAGCGAAAATGCCACGATGACCTGTTTGGAGCAGCGAAACCCTAGAATCCAAAGCTCTGATACCAAATGTTATGAAACCAGCTCAAGAAAAGATAGAAAAGATAGATCAACGCGTTAGAATTCAGCCTCTTCGAGGGGGCAACCTCCTTTACATTACATAAATGAACAATTCTTGGATGATTCAAATGACAAAACCTCCTTTCTATATGTAGGAGTCTAAGGAGTCACAATATAATCCAGTCACAAAAAATAATGATTCACATAAAAATTAAAGTGAAAAATAGATAAGCCAAATAGTAAACATATAACAACAATAATTGAATACTTATTCTTATCATAAAATCTCAAAGTCAAAACATTACAAGTATAACTAATGAATAATTCTCAAAATTGAGCTTGATTTGCAAGCATAAATTAAATTTAATCAATAATATCATATAATACATGTTCATAAACTTCTATAGGTTTTTTAATATATTCTTCCACAGTATTATGTGCTTCAGTTTGGTCATATTCCTCTTTTGATGGATCTTTGATGTCTGCAAATCTCCCAAAGTATCCCTTTCCAATCATTCCATCTAACAGTGGCCAAGGTTCCTTTGCTTTTTTTGTCACACATGATTCATTAAAATACCCTTTCGTCAAAACAACTTCATGTATTGCATCCAAAAGAAATTGAATAGCATTAATTATTTGTTGAATAAAACTACATTGTAGTGAGTCTTTTTCAATGGTTATGCAATTTCTTCTTTTTTGTAGGCAACATGCTAGTGTTGTACTTAATCATCAAATACAAAAGAAATAATTAAGAGAATTAGTATAAACACATGAAAATTTAAAAATAAAATACTGAAATTCAATTTTATGTAATAAAACTTATCTGAACCTGAGAACAAATCCAAAATCCAATCTCCTTCATTTGAACATTATAAGATATTTAATCATCCCTGTAGTTTTTGATAAATGTTAACTATTTCTCCTTTTACATCTTTATCCTCATATGTGAGTTTTCTCATAACAACATCATGAACCAATACTTGGCTATGATTCTTTCCATCTACTAGATTAAGAATAAAATGCTTATAGTTATCATTTTTTGTCCAAAGTTCAACATGAATGAATTCACAATCACTTATAATTAGCTAATCTCTCTGCCCCTTGCTAGGTGGGGGCTGGGGCTGGGGCTGGGGCCGGGGGGGAGGGTGATTCCGAGAATCGCTCCCCCCGTCCAACAGGGGGCAGAGAGGGTGCGAGCGGCCTTGGGAAAGGGCACTTTGTGCCCTCTCACCCCTCTCCTAGGCGAGGGTCGATTCCGAGAGAGAGCACAAGCAACCCTAGATGAGGGTGCTCGTGCCCTCTCGACTCCTTGCTGGGTGGGGGGTCGATTCTCAGAATTGCCCCCCAACCTAGTAGGAGCCCCTGAAATCAACACCTCACCCAACAGGGGTCTATTTTCGGAACCGAGAATCCCCCCCCCCCCCGCTTAGTAGAGGGTCGATTTCGAGAATGATTCTAAGAATAGGCTCGCACCCTCTCCCCCGCCCATCAGTGGCCCGAGAGGGCATGGGTGACCCTGGGTGGGGGCAACCTTGGTTGAGGGTTGGCCGCCACCCTCTCAACCCCCTGCTAGGCAAGGTGTCAATTTCGGGAGTCGGTCCCCCGCCTAGTAGGGGGCCGAGAGGGTGCGGGCGCCCTTGCCCGAGGATGTCTGTGCCCTCTCGGTCCCTGCTGAGCGAAGGTCGATTCTGGGAATCAACCCTCAGCCCAACAAGGGGCTGAGAGGGTGCGCACGGCCCCTACGTGTGCCCTCTTAGCCCCTCGCCTAGCAGGGGACCGAGAGGGTACATGCAACCCTCGGAATCGGTCCCCTGCCTAGTAGGGGCCTAAGGGGCGAGCACGACTCTCACCCCTCTCGACCCCGTGCTAGGCGAGGGGCCAATTCTTGGAATCATGATGTTATTTATTGCTATCATTTGATATACCATAGTTTAAAAAAATGTTGGAATTTTAATTCCCCATCAAAAGGGGATACTTCATTTTGATGGTTGATTTTTAAGTTTTTGTTGCAATGGGATAATTTGTCTTAGGCTAAGATTTAAAAAGAGCTATACTTTTAGCCTTTAAAAAATAAAAATTACTCTTGGAATATTGACTCTTTCATTCAGGTGTTCATTTTAAAATTTTTTTAGTCATTTAGTTTGTCCATAATGCCATGGTTGAAATATGTTGAAAACTTAGGGTTTTTAATTTCATGGTTTAAAAATTGTCAAAATTTTAAGGTTTTTATGAGTTGTGATATTTTATCTTTGACGCTATGGTTGAAAACAATTAAAATTTTAGGGTTTTTTAGAGTCATGATATTTTATTTTTAATGTCATGGGTGAAAATTGTTAGAATTTTAAGTCTTTTTAGAGATGTAATATTTTATCTTTAACGTCACGCCCGAAAATTGTTGGAATTTTAAGGTTTTTCAGAGTCTTGATATTTAATCTTTAACTCCATTACTAGAACATGTGAAAAAAATATGTTGTTCTAGCATCAACACTTTTCGCTTTGAAGGTGTTTTTTCATCTTTTTATTTGGTTTTTACTGTCATTTTTAAAAATGTTGAAAATTTGCCCCGGAAAAAAGGTGTTGATGCAATATCCACTTTTCATTTTTAGGCTATTTTTTCATGTTTTTTGGTGTTTTTTTACTAGGGTTCTCATTTTGAGGGAATAGTTCTAGTTTGATTGGAAACTATGATATCAATGAAGGGTCTAGCTCAGGTCCTTCGCTTTTACATACATGCAACGCTACAAATAAAGAAATGATTCTTGTTGTCATTAAGAAATAAAACTTCAAATTCAAATTAGTTACTTTTAAAGAAAGGAGAATAAGCCTAAAAAACAATATAAATATATATTAGTTTGGATTATGAAGTTAAAAAAAATAGTAAATAATAATAATAATATGTTTTTTAACTATAAATCTTGCATTAGGGCACTAAAGCTATGGTGTTAACTGGGATCTCTGATCCACTATTTTAGACTTTTAGGTTGGCTCTCTTATGTTAAAATGACAACAATTAAAAGATTATAAATGTAATTTTTTACCGTTCATGAAATTGCATAACTATATGCATTTTTTGTAATGGTGCTTTTGTATTAAAATGCTATTTATTGAGATGCATATTATAATATGCAAAGTCATTGTTGACCTTGAATAATAAATAATTCCAATCCCTTGTCTCGTGGAGGTTTCCTTGACACACTGTCATGGTTTTACCATGTAAATTTTGTGCCTGTGTATGCATTCAATTTCTTGTTTTGTACATATTTTTCTCTCTTGATTAATGATTTATGGGCTCAAAATACCAACATATTCTAAGGTCAAGGATGTCCCCTATTGAATAACATATGAATTTTTCCTTTACTTCTCAGTGGAAAGCATTATTTTTCCATTTCCCTTGTTTTGAATATTGGTTTTAGGGTTTCCATGATATATGACATCTTATTGTTTTAATAACCTTGTTCAATTGTCAATGTCAATGGGAATGCACCAACAATTTTTTTATAGTTATAATTATGTTTCTTTATTTTTTTTCTACGTGGTTCACAAACCTCAGATATCAATGACCACTACGTCCATGGAATATTTGTACCGACAGATCCACCCGACACTTCTTGCTGGCTTAACCATAGAGCTTGAACCCAAGAGTTTTGAGAGAATTGGACTTGTGACCTCTTCATAACAAAAATATTTTAACAAAGGGGACTCAACATATTGAGTTAACCCTCGAGGCTTTCTTTATATTAACATTTTAGCACACACAAATACATACACACATATAAGAAGCGATTATAGTTTTGCATTAAAATATTTTGGTTTGAAGGCTAGAACCTTGTACATCTTGGACCAAAATTTATTCTACTGAGATTCAAAAAATCCAAAAAATATTATATACATTTTATATCTTGCCTGCATTCTACTAGACTAAATTGGATTTCTTCCCAAAAAACCCATAAATTAGCTATACATTTACATAACATGAAATAAACTAAGTAAGAGAAACTAGCCTTCTACATTCTCCCCAGAAGTAGCATTAGCTTTATTTTCATTTGATTTTGGCTCTAGTTGAGGAGGAGGGGAAGCCAGGCCTACAATAACTTAAGCTCTAGTCTCTCCCTGTGCATCTGTGATCACTTCTCGCTGCCTCAGGAGTTCCTTTGACTCGTCGTTGCAAAACTCAAATGCCTATTCATCCATCATAGGGAACGAATTGTCTATTTTGAATTTCAATATTTTTGTTTCCAACTATAACCTATCCAATTTAACTTCCATTATGCCAACTTTATGATTTAGGATCTCGAAGTGAGTTCGAGAGTTTGTCAAGATCGTCTTCGCATGTTTCAATATTAAAGAAATGATGAACTCCATAGCCCCCACCAATGAGGCTCATCAATAGGTAAATTATATGGACCTTAGTCCCACTCTCCAGCTTATTAAAATCAACTTTTTTTCACATTTCTTTACATGCTTTATTATATTTTTATTAAGGAGAGGGAGAAAATGGGAATTAGTTATGAAAAATCTCAGGCTAGAGCTTCCAGCGGTCGGCATGACTAGCTGTCTCTGTGTGTACTCTTTGTCGCCTCCACTTATTACAACAAAAAATGTACTTTTCTTGGAAATAAAACAGAATAACAATAGCAATCAAAATCAATAAAACATAATTAACAAGTGAACTGAAATCATGTTCCTATAAAAATATCTCCACACCACTCTTTTTGCTGGCCTCTGGTCCAACCATGCTTCTGCTACATTATGCCTCATGCTCTCTCGACTAGTTCCCTGTCGCTTTCGGTCTCAACAGTTTCACTTCTGCACTTACAAGAACCTGAAAGTGGTTCTGCGTAGTGGCCATGACATATCCTGAACACTACTGCCAACTCATCTGTCCCTCTAGACTTCCCGCGGAACACTATCGGAGCCATACATGCCTTGTGAAATAGTTATACAGTTGTATCAGAGCTCAGGCTGTTCGGGAACTTTAAACTGGAAAAACTTTGTAAAACTGCGAATGTCGATCTCTTTAAGCACCTTTTTCTTTGATTCCTTTCGGTATTTCTGCATCATATGATTGGAGGCTATGACCGGGTGCTTGGCCAAATATCGGAGGTCAGAAAATGTTAGGAAACCGGCTCACAAAAAGATAGAAAAGATAGATCAACGCCTTAGAATTCAGCCTCTTCGAGGGGGAAACCTCCTTTACATTACCCAAATGAACAATTCTTGGATATAACAAATGATTATATTGTGACCTCCTTTACATTACACAAATGGAAAATATGGCGACAATAAGGGCACACTAATAACAATAAGAGATACAATGACAATAGTAATGGGGGAATCACTAGTATTATGGGGACCTAACATGCCCCTCTCCTTCCGAAAAACGTTGTCCTCAATGCTTGAGTAGTTGTGGATGTTTTTGTATAAAATTCTCATCCTCCCATGTGGAATTTTCAGCGGATAAGTTCTTCCACTTGATGAGATACTCCGAAATTGATCGATTTCGTAGCTGTCGAGTTCTTGTTTCTATGATTGCTTCCGGTTCCAATATGATTTTTCCTTCCTCGTCAAGTTCTGGAAATATTGTTTGAACTGGGAGTTTGTCACCTATAACCTTATTCAAACATGAAACATGGAAAACTGGGTGCACTCGGGAAGCTGCAGGAAGCTCCAATTTGTATGCCATAGTACTAATCTTTTGCAACACCTTGTACGAACCATAATACTTTGGTGATAATTTACTATCATTCTTAGCTTGCTTGAGGGAAATTTGTTTATATGGTTGTAGCCGTAGGAATACCTAGTCACCTACATCAAAACTTCTTTCGTTGCGATGTTGATTTTCCTTTTGTTTCATTCTATTCTGCGCTAACATGAGGTTATCCTTTAAGAGTTGGAGAACTTGTTGTTGATGCTCGATGTGATGTTCCACTGGTTGAACCTTAGAATTTTCTCTTAAATATGATGTGATGGATGGTGGATGATATCCATAAAGTGCCATAAATGGGGTCATTTTTGCTGTAGAATGGAAGGAAGTGTTATACCACCATTCGGCCAAAGGCAACCATTTGACCCATTGTGTCTATTTATCAGATACAAAGCAACGAAGATATCCTTCCAAACATTTGTTTACTATTTCAGTTTGCCCATCAGATTGAGGATGATAAGATGAGCTATGAGCTAACTGAGTACTGAGACAAGAAAATAATTCTGTCCAAAAATTTCTAGTGAAAATGTGATCTCTGTTGCTTACAATAATCTTTGGATTTCCATGTAGCTTTTGAATTGTTTCCATAAATGCAGTAGAAAATGTACTGGCTCTAAATGGATGTGATAATGCACAAAAGTGTGCATACTTGGTAAGTCTGTCAACTACCACCATGATGACACTCTTTCCTTCACACTTGGGTAAACCTGTGATAAAATACGTTGAAACCTCCTCCCAACGTTGGCTTGGAATGAATAAAGGTTGTAATAGACCTAGGGTCTTAATTGTTTCAACTTTATTTTGTTGGCAAACCAAACATTCCGCCACAAACTTTTGAATATCCTCTTTAAGGCCATCCCAAAAAAATTCCTTCTTAACCTTGTGGTAAGTTTTTAAAAATACCGAGTGCCCTCCTAAGGGAGATGTGTGCAATTCCATAAGAATATTTTGTTTGAGTTGGGAATTCTTACATAGGTATAAGCGATCTTTGTACCATAACGAATCATTTTTCCAGCTAAATGTATCAGATGTACTGGGATCTTGTTGTAACTTTTGAATGAGTGCCCACACTTCTTCGTCATTCTTTCATTCATCCCTTGCTTCGTTTATCCAATCTGGTTGGATAATAGAAATGGCGCACAACAATGCTTCCACATCTTCATCCTTTCTTGAGAGTGCATCTGCCACAACATTTTTCTTCCATTTTTTATAGATGATTTCAAAGTCATAACCCAACATCTTTGTGACCCATTTTTGTTGCTTTTAAGAGGATAATTTTTGTTCTAAAAAGTATTCAAGACTATCATGATCCGTTTTCACCTTGAAGTGTCTTCCCATTAGGTAGGGTTGCCATTTCTTAAGTGCATGTAGTATTGCCAACATTTCCTTCTCTTAAATAGCTTTGTGTAAATATTTTCCTTTGATTGGACGACTTTCAAAAGCAATGGGTCTTTCATCTTGCATTAAAACAACACCAATTCCATTTCTTGAAGCATCACATTCCACAATAAAGGTTTTTATCAAGTCTGACGTAGCTAAGACCGGTACTTGACACATTGCCTCTTTAAGATGTTCGAAGGCTTTTGTTGCTTCCATGAAAATGCATCTTTCTTCAATAATGTTGTTAGAGGTGCTTCTATTCTCCCATAATTATTAACAAACTTGTGATAATACCCTGTCAACCCGAGAAATTCTCGTAGATGCTTTATGGATGTGGGGATTTTCCATTCCTTAATGGCTTTAATTTTTCTAGGGTCTACCTTAACATCTTCATGAGATACAATATGACCCAGATATTCCACCTCTTGTACTCCAAAGAAACATTTGGAGCTTTTTTCATATAATTGTTTCTCCTCCAATAGTTTGAGCACCCTGTCAACATGTTCAACATGATCCTTCCAAGACTTGTTGTAGATTAGTATATCATCAAAAAATACGAACACAAATTTTCTGAGGGTTTGAAAATGAAATTCATCAAACCTTGAAATGTAGAAGGCACATTGGTAAGGCCAAAAGGCATGACCAAAAATTCATAATGACCCTCATGAATTCTAAATGCTGTTTTTGGAATGTCTTCAGTCTTCATTCTGATTTGATGATATCCTGAACGAAGATCCAACTTGGTGAAGTAAATTGATCCATGCAATTCATCCAATAATTCATCAATGACATGAATGGGAAATTTATCTTTAATACTGAGCTTGTTGAGCTCCCTATAATCTGAACACATGTGCCATGATCCATCCTTCTTGTGCACCAATACTACTGGAGCAGAGAAAGAACTTTGACTAGGTTGAATTATACTAGCCTTTAGCATTTCTGCAACCATACGTTCAATTTCACTCTTTTGGCCATAGGGATATCTGTACGACCTGATGTTTGGAGGAACACTTCCTGGAATCAAATGAATAGCATGTTCATGATCACGAATAGGTGGGAGGCATTTGGGAGTCTCAAATACCTTGGAATGATTGTCCAAGACATTTTGGAGATTTGCAGAAATAGATGATTTAGCGAACATAATTGTGCAATTACGCCTTGTTGTTCCTTCTTTAGAAGCTTTGTCATACCGTTAGAGATGATTATCTTTGCCGGTTTCCCTACAATACCCCTTAATTCAACTTCCTTTCCTTCCGCACAAAATTTCATGAAAATTTCTTGAAAGTTAAAAGCTATTGTACCCAAGGATTGTAGCCATTGGACTCCTAGTACAACATTAGCACCACCCATTGGAATGGAAAGCATTGGGCTATTCAATACATATTCTCCCATGGATAGCTTGATATTATGACACTTTCCAAGGCAATTTATGGTTCCTCCACTTGCAACCATCACTTGACAATCTGGTGCTGGATATAGGAAGTAATTCAATTCCTTGGCTATCTTACAATGAATAAAATTATGGGTACTTCCCGAATCAATCAACACTATTACCTTTTTCTTCTTGATATGTCCTTATATCTTGATAATTTGAGGAGTGGTAATTCCATCCAATGCATTACAAGATATGGTCGGATTCATTTCTTCTTTATCTAGGGTTTGTTCCTGGAATATATCATATTCTTTTGACATTTCTTGTTCCTTTTCTTCCTCCTCTTCACAATCTATGCAGAATTATTTATTTTCAGCACACTTATGACCTTTAGTGTATTTGCTCTTTTTTCTTCCAATCGTTGTGGTGTCAAATTTGTAGGTTGTGGAAGGCTAGGGGCAACAACACTAACATCTTTATAGTTGTGAGTGGTAGGCTTCCTAGTTGCCATAATTTTGCTTTCCATTTTTCTTGATAACTTGAATGCCTTCTCCAATGAATCAGGTTCCCAAAGGCGAACTTCATGTTGGATATTATCTTTTAAAGTCCCTATGAACACATCAATCCTATGCTCCTATGGAATATCTTTTACCCTTATGTTCAATTTTTGGAAGTCCTCAATGTGCTCCATCATTGAAACCTTTTGTTTGAGATTTATCAATTGGCTAAAAAAGGTGTTGCTTTTTGTATCCTCATAATGTGCTATCATTTATTCCGTAAAAATTGCCCAAGTGACAATTTGTTTACGAGAGCAAAGCGATTGATACCATAAAAACTGATTTGGTTCCAAATATAAAGTTGTAATACGTACCTTTTGTGTGTTTTGCACATTATGGAGATCGAAAAATTGCTCCATTTGTAGTATCCATGTTCTGGGATCATTGCCATCAAACTTCCTCATATCGATTTTTGGAACATGGGTTTTCAATCCAACATTAGAGTCTATGAAATCATAATTAAGATTTATTTTGTTCTCATCATGAGTTTCCTTTATTACCCTTTCACCATTAGTAACTGTTATCACTCTAGGAAACTCTCCTAGGTTGCAGCTCGGAGATGCCTGGTAACATATAATCTTCAATATTGTTCTCTGAACTATTGGAATAAATGATGGTTTGGATCAAGCCAGATAACCATTTCAACTATGTTTTTACTCAAGACATGCATGAACACCCTCAACTTACAAGGCTTTAGACCACTAATGCTCAATAGTTTGTAGATTCAATGAATGGATGGAGAATACTGACCATACCAGCAGATGCATATATATAAACACATATGAATGGCTAGCTACAGGCAACAAATGAGAATACTGACTGTACTGGCAGATGCATATATAATAACACATATGAATGGCTAGCTACAGGCAGTAAAGAAGCTTGCAAATCTAATTTATCAATGCAGAGATAAGATGACAATTATCTGGCATTAGATACAAAAGAAACATGAATAAACTATCCAAGTGCAAGCTTAGAACAGAAGAGAAATGGACATTGAACATATAACAACAAAAGAAGCTTGTATTACTAATGAATGCAGATGAGAAGCTTGAGTAGCAAAGTCTCAATAGTCTCTAGAAGTCGAACCCTTGTTACATTTAGTTTTCAGCTATTTATAGCCCTTTACAATGCTCTTGAGCTCTTTAGAAGGCTCGACGTCTTAATCTATCCACTCTGTCCCGTAACTGTTTGATTCCCTGAAGACAAGCATGGCTCGGAGGTTTTCTCCTTCTGACAGAGGAATAACCACCTTCAGGTAATTTGATGTGCTATCTAGGAGCTCTCTCGTGCCAGAGATGCCCCATAATGTTTGTTTTGATGAGCTGTGTTGGGCTATTGATGCGCTGTGCTGCTCCATGATATTTCTGTTTCGGGCTAGCTGTGCTATCTGCTCCATGACTGCTTTGTCAGTTTGGGATGAGCTGCGCGTGCTGTGGCCCTTTCAATTCCCCTTCCGGCCTTTGTTATTTCCTTTCTGGTCTCTATCTCCCTTTGAATATTTAGAACTACTGTTTTTCTGTTAAACAGAGAAAAACGTTGCATATAGCAAAAAACCCGCCTATTTATGCTTTTCTGGACTTTAAAAGTCCTTAAACATGGTTTTGTTTTCATTGGGTCCACCTTTGCAGTGATATCACATCTCCACTGTTGATCTGGGTGCTCTAGATCCAACGGTTGTGATCCGTTTCGGGCAACTCTTTTGTACTGGAGTTAACTGCCCGATGAGGGTGGTTTTCTCTCTCCTCACCCTGGACACGTGGCAGCCACTGTATGGCATTGGGTGGAGCCCGACCAAAACCATTTATCACCCATGACTCGCTCGAAAACCTGCCTGTTTCGCGATTTCTTTTGTGTTTCAAAAATGCGTCAAAACATTGAAAATCATTAAAAAATGGTTCTGGCGGACTTCAAATATTATATATTTTACTTTCTGGACCCTTTCGGGTCCGAGACTCATCGCAATCAGCGCTGCCCTGTTTCCCTTTGTATTTCATTATACAACGAAATACACAAAAAATGCATAAAAAATGGCTTTGGCCCGGACCTGAAATCTTATGTATTTCATACTTATAATTCCGTTGGGTCTGGCTCATCGGGTTGCACACATATATATGTAAAGGCCCCGCCCCTTAAGGTTTCCGCTGATAGCGATTTGGCGATGTAATGTGGGCCGTCGATCTGCGCGCGTGATCGACGGTCCACGTTTAATCGCCAATCGCAATCGCTCATTCCCCTTGGTCTGTGCCGATAACCACCGACTCGCCTCCGCCGATTGCGACTCGCCGATCTGATTGTCAGAGATCATTGATCGACGATGCCTTCTGCCCAGCCTGAAGTCCTCTCTGCTTGCCGATTTGCGATTTGCCACTTAGATCTGGGCCGTTGATCGGCTAGATCTAACGACTACTGTAGATCGAACGACTGTTGTGCATTGCTATGCTCAAGCTTGCGATACTTGGTTTTTTGACTATTTTAATGTGTTTTTGCCTCCCGATAGTGTATTTCCGCTCTTCCAAGGGCTCTTAGCATGCGATGGTTTTGACTTTGAATGATCCTTAAGAGGATTTTGAATACTTTTGGGGCATACTTGGATTCTTTGGCATGATTTTAAGCAAACTTTGGAGACTTTAGGAGTGTTTTGGGTCCATTTTTGGGCCAAACACCTCCAAGGCTAACACTGTCTCCTTCTGGGGATGAAATCCTCCCTGTGAGGTTTCAAGAACTACATAACAATGCCTTCCCTGTAAACAACAAGATGAAATCTTCCTCCTAGTGTTGCAGTGGGCATGGAGTCTATTTAGCATGAAATAAAACTTGAAAACAACATATTTACAATACTAAGGCTTAAAAGCCTTAACTAAAATAAAGTTCGAAGAACAACCCATTGACTGGGCCATCAAAAACATATCCTTCCTTTAATGCATCCCTTTTGAGAAAACAGTCACCAAACTAAAAATTGACCCTTTTTACCTTTCTATCAAAGGTTTCTTTCTCTTGGTCAATGTGTATATTAGCAAAATCATCAAAGACTTGCAAAAGCCTATTGATTTGATCATCTACTTCAATATTTTTCCAGCATTTGGTATTATCAGGCAGAGATGGTCTATATTTCACCTCATCTCTGTATGCTTTTAGCCTTGGATGTTTTGCTTGGAAGTTTTTGCACACCTGCTGAATGATAAGGTCTGCTTCATACTTTGCTGTGTCATTTGTGAGCTAAAAATTTAATACAAAAGATAAGTCAATGTATTCCTCTGTGGGGGACACAAGGACTTCACCTGTTCTTGTAGCTTTCTTAGAGCAAGCCCCATCAAAGAACATGTCCCAAATCTGTGGGGCTTCTTCCTTTGTGATTTGGAAAACTGGTTTTTTAAGCTGCGTAGAGGCCAACTGATAAGGCTTGGTAATGTCAAGATCGAGCTTATCCATGACAGCCTTGGGCATTGGATTATGGCTGGCTCCAGTGTCCAGAAGGAAATTATGAAGGATTTTATCATGAATAGTCAGAGAGACATAGAATGATGGGGAGTTGTCTTCACAATTTCCAATCATTGGGCTGAGAATAACAATTGGTTGGTCATCTTGCAGATTTACATAGTCAGTGAAAGCTTGGATGGCATTAGGCTCAAGAGCCTCAAGGATAGATTTCTTGAAGGACTCATTCTTCATTGGTTCAATCAGAGGCATATATATTCCTAGCTTTTGAATTTTTGATTGAAAATTGAAAGAAGAAGGGGACTTGTCAAGGCCTCTTACCTCTATGGCTGGAGCTTTGAGGATGATAGGATCAACTGCTGGTTGCTTCTGCTTATTAGCTTGCTATTTTGCAGGGACAATAGCTTTATGAGCAGGAGTTTCCTTGACATTATTCATCTTTGACTTCAGATTATATCTGTGCTGATCTTCAGTTTGTAGAACAACTTCACTGTCCCACTCTTTCCTGATCTAGTTGTTGAATAATGACTTCTCATAGGCAGCTAAGGTAAAAAATGGGGCACTGCCTTGGTATTCCATACAATGGATCTCATCGTCCTCTTCAAACTTCTCTTCCTCCATGATTACATTTTGAAGAGGGGTCTTCACCCTTTGGTCTTCATTGGCATCTTTGCTTCTTTGCAAGATCTGCAACTGCTCGTTAGCTCTTCTATATGGATTTGTATTTCTAGGAACAAAGGTATTAGGAACCCTTCCTGCCCTAGAGTGCTGCTCAACCTTTAATTTGGAAACTTTAGAGGCTAATGACTCTATTATCTTGGCCATTTTATTGATCTTGGGATCTGAAGATGATGAAGGCTCAACCCTCTGTCTCCTTCTATTGGAATTACTTTTGAGCTTTTCTGCAGCAATGATGTTTGATTCTACTTCCAGGGCTGCATCTTGCATATCAGCCAAAGAAGCACACCGCCTCTCCCTCAACAGTAAACAGAAGTCAGAATCAAAGGCACTGGCATAGATGAGTCTAGCAGAGGTAGTGGTGGGTTTTACTTCAGCTAGTATCTTGCTGTACATGTGGTTAAACCTCTTATTAAAATAAGACAACAACTCACCATTTTCCCTTTTTAAGTTCCCAAACTCAGTGTGGTAGTAAAGGAGATCCTTCTTATACCCCCAATGCTTTAGAAATGCATCATCTAAAGCCTCAATATCTGCTATAGATCTTGGGGTCAGTTCTCTGAACCATTTTCTAGCCTCTCCATCTAGGCTTTGTACAAAGACTCTCATCCAGACATCATCTTTACTAATGTCCAGGTTATTAGCATAGCTATAGAATGACTCAAGATGTTCTTCAGCTAAAACACCTTTAGTCTCAATGAACTTAGGCATATACTACTGATATTCTCCAGTAGCAACATTCAAAGGAGTGGGCAGTATTAGAGGTCCATATCTAGCAGCTATGATTCTTTCCATTTTGGTAGGTGCTTGTGGACTTGCTATAGCTATGGTGGCTAAAAGAGTATTGGTAGTCTGAATGATAGAGGGCTGAGGAGTGATTGATAAGACTAAAGGAGTATGATGGATAGGAGGTGAGGTTTCCTTTGGGCATACAACAAAAGGAGAACCTAAAGAATAAGGAGCTTTATGAATCTCTGAGAGTTTTTCTTCACTGCTAGTATTAGATGCTATACTCTCAACATGTATTTGTTCTATTACAGGCCTTTCTTGAAGAGATATAGGAGATTGTTTAGGTTTACCTGAACCTAATGCTCCTTTCTGCAATACCTTTCTCTCTTTGATGATTTTTTCAGGGTCAGGTACTGGGTCAACTTGTAGCTTCTGAGGATTTCTCCGAGTATGCCTCACAAACTGAGCCAGAACTATGAAGTGGAGTCGCCAAGAGGTTCGGCCTCCAGTAGAGTCACTAGATAGATGATTACAACCAAAAAAGTACCTAGACTTTGTCTATCATCAAAGCTGGATCTATGTCATTTCCCAGGGAAGCTAAGCTTCAGTTTCCTCTCCCCGGAAACAGTGCCAATTATGTTATCACTCCAGGAAACTCTCCTAGGTTGCAGCTCGGAGATTCCTGGTAACATATAATCTTCAATATTGTTTTTTGAACTATTGGAATAAATGATGGTTTGGATCAAGCCAGATAACCATTTCAACTATGTTTTTACTCAAGACATGCATGAACACCCTCAACTTACAAGGCTTTAGACCACTAATGCTCAATAGTTTGGAGATTCAATGAATGGATGGAGAATACTGACCATACTCGCAGATGCATATATATAAACACATATGAATGGCTAGCTACAAGCAACAAATGAGAATACTGACTGTACTGGAAGATGCATATATAATAACACATATGAATGGCTAGCTACAGGCAATAAAGAAGCTTGCAAATCTAATTTATCAATGCAGAGATAAGATGACAGTTATTTGGCAACAGATACAAAAGAAACATGAATAAACTATCCAAGTGCAAGCTTAAAACAGAAGAGAAATGGACATTGAACATATAACAACAAAAGAAGCTTGTATTACTAATGAATGCAGATGAGAAGCTTGAGTAGCAAAGTCTCAATAGTCTCTAGAAGTTGAACCCTTGTTACATTTAGTTTTCAGCTATTTATAGCTCTTTACAATGCCCCTGAGCTCTTTAGAAGGCTTGACGTCTTAATCTATCCACTCTATCCCTTAACTGTTTGATTCCCTAAAGACAAGCATGGTTCGAAGGTTTTCTCCTTCTGACAGAGGAATAACCACCTTCAGGTAATTTGATGTGCTGTTTGGGAGCTCTCTCATGCCAGAGATAACCCGTAATGTTTGTTTTGATGAGCAGTGCTGGGCTATTGATGCGCTGTGATGCTCTATGATATTTCTGTTTCGGGCTAGCTGTGATCTCTGCTCCATGACTGCTTTGTCGGTTTGGGATGAGCTACGTGTGCTGTGGCCCTTTCAATTCCCCTTCCGGCCTTTGTTATTTCCTTTCTGGTCTCTGTCTCCCTTTGAATATTTAGAACTACTGTTTTTCTATTAAACAGAGAAAAATGCCACATATAGCAAAAAACCTGCCTATTTTTGCTTTTCCAGACTTTAAAAGTCCTTAAACATGGTTTTATTTTCATTGGGTTCGCCTTTGCAGTGATATCACATTTCCACCGTTGGTCTCGGTGCCCTAGATCCAGCGGTTGTGATCCGTTTTGGGCAGCTCTTTTGTACTGGATTTAACGCTCGATGAGGGTGGAGCCCGGCCAAAACCATTTACCACCCACGGCCTGCTCGAAAACCTATCTGTTTCACGATTTATTTTGTGTTTCAAAAATGCGTCAAAACATTGAAAATCATTAAAAAATGGTTATGGCGGATTTCAAATATTATATATTTCATTTTCCGGACCCTTTCGGGTCCAGGACTCATTGCAATCAGTGCTGCCCTATTTCCCTTTGTATTTCGTTATATAATGAAATACAAAAAAAATGCATAAAAAATGGCTTTGGTACGGACCTGAAATCTTATGTATTTCATACTTATAATGCCGTCGGGTCCGGCTCCTCGGGTCGCACACATATATATGTAAAGGCTCCACCCCTTAAGGTTTTCGCCGATAGCGATCCGGCGATGTAACGTAGGCCATCGATCCGCGCGTGTGATCGGCAGTCCACGTTTAATCACCGGATCACTATCGCTCATTCCCCCTGGTCTGTGCCAATAACCGTCGACTCGCCTCTGCCGATTGCAACCCGCCGATCTGATCGTCGGAGATCGCTGATCGGCGGTGCCTTCCACCCAGCCTGAAGTCCTCTCTGCTTGTCGATTAGATCTGGGTCGTTAATCAACCAGATCTAACCGTTGCTGTGCATTACTATGCTCAAGCATGCGATACTTGGTTTTTTGACTGTTTTAATTTGTTTTTGCCTCCCGATAGTGTATTTCCGCCCTTCCAAGGGCTCTTGGCATGCGATGGTTTTGACTTTGAATGATCCTTAAGAGGATTTTGAAGACTTTTGGGGCATACTAGGATCCTTTGGCATGATTTTAAGCAAACTTTGGAGACTTTGGAAGTGTTTTGGGTCAATTTTTGGGCCAAACACCTCCAAGGCTAACAGTAACCATTTATTGTAGCAAATTATTCAAATTTATCTTCAATTCTTCCATCTTAGTGTCCATACCATTCATATTATCATCCATGCCATCCATATTAGCTTTCATGCCATTCATATTAGCTTCCATGCCATTCATCTTGGCTTTAGTTACCTTCTGTGAGAGTGAAACTTGTTGTACTTGGTCTTGCAATTTTGATATATCATGTTGCATTTCTTCTTCTTCACGAGTCATGCTAGAGCTTTCAGGTTGCTTACTAGGTGTTTCCATTTTCTTTCTTTGGGGCATCAATTAATGCTAATAATTCTTCATTATTCCCTTTGAATTCCTTCAAACTAATTTTTCAAACCAATCTTATGCAAAATTTAAAAATACTACACACCCTTTTTTCACTTTGTAAGAGCTCAATATTGAATCTGTTGTATCTCTGTAACTGCGGATCTTGAATATCTAAAATCGCATCCTGCATTAGTCCTTTGCGTCCTCTTTCTAACCCTGCAAGTTTGATCAATATTGGATTCTCCAAAGAAGCGTTATGCCAAATCTCCCACGGTGACTTGATTATAAACTAGTTTAGTAGAATGAACTTCTATGGAGTGCCACATGTCACTGTTTCGACCTTAGTACCTGAAACGGATATACCAAAAACTACATGCCATCCTATTTCTGAAACTTCTTACAAAATGTTAATCTGATGCTCAAAACAAAAGTTATGACGAAATCCCCTAGGTCACCTGTTTGGAATTTAATTCGGGAGTCTGCAAAAACCCTAACGTCCTCAGATCATATCTCCGAAAATATTGCGAGACAAGCTCTAAAATTCAGACCCGAAGTTCAAAACGATTTTGGCTCAAATGGGTTTTTTTTTTAGCTTTTGAAACGTCGCAGAAAAAACATTATAGTGAAAATTCCACGATGGTCTGTTTGTAGCAGCGAAACCCTAGAATCCAAAGCTTTGATACCAAATGTTAGGAAAATAGCTCACAAAAAGATAGAAAAGATAGATCAACGCCTTAGAATTCAGCCTCTTCGAGGGGACAACCTCCTTTACATTACAAAAATGAACAATTCTTGGATATTACAAATGACTAAACCTCCCTTCTATATATAGGAGTCTAAGGGGTCACAATATAATCAAGCCGACATAACAGTAATAACATAAGGGTACAACAATAACAATAGTCGGTTTCTATGGGGCACACTAATAACAATATGGGGATAATAGGGGCACAATAATAACAATAAGGGATACAATGACAATAGTAATGGGGGAATCACTAGTATTATAGGGACCTAATAGAAAATCGACGATTTCCAATCAAAGTCCTTGGTGCATCCTCCTGAAACTTTCGATCGCCGATCATCCTTTATGCTTAGCCCTTGGTTCCTCGGCTCTTTATGTGACCGCGAGCCAGCCCCTGTATTAGAGACCCTTTATCGGCAGATTGTAATTGGGGTTTCAACTTTGATGTAACAATGTGTCTCATCCTGCGAACGCTGATCTCCGATTAGTGACATCATCACTCCACCACGTGTCGCTTTTTGAGTGGTGACACGTGTCACCCAAATATGCCCCCTTTGGACCCTTGAAAATGCCAGATCTGTATGCCACGTGTCCTCCATACTGCCATGTCATGATGACATCAGATGCCATGTGGATTTATCGGGACCAATAGTATTCCGCCACGTGGCCTTCTAGAGGAGAGAGAAAAGGCCCGTCTGCCCTTGGTTTTTTGCTGAAATCCTTTGTAAATCGTTTTCGGCCTTTCTCGACATTTTAACACTAAAAACGTTATTGTATATCGCACATCGCAATTCCATTAGGATTGGCACTTTTAAAAACAATGATCGCTGATATGCGATACGGCTTGGTCACCGACTGCCGATTGCATTATGTACAAGACCTCGCCGATTATAGATTTGCGACATGCCCAACACTGTTGCGATCACTGTTCATCGATTTTACTGTACCATTGACCTCCAATATGTGATCGCCGATATTGGTGATTGTTGATCGCAAGTTTACTTTGACCTCGCCGATATGTGAGCCCTCCGATATAGGACCTCCAATATATTAGGCATTTGACATGCGATGGGCCGGTATGCCACACTGCTCTGAGTGCGATCGTCGATATGCCGATATAATATGCGCCATGGACCCCTGATCACTGATATGCTAATATCGCTCTAGACCTCCGATGTGTGGGACCTCTGATATATCGAGACTTTCGATTTGCAGGATCACCGATATGCCAAGACCCAGGGTTTTACACTTAGGCATTTTCTCATTGTTTTCTGATTTTCAAAGGTAACCTTCAATTTACTCTAACTTTTGATTTTGGAGTCCATATGGGGAGTTATATATACCATTGGAAAGCTACTTTAGAGCACTTTCCAATAGAGGGTTTGATTTAGTTTTGAGTGCTTCTGTGGCATTGGAGGACAACTCCAAACATCTCTATTCTTTTTCCCTCTTTGTACAACTGGAACTCTTTTTGCAGAAGGTGACAAAAAAGCTTCTATTGATCAATGCCAAACCCTAAAATTGATAATAATATCCTCCAAGCACAAGTCAAGTCCTCGTTTCTGGACTTTGTTCCCTGACACATAAGCTTCCTCCTTCCGGCACTTTGCTCCTTAGCAATCCGCCTTCCTTATTTGTTTCTTGTCTAGAGATAGACCTTCCTTGAGTGAGCCTTCTAGATGAGGTGTTCCTCTTCTATCCCTTGCTCAAGTAGACTTCTTCTTTTACCACCCTAGATCCTTCCTGATATATGAGTGTATGACTGTACTGTTGTTCTGCTGCCCTAGTTTCTCGCATGTGTGAGAGGTTCACTAGGTATTGTATGCCCTTCTCTCCTTCGCTTGAGTGTCTTTCTTCTACGCTTGAGTAGGAGGCATTGTAGGCCTAGATTTAGCCCCAAACAAAGATAAATGGGTGACTATGAATTGATGTTGTCCTAGCCACAGGGACATGTAGAAATTTTGAATAATAAACACTTATTCACAGAGATTATCCCGATTATACACTATTGTGGAATACATGCACAATACATAATCTCCTCTACGTTGATCATCAATTTAGCAGCATTAAAAACAATGAAACATCAATCGCATGCGCACATTAACAAAGTATGTATCCCAGGGAAAACATACAGCTGAAAACCCCACACTATCTGTATATTATAATGATTGAGAACATGTAACAATACATAGTACAATACTCCTCACAAGTACTCAATACTATCTCCACCTGTTACACACAAAACTAGCTAAGATCCGAACAAGTCACAGGTTCAAATCTCCTCCGCTGCTTTGCCTGCCTCGACTGCACAATTCCAAGTGAAAATTACGTGAGCACAGGCTACAATTTCCTTGATATTGGCCCACACTGCGCAATCCTCATTGGCATAACTCAATCCCATGCATGTGCAAATATCATGCACAATTGATAGTCACAACTCACCCTTTCACTTACCTCTAACACCTGTCTCTGTTGAACTGTCCATGCACTGAGTTAACTGATGTATTCTTTAGTTGCTTTATGAGTTAATAATTAGTGAATTAATTACTATTTAATTCACACAACTCATTACTAGAGTATTCTTTAGTTAGACTGGGTACAACTAGTTCAACCAACTCAAACTAAACACAACTCCATCAACTCCACATCCAACTCCACAGAACTCACATGCATGAGTTCTAACTGAAGTCCTCCATGCAATAGCTCAACTAACACATAAGAAACCACGTGATTCCTTCTGTCAGCTGCATGTTCCAGATCTGTATTTCGAACTGAAGTGCTCCAAGAGAATAAGATAATGTTTAGAGTCCAAATATTACTAAGGGCTAATAATATTTGACTTTTTTTATTTTTAGCCTGGCAGTCTAAAAATAGACTCTGATCACTCCGCTGTGAACGAAAAATAGAAGTCCATCTATTTTTCCCAACATGACCAATCATTCATAAATAGCATTCTGCAACTCATAGACCATGATCCATATGTCTAAAAATAGACATAGTCTAAAAATAGACTTTGCGCCAAAAATAGCCTGCGGGCCCACTTAGTGAAGGCGACTCCTTTCCACTAAGCTCCATCATCTTGTTGCATTTTCAACACTCCCTCTCAACAAGATATGGATTATCTGCAACCCCTATCCTGTAACTCTGAAATGCTCTGCATGCAACACATTTGCCCGGCCCACTTGCTCCAACAACACTTGGAACAAAAAACACTCCCAACTGACCACTCTGTTGGGCTAGGAACATACTCTGATGCTGAAGCTCTACCTACTGCTAACAAGTGCTCCCTCTCTGAAATCTGCGCTACTGCAACATCTCCATGCATCTCGCACCATTGCACACCTCTCTGTGCCACTTAGCACTGTGCAAAACACTTGTGCCTCTCGCATTGTTGCAGCCTGCTAGCTATGCGTTGTCCTGGGATTCCCTACACTGTCGCTCTCTCTGCCACTCCATCCGCATCTCTCTCTACCCAATTAGTCAGTTCCTGCTACTCCACATCGGGGCTCCCGTAGCAAGGTCTCATCCAAGAGGTTGGGTACCTCAAGGATCCTGCCCCTCCTCCTTGGGACGATCAATCCACATAACCCCACCTCCTACCTGGAGGTATGGCTGCATGCGATCCCTCAACCCACCTGGCTCGAAGTTTCCCCCTACTGGAGGTCTCTACATGAGTAGATGTCTCTACTCTATCTCCTCTCAGCTTCCCTTGTTGTGGCTGCTCCACAACCTCCTGAAGCTGCTGCACCAATATTGGCTCCTCCACAATCGTCTGAGACTTCTTCTAGCTCTGCATGTTAAGAGGTAATATACACTCCCTCTCAACCACCAAGTCTCCATCAGTTGCCTCGCTGCTCAAGGCTTTGCATGCATCTTGAACCTCAAGAGCATATAGGTTCTTGACCCGTGAACCAATCTGCTTCACTTGTCTAGTGATGATGTGTCTAAGGAAAACCTTTCCCTTACTGAAGACTACACCATAGCCTTTGTCTTCCAGCATCGCGATCGACACGAAGTTTCTCTTCAGTCCTAGTACATACTTGACCGGTCATGTGGAAAGAAGCTCCACTGTCAAGAAACCAACCACTTCCCACCATGGATGAAACCATGCATGTGAAGAGTGTGAAATCCAACTCGAACTGTGAAGCAAGTGCCTCACCTTCAGATCCTTCCCCGGATCCCTTCTTGGACTTCTTCTTTGGGCAATTAGTAGCATAATGGCCCAACTCATGACAACGAAAGCATCTCACCTTCGACTTGTCAACCTTCTTCCCATCATTGGAAGAATTGTATTCGGAAAGAGAACCCTTCTCCTTCCCCTTCTTTTCTTTGGCAGCCAAAGCACAATTTTCTTCATTAGATGCCTTTGATGAAGATTCGTCCCTGGTATTCTGCCTGATCTCCTCTTGCACAAGATCCGACCAAAGTCTCTCCCATCCTGACAATTTCTCCCGACCATTGACAGAGTCCTGATAGGAATGCCAACTCTTCGGAAGACCAAGGAGAGCCAAGCTCACCAAGTCCTCATCATCGACAGTCACCCCCACACTTCCCAGCTCATCCCGACATTGGGTGAACTTCGTGAGATACCTGGGCATACTGTCTCCCTTCTTACATTTGATGTTTCTGAGTTTATCCTTGAGCGCCAGCTTCCTCTGATCGCTCTTGCTTTGGAATAGATCTGTCAACGCTTTCCACATCAAGTATGGAGAAGCCTTTCCATGCAGGCTGGACACAATGTGATCCTTCACGCCCTCCAACAGAATCCTTCGACACTTTGCTGTCTTCTTTTGCCAAACCTCAGCTTCGGCAGCATCAGTAGGCTTTGGGACCTCAGCCTCTATGAACTCCTTCAGCCCATTATCATCCAACACCGCCTCCATCCTGTCCTTCCATGAAATATAGTTCGAGCTGCCCTCAAGAGCATACTCCAATCGCAATCCGTTGAAAGACATTGCCACGTTGACACCAAGAAAACATTGCTGCAAATTTGAATTCCACCAGCTCCAAACTCAACTGCCTCTGATCTAAGATTTGTGAGAACAAAGTATTTCTCGTACAGAGATTGACTGTATGGGATTTTACTAGATATCTCACCTTCCAAAGGAAGGATGAATCCAGAGGCTACCTGGCCCGATTACAGACTCTGCCTGAAGAAATAAAATGTAAACACTTCTTGAATAATAGATCTGATGATCAACAGCTCCGATACCATGTAGAAATTTCCTGCAAATTCTCTACAAATCTAGCTCTGATACCATGTAGAAATTTTGAATAATAAACACTTATTCACAAAGATTATCCCGATTATACACTATTGCAGAATACATGCTCAATACATAATCTCCTCTACGTTGATCATCAATTTAGCAGCATTAAAAACAATGAAACATCAATCGCATGCGCACATTAACACAGTATGTATCCCGGGGAAAGCATATAGCTGAAAACCCCACACTATCTGTATATTATAATGATTGAGAACATGTAACAATACATAGTACAATACTCCTCACAAGTACTCAATACTATCTCCACCTGTTACACACAAAACTAGCTCAGATCCGAACAAGTCACAGGTTCAAATCTCCTCCGCTGCTTTGCCTGCCTCCACTGCACAATGCCAAGTGAAAATCACGTGAGCACAGGCTACAATTGCCTTGATATTGGCCCACACTGCGCAGTCCTCATTGGCATAACTCAATCCCATGCATGTGCAAATCTCATGCACAACTGATAGTCACAACTCACCCTTTCACTTACCTCTAACACCTGTCTCTGTTGAACTGTCCATGCACTGAGTTAATTGATGTATTCTTTAGTTGCTTTATGAGTTAATAATTAGTGAATTAATTACTATTTAATTCACACAACTCATTACTAGAGTATTCTTTAGTTAGACTGAATACAACTAGTTCAACCAAGTCAAACTGAACACAACTCCATCAACTCCACATCCAACTCCACAGAACTCACATGCATGAGTTCTAACTTAAGTCCTCCATGCAATAGCTCAACTAACACATAAGAAACCACATGATTCCTTCTGTCAGCTGCATGTGCCAGATCCGTAGCTCGAACTGAAGTGCTCCAAGAGAATAAGATAATGTTTAGAGTACAAATATTACTAAGGGCTAATAATATTTGATTGTTTCTATTTTTAGCCTGGCAGTCTAAAAATAGACTCTGATCACTCCGCTGTGAACCAAAAATAGAAGTCCATCTATTTTTCCCAACATGACCATTCATCCATAAACAACATCCTGCAACTCATAGACCATGATCCATATGTCTAAAAATAGACATAGTCTAAAAATAGACTTTGCGCCAAAAATAGCCTGCGGGCCCACTTAGTGAAGGCGACTCCTTTCCACTAAGCTCCATCATCTTGTTGCATTTTCAATAGGAAAACCCTCTGTTTCCTCACATATGTGACTGTAGTTGCCCTAGAATATAACTCTTTAACTTCGGTTGTATACCCTTCTTCCTTGCTACACTTGGAGACCCTTTTCCTTCAATGGGCCTTCTTTGAGTGAGCCTTCTAGATGAGGTGTTCCTCTTCTCTCCCTTGCTCAAGTAGACTTCTTCTTTGACCAAACAAGATCCTTCTTGAGATATGGGTGTATGACTATACTGTTGTTTTTCTGCCCTAGTTCCTCACACGTGTGGGATTTCACTTGGTGTTGTATGCCCTTTTCTCCTTCGCTTGAGTGTCTTTTTTCTACGCTTGAGTAGGAGGCCTTGTAGGCCAAGATTTAGCCCCAAACAAAGATATATGGGTGACTATGAATTGCTGTTGTCCTAGCTGCAGGGACAACCCTCTGTTGCCTCACATGTGTGGCTGCAGCTGCCCTAGAATAAAACTCTTTAACTTCGGTTGTATACCCTTCCTTCCTTGCTACACTTGGAGACCCTTTTCCTTCGCTCTTTCTTTCCTTTTACCTTCGCATATTTTAGAGAGGAGTGCGTTGTATTTTGAGGGTGTGGACAACCTATATATATAGAGGTCTGTCCCTCCTTTAGGACGACTTGATTTTCTTTGCTGCAATAGGTGCTTTTAATGGTGCCATTGCTTGTTTTGATGGTGTCTTTGCTTGGAGGATCTTGAATTTGCTTGGAGGTATTCTCTTGACCTTAATACATGATCATACAAGGTGTAACATGCCTTAGGGTCTTCAACCTTTTTCTTTTGACTATGTGACTCACCTATAACACTTTAACTAGTGCCAGACCTATTTCAATGAGCAAGAAAATCATTGACATATATTATAAAAAAATATTTCTTTTCTTGAATAAGTACAAATATCAAAAGTACATTTATGAAGACCGTACCTAGTTATATTTCCTTCAACAACCAGGACATCTAGTAGGACTACAGGAAACCCTGTAGCAGCTCGTTTTAAGCTCGAATTGAGCAGAAATGGTCCTCTGAGCTTAGGTTAGGCCTCCACTTGGCTTCCATACCCTCGACACCATTCCAGACCTATTTCCCCATACCTACCTTCCCTACCAAAGAACAAATTATGTAAATTAGCATTTGCATTCATAAAACTGAAAATAATTTATCTATTTATTTTTTTTTTCTGCAAGTTCTAGTTAGCACATGCATTCGACAGTCATAGTAGTTCTTAGATAAAATTCCATGCTCATTTAGTCCAGATAACTAGATGTTATATGCAAGGTTAAGTTAGGTCTCTTTTGCAAGCAATATGTGTAGATGCTTAGCTAGATGATTTCATGTCACTTTATAACACCTTCCAATTCAACACTTTCATTTCCTAGAGTAGGCAACATTCCCTTTTTGCATTAAGAGTAATTTTCCCTTTGCCATTTGGTAGTCAAACTCCTTCTAGTCAATAGAAGACTGATTTGAAAAACCTTAGTGGTCTATCACCCCAATTGAAAAGTGACAAGAGTAGACCATTGCATCTACTGTGTATACAACACTGTCACCTCCAAGTTTGTACGAACCCCGGGTTGATGAAGTAAAGTTGGTAGCCCTAGGAGTTGCAACATTCTTGCTGCAATACTGGTGCTCATCACCCACCATTTGCAATAATTAGAAATTGATATTCTCCTTTTTTGCATTAAAGCTTATTTCCATTGAAAATTCCCCATGCCAGTCCTTCTTTCTTCCCTAGCAAATTATGCACCTAACTGGTAACCTTGGATTACCATGTTTGCTCCACCTCTTTTTATAATCCATTAGGCCGACTCTTTGTGATTTGACACTGCGTTATGGGCCATTAATGCCACACTGGACCACACAAACTTGTTGGACTGGGAGGTCCATCACCATTATGGAAATACTATGATCTAGATTGAATCCATTAAAAGTAGAGATATCAAACATGTATTCAACGCCTTGGATAAGGAACACTGGTTGCACACATTCTATCAAATTTATTAACCACAGATTCCACGCTCCATATGTCCACTGGCAGGTGTTGCATTATGATTGTAATCCAAGTCGCTGCACAATCCCGTACCTTAGCATGAGGAAACCACTGCCAAAGCATGAAGAATATTATGTCAATTAACAAGAATTCGAGATAAGGTTTGATAGGGGAGAAGAATAAATCCCATCTAATTTTTCTGAAATTAATTTCATTTAATAACTTCATCAATTGAAATTGGTTTATACACCTCATCTAAGTGCTTTGATGATTGACTCTCCATCACCCAATTTCAAAACTCCTCCTTCCAAAGTAGCAACCTGATTGGCTAGAGAATCTGCCACCGTATGAAGATGCCTCTTGACATGAAATAAGTCGATCAATTCAAATTTTTCTAAATGGAGACTTATTTGATGCCGTGTAGGGGCTAAGCACTGCTTAGGGTTTCCTTAACTTTACTCATTCATTGATTTACAATCATTGAATCATCAAAAACCATTAGATGACGAATTCCCTTTGAGAGTGCCAAATCTAGTCCTTGCCACAAAACTAAATATTCAAACTGGTTGTTAGTTGAAACCCCTAATTTGTAGGTGAACTAGATCTCCCTTTCTTGGTTGAGGCAAAAGCTACCCCCTCTCGCTAATTTGTAGATAACCACTCTCGAAAGATAACCTTTGAGAGTGCCAAATCTAGTCCTTGCCACAAAACTAAATATTCAAACTGGTTGTTAGTTGAAACCCCTAATTCGTAGGTGAACTAGATCTCCCTTTCTTGGTTTAGGCGAAAGATAACCCCTAACATTTTTAAATATAATTTTAGCAATGATATTTATATTAATAATTTCATATACATTTATGAAATTACAATATTAATATTATATCATTAAGAATGATGTTTAGAAATGAGAATGCCTTTGATTAATCTCATCATTAGGATATCATTAAGATTTGGTCCAAGTATAGAACGGACTAATGTGGTTCATTCTAGGGACAAAGGTAAAAAAATCAATCAATCTTAAAGAATAAATAACAAGAATGCATCAGTGATTCTAGTTTTAGCTGGTATTACTCATCTTCTAAATAATTCCAAAAACAAGTTTATTTTTCTTAAAACCAGTTTGGCTTTAATTAGATGAGAGATCTGGCGAATGGCGTTTCTGGTTTTCTTTGGAGAGTGATCGATGGTGGTTCGACTGTGAAGACTCTTCATTTAGAAGAGACTTAAAAAAAAAGCAATCTACAAAATTCAATAGGATACAAAGCGATGTCTCCCAGTTCTCTAGTTGTCGGGCCTCATCTATTCAAGCATCGAACAGGATCAGTGAAGAGCAAAATTCTGCCCTGAACTCCTGGGTTTGCAACCATATTTCAGGGTCGACCTCTTTTCAACAATATTCAGCGCCTTCAAATCAAGTACCTTCTGAATCTAAGTCCAAAATTGAATTCGCTCCCTCAAGCTCCTGCAATGAAATCAACTCCATCTGATCCAACTCAGTAGTTAATTCCGATCGCTCAAGCAAGAAATTCAGTTTCAGCACTGAAGTTTACTCCAATTGCTCTAGTTTGATATTCTGTCACAATAATGAAGTGCCCTCTTCGAGCTCCGGCCATGGAACTGGTTCCTAGGAATTGGTCCCTGATATTCAAATCAACGTAGAGGTTTGTCTCAGTGGCGGTGTTGAACTTGATTCATCCACCCCAGCAAAGTATTCGACACAAACTTTGAACCACGTTCCTCTCCATCCAGCGTTGAGATCACAGGACCAGATTGTCCTGCCATCGTTGTCGGTGGTGTTATCGCCAAACCACTGTCTGCAGATTGTAGCGATGAAGCTTCTTCACAGCGCATCAAATTTCTCCCATCAACCTCGGCTCCGTTTGCGTCCTCGCCCGTGATTGGACCTCCGTCTCGTTCAAATCCCTCATCCAGTTTCCTCCCCTTCCAGCGAAGCCTCTCTTCTTAACCCGACGTCGGTTGATTCTTTTGCCTTGTCGAAATCATCCAACGATCTTCCCCGTCATCATTCTCTGTGTGGTCCCCTTTCAGACACCTCCTCGTCCCAATGTTGCTTTAATAATATTAACATTGACAGCATAATTTAATTCATAATAAAGTATATAACAATAATTTTAGTTATAATAACAATGAATTCCTTATAAATTTTTAACTAATAAAATTTCTAATAATAATGATTCTGGTTCAAATAATAATAATGAAATGAATAATAACCATCTTAATAATAATAATATCCTCAACAACCATAATAATAATAATAATTTTTTTTCTCCTCATTCTTTTAAAATATTATTAATCCTGGTAAAAATTTTGATCACTCTATTTTTAGTCTGGATAAAGGGTTTAATTTTTCCTTGCTGCTAAAAAGATTCCTATAGATGACATTACTTGTAACATTGAATTTGGTATTAGAGACCATCCTGATAATGTTAAAGAAGTTATTAGGCAAGATTGTACTATCGTTCTTAGGAAGGCTAAGCTTATCAAAAGAAACATTAGCAAAAATGAATTTCTTGCCCTTTGAAGCCTTAAGGGATGACCCCAACATTGTCATCCTTAAAGTTGACAAAGGTGGGGCCATTGTCATTTTAGATAAATCTGACTATGTTAACAAAATGATTGACCATCTTTCTAATAGTGGTAGTTACATCAAGCTTAATAAGAATCCCATTAAATTAGTTACTAAAGAAGTAACGACCGCCATTAAATCAAATAATTCTCTTAAACCTCTCTGTAAAAAGCTTATTGAAAGCAATCCCCTCACCCCCATAATTTATGGCCTTCCAAAGATTCATAAGACTAGGGTCCCCTTGAGACCTATTGTTAACACAATAGGTGGGCCTACTTATCTTCTTGCTAAATTCTTGGCTCAAAAGCTCAAACCTCTTGTTGGTCACATTGATTCCTTTGTTAAGGACTTTGCTTCTTTTGTTAAAGAATGGAAAGATATTAGGCTGGACCCTGGGGATTTGTTAGTAAGTTTTGATGTTGTTTCCCTTTATACCAAAATCCCTATTCAAGAGGCCATTGATGTCATAAATCAGATAACTGACAATGACACTGCCAAATTAGTTGGCCTTTGCTTCACTTCTATGTTCTTTAGTTTCCAATGCGAGTTCTATGAACAAACTTGTGGGGTGGCGATGGGTTCCCCTCTTTCCCCTATAGTTTCTAACTTATTCATGGAGGATTTTGAGACCAAGGCTTTAGCCTCAACTCAATTTCACCCTAAAATATGGAAGAGGTTTGTTGATGATACTTGTGTCATCTGGCCCCATGGTCGCGAGAAATTAGATTTGTTTCTTAACCATCTTAATTCCCAATCAGACTCCATCAAATTCATGATGGAGGTTGAGGTAAACATGTGCCTTCCTTTCCTTGACATCCTCCTCTCTAGAATGAATGATGGTTCCATTTCTCACCAAGTTTTTCGCGAAAAAACTCATGCAGAACAATATCTTCATGCTAGTGCTCATCATTTTCGAGCGCAAAAATTTGGGGTCCTTAGCATTCTTGCAACCTATGCTCTGAGAATGTATGATGAGAATCACTTGGACTAGAAAAAATCCCATCTTGTTAAAGTTTTTAAAAATAATGGATATAGCAGAATTCAAGGCCTCAAGGCTTTTCAAAGAGCCTGTAAAGAATCAAGGGTTAAGACTGCTCGTGATGATCCTATCTCTAAGGTTCAACTTCTGTTTATCCAAGGGACCACTGACATGATTTCCCATATTCTTAAAAAGAATAGAGTTTCTTATTCATTCAAACACCTTAATACCATTAGGAATTCTCTTAGATCTGTTAAAGACCCTGTAGACCCTAAAGACATTAAAGGAGTCTACTCGATCTCTTGTTCCTGTGGGATTCCCTACATTGGAGAAACTGGTCACTCCATTAACTAGAGAATTCAAGAGCATGTTGTAGACATTAGGCACAATCGTTCCCGCTCATCAACTGTAGCTGAACATGCATAGAAATCCAAGCACCATGTCTGCATTGAAGATTCCAAAGCCATTGCTAGGGTTGATCACTTCGACCATAGGAAACTTAGAGAGGCTATTGAGATTGAGAAGCATGCAATCAATTTCAACATGGATGATAGTTGGAAATTAAGTAGGAGCTGAATTCCAATCCTCTCCTTTTTGATTTCACTCTCCGTTTCCTCTTTCTCTTTTTTTTTTTAATTAAATCAAATATTATGTATAAAAATTAATAATTTTCTTTTTATAATTTCATTAGTTATTTTATTTTATTTTAATTCAAATTTAATAAGAATATTGGATTATTTTAATGAAATTTCTAATATTTAAATTGTTAATTAAAAAAATAGTTTATTAGTTAATTTTAATAAAATTATTAAACTTCTAAATATTCTAATATTTTCTATACAAATTTTATCATGGTATAGTTTTGTTTAATTAATTCTTATAATATTATTATAAATTAATTAGTTTAATTAATATAGATATATAACAACTAATTCTTAAGAGTTAGTTTACAACTAAAAATTATTAAAATTATTCTAATAACTAATTCTCAATGACTAATTCCTAATGGTTAACTAACCCTAATGCATACTTGCTATTTATTCTTTAGGATTGATTGAGTTTTTCACCTTTGTCTCGAGGATGAACCTATTAGTGGGTTTGAAACGTCGATGAAATCCTAATGAAGTGACTAATCCGAAAGACATTCTCATTTGCAATATGGATCACAAAAGTCAGAGATATAATAATGATGTTTACATTTATGTTATTAATATTATAGTATTAATGTTGACATTTACATTTAAATTATTAATATTATATTTATATTGTTAGAACTCAATGTTTCAGATGGTTACCCGGGAGCTTTATCAATGAACGACTAGAAGACCTTATATAGGAGAAAGAAAATAATAGCGGTTAGGGAATGGGGCAAAGTTAAATAAAATGAATCATAACTAATAATTTAATTTTGACCAATTCTATTGAGGAATTAAATAAGGGAGTTGTCTTTAGTGTGACTTTTTGGACTTTCCAGTGCCGGAATCCAGTGGAAAAATTTGAAGTGAAATCTTGATTTGTGTTATTTAAACTGGTTTTTTGACTGCATATATGGATTCAACAACCTTGAAAAACCCCTAGGGCACTTCAAATGTGCAGGGGTTACCCATCAAGCTTGTGATTTCAATAAATTCCTGTGGGATTTTATGGAAATTAGACTAGGAAAACCCACAGTAAAAACTTCCAAAAGTCATACTAAAAACAACTTGTTAAATAAGAAATCAACAAATGGTAGAAGATTGATATATAAAATTAATAAATATTTACTTAAGACTTGAAATATTGAGAATGAGTGAAAAAGTTTAAGAGTAATGTTTTCTAAAA
The DNA here is from genome assembly GCA_031772625.1 of Pinus tabuliformis. NCBI lineage: Eukaryota > Viridiplantae > Streptophyta > Pinopsida > Pinales > Pinaceae > Pinus > Pinus tabuliformis. The sequence goes on from CM062816.1 coordinate 671,459,731, forward strand.
ATTGGAGATAATTAATAATGTAGTCAAACAACAACGACTATTAGTTAAATATTATAAATTTAAATTCAAATATTTTAAAAAATAATAATTAAGAATTAGTAATTATTTGGAAATCAATAATTATTCAAAAATATAATAATGTAGTTAAATGAAAAATTAGTTTTTTTTTTTTTTAACTAAATAATTTTGAATTAATTAAAGAAATTTGAAAAATTAATTAAAAGGAAAAAGATATTAGATATTTGAATTAAAATTGATATATATATATCTATATATATATATATATATATATATATATATATATATATAATTAAACTAAAACATAAAATAGTGATAAAACAATTTTAAAATTTTAATTACAATAAGAATTTCGAGTCAAGTTGATCTAATGAGAGAAATGTGAAAAATAGTGTGTGTGTATATATATATATATGGAATTGATGAAATAAATATGACTGATTAAATAACCAATAAGGTCTAAAAGAATAATGAAAAATTGAGGCTTGAGCTCAAATTATCAGCGGGAAAAATGGTAGATGACGAGGTTCCATGATTGGCTAAGTCTATAGCCATCCTCTCTATTAAAATTATTAGGGTTCTTCTCGATTTCTAGGGCCTCTCGGATAACCCTAGAGTTATAATAAGGAACCAAAGCTATGATTTTTGAATGATCAAATTGAATTAGATGTTTGGACTTAAAATAGTGCTTAACAATGGCTGATTTTGATAGATGGTTGTGGTTAGTATCAACAATGTGCTCTTTTAGCCTAGCTTTGAAAGAGCATCTAGTTTGGCCAATATAGGACTTCTTGCATGAATAAGGAATTTCATAAACCCTTGATCCTAACATCGGGTTTGATTTATCCATGGCCGATCAGAATAATTGCTTGAGGGTTCTATGGGGTTTGAAAACAATTTTAATGTTATTTTTAGCTAAGATATTTGCTATAAGATCTATGGTTCCTTTAATGTAAGGAAGCGTGACTTGGCCACAAGATGGAGAGGGATCAATCTTAGTGGATCTAGGGTGAGAAACAACTTGAAAGGATTTTTTGTTTTGAGTAGTGGAGTAGCCATTGGATTTGAAGGCTTGGATCAAATGGGATTTTTCAGCTGAAAGGAATTGGGGGGCAGATATTTTCAGAGCCCTAGAAATGAGGGTTTTAAGAACACCTGACTTTTGGGCAGGGTGGTGATGAGAAAGGGCGTGAAGATAATGATCAGTGTGAGTCTTTTCCTATAAATCCGAGGGGATAGAAATCCATTTTTAAGACAAGTAGCAAGGACATACAAGAAAGATGGGGATTTATTTGATTCATTTTCCATCGTGAATTGAATATAAGGAGAAATGTTATTGAGATGAGAATGAAAATCATCAAGCGCAAGCGACCGTGTTGCTAGATGAAAAATGTGTTGTCAATAAATCAGAACCAACACTTACGTTTGAGATGCCAAGAGTTTAGGGCCCTCGCTTCAAAGTGTTCCATAAAGATGTTAGCAACTACCGGAGACAGAGGGGAGCCCATAATTGTACCTTCAGTTTTCTCATAGATGGTACCTTTAGGAGAAAAAAGTGGAATTGAGGCAAAGATCAAGGTTAAGGCTTCAGGAACTGTGATCTTGGTGAAAAGAGACACGCTGTCAAAGATGACCAACAAGTCATTTTGACCCATTCCCTAATTACTATTATTTCCTTTACCCTATATAAGGCTTTCCAAGCCTCATTGATTCATGAAGCTCTCAGGTCCTTGATGATAGATGGAATAACCATCCAAAATATTGAACAAATTACAAATCCATTACATAGTTCTCATCCTTAAATTTCTAACAAAATCAATCACTGTGGAAATCCCAAATCTCTTCTATATTTATATTGTTATAATATTTTAATATTAATATTATAATCTTATCATTAATGTTTATTATAATATATTATTAATATTATACATTACTATTTATAAGATTATTATAATTATATAGTATTAATATTATTTATTCCTCAACTATCATCCTAATTTTTATCAGTATTATTTATATTAATATTATAATATTATTATAATTAAATAATATTAATATTAATATTTATACCTTAACTATATTAATTTTATAATATTATTATAATTAAATAATATTAATATTAATATTTATACCTTAACTATAATCCTAATTTTTATCAGTATTATTTATATTAATATTATAATATTATTATAATTAAATAATATTAATATTAATATTTATACCTTAACTATCATCCTAATTTTTATTAGTTTTGTTTATTGATTTTTGTATTAATATTTTTAATATAATAGTTACACTAATAGTTATATAATATTATCATACTAATAGTTATATAATATTATCATATTAATATTTATATCGATAATATTTTATTTTTATATTTATATTAATTTTATTATTTATCCTTATAACATCGTATCATTAATATTCATCATTAATATTCAATATGAATATTTTTTTATATCTATATTATTAGTATTATAATATTACTACTGCTATTTATTATTATACTTACAATATTGCAATACATTAATATTTACAACAATATTATAACTTTATAATATTAATATTAATATCTAAAATATTAGTATCACTAATGTGTTTTATAATAATAGTGTTATGGTATTATTATTATTAGTTTTAACATTAATATTATTTATTCATTTTAATTTCAGATTTATCAAGTATTGAGAGGGATCAATTTTTTTTTCATTATAAAATAAGTTTGAACCTAGAGAGGGATCAATTTTTTTTCATTATAAAATAAGTTTGAACCTAAAGAGATTTGATTCTGCTAAGCACTTGGTAAATCCAAAGTTAAAATGGATCTAGGTTTGTATATATATATATATATATATTTTACATAAGAATTCCATAGGAAAAACCATGGGTTGTAAAAACCTGGAGCCAAAAGATTGCCAAGCCCGACCTGGTGTGACGAGAACTCAATATTGTTAAAGTGGATATAAGGTGAACAACATCCGATGTAACTCACTGGCTAGGGGTGATTTGACCAACTCTAGGTTTTTAAATTTTTAAATCTTGGGTTGATATTTGCCTTCTTGAGGTTTCCCAGGTCTTATCGTGTTGGGGATCAGGTTCCCCGGTATAGTGCTGGAGTTGGGTCCCCTAAGGCGAAAAATTGACTATTTTACTTCAATTTTATTTTAATTATTAATTTTATCTTTTTATTTTCATTTTTATTTTTATGTAATTTGACCAAGTCAAAATGTTTACATAACATTATAGGACAAGACATTATAACATATCTTCCATATTGGGCTAAAGAGTGCCTCTCAACTCATTTATTAGCTATGTGGTATAAATTTTTATATCTATACTAAATTATTAAAGCTATAGAATTAATGTTAATATTTTCAATACTTTATATTATAATAATGTTAGTATTAATAGTTATATTTACTATTTTATTGAGAACCTTTTTTGTTTTTGAATTTCGAGGTTTTGACATAACTGACCTCTTCCTCTCATTCTCTCTATCTTTCCTCGCCTCCAACCTCTCATCAATTAATAATGAATCTCTTTCTTTTTTCTTACTCGATACTTGGTCTTCAAGAAGAATCTAGTTGAGGATTTGAAATGTTGACTATTCTAAAATATGAACACTCTGGTAGATAGTCCATAAAACGTAGAACAAGCTATCCTATAATCTTTAAAATAAATAAATTAAGTTTTTCCTTGCCCAAGGCTTTGCAGTTACAATCCTTCCATGTGTTTAATATGGTTTATGTAATTTAATCATTCCATGTGTTCAATAGTGTTTATGTCATTTAGCCTCTGTTAATTACAAGTTGTTGAAGCAAACCCTAATGCCTATGTGCTCATCAATTGCATTGTCCTTTGGGTGGTGATTGCATGCTTGTCTAGTCCTTACACTCAGATTAGAGTTTCGATCCTTTTACATCCACACATTATCTCAAGGCTATTTCAATAAGTTGGTCACTTTGACACATTATATGTCGCATACATAAAGCATCATGTAGCTGCTTGTGTTTAACCATTGGGATTGGTTTCTCCCACTTTTTTAATTGATTGCACACTGATTACATAGTATCTTTACCTGAGGACTTCATACATGTGGCATGCCTTTAACCATTAGTGTTGATGAATATCATCAATATGCTCAATCTTATAATTGATAATATTTCTTGAATATTGATCAATATTTATTAATGTTATTTATGATACAAGTTGAGAGAGAAATTTTCTCTTGTTCAAGCAAAGAATTACATCAAACTGATATTTAATTCATTTGGCCTTCAACCTCTCTTACACCTACCATTTGGCGGATGAACTTGTTATTTTGAATCAAGCCAAGTCATTACCTATCTTATTTCTCTCCATTTTTTATGACTTAGTTGTGATACATATGGATTCCCTACTTAAGGTTTGGTAACAATACCTACCAACCCCCTTGACTTATTACGGGTTGTGGAAGGTGTTACTCACATTTTAACTTAATTACTTGATGGGATTTCAAGAGTGTCCTTTTCTAAGAACTCGCAGACTTTTGATGTTAACGTTTCCATTAGGCTCAGCTCAATGGGCGTTTTCTGGTCAACTATTCCATGACACAAACTCAAGAATCACAGAGTACAAAGGTGTACATATATAAAGCAAGTTTTGTGACCATATCATAAATTAAATATATAAAAAAGTTCACATTATACATTAAACACGTAAATTAATTTCAAGAGTTTAACCTCCGTAAACATAGTATGCGTATTAATTACACGTGTCAGAGCCTAACATCTATATATATACGCACAAAAACCATGGCATGTATCAATGTGCATATTTAACCATGTTGCATGTATATAAACAAACATATACATACACATATAGAGGGTTGAGAAATGGAACTTACTTTGTGCATTAGGGTTTCAACCACAGGAAGTGTTTGTGGTTTCTTGCCATATGTGACTTGCGGTTGTGCAGTCAAGCTAGTTAATCAATGGCTATTATTGATCGAGGGAGGAAAGCACCATATCAATCAAGACAAAAGGTTGGGGGATGATGTAGGTAATCACAGGAGAGGCCTGGTCACAATCTTCCTCAAGATATTGTCTTTATTCAATGCCCTAAGATGACATATTGGTGGGATTTGAGGCAATGAGTGAAGGGGGACTCCCTGATTTATTTATCAAACTCTTTGTAGGAAGCTTGGAGGTCTCCCGTCTGATTTGAAGGGGATGGCACTTCGATGAAGATACCTAGTTGAGAATATTACTTGATTAGTTCCGTGATCCTTTTAAGCCAACATTTACCATTGAATGGGAACATGCATGTACTGCCTAATTTCCATGGATCTTATGGGCCACAAGCTTAGATATATGGTTACCCAACCTAGTTGGATCTCATTACAATGTGAATACACCAGAAAAAAACCCCTATCCTCATGTATCTGAGTTGGGTGGAGGTTTTGAAGAGCTGGAACAAGGGGAGGACTTCCAAATTTTCATTAAAACCCTTAACAAAAGTCTATTTTTTTTTTGGGTCTCGATCATAGATCATGTGGTGAACCTCAAGAAAAATATAGAGAATCAATTGGGTTTCCTACATATATACAATGTCTTCTTCATGAAGGGAAACATCTTTAGGATCAATTTTAGTTAGAGGATTACAACATTTCAAGAAATTCCACCCTTGTTTTGAATTTAAGGCTGTGAAGGGGTGCTTCTAGATCTAGGAACCCAGGAGGTTCAGTCTCCTACAAGAATGTGGCATGAGGTAAGGGTTCCAATCCACCAAATCCAATTGAATAAAATCCTAGGCCTTATATTGTCAAACAACATCAACAAGTTCCCTCCATGAAAGTAAACCTAATAGAGGTAAATCATCATTTTTCTGATCTTAAATCCAAGGCAGTGATTTGCAGATTCAATGGTTTTTGGCCCAAGTTGATGATTTGCATCGTTGGGTTTCTAAAACTCGGACCAATAATTGTGATATATACCAATGCTCCAAAGGTTTTTTCATTGTCCAATTTGATACCCAAGAATATCTGGAGAGAGTTTTGAAAGAAGGGTTGTGGTTTTGAGGAAGTGCAGGGATTTTAATTACCCCTTCGTTCCCAAATTTTTATTCCACAACAATGGTGGTTTCAACAATGCTAGTATGGATGAGGTTACCAAATATTCCCCTTCCTTTATAACATCACCAGGTTCTCGAGGATATTGGAAACACTTTAGGGTCATCTAAAAAGTTGGAATTCGAAATAATGGAGAAATGATTATTTACTTTGCGAGAATTTATGAAGAAATAGTCCTAATTAGTAATGGTCTACCTGATCACATTAAACTGAAACATAAAAATTTCTAGTGGACCAAACTTCTTGACTATGAAAATACGACATTGAGATGTCGCTCATGTTACCAAACAAGTCATTCGCATGGTACATGCCCCTAGGCAAAAAAGTAACCAAAAAAGAAAAAAAGGGGAAGGACTGCAAAACAAAAGGATGACAACATTTTGAACCCTTCACTGTGGAGGAAGAAGGGGAAATCACAAAGAACCCATAAAACCAATAAGAAGATAGCACTTAAGAACATTGTGGAAATTCAAACCATAAGAGGAATGATACAAAATCATAAAAAATCTAAGAACCAGATCAACAGAAAAATGCCGCACGCACATAGGATGGGATGGTGGGTAAAAACACAATTCATGCTTCAAAAAGTTTTGATTGAAATAAGGAATGCCCACCATAGACAACTGCGTTGAAATATTTAACTAGGTTCGGTCTTCAAAATGGCATATGTAATCATGATTTTATGTATTTAATGAAAGAGAAAAATAAATTTATTATTTGTTGTTGAAAATGCAACAAGAAAATCCTAATTTATTTTTGTCCTAGAATTAAATTAGGAATTAAATTATAATTCCACATCTAATGACAACTTGTAATAGTTAACTAACTTAATTTGACTTAGTTGGTTCTGTTAATTCGATTTGAGGGTCTAATTTGAGTCATGTAGAGTGTCTCCTACTTTATAGGAGCCCTGGTTGATTTTATTTTGAGTTGTAATTAATTAATTCAGTTTAACTGAGTTAAATTTGGTTAAACTAGTTACAATTGATGGAGGAACTAGTAGGAGGTTAGACAATGGGGTGCTGCTTCATGTATTCATCCAATTAACTGATGATTCACACATAAATAAATCATGCATGTTAGATATGAGAGTTACCCAGTTGAGATTAGAGTTCAGGGACAATGCACTATCAATTGTATAATCATCCAAATTGTACAGGTGGTGCATGCAATCAAATAAATTCCAATGAGGATTACACAATTCATAATTGTTGAATTTTCCCAATTAAATATGGGCTAATTCCCAAGGGAAATGTGTAAGGAAATAGGAGCTTGGAAGGCAAAAAAATTGGCTAAGTATTGGCTTGAGCTTGTCTGGGAAGCAGTGAGATAGATAGAGATAGTGTAGAGGTTGCTCGGGCTTGAGAAAAGCATTGTAATATTCTCATATTTTCTGATTAATGCAATATATAGATAGCATGGGTTTTTAGTTGTGGATTTCCCTAGAAAATCATTGTGTTATGTGTGATTGAATTCTTTCTCTTATATGCTTCGTGATTTCATCGATCGTTTATTGTTTCCGTTGATGAGTAGAGTAGATTCAAGTCCATTGTTTGAGCATATTACAGTATGCAGGTTGAATCTAGAAGGAATTTCTATATGGTATTAGAGATGAAATCACTATAGAAGAGGACAATATGAGTTTTTCTTTTGTAGGAGAAATTGAATTTGCAGTGTCATACTTCAGAGCCAGTAGGATGTCGCTCTACAAATTGAGACTCAAATATGCCCTTGAGGGTAGTTCGAACTATATTTCTTGGAAGGACAGGATGGAGGAAATGTTGGAAGACAATGGGCTTAAGGAATTAATATAAAAAGATATTCCTAAGCAAACTGATTCTCAAGATCTGACAGAGTGGATAAAATGGGTAGAAAAGGTGAGAAGGATTATCCTAGAAGGAGTTCGAGATCATATTGTATCGAACGTCCATGGTAAGGAAAATTCATTTGAAATGTGGAAGGACTTAACATACCTGTTTCAAAACAACAGTGACCAAAGGAAGATGGCACCGAAGGATAAGCTCAAACATATCAAGATGGAGAAGGGTGACTTAATACTGAAGTACTTGACCAAGTTCACCCAATGTCGGGATGAGCTTGGAAGTGTCAGTGTTGCGGTTGCTGAAGATGATTTGGTGAGCCTAACACGTCTAGGCCTTCCCAAAAGCTGACACAACTACTAAGACTCAGTTAATGGGAGGGAGATTATACTAGAGTGGGAGCGATTGTGGTCCGACTTGGTACAAGAAGAGATTCGAAGAAACACCAGAGATGGATCCTGATCCAAGCATGATGATGAGGAGAACTATGCCTTAGCTGGAAAGGCGAAGAAAGGGAAGGGGAAGTCATCCAATTCCAAATTAGATTCTAGTAAGGGAAGTAAGAATAAGGACATCTTGAAGATCAAATGTTTTCACTGTCATGAGCTGAGCCACTATGCCACAAAGTGTCCCCACAAGAAGGCCGGTAAGAAGCCCTCGGGAGGATCGACAGCTAAAGCTCTTGCTTCACAATTCGAGCTAGATTTCACCCTCATCACTTGCATCGTGACATCGGTGATGGGTAGTGTGTGGTACCTAGATAATGGAGCCTCATTCCATATTACCGACAACAAAGAGTTCTTGAGTGACTTGGAGGAGAAGGACCTCCAGATGAAAATCGAGATGGGAGATGACGGGAGGTATAATGCGATCGACATCGGTACTATTACCTTTCAGAGGGATTCTGGTTCTCCTATCATATTAAAAGATGTCATGTATGTTCTGGGTTTGAAGAAGAATTTTATTTTAGTTGCCATGATGGAGGACCATGGCTATGATGTGATATTTAGCAAGGGAAAGGATTTCTTTCGTCACATATCCTCTGGGTAGATGAAGCAGACCGGGGTTCAAGTGGAGAACCTCTACAAATTGGATGTAGAAGACTTTGTTTCTTTGAGCACAAAAGTAGAGAAGGTGTAGAGACAAAACATCGATGAGTTGTGGCATAGAAGATTGGGTCACTTGCGCAACAGATCTTCGAAGATCATGCAACAAATTTCTACAGGACTTCCCAAGGGTACACTAGAGTAAAGAGACACATGCAAAGGGTGTACATTGGGGAAGTACACCAAATATTCCTTTCATGATAAAGATAATCGAGCGCAAGCGATTTGAAAGAGTTCACTAAGATGCGCGTGGAATGTTCTCAACAGCCTCCATGACCAAGCACGTGTATTATGTATTATTTATTGATGATTTTTATCGTAAGTGTTGCATTTTCTTCATGCGGAAAAAATATCAAACATTCGCTAAATTTTATGAATTTAAAGCACTTGTTGTGAAAAATATTGGCAGGAAATTGAAAGCTCTCATAAGAAATAACAGTGGAGAATATGTGTCGAATTACTTCAAGAACTTCTATGCATTAGAAGGAATTCGATGGGAGTTAATAACACCTCATACCTTGCAACATAATGGGGTGGCTGAAAGGAAGAACGCAATTATTGTGGGAGCTTCACATGCGATGTTACATGATCAGGGTGTTAATTTTTCATAGGGCTACATTGTTCTTTGCTTAGATAATTGCATTTCTTCATTAACATATTAATTTCACCCCATAACATTATAACATTATTCAGATCTACACCATTATTCATAAGCATATGAAACTATGTAGAAAGAACAACATCATCATCATCATCAATGCAACATAACATAAAGGAACAATAGAAGAAAAACATGCACACATAGAGACACCAGGATTGGTTCGAGACCAAGGAAAAACCCACTACGAGGAAAACACTTGCAAATATTCTTCTTCATAGATCGTCATCAAATGATTCAGCAAAAGAGAGTACAATGATGCATAACTTTATCTATGCAAAAAAACAACTATGACATCCATGAAATGAATCTAATCATACTTATAATCAAAACCCTGAATCTGAGGACTGTAATGTGCTGTCACTGACTGTAGTCAACTACTAGATACAACTGTCACTGAGTTGAACACTACTGAACAAGGCTGCATACTGATAACTCATCTTTAGGTCCCTGAAACATGGATAAAGAGTTGTGCGAGCATCTAAGATACATCTGGACGCTCTTAGGAGAACTAGATGAATGCACCTGGGACTGATGTGGATGCTCCCAGGTGAACTACATGTGGGTGTTCGGGGACCAACCATACCTAGATATGTATCAAACCCTGGAAGATCTCTTCAAGCTTATGTGCACACATCTGTGGCAGGCTAGACGCTCCCTTGAGGCTACTATGCCAATATATATGGTAGCCTGAACGCTCCCTAGACCATTATGTGCATGCGTCTAGAATCTAAACTAGACTGCATAAACCCTAACCTCTTGGACTCTCCCATAAACACTTTGTGCATGTGTCCGAGACTTCCGAGATGCTCCCATGATCATACTGTGCCAGGTTCTAGTGACGAAAATCCATAGTTACGAGATAGTGTCTAAGATCCAAAAACCCTTGACAAATGCGAGCTTTGACCCTATAGTTTCAAACCCTTTGTGCGAGCTTTCCTTTGTCAGACCTGTGTGAACTAAGACAATAAGAGAAGTGAAGATGGCTTGTTCAATGTCTCCAAATGAGCTTGAGGTATCTTCTATTTATAGGCTTTCATGAGGGTCCACTTGGGGTTGAGGCCGACCTGCCCAATTGTACATGTGCTTAGGGCTGACCTAATCCAATATACATGAATAAATAAATAAATTTAAAAACCAACTTTTGCTTGTCCAAATAAGGTGATCTTTAGGTTGATTTTGGTCCTCTAGAAAAGAGGAATATATTGCAATAATTATCTTCATCATATGAGCTGTCCAAAGTGGAAGTTGACCATAGTTGCATAATTTTAACACTCCTTCTCAACTATGGAGAATTCCACCTTCCAATATTTGACCATCAATCAAAATTCCATTTTGGTATCTTCAAGTGTCATCATGTATCATCACTGATCATCTCCGTCATGTAGTCATCATGCCATGACCACCTCAAGTATCTCATCATCAACAATCATCATTGTACATCTCAATCTATCCCTTGATTATTCCTGCTTATCTCTTGATTGTTTCTGCTTGTATGCTAAACATTCTTGAATATAGAAGAAGAAGAATTTGTTACCAGAGGGGAGCTTAAGATACCACCCTCTATCCATTAGGCTACTACCCAGAATCTCTTCCAGCAGGCTACTACTCAGAATATCATCATTAATCATCATCAGAGATCATATCATCAAGGAACACATCTCAAATTGTAACCACATCGGGGAGCACATCTTGACCTAGAATCTAATGGGGAAACTATACATCTACGACCCCATATCGAGAAATAGGATATACAAATACACAGGGGAGCACATCTCGACCCTGGGATGACATCAGGGAGCTCAATCTCAACCTAGAACCACATACGGTTATCTCAACCCATCCTATTTCCTATCGATCTTCCCATCGATGACCCTGAATAGTCATGTGGTAGAAAACTTGCATCATAAGAGACTTGGGTTGTACACCCCAAGTACACTCTCAACCCATTGCTTAAATGAGGAATGATATTCCCGACAACCCCTGATTGTGGGTATGATGCCAATTATGGTATACTCTACAAAGACTAGATAGGGGAGAAAAATTCTCCGACCCTATGAAGATAGGGGAGAAGCATCTCCAACCCTATGGGTAAGAGATGTCCAGAGTTCTCTCAACCCCAAGAGCCCTTCTACCTCAATTCCTCACTTGGGAGCTCAGACAAGGAGGAAGAGTTGGCTCAGTGTCCTCGATCAACGTTGCTCTCATCATACTCAAATATGGTATATGCTTGTCTCAACAACAATTGTTTCCTGTTCATACAAGACATTCAGTCAAATATCCTGTTAGATCATAAATAATCATATAAATCACAAAAGTATACCATAATCATCCTCCCTCTCAAGGAGGTGCCAATAACAAGCCTAAGCTTGTCTCAAACAAATTCACTGTCTCAATATATTGAAGTATCTCAATCCCATCTATATATATGGGATTCTCTGTTATCACAATGTATCCATGTCATTTTCAGAACCTGATCAGATGGATCTCTAAGGAGCTTCTACATCCTACCTCGCATATAGCCATGCTAGCAACATCGTACTCAATCTCGGTTGAGTGTAAAGCCATGGACCTATTATCAATAATATCATGGCATATCTCATATTAAGGCAAAACTCATATGTGCTAATAAAAAATAATATTAATACATCCACGCAGTCACATATCATAGGAGAAATATCTCAGCCTAAAAAATAGAGCATCTCATGCAAATATTTCAAAGGATGCTCAGTGGAAACTCTATGTGAAGGAAGTGACTCACTCATGAATTTACTCAGGTTCTATGTGCACCAAATATATATATGGACGAATGTTCAAAGATGGAACATCAATGCTTGAATCTGTCATCGAATGCCATGTCAAGGTCAACAACATCTTGAAATTAAAATTAGAGTATCCAAGGATTTTCATTTCAATTTTTTTTTCCAATAGCCTTGCAATATAGAATTTCTTTCCCAGATTCCAGAAATTGATTCATCATTCCATGATACATCATTTCGACCTTCAAAAGCCATATCCCTCTTACTTAGATCATCAGAGGCTCATCACTTTTCAAGAGTATACCATCAGTATGTAAAACCAAAACCATAATAAAAATCAAAGCCATACCTTGGAAATCATCATCTTGGCTTCACGAGATAACTGTCAAATATGAACATATCTGGATCGGGGAGCTTGATTCATGCAATGATCTAAGCATAATTCCTTTCTAATCAAACATAATCAGCCTTACGTAAATCAATGTTGTATCATCACATCAACAAAGTCAGCTTATCAATGTTTAGAAGCTAGATTAAAATATTATCAAAGTCATCAATATCATAGTATCAATTCTTTCAACCAGGTGACATGTAGAGCTCATATCAAGTCATGACTCCATTTAATATCATGCCAAAAAGTCTGACATCTATCGTGCAATATCAATCCAAGAATTCATCAAATCATCCTCATAATCATAACACAAGTCATTTCTATCACTAGATGCATATGCATACACAAAGGATAAGTCATATAGGTTCCATATTCACACTGAATTACAACTATCAGTACTTCAACCATTGTGCTAGGAAGAAATAGGCCAATACAAAATCAATTTTCTGAAAAATCACATAATTCATTACTCTTCCCACGTCACATTGATATTAGCGAAAATCAACAATCATCAGATCAAATCATTAGTCATCAGGTCAAGTCCAAATTTGTTATCGTAGAGAGATATATAGTCCAAAGCATAGCCCGATCATCAATTCAAAGTTCTAAATCATTTTCAATCATCATGGAAAAACTTTAAACACAACTCATTTATATCAACCAACCAAATCACGCCAAATTCTTGTAGCACAAGCCTCAAACACAATGACATATCTATATGTATGTCCCAGTCACCTACAAACACAAATTCAATCATCATGTTCATATTATGGAAAAAATTCAAGATTTTCCATGTTTCAGATCTTACTGTTATCTGTAACACATCTGTGGTACTGACATATTCCAGGTGACCATCTAATTTCATGCACAATACTGCATTTTTCCGTGATAAAAAATTTAACCCAACAACTTCAGAAATTAGTTTACAGTGACAGAATATGTCAGAGACACCTTGATTCAGAGTTCAGACAACTTCAGAAAACTTCAGATGATGGTAAAATGTAGTCAAACCAATGACCACTCCCTTTAGATTAGGATGAGAGTGTATTTATCTTCCTGGACGCTATGTTAGCCTTAGTATGAGTGCGTACAGGGACAAAATATCCCAGTTCTATGCCTGCATTCAGAACAAAAATCCTAATCTTGTACGAGATTCAGATCTGAGACTTTGTTGCAATTCAATAATGTCAAATGCACATAAATTATATCTCAACAACACATAATTCAAATAGTAATATGAGTAATAATCTTGAGAAGTGATTCTCCCATTGACTGGGAATCTACTTCATTCATCTTCATTTAATTCATCAACTTGTATTTACTAGAGTCAAGCAACAACAGATTTGTTAGATCATAAAAACATATCTATCATGGTCGTCAACATTAGGTACTTGAAAGATTAGGGCAAAAAATAGATGTGACATCATATCATGAACATAATAACACTGTTCTATCAAGACAATCCCACAAGTTAGGTCAGCCATAGTTATTCATCACATCAAGACATGTTGATCGTAAGAGATATAGAATACCAATATCATAGTTGTACACCATGGTTACCATGTTTTTCATTATCAATAAGATCAAGTAAGGTCATTCAATAAAACTTTATCAAAACAACAAGAGTGTCAATCTCTCTTTCCATTAGCTTTCATGATGCTTATCACAAGCATTATCAATAATATCATGTATAAGAATCAATGAGCTAACCTTGTATGTGAAATCCAACATGTCTTATGAATGACAAGTATCAAGAATATCATCTACTAGAGCCAAGGTGCTAGCCTTCTTTATATGATCAAGATATCCAATAGATATATGTTATCCAAACATCAAGTATATCGATGTCTCATCATTAAATATCCTCATAGAATTCAAGAAGATCAAAATGCTCAACACCAGGTGCATCATTTCATCATAGGAAACATAGATCCAAGTTGCTTTCATATGCATGTATGAGCCATTAAAGAAAGAGAAATCATACCTTAGGGCTTACCTAGCCATCAAAAGTTACAACTGAAATATAGCATACCATGCATACCTTGTAGTATTCAAATACCTATGCACCTTTTCATTAAACATAGGCCGCGTGAAACACTTTGTCATCTTTTCATTTAATGACTTTTAACTTATTCCAGTTATAACCACCCTTCCTGCATTTCAAATGATCCTAAAAAAGGATCCACTCATCACATCTCATCAAGGAGGTTAGAAACATCCATATACTCAAATATGTATATGCAAGAAGGATCAACAATAAACATAATAACTAGGTCCATAAATCTAAATAAAAGTAAGAGGCATCATAAGTCAAGAAGTATTTATATTCAATGAGAGGTGATCCTCTCCCTCTTGAATCAACCTTCAAGAGTCATCAATGTCCATAGTCCATATACCAATGTTGACTTCAATTATCAAACCAGGCCTACTAGGGATTATCCCATTTAGGGCTCATTAAATCTTTCACAAGTGCTTGATCATATTCATATTGACCATGCTAGGTTCCATATCTCATATTTTTCATAATGCAAGGTTTCTCTTAAACCCTAACCCTAATAGAATCCATCAAACCCTAATAATCAAGTTGCCTAGGGTTTTATTCAAACCCTAGAATTCTTTTAGGTCTCCACCATCCTTTTCTTTCTTCCATCAATGGTGTCATCATCATGGTGATTGTCATGGATTTTATTCAACCCAAATCTGATATCATATAATTTTTCACAGGGATACATTTTTCTTTGCTTAGATAATTGCATTTCTTCATTAACATATTAAGTTCAGCCCATAACATTATAACATTATTAAGATATACACCATTATTCATCAACATATGCAATTATCTAAGAAAATAACAATGTATCCCTATGAAAAATTAACACAGAACCTACCATTGCACTTGTGGGCTGAAGCATGCAACACAACTGTTTATTTGTAAAATGGAAGCCCTCATTGAATTCTTGAGATGAGTACACCACAAGAATATTTTTCAGGAAAGAAGCCAGATGTGGCATAGTTCAGGATCTTTGGTTCATCAGTCTACATTCATGTTACCAAGGATGCACATAAAAAGCTAGAGCCAATAACCAAGTGGGCATATTTGTGGGGTATACTAATACACCTCACAACTATCGCGTGTACCTGCCATCCAACAAGATGACAATGGTTCATAGAGATGTGAATTTTGATGAAGAGAAGGCCATGAGATGTTCCTTTGAGAGGGAGATTCAGTTACATGCATATGAGGAGATTTTAGCTCCAAAGGAGGAACCTCAGGATGATGTAGATTAGTCACATGCAGAGGAGCAGAGAGTGGAAGAAACCACTCATGCAGAGACTTCCAGAGATGGAAGGAAGCACACCATAGAGGCTGACATATTGATGCATGATGCTAGAGAGAATGTGGGAGCACCCACAACGCAATGTAGGCATAGGAGGTCACCAGATGGGTACAATGGCTACATGGCTTTGATGAGTGAGAGTGTAGAGGTTGAGCCATCCTCATTTGAGGAAGTAGTGTAGAATCCAATATGGGTTGATGCCATGGTTGATAAGTATGATTCCATTATCAGAAACAATGTTTGGAAAGTGGTCCAAGACCAAAAAACAAGCCAGTGGTGAGTTCCAGATGGCTTTACAAGGTAAAAGAAGTAGTAGATTGGAGTGTGGAGAAACATAAGGCCATATTTGTGTCCATAGGATTATCTCAAGTGGAGGGAATTGGTTACGATGCGACCTTTGCTCCAGTAGAAAGGTACTCTTCAATCAGATCTATTCTAGCACTGTCAACGCAGATGGGATGGAAGATACATCAGATGGATGTGAATACAACATTCATCAATAATATGATTGAGGAAGAGGTGTATATTGAGCAACTAGAAGGATTTGATACCTTCAACAGAGAGTCACATGTGTGTAGACTCAAGCGAGTGCTATATGGACTAAAACAAGCACCCCATGCTTGGTACACCAGGATTGAAAACTATTTCACCGAGTTGGGTTTCACCAAAAGTGAAGTGGATGTGAACCCTTACCATATTGTGGTTGAACATAAATTGTTGATTATAGTATTATATGTCAATAATTTAACTCTAACAGGTCATGAGAAGCTGATAAAATCTTGCAAAGAGGATCTTGCAAGAGAATTAGAGATGAAGGACTTGGGGCTCATGCATTAATTTATTGGTATGGAAGTATGGCAAGGAGATGAGGAATTGTTTGTCTCTCAGGGAAAGCATGCCAATGAGATACTAAATAAGTTCCACATGGAGAGCAACAAACCCATGGAGACTCCTCTAGCAGGTATTTGGAGGAAGGAAGATGCTACTATAGGTGAAGTAGTGGAGGATCCTATTTATAGATAGCTTGTGGGTTCACTTATGTATTTGGTGAACACACGACCATACATGTGATTTTCATTTAACCAACTTAGTCAAGCCATGGTTAGCCAACCAAACATTATTGGAATACAACTAAACATGTGTTGAGATAACTCAGAGGCACCACCCAGTTTGGTATTTGGTATAGACAGATAGAGGTAGTGAAGCTTCAAGGCTTCAGAGATGCAGATTGGGCAGGAAGTCCATCTAACAAGAAGAGCACATCAGGGGGAATCCTCAGTATTGGGTCAACAACTGTTTCTTGGTACAACAAAAAGCAGAGATTAGTTGCACTTTGTTAACGCTCGAATTTACCCCAGGCTGAGGAAGGCAAAACTCAAGGCAACATCAAACCACACTCAGCCTCATAGCTAGCCCTACGAGGACATGAGAGGGCTCTCTCTGGGTCTATCTCGACAAACAAATCTTCAAATGGGCTGAGATGACCAATAAGGAATATCGATTTTAGGCTAGTAAATTGGTAGGAAAAGGGGGTTTTAATGATAAATGATTGGGTTTTCTGGGCAGCGTGGTATCAAGAACAGTGTGAGCAGAGATTTAATCAAAGGCACAGATTATTCCATAAGGTGAGGTAGGAGCAAAATTTAACAATTAAATTGAGATTAAACGGAATGGCAAGACTGCTGAGAAGTCGACAAGGGCATGTGTGATGAATCCTTATCGAACAGAAGAAAACATTAGATATGAACACTTCCTTAAGACAGAGCAAATAAATTGAATTCTGTCTCTCTCACTTAAAAGTATTCATTTAGAAACGATTATGAAATGAAATGGAAACATTACAAAGACATATGAAACAGAAGAAAAAAAACATATTCTAAATTTCCACACCACAAGAATCTTACAAATCAGAGTTGAGCCATTTAATTAATCTCTGTCATTCAACTGTACAATGAAATGCTCTGTTCTCCTCCACGCACCTCTCAGAATTTTTTCTCCCTTTTATAAGTGATTTTTCAATACATTAAATAAACTATCTGTGGGATAACAGATCCACTACAACTAAGAGATTGTTCTGAAGACAACACAACGCTTCCCTTGAATCTGTTGATAACCAAAAAGTGAAATTTGTAGGTGTAACTCCTTTAAATCGCAACAGAAAATAAAAATAGGCCTCAAGTCCTATTTTTCTGCTTATGATCGATGTCTTCTTTCAAATTTAGGCGTGGTTTCCTATTTTACATTTTCCATTTGAATGAAAATTTAATTTTTAAATGCAAATGCTTTTATAGTCCATCTTTCGTTTCATTGGATACTATTTAACCTGTTCAATAAACCATACTCCCGAATTCCTTGTAACTTAGCAATTTCTACACAACTGGCAATCTCCTTACTATGCGCATCTGCTTGCACTTTACTCAAAGATATGCATGGGTCGCAGTCCTCTTCTGATTTGCACAGGGAGAGCGCTATCTGGCACGCAATGAAACATTGTCTCTGAAAAGGATATGTCTTCATCAATTGAACCATTAGTTCCTGCAGTTTGTCTTCATATGATGCGCATTAAAAAAGAGATTGTAGCCGATGTCAAACTGATGTCAAAGTACTTGAGATAAACTTAGATTTCCTCTGCATCAACATCCACTAAAGCTATCGATGCAAATTTTGATACTTCACGTACAGTTTTTGCAAGGATTTCATCAAGCTGCATGCAAATAACATATGTGGCCCTTCTAAATCGAAGAACCAAAACTTTGTCCAATGTATCCTCCTTTCATCATCGCTTGAAGATCTGAAACAGAATCGAGCCCAGCTGTTAGGAATTCGATCTCCAGCAAGTGCTTTGAATCCATTAATGTTAACTGTGTAGCTACTTTAACAACATCTGCTCAAAAAGTTCGTTGCAAGCTGATCAAGCCGATTTGATACGAAACTGGGCGCAAGACAAATTTTTCTGAGCTCTGTTACTATGTGGGTAGCGCCCGGAAAATGGGTAGCGCGCAGCTCATATGGGTAGCGCCCACCTCCAAATGCTGTCAACAATTCTGCAAAACAATTTTATTGCCTCCAAAACTCCAAACATGACTTGTACAGATGCATGCCCACATGTTAGTGTCGTGGATGAATTTTGGCTATAATAGCTTCCATCACATCATTTGTTAGATGAGAATAATTTTCAATAATAAGATGTGCTCACTCTGATATCCATTTCTCTGTTGTGTATGCTCCCATTTGGATGCATTTCCTTGTTTGACTAATGCGCCAAACTTTGACAGATCCTTCATGCGAATTTCTTGAAAAGGGACCCTTGAAAAACACTGGAAGGCATTCCAAGAAGAGGTTGCCTCAACTATGATCTCTGCATGCACACGTGAGATAGTTTTATCAGTTTATTTCCACTTACTTCTTGATTTAATCTGATGATTCCTTTGGCTTTTTCTGCAGGGATTGGAGCTACTGAAGTTGCTGCCATTGAAGAATTGTAGAGCTTTG
Source organism: Pinus tabuliformis (assembly GCA_031772625.1). Taxonomy (NCBI): domain Eukaryota; kingdom Viridiplantae; phylum Streptophyta; class Pinopsida; order Pinales; family Pinaceae; genus Pinus; species Pinus tabuliformis. The sequence continues at coordinate 671,479,425 of CM062816.1, forward strand.
GAACATTTACCTATTTATTACAAAAACATATTTGATGATTTCTTCTTCAAAACAGGGTTTTGAAGAAGAATCTATTTCACATTGATGACATTCCTGAAATAAACACCTACTGAACCTTCTCCTAGCCTGCAAGTGTTATTGAAACATTCTGAGAACAAGCTTTGCAAACATCTAAGTAGAAGTGGGTGAAAGCTAATTGGCATTTGGCCTGTATATTGAACTGAGACTTTTACAACTATTTGTCTGAATTTGACTCTGACAGAGGACTAGACAAGATAGAGTCTAACATTGGCTCCAATGGGGATGGCAGCCGCCGCTTTTTGGAGGTGCCAAGAACCGCAGAGCTTTGGGAGAGCAGACAGTGCCTCCGTCCATTGGGCAATGGAGTCATTATTTCAACAGACAACACGAGACTTCCGACTCATTTATGGACTGAAACTTGACTGAAATGATCGAAAAAATTGCTCAGAAAACTTCACACTACAACTGTAAATGAAACTCAGAATGAAATGCTGCCCTTTGGCTGCTTATTTATTTACAAAATCTACCCTAATCTGCTGTTAAAAAATAGATCAGGTAATACTAAAATGCCAGATCAACCATTCAAGTAAACCTGAGAATGATGCCGCTTGAAAATGCTTCCACCAAGACACAGATGTAATTGCTGGCAGCCCTTCATGCACGTAATGAGCCTGATCATGTAAAAGACAGTTTGATTTGTCAGTCAAACTGAAAAACATTTCCATGTATGTTGCCATTGGATCGCGAAATCCAGACTCTGTTGGCTGCCCCAACTCTGCAATACATACCTCCAACTGCACACTGTCAATGCAAACATCTGTAGGCAAGTCTGTTATTTCTTGTTTCGATGGAGGAAGGATTTCCAAGAACTTTTTAGGGTCTTGGAAATCATATGACTGGATTTTCTCATCTAAACATTGAAACTCCTTCTCAACTCTTTCAACAACTAATTCACAAACACCAATTTTGGCTTCAAAAGGAAGTTTCAGAGATTTCAAACATTGAAGCAAGGCACTGAAAAATTCTTCATTAAGTTCAAGATCCACTAACTGATTTCTTACTTCTTTTACAACTTCACACAGTGCAGGGTTTGCCACATACCCTACCATTGCATAAATGGATCAGCGAGCACTGGAATGTATGGATCGAGTCGGAGTCACCAGGTGAATGTTTCAGCCTTCATGTGTGTCCGACTGCTGTCCACCATCAGCAATCGGATCTGAACTTTGTCATCCTTTATCGGGGAAGTCCTCCCCAGTATGGTCGCCACTAAGTTAACGCTCGAATTTGCCCCAGGCTGAGGAAGGCAAAACTCAAGGCAACATCAAACCACGCTCAGCCTCATAGCTAGCCCTACGAGGACAGGAGAGGGCTCTCTCCGGGTCTATCTCGACAGACAAATATTCAAATGGGCTGAGATGACCAATAAGGAATATCGATTTTAGGCTAGTAAATTGGTAGGAAAAGGGGGTTTTAATGATAAATGATTGGGTTTTCTGGGCAGCATGGTATCAAGAACAGCGTGAGCAGAGATTTAATCAAAGGCACAGATTATTCCATAAGGCGAGGTAGGAGCGAAATTTAACAATTAAATTGAGATTAAACGGAATGGCAAGACTGCTGAGAAGTCGACAAGGGCATGTGTGATGAATCCTTATCAAACAGAAGAAAACATTAAATATGAACACTTCCTTAAGACAGAGAAAATAAATTGAATTCTGTCTCTCTCACTTAAAAGTATTCATTTAGAAACGATTATGAAATGAAATGGAAACATTACAAAGACATATGAAACAGAAGAAAAAAAACATATGCTAAATTTCCACACCACAAGAATCTTACAAATCAGAGCTGAGCCATTTAATTAATCTCTGTCATTCAACTGTACAATGAAATGCTCTGTTCTCCTCCACGCACCTCTCAGAATTTTTTCTCCCTTTTACAAGTGATTTTTCAATACATTAAGTAAACTATTTGTGGGATAACAGATCCACTACAACTAAGGGATTGTTCTGAAGACAACACAACGCTTCCCTTGAATCTGTTGATAACCAAAAAAGTGAAATTTGTAGGTGTAACTCCTTTAAATCGAAACAGAAAATAAAAATAGGCATCAAGTCCTATTTTTCTGCTTATGATCGATGTCTTCTTTCAAATTTAGGCATGGTTTCCTATTTTACATTTGCCATTTGAATGAAAATTTAATTTTTAAATGCAAATGCTTTTATAGTCCATCTTTCGTTTCATTGGACACTATTTAACCTGTTCAATAAACCATACTCCCGAATTCCTTGTAACTCAGCAATTTCTACACAACTGGCAATCTCCTTACTATGCGCATCTGCTTGCATGTTACTCAAAGATATGCATGGGTCACAGTCCTCTTCTGATTTGCACAGGGAGAGCGCTATCTGGCACACAATGAAACATTGTCTCTGAAAAGGATATGTCTTCATCAATTGAACCATTAGTTCTTGCAGTTTGTCTTCATATGATGTGCATTAAAAAAGAGATTGTAGCCGATGTCAAACTGATGTCAAAGTACTTGAGATAAACTTAGATTTCCTCTGCATCAACATCCACTAAAGCTATCGATGCAAATTTTGTTACTTCACGTACAGTTTTTGCAAGGATTTCATCAAGCTGCATGCAAATAACATATGTGACCCTTCTAAATCGAAGAACCAAAAATTTGTCCAATGTATCCTCCTTTCATCATCGCTTGAAGATCTGAAACAGAATCGAGCCCAGCTGTTAGGAATTCGATCTCCAGCAAGTGCTTTGAATCCATTAATGTTAACTGTGTAGCTACTTTAACAACATCTGCTCAAAAAGTTCGTTGCAAGCTGATCAAGCCGATTTGATACGAAACTGGGCACAAGACAAATTTTTCTGAGCTCTGTTACTATGTGGGTAGCGCCCCTGCCCAATGGGTAGCACCCGGCAAATGGGTAGCGTGCAGCTCATATGGGTAGCGCCCACCTCCAAACGCTGTCAACAATTCTGCAAAACAATTTTATTGCCTCCAAAACTCCAAACATGACTTGTACAAATGCATGCCCACATGTTAGTGTCGTGGATGAATTTTGGCTATAATAGCTTCCATCACATCATTTGTTAGATGAGAATAATTTTCAATAATAAGATGTGCTCACTCTGATATCCATTTCTCTATTGTGTATGCTCCCATTTGGATGCATTTCCTTGTTTGACTAATGCGCCAAACTTTGACAGATCCTTCATGCGAATTTCTTGAAAAGGGACCCTTGAAAAACACTGGAAGGCATTCCAAGAAGAGGCTGCCTCAACTATGATCTCTGCATGCACACATGAGATAGTTTTATCAGTTTATTTCCACTGACTTCTTGATTTAATCTGATGATTCCTTTGGATTTTTCTGTAGGGATTGGAGCTACTGAAGCTGCTGCCATTGAAGAACTGTAGAGCTTTGGAACATTTACCTATTTATTACAAAAACATATTTGATGATTTCTTCTTCAAAACAGGGTTTTGAAGAAGAATCTATTTCACATTGATGACATTCCTGAAATAAACACCTACTGAACCTTCTCCTAGCCTGCAAGTGTTATTGAAACATTCTGAGAACAAGCTTTGCAAACATCTAAGTAGAAGTGGGTGAAAGCTAATTGGCATTTGGCCTGTATATTGAACTGAGACTTTGACAGCTATTTGTCTGAATTTGACTCTGACAGAGGACTAGACAAGACAGAGTCTAACACACTTAGTTCAAAAGAAGCAAAATACATGGCTGCTAGTCAAGCAACTTGTGAAGCTATCTGGATGAGGAAGATGCTTGTTGGGTTATTTGGTTAGAATATGGATCCTAGAGTGATTTACTGTGACAATTAGAGTTGTATCAAACTATCTGAGAATCCATTTTTTCATGATCAGTCTAAGCATATAGACATCCAGTATCACCATCTATGAGATTGTATGTAGAGGAGAATCATGTTGATGGAGTACATTCCTATAGAGGAGAAATATGAAGATATTTTGACAAAGCCATTGTCAAGATGAAAATTCGAGTTTCATAGAGGCAAGATCAGGGTACCATATAATCCCTTTCTTGTTGAGAGGGAGTGTTGAAAATGCAACAAGAAAATTCTATTTTAATTTTGTCCTTGAATTAAATTGTAATTCCATATCTCATGACAAATTGTAATAGTTAACAAAGTTAATTTGACTTAGTTGGCTCTGTTAATTCGAGTTGAGGGTCTAACTTGAGTCATGCAGAATGCCTCCTACTTTATATGAGCCCTAGTTGAGTTTAGTTTGAGTTGTAATTAATTATTTCAGTTGAACTGAGTTAAAGTATAAATTAGTTCCAACTGATGGAGGAACTTGTAGGAGGTCAGACAATGTGGTGATGCTTGATGTGTTGATCCAGTTAACTGATGATTGACTCATATATAACTCATGCATGTCAGATCTAAGAGTTACCTAGTTGAGATTGGAGTTCAAGGACACTGTTCTATTGGTTTTATAATCATCTGAATTGTATAGGTGGTGCATGCAATCAAAGGAAGGCCTATGAGGATTGCATATTTCATAATTGTGGATTTTTCCCAATTAAACATGGGCTGATTCCCAAGGGATCTGTGCAAGGAAATAGAAGCTTGGTAGGGAGAAGAATTGGCTAAGTATTGGATTGAGTTTTTCTGGGAAGTAGTGAGATAGATAGAGATAATGCAAAGGTTGCTCAGGCTTGAGAAAAGCATTGTCGTATTCTATTATTTTCTGATTAATGCAATATACAGATAGCAGGGATTTTTAGGTGTGGCTTCCCTAAAAAATCATTGTGTTATGTGTGATTGAAATATTTCTCTTATATGCTTTGTGATTTCATCGATCGTTTATTTTTTCCACTGATGAGTAGAGTAGATTCAAGTCAATTGTTTTAGAATATTACAATATGCAGTTTGAATCTATAAGGAATTTCTACATTTGTGTTCTTGAGGCATGGGTTTCATGATGAAGGGAAATTTATTTTTTAGGTCAAGCACCCATTGAGTGCTTCTAGGTTGGTCATAAAGTCAATTGAGTCATTATCATGTATTGAAGACCCATTTGGGCATGTTACATATTGTAAAGAAAAAAACTATTGAGTCAAAATAGAGTTGAAAGACCCTCAAATACCTCATCATGGCACAAAGATCGCTAAAGCTGCGTCAAGGTATAAGTTGCAGAAATTGTTGTTGGGGTTGAAGTTATTGGAAAAGTTGTTGGAAGGTCGAAGTTTGGTGCTAGAAGTTGTGTAAGAAAAGATCATAAAGAAACAAGGATGACTTGGTCTTGGTCAAGGATCATAGGTCTTGGAATTCGTCAATTGAAGTTTTGTAAGAAGAGAAGGATTCTGGTGGATTTTCCTCTCAGTTGGAGAGGTTTTGTCCCTGGATGATCACCTATATCTCATGTCCTATTGTCTCATTGTTATTTATGATTTGGTAGTTGTTTGATGTTAGAGAACACTAATAATAATAAATGAAAGAATAAATTAATCAAGTAAAAATACATCACAAGTAGTTATCAATGTAAGAGAAATCACCTACACTTGTTGCACCTTAGATTTCTTAACATGGTATCAGAGCCAAGGTGACTACATCAAGGAATAGCAACACGAAGAAGGATACTATAGGGCCGAAATATACAAATATCATCTTGGAAACATCAAGAGAATCAATCATAAAGAAGGACCAACACTCCCATCATATTGAAAGGGAATAATTAAGAGCATCAAAGAAGACCTCAAAACCCTAGCTCATCCAAAGAAGGTTTCCACACTTGAAGTGTTATTGGGAAACTCACACATTCTACAATCATTATCATGAGGAAGGAAGAGCAAAGAAATTTTGGGTTTGTTTTTTTGGGCTATATTCTCCACACATGCAAAATATTAAGACATCCTTATGCTACAACAAGTATCGAATTGCAGCCACCATCAAGGATCAAGTTTTGTGCCAAGAAAGGTCTCCTTTGCAAACTAGAATAACAAGAAAAAGAAGTCAAGTCAAGCGAAGTATAAAGGAGGAAAATTTGTCCATCTTCTAGCCACATGTGTGAACTAGGGTTATTGCAGAAAATTCCGAAATTGCAGAACTACTACATCAAGCCGAAATGCTGAAGAAGCGCTGAAATTTGAGGTTGTGAAACAAGTTCAACTAGCGTTGTCTTGAAGGAAGAAAATAAAGAAAAAATGTTGTCATCATCATCAAGGAAGCAATGTGATATCCACTTGAGTCAAGTATCACTTTTGAAGAAATACATCTTCACCATTAAGATATCTTCTATTATCTACATCATCATCAAAATCAAGAAGGCATCAAGTTGAAGATTTTATCATCTAGGAGTATCTTCACTTGAAAAGCAAGTATTTTTATATCGATATTTGAATATGTCAAAATGACTTCATTGGTATTAAAAATTTATTGCATGGAAGAAGAGGATAAATTTTCTCCTCATAGAAAATAAAGTTGTTGGTCATGTTAAGGGTTTAATTGTTGAACCGCCAAAGGAATAAGCTCAAGCTCTACAAAATGAAGATATCAAAAGAAGAAGGAATAACCTCATACCTTATGAGGGTTTCAAAAATAAGAGACCAACTCCAAGAGCTGGGAGAAATAATTCCTAACAAGGAAATGACTATGATAATGCCCAGTGCACTACGAGAGGAATGGGGCAACTTCACATCAAGCATCTATCGGAAGAAGGAAGCTACTCCATTCAATGAACTATGGTCATTGTGTAAAATCAAATAAACCAGGATGAATGAAAAAATTGATGTAGGATCAAGCGAGGAAGCTCAAGCATTTTCTTCCATGGCTAGAAGAAAAGGGAAGTTTTGGAAGCTTGGTCCTCAGAAAAAGAAGAATAACATGTCAAAGGTTCAATGCTACGGATGTCACGAATATGGGCACTACAAGAGATATTCTGCAAAGCTCGAGAAGGACAATAAAAAAGAGGAAGTGAAGAAGCCCATATCACTAAAGAAGTGGAAGAATATGAAAAGAAGAAATCCAATGAGGTGGAAGTAAAAGATCTCTACTATGATTGAGATAATCTTCCTCAACTAGTTCTTTTCAAGTTTATGTTTCAAGTTTTCAGTTGTAAAGTATAACTATCATGGTAGGTGTTGTAGCATCCATTGTCATTTTAATTTTATTCTCAGTTTTATTGCAAAAATGAAAAAAAATCAAATATTATATTCTAACAGGAATTAAAAGAGAATGCGGAAATCCAAAAGAAATGGTTTATTTTATATTATTGATGGCTTTTGAATGTGAGAAACCCAGGAGAAGATCTGAGTTGTCCAATCCACAAGCAATAGATCTGACGGTAATCGCGTGGATAACAAGGATGAAGTTTAATTAAAATCAGACGTGAGAAATTATAAAATTGAGTTAAAACCTCAGTTAATCGGGGCCGTCCGCTTGAAGGATACAGATCCGAAGGTAATCGCGTGGTTAACATGGATGAGATTTAATTCAGAAAATGAACATGATGGTTTATAAAATGTGATTTAATCTGTTGAAGTCCAGATCAATCACAACCGCTCATCAAGAAGGGACGAGATCCGACGTATATCGTGTCAAAAAGTGCATGGGTTTTATTATGAATTTCGGACTTGAGAAGTCTATGAATTGCAACTTTGTTTCTTATTGGGTTCGTGGGGAAGGCAAAGATTTGTGGAAAAGGCGGACGCGATAAGATTATGAATCAGAGTCTAAATTCCTTTCAGTTTTGTGATAATTGAAGGTTTTCCATATTCCCCATAAATCAGCCAATTCCACTGTTTCAGCAGAATAACTAAAGTTAGAGGCGGATGACTGAAACTCCAAAGGAATGGTGACTGGTCGGGTTTCTTTGTGTTTCCACCAATCATAACATTTTTTCTATATACTTGGGCCCATAACCCACAAGTCCACGCACAGAGTTTTGTAAAGATGCAGTTTGTTGTGTTAAAACAGTCTAACTATCATCAGAACATCTACAAAGAAACTTCATCAACAATCAAGCCATAGATTCAAACAACGACCAAACATCACCTTCTAATTTCTGTTACTTGTTATTTTGTTTTCTTAAGAAGAATGAGGTGTCTTTTACCCTCCAATGTAATATTCTGTAATGAATTTTACTTTAGAAAGTTAGGATATAGTTAGGTAGTTTGACAGTTTTGGTGATTACTAACTGTCTCATGATGAATAAGAAGAGGAAAAATTATAGAAAAAGGGTTCGAATTTTGAAGAACCTGGAGACTAGGCTACTTTATTTTTGATAAATTGTTGATTAATGAAAGAATCAGAAGTTTCCATACATTGTTGGGTATGATTTTGTAACTTCTCTGTTATGTGTCATCATATGTCTTATTTTCTTTAAGTATAGTAACGAAGTTGCAGGTCTTTGTTTACTTATGTGAATGAAATTAAAATTCCTTAAAAGAGCGCTCCTATACTTATAAAACCTACTTATACATTTCCTCTAAGTTACAGATAATAGTTTCTGTGAAAAAAAACATATTGTCACTAACTTCTCAAAGTGTTACAGATAATAGTTTATGTGAAAAACAACATATTGTCTCTAACCTTTCAAAGCATTCTTCACTCAGCATTTATATCCAGCATCATATGGCATTATGAGATTTATATCAGCTAAGTACTAAGGGTTAAAATCCAGGTCTTTCATGTCCTTCATTTGAGGATACACCCACCATACAAATAATTGACATGAATAATAAACATTAATGTCTTAAGCAAAATTTCTACATAGCCAAGAAATTGGTTTCTTAAGGGACAACATTAATTGGCGCCATTTTCGGGGAACGAAGTCAAGAACAATTTTTCCTAGGTTTTTAATATTTTTCTTTGGTTGTTCAGTGAGGAGGAAATACTTGGCTGTATTGAACAGAAAATAATAACTATGGCTTCAAAGAGGCCTCATACGAGGTCAGATACCTCACAGCAAAAGGTTCAAGCCCTTTCAAACCCCAAGAGACTAGTTTCCAAGAGGGTTGGAAGGTCAAAAACTCCAATTACACCAAGTCCTACACTGTCTACACCTTGCAGCAGTTCAACACATCTTTCATCCAAACATTCACCTTTTATTGACCAAGTAATACCTTTTACATCCACTTCATTTCAAGAACCCAACTGTCAAGAACAATCTTTACAGCCTGTTTCTTTCTCAATATTTGCTATAGTTATTCAACCTGAACCTATAACTACATTTCCACCTTCTCATACTCCATTTACTCCTCAAACAGGATCTACACCTGCTAGTACTCAGGGTTCAGTAAGTTCAGGAGAAAATGTGGCAGCACCTGCATTTTTTTTGAATAGGTATGCACTTATTCAATTGCCACAACAGTTGAATCAAATGCCTCAAGAATACTTGAAGATTCTTCCTTGTTTCTCAGGCGAGGATGAACAAACAACAGAGAAGCATATAGTAGTGTTTTGTAATTTTGCAGAAAATCTCAATGTTGAAGACTTGGATGTTGTTTTAAGACTTTTTTGTGCAATCCTTGGATGGGGAAGCAAGGAAATGGTTTAAAGGGCTTCCTAATAACTCTATTCCTACATGGGAAGAGATGGAGCGCCTTTTCACCCAGAGATGAGGAGAGAAAAAAGACCTTGGGTATTCACTCATAGAGTTTAATGCTATTAAGAAGAAATCTGATGAAAGTGTTGTTGAGTTCATTAGAAGGTTCAATAAATTGTACAATAGTCTTCTAGTGGAGATTAAGCCCCCTCCTGCTGGTGCAAAAATAACTTTTGCAGGGGCTTTTGAATCAAATTTTGGATTCACATTGAGGAAGAGAAGATCCATAACCCTTGATCTGATCCAAACTGATGCCTTAGAAATAGAAGAAAATCTGGTGGCTGTAGGAAAAGCACCAGAGACACAACCTGTCCAAGATAAGGGAAAGGCTAAAGTGGAATCCTCTCAAAGTCAAACATTAGAGGATATGAATAATGTAATTAAAAATTTGTCTAATAAACTAGTTAAGTTGGAATTGAAGAGTAAGAATTCTCAGAGGCAAGCACAACATAATAGAAACTTTAATCCTCAGTATAGAAGACAATTTCTGCAAATTTTGCAGAAGGAGAGAAAGGACCAAGATCAGGTTCAAGCACCACTTTACTTAGAGGCAGATCCTAATGAAGTACCAGAGCATTCCAGGGACCATGATGATCATATTTCTACATTGTATGCAGTAGATGAAGATGAACTAGGTGTTGAGGGATAAGAATATGAATATACTGAAACATATGCCATTTATGATGACAATGACATTGATGAATATTGGAAGAAGTTTACTAATTTTATGCAGGCATAATTACATAAGAAATATGACATGAGATCAAGGAAAAGATCTAGAGTTCAAGAAAATGAAGGTGAGAAGCAAGTTCTATCTCCCCTACAAAAGATGACTCCACGGGAACCAAAACCTGCAAAACAATTAAATAAAGGAAAACAACAACAAAATACAAATAGCAAGACTCAAATACTTCAAGGTGAGTCTTCTCAGGATAAAAGTGATAAAATTCCTTTAGAAAGAATTGTTTCCATTCCACAGGAGATTTCAGTGATGAAGAAAAGTGAAGATGAAAATGAAAGGAATACTAAACAGGTTCATGTGTTTAGTCTGACTAAAGAGTTAGAAAAAATCAGAATTCAGGTGTCCCTCACAGAGTTGGTTAAAACACCAGTTTATCAAAGAGAGATTGTTGAGTTTATCAATCTATCCCAGAATGTGAATATAAATGACACTGTGAATCTACAAGAAGATAAACCAGTAGTGGTTTTTGGTCCACATGTGGAGGAGGTAGATTCTTCAACACCTCCTTTCTACATTTCTTATTTGATTAATGATTTCCTCTTGCATAATTGCATGTTTGATTTAGGAGCTTCACATAACCTTATACCATTATCAATGATGAAACAACTAAACCTACAAGTTACTAAACCTTAAAGAGACCTGTATTCTTTTGATTCAAATAAAGTCAAGTGTCTGGGGTTCATTAAAGATATGGTGGTGTCACTAGTCCAGATCCCAACTAGAAGCTTGGTAATGGATGTAGTGGTAGTAGATATCCCTGCTAGGTTTGGAATGTTGCTATCTAGGTCATGAGGGGCTAAATTGGGTGGTGTTTTGAAACTGGATTTTGCTTATACTATCATACCAATTTTTGGTGGAGAAGAAAGAAGACTGTATAGAGAAACAAGATTTGTAAAAACAATCACAAAGAATGGAACAAGTAATTAACTTGTACATAGCCAAGAGAAAGATGAATTTTCTTGCTTCATGCTGCATGTCAATGCAGAGTTGGCTGAAGATAACCAGAGGCAGCTTACTTCAGCCAGTGTAAATACAGAGCTGCAAACAGAAGGGGCATGGAAGTGCTTCTTTGATGGAGCCTATTCTAAAGAAGGAACAGGTGTTGGTTTCCTTCTAATTAAACCTGGAGGTAATATGATCCCTTTTTATTTTAAATTGGAGTTCGAGGCAACAAATAATGTGGAAGAATATGAATCCTTGATTATTGCTCTGCAAACAACAAAACAAATGGAAGTCCAGTCAATTTTTGCTTTTGGAGATTCAGAGCTGATTATAAAGAAAATAAAGAACCACTGTCGAACAAAACACCCTAGGCTTAGGGCGTACATAAATGAAGTGTGGGATTTGGTTGAGAACTTATTTGAGGCTTTCAACATACAGTTCATTCCAAGAGATGGAAACAGATTAGTAGACTCTTTGGCTGTGGCTGCCAGTACTTTTAGGCCTCCTATAAATCCAAAGCTAAGATATGAGGTTGAAATGAGGCACAGGTCTTCTGTTCCGGATAATATAAAACACTGGCAGATTTTTGAGGATGATCAACAGATTAAGGAATTCTTGACTATGATTGAAGATTTTCAGGGCATAGAGATTGATCAAGATGAAGATGAAACAACAGAAGGTGCAGAAGTAAGTGGTTTAAAAAATTCCATAGTTAATAAAAAAATTATTCAATTGAAAGATAATATTCTACCAAGGGGGCTTGTCCCTCTTGAAAGAATTTTTAACTCCAATGATGTAGCTATTATTTCAGAGAAAATTCCATAGGATGTGCAGATTCAAGATCACAATATTGGAACCTAGAAGGAGCCCAGGTTAGTCAAATTATTTAATGGATTTCCACTTAATTATAAGGAGAGATATATTAAGCTTTTTAGGGACAATACTGATGTTTTTTCTTGGTCCTATGAGGATCTCAAAACATATGATGTAGGTATTATTCAGCACAAGATTCCCTTGAAAGAGGGGATTAAACCATTTAAGTAGAAACTCAGGCAGATACAACCTCTGCTTTTACCATTGCTTGAGAAAGAAGTCAAAAAACTGCTTGATGCCAAAATAATAATTCCACTCAGGTACTCCGATTGGGTGGCCAATTTAGTGCCTATAAGGAAGAAAAATGGAGAAATAAGGCTATGTGTGGACTTTAGAAATCTGAATAGGGCTTCCTTAAAAGATAACTATTCGTTACCTAAAATGGATCACGTGTTGCAGAAGGTAACATGATCATTCAAAATGTCAATGCTGGATCGGTTCTCTAGGTGTAATCAGGTGGCTGTTGATAAAGAAGATTAGAAAAAGATTGCAGTCACAACTCCTTGGGGAACCTTTATGTATGCTCGAATGCCTTTTGGGTTGATGAATGCAGGTGCAACATTTCAGAGGGCTATGGACATTGCTTTTGTGGGTGATAAATTTGTAGTGATATACTTGGATGACGTCATTATTTTCTCTAAGTCCGATGAGGAGCATCTCGACCATCTTAAAATATTTTTGAGAAATGTAGAAAATTTCAGCTTTCCTTGAATCCTAAGAAGTCTATTTTTTCTCTAGAAGAGGGCAAACTGTTGGGGCACATTGTTTCTAGAGATGGAGTGAAGATAGATCCAACAAGGGTGCAAGCTGTGTAGAAAATACCCCTGCCCAGGAGTAAGAAAGACATTCAAAAATTTCTGGGAAAAATAAACTTTTTAAGGAGGTTTGTGTCCAATTATGTTGAAATTGTAAAAGAAATTACCAATATGTTGAAGAAGGAAAATGAAGTGCATTGGACCAAGGAAGCCAGAGAGTCATTCTCCAGGATTAAAGAAGCATTACAAGCAGCTCCAATTTTAATTAGCCCTGATTATCAAAAGCCTTTTCAAGTTTTTTCATTTGCATCACCTAATTCAATAGCTATTGTTTTGTTACAGAAAAATGATGAAGAAAAGGAGAAACCAGTTGCTTTCGTTAGCAAGATTCTTAGATATGTTGAACTAAAGTATAACATTCTTGAAAAATAGGTATATCCTTGGTAAAATCCCTAAAGGCCTTCAAGACTTATGTGCTGCAGTCACAAATCATTGCTTATGTGCCAAATGCTACAGTAAAAGATGTCTTAGTCCAGAGTGATGTGGAAGGAAAAAGAGGAAAGTGGATAGCCAAAATTCAAGAGTATGATCTGGACATAAAGCCCACAAAGCTGGTGAAAGGACAGGGATTGGCAAAGAGGTTGACAGAGTCAAATTTTCAGGCATTGGGAATCAACTTGGTAACACCTGCAAATGAGGAAATAATTGAAGAAGGTGAAGAAAAATCAAATCCAGGTATGAAGATCAGATATAAGTTTTTACATTCAAAATGGTACAAACACATAGTCCATTATTTATGTTTTCACTCTTGTCCTCAATCTTTGGATAGAACAAAATAGAGCATTAAAAATCAAAGCACAACCATATGTGATTGTTGAGGGTAGATTGTATTGGAAGGATCCTGTGGGAATTTTATTGTTATGTTTAATAGAGGATGCATTTACAGAGACCATTAAATATTATCATGAGAAGTTATGTGGTGGACATTATAGTTAGAAATCTATTGCACATAAAATCCTCCAGACAGGGTTTTATTGGCCCACCCTATTTGGTGATACATATAAGTTTGTCAGAAGTTGTTAGAAGTGTCAAATTTTTGCTGAGAGGAAGAGGTTAGCTCCCTTGCCTTTGATCCCAGTCTTCATAGAAGAACCATTCAGACAATGGCGACCAGATTTTGTTGGAGAAAGTAACCCACCTTCAAGTGGACAACACAAGAGGGTTCTCATAGCTACTGATTATTTCACCAAGTGGGTAGAAGCTATACCTACTAAAAGGGCAAATGAACAGGTGGTGATGAAGTTCTTAGAGGAAAATATTTTCAGCAGATTTGGATGCCCTGTCAAAATCATAACAGACAATCAAGTGTTCAGTTCAAGTAAGTTTGTTGCTTTTTGTCAGAAGCATAATGTTATTTTATCTCATTCAACAGCTTATCATCCACAGGGAAATGGATTGGCTGAATCCATTAAACAAAGCATTAATGAAGATCCTTAAGAAAAATATTGTAGAGAATCAGAAAGACTGGGATTCTAAATTAAAGTTTGCTTTATGGGCTATCAGAGTGACTACAGGAAGGTCTATAGGAAAATCACATTTTGAATTAGTGTATGGAACTCAAGCTCTATTCTCCAGTCAGCTTGTGAAGCCTGTGATTGCAATGATTCAGGAGGCAAAAGAAGAGCCCAATGCTTTGATAAGAAGGATGCATATGTTGGGTCCCGATAATACTAGTGATTACCCCATTACTATTGTAGTTATACCCCTTATTAATATTGTTGTGCCCCTATTGCCCCCATATTGTTATTACTGTGCCCCATAGAATCCCTCTATTGTTATTTTTGTGGCTTTATATTATTATTGTTAGGTCGGCTGGGTTATATTGTGACTCCTTAGACTCCTATATATAGAAAGGAGGTTTTGTCATTTGAATCATCCAAGAATTGTTCATTTATGTACTGTAAAGGAGGTTGCCCACTCGAAGAGGCTGAATTCGAAGGCATTGATCTATCTTTTCTATCTTTTCTTCAGCTGGTTTCATAACATTTGGTATCAGAGCTAGGTTCTAGGGTTTTGTTATGAAACCAACTCAAGAAAAGATAGAAAACATAGATCAACGCCTTAGAATTCAGCCTCTTCGAGGGGGCAACCTCCTTTACATTACATAAATGAACAATTCTTCGATGATTCAAATGACAAAACCTCCTTTCTATATATAGGAGTCTAAGGAGTCACAATATAATCCAGCTGACCTAACAATAATAATATAAAGCCACAAAAATAACAATAGAGGGATTCTATGGGGCACAATAATAACAATATGGGGGCAATAGGGGCACAACAATATTAATAAGGGGTATAACTACAATAGTAATGGGGTAATCACTAGTATTATAGGGACCCAACATGCCCCTCTCCTTCAAAAAAGCGTTGTCCTAAACACTTGAGTAGTTCTGGATACTTCTGCATAAAATTCTCATCCTCCCATGTGGAATCTTCAGCGGATAAGTTCTTCCAATTGATAAGATACTCTGAAATTGATCGATTTCGTAGCTATCGAGTTCTTGTTTCTGTGACTGCTTCCGGTTCCAATATAATTTTTCCTTCCTCATCAAGTTCTGGCAATATTGTTTGAACTGGGAGCTTGTCGCCTATAACCTTCTTTAAACATGAAACATGGAAAACTGGGTGCAATCGAGAAGCTGCAGAAAGCTCCAATTTGTATGCCATAGTACTAATCTTTTGCAACACCTTGTACGGACCATAATACTTTGGTGATAATTTATTATCCTTCTTAGCTTGCTTGAGGGACATTTGCTTATATGGTTGTAGCCGTAGGAATACCCAATCACCTACATCAAAACTTCTTTCACTGAGATGTTGATCTGCCTGTTGTTTCATTCTATTCTGTGCCAACACGAGGTTATCCTTTAAGAGTTGGAGGACTTGTTGTTGATGTTCGATGTGATGTTCCACTGCCTGAACCTTAGAATTTTCTCTTAAATATGATGTGATGGATGGTGATTGATACCCATAAAGTGCCATAAATGGGGTCATTTTTGTTGCTGTATGGAAGGAAGTGTTATACCACCATTCAGCCAGAGGCAACCATTTGACCCATTGTGTCTGTTTATCAGATACAAAGCAACGAAGATATCCTTCCAAACATTTGTTTACTATCTCAGTTTGCCCATCAGATTGAGGATGATAAGATGAGCTATGAGCTAACTGAGTACCAAGACAAGAAATTAATTCTGTCCAAAAATTTCCAGTGAAAATGGGATCTCTGTCACTTACAATAATCTTTGGGTTTCCATGTAGCTTTTGAATTGTTTCCATAAATGCAGTAGAAACTATACTGGCTTTAAATGGATGTGATAATGCAAAAAAGTGTGCATACTTGGTAAGTCTGTCAACTACCACCATGATGACACTCTTTCCCTCAGACTTGGGTAAACCTGTGATAAAATCCATTGAAACCTCCTCCCAACGTTGGCTTGGAATGGATAAAGGTTGTAATAGACCTGACGTCTTAATTGTTTCAACTTTATTTTGTTGGCAAACCCAACATTCTGCCACAAACTTTTGAATATCTGATTTAAGGCCATCCCAAAAAAATTCCTTCTTAACCCTGTGGTAAGTTTTTAAAAATCCTGAGTGCCCTCCTAAGGGAGAAGTGTGCAATTCCATAAGAATCTTTTGTTTTATCTGGGAATTCTTACAGAGGTATAAGCGATCTTTGTACCATAACAAATCATTTTTCCAGCTAAATGTATCAGATGTATTGGAATCTTGTTGTAACTTTCGAATAAGTGCCCACACTTCTTGGTCATTCTTCCATTCCTCCCTTGCTTCGTTTATCCAATCTGGTTGGATAATAGAAATGGCGCACAACAATGCTTCCACATCCTCATCCTTTCTTGAGAGTGCATCTGCCACCACATTTTGCTTCCCTTTTTTGTAGATGATTTCAAAGTCATAACCCAACATCTTTGTGACCCACTTTTGTTGCTCTTCAGAGGATAATCTTTGTTCTAAAAAGTATTTAAGGCTATCATGATCCATTTTTACCTTGAAGTGTCTTCCCATTAGGTAGGGTCGCCATTTCTTAAGTGCATGGAGTATTGCCAACATTTCCTTCTCATAAATAGCTTTGCTTAAAAACTTTCCCTTGATTGGACGACTTTCAAAAGCAATGGGTCTTTCATCTTGCATTAGAACAACACCAATTCCATTTCCTGAAGCATCACATTCCACAATAAAGGTTTTTGTGAAGTGCGGTGTAGCTAAGACTGGTGCTTGGCACATTGCCTCTTTAAGATGTTCAAAGGCCTTTGTTGCTTCCGAAGTCCATGAAAATGCATCTTTCTTCAATAATGTTGTTAGAGGTGCTACTATTCTCCCATAATTCTTAACAAACTTGTGATAATACCCTGTCAACCCGAGAAATCCTCGCAGATGCTTTATGGATGTGGGGATTTTCCATTCCTTAATGGCTTTAATTTTGCTAGGGTCTACCTTAACTCCTTCATGAGATACAATATGACCCAGATATTCCACCTCCTGGACTCCAAAGAAACATTTGGATCTTTTTGCATATAATTGTTTCTCCTCCAATAGTTGTAGCACCCTATCAACATGTTCAACATGATCCTTCCAAGACTTGCTGTAGATTAGTATATCATCAAAAAATACTAACACAAATTTTCTAAGGAATGGTTTGAAAATTGAATTCATCAAACATTGAAATGTTTAAGGTGCATTGGTAAGGCCAAAAGGCATGACCAAAAATTCATAATGACCCTCATGAGTTCTAAATGTTGTTTTCGGAATGTCTTCAGTCTTCATTCTGATTTGATGATATCCTGAACGAAGATCCAACTTGGTGAAGTAAATTGATCCATGCAATTCATCCAGTAATTCATTAATGACAGGAATGGGGAACTTATCTTTAATAGTGAGCTTGTTGAGCTCCCTATAATTCAGACACATGCGCCATGATCCATCCTTCTTGTGCACCAATACTACTAGAGCAGAGAAAGAACTTTGACTCGGTTGAATTATACCAGCCTTTAGCATTTCTGCAACCATACGTTCAATTTCACTCTTTTGGACATAGGGATATTTGTATGGCCTGATGTTTGGAGGAACACTTCCTGGAATCAGATGAATAGCATGATCATGATCATGCATAGGTGGGAGAACTTTGGGAGTCTCAAATACCTTGGAATGATTGTCCGGGATTTTTTGGAGATCTGGAGAAATAGATGATTCCGATGTGGAAACATCTAGTAAACATAATTATGCAATTACACCTCTTTGCTCCTTTTTTAGAAGCTTTGTCATACCATTAGAGTTGATTATCTTTCCTGGTTTCCCTGCAATACCCCTTAATTCAACTTCCTTTCCTTCTGTAGACAATTTGATAAAAAGTTCTTGAAAATTAAAAGCTATTGTACCCAAGGATTGTAGCCATTGGACTCCTAGTACAACATCAGCACCTCCCATTGGAATGGAAAGCATTGGGCTAGTCAATACATATTCTCCCATGGATAGCTTGATATTATGGCACTTTCCAGAGCAATTTATTGTTCCTCCATTTGCAATCATCACTTGACACTCTGGTGCTGGATATAGGAAGCAATTCAATTCCTTTGCTACCTTACAATGAATAAAATTGTGGGTGCTTCCTGAATCAATCAACACTATTACCTTTTTCTTCTTGATTTGTCCTTCTATCTTGATGGTTTGAGGAGTGGTAATTCCCGCCAATGCATTACAAGATATGGTCAGATTTATTTGTTCTTCATCTAGGCTTTGTTCCTAGAGTATATCCTCTTCTTTTGACCTTTCTTGCTCATTTTCTTCTTCCTCTTCACAATCTATGTAGAATAATTTCTTCTCAGCACACTTATGACCTTTAGTGTATTTGCTATCACAATTGTAACAAATCCCTTTTGCTATTTTTTCTTCCAATTGTTGTGGTGTCAACCTTATAGGTTGTGGAAGACTAGGGGCAACAACACTTCCGTCTTTATAGTTGTGAGTGGTATGCTTCCTGGTTGCCATAATTTTGCATTCCATTTTTCTTGCTAACATGAATGTCTTCTCTAATGAATCAGGTTCCCAAAGGCGAACATCATGTTGGATATTATCCTTTAAAGACCCTATGAACACATCAATCATATGCTCCTCTGGAATATCTTTTACCCTTATGTTCAATTTTTGGAACTCCTCAATGTGCTCCATTATTGAACCCTTTTGTTTAAGACTTATCAATTGGCTAAAAAAAGTGTTGCTTTTTGTATCCTCATAATGTGCTATCAATTCTTCCGTAAAAATTGCCCAAGTGATAAATTGTTTACGAGAGCAAAGCCATTGATACCATACAAACTGATTTGGTTCCAAATATAAAGTTGCCATACGTACCTTTTGTGTGTTTTGCACATTATTGAGATTGAAGAATTGCTCCATCTGTAATATCCATGTGGCGGGATCCTTGCCATCAAACTTCCTCATATCAATTTTTGGAATATGGTGAGTCTTCAATCCAACATTAGAGTCTATGGAATTATGATTAACATTTCTTTTGTTCTCATCATGAGTTTCCTTTAGTACCCCTTCTCTCTTAGTGACCATTTCTTGTAGCAACTTATTCATATTTATCTTCAATTCTTCCATCTTATCATCCATGCCATCAATTTCAGCTTCTACGCCTTTCTTTAAACAATCCATCTTAGCTTCTACACCTTTCTTTAAACCATCCATCTTAGCTTCTACATCTTTCCTTAAACCATCCATCTTAGATTCTGTTGCTTTTTGTGCAAGTGACACTTGTTGCACTTGTTCTTGTAATTTTGATATATCATATAGCATTTCTTCTTCTTCTTCATGAGTCATGCTAGAGCTTTCAGATTCCTTACTAGGTGTTTGCATTTTATTTCCTCGGGGCATCAGTTACCGATAATAATGCTCTATTATGCCCTTTGAATTCCTTCAAAATAAAATTTCAAACCAAGCTTAAGCAAAAATTTAAGACAATCTACACACCTTTTTTCACTTTGTAGGAGCTCGATATTGCCTCTGATGTATCTCTGTACTTTCTGATCATCTAGTTCTGAATTTGTGACCTGCAGTAGCCCTCTATGTCCTCTTTCCAATGCCACAAGTCTGACCCAAATTGGATTCTCCAAGGAAGAGTTATGCAAAATCTCCCACAGTGACTTGATTATAGACTAGTTCAGTAGAGCGAACTTGTACGACGTGCCACAAGTCACTGTTTCGACCTTTGGATCTGAAAAATGCATACAAGAAACTAAAGTTTGTCCTCTTTCTATAACTTCTTATGAAATTTCAATCCGATCCCCAGAGAGAAAGTTATGACGATTTTCCCCAGGTCACCTGTTTGGAATGTAATTCAGGAGTCTGCAAAAATTCCAACTTCCTCAGATCATATCTCCACAAATATAGCGCAAAAAGCTCTGAAATTCCGACCCGAGGTTTAGTGCAATTTCTTATCAAGTGGGTTTTTTTTGCAACTTCTGAAACGTTGCAAAAAAAAAGTTATAGCGAAAATTCCACGATGACCTGTTTGGAGCAGCGAAACCCTAGAATCCAAAGCTCTGATACCAAATGTTATGAAACCAGCTCAAGAAAAGATAGAAAAGATAGATCAACGCCTTAGAATTCAGCCTCTTCAAGGGGGAAACCTCCTTTACATTACATAAATGAACAATTCTTCGATGATTCAAATGACAAAACCTCCTTTCTATATATAGGAGTCTAAGGAGTCACAATATAATCCATTCGACCTAACAATAATAATATAAAGCCACAAAAATAACAATAGAGGGATTCTATGGGTCACAATAATAAAAATATCGAGGCAATAGGGGCACAACAATATTAATAACGGGTATAAGTACAATACTAATGGGGTAATCACTAGTATTATAGGGACCCAACAGGTTTCGCTGCTCTAAACACGTCATTGTGGAATTTTTGCTATAACTTTTTTTATGCGATGTTTCAGAAGCTAAAAACAAAACCCATTTGAGAAGACACCGCGCTGAATCTCAGGTCCGAATTTCAGAGCCTTTTGTGCTATATTTGCGGAGATATGATCTGAGGAAGTTGGTCTTTTTGGAGACTCCTGAATTACATTCCAAACAGGTGACCTGGGGAAAATCATCATAACTTTTTCCCTGAGCATTGGATTGAAATTTTGTAAGAAGTTACAGAAAGAGGACGGACTGTAGTTTCTTGTATATATTTTTCAGATCCAAAGGACGAAACAGTGACTCGTGGCACGTCATACAAGTTCGCTCTACTGAACTAGTCTATAATCAAGTCACTGTGGGAGATTTTGCATAACTCTTCCTTGGAGAATCCAAATTGGATCAGATTGGTGGCATTGGAAAGAGGACATAGAGGGCTACCACTAGTTGCAATTTCAGAACTGGATGATTTGAAAGTACAGAGATACATCAGAGGCAATATAGAGCTCCTACAAAGTGAAAAAAGGTGTGTAGATTCTTTTAAATTTTTGCTTAAGAGTGGTTTGAAAATTTATTTTGAAGGAATTCAAAGGGCTAGTAGAGCATTATTATCGATAACTGATGCCCCGAATAAAGAAAATGCAAACACATAGTAAGGAACCTGAAGGCTCTAGCATGATTCATGAAGAAGAAGAAGAAATGCTATATGATATATCAAAATTACAAGAACAAGTGCAACAAGTGTCACTTGTACAAAAAGCAACAGAATCTAAGATGGATGGTTTAAGGAAAGATGTAGAAGCTAAGATGGATGGTTTAAAGAAAGGTGTAGAAGCTAAGATGGATTGTGTTGGCGAGGTAAATCCCCTCTGCGGACAGAGGCGATCCCGACTAGCCCAGACCGGGTGTAGCAACAATCAAACAATGCTAACACGCAGGTTCCTAATTAAAAATTAAAGGTAAATGATGAGAGCCTACTTGGATTCCAATGCTAGTGTTGTAGAAGAGTCGCCGCTCTCGTTCCTTTGCTCCAGCCGGTCACGATCCCCACGATCTCCATGAATGGACACCTGCACATGCAAAGAACAACACAAATACAAGCATAAAATCCAATAGATGCAATTATATATCGGTCAGAAAATATATAACTCAAACATCATTACAATGAACAACAAGAGTGGAACCATAATGATAGTCATCTATTATTGATAAATAACAAAGAAGAATACAACCATAGTTCTGACGTCAAATCCTCCTTTAGCTGGGTGATCAACTACATATGCCTTGCAAAGCTTGTCGGGATTCGGAACAAGCCTCTCTCTCTTTGATTATGAATGCAAAGAAGACTCTTACAACAATCTCTTAGACTTCTGAAAGTATAATTCTCCCTATGCTCGAACTAGCTTGTCAAAGGCAACAGAACAAGCTTTTATAGATGGAGGAGAAGGAGATAAGATCAATCACACCATCTATGGGATTGGGTTTATCCTCAAAAAGCTATTATGGATAGAGGAAAGGGAGATAAGATTAATCACGACATCCATGGGATTGGCATTATCCTTAAAAAGCTTCATGAGTCGAAAGGAAAAAACCTTCGCGCGTGCGTTTGTTAGAAAGCTTTCCCAAACTCGATTAGCGCGAGTATAGCTCTGAGACAAAGCGCCAACTGGCGCGCCCTCTTTGGAGGATTTCCCACATTGGCGCGAGTAATACACTGTGGATTTGCGCTAATGGAAAAAGGGAACTTTTTAAGGATATTCTGCAGGAGATGTCTTTAGGGCATATGAATTCCATACTTAGGGGAACATAATGCAAGTGTTTTCAAGTTATGTCACTTCTCATAGGTCCCGGAATGAGTCCTCCAAAGTGCGGGAGAGGGGTAACAGGGACGGTGACAAATGGTGACAAATTACTGTGTAACAGATTGTTTAAAGAAAGGCGTAGAAGCTAAGATGGATGGCATGGAAGCTAAGGTGAATGGCATGGACGCTAAAATTGATGGCATGGATGATAAGATGGAAGAATTGAAGATAAATATGAATAAGTTGCTACAAGAAATGGTCACTAATGGTGAAAAGGTACTAAAGGAAACTCATGATGAGAACAAAAGAAATGTTAATCATGATTCCATAGACTCTAATGTTGGATCGAAGACTCACCATATTCCAAAAATCGATATGAGGAAGTTTGATGGCAAGGATCCCGCCACATGGATATTACAGATGGAGCAATTCTTCGATCTCAATAATGTGCAAAACACACAAAAGGTACGTATGACAACTTTATATTTGGAACCAAATCAATTTGTATGGTATCAATGGCTTTGCTCTCGTAAACAATTTATCACTTGGGCAATTTTTATGGAAGAATTGATAGCACATTATGAGGATACAAAAAGCAACACTTTTTTTAGCCAATTGATAAGTCTCAAACAAAAGGGTTCAATAATGGAGCACATTGAGGAGTTCCAAAAATTGAACATAAGGGTAAAAGATATTCCAAAGGAGCATAGGATTGATGTGTTCATAGGGTCTTTAAAGGATAATATCCAACATGATGTTCGCCTTTGGGAACCTGATTCATTAGAGAAGGCATTCAGGTTAGCAAGAAAAATGGAAAGCAAAATTATGGCAACCAGGAAGCATACCACTCACAACTATAAAGACGGAAGTGTTGTTTCCCCTAGTCTTCCACAACCTATAAGGTTGACACCACAACAATTGGAAGAAAAAAGAGTAAAAGGGCTTTGTTACAGTTGTGATAGCAAATTGTTAAATTGGCAACTAGGGCCAAAATCCATGTGGGTTAGCTTATTTCTGGTAGCTGATATTTTTATTGGATCCCTCTCGTCGAGAGGTGTAGGATTGATCCAAAGATCATCCGATTCCGATAAGTATTTATGGAGATATGAATTTATTTTGTTTATATAATTATTATCAAGCCGACCAGCTCTTACGTATGCTCAAGAAGCCCAAACTTCATGTCTATTCATCATCTACACATTAGTATAAATAGAAGAGGATTTGAAGTCATTTGGAAACTCACCTCAAGTGATCTCCTCTCCATGTCTTGGGTTTTTGGAGCAGGAGATACACTATGGATTACGCTGGCCTAGTATACTAATACGTTGTCCATACAAGTCACAAAAGGTGGCCGCAGTAATATGGTGAAGCTGCAGTTGAAAGAGCCCTACTAAATTACGCTGTAATGAAGACCTAGATCCACGCAGACATCCACGCAACAGATGAAGGCATATCCACGCAAGCAATAAGGATGATCCATGTAAATGTTCAAAAGTCCTATACGCAGGCACGCATTCCCTAATCTACGTATTAGTAGATCCACGCAGGCAATGAGGATGATCCACATAGATACGCAGGTACGCAGGCCCTAATCTATGCTGTTAGTAGAGACTCCTTCAACGCAGTCATGGTTATAGCCGCAGTGATGTAAACGCAGTTAGGGTTGTAAACACTGGACAGACACTGGTTTGTAATTTCTGGACAAACACTGGTTTGTAAACAATGGACAATCAACGCAGTCTCATAAGTTGGGATAGTTGTCACATATATATATATATATATATTGAAACGCAAGTATTATATGTGAACGCACTCACTCAAGCACATATGTATACGCAGTCACTCTGGAATATATATATACATGAATATATATGTAGGTATTATATGTGAACGCACTCACTCAAGCACATATGTATACGCAGTCACTCTGGAATATATATATATACATGAATATATATGCAGGTATTATGTGAACGCACTCACTCAAGCACATATGTATACGCAGTCACTCTGGAATATATATATACATGAATATATATGCAAGTATTATGTGAACGCACTCACTCAAGCACATATGTATACGCAGTCACTCTGGAATATATATATACATGAATATATATGCAGGTATTATGTGAACGCACTCACTCAAGCACATATGTATACACAGTCACTCTGGAATATATATATACATGAATATATATGCAGGTATTCGTGGGCAGTAGGGAACTAGAACCGCAGGCATGTTACCTTGATAGAAAACTCTTATAAAGGGGTTAGAAAAGAAAACAGACTACTGTAGATGACAACATGTTTGTGTAAGATTTCAGAACTATAGCCTAGTTGCTTTGCTAGGCTGCAAGCCATAGCAAGTAGCTAAGGCTGATGACAATGTTATAGTGTTGCAACATGATGATGCAAAGGCAGCATGATGATGATGATTCATACTAGCAGGGGCAGCATAATGACGATAATGCAAAGGCAGCATGATGATGATGATTCATACTAGCAGGGGCAACATAATGACGATAATGCAAAGGCAGCATGATGATGATGATGCATAAGCAGCATGATGGTGCTACACGGTTAGGTACAACAATTAGACAAGATGCAACATGATAATAGGTGAAGGAGTCACCTTGAGAATTAGTTGAAGCAGAATGTCTTCAACTGATCTCATCGTTATACGAAATGATCTATGATAGATCTAGATAAGTCAAAGTGTTTACTTCTGTTGTAAATGTACTCTCTCTCTCTTTCTCTGTTGAACTTTGAAGATAAAAGAAGATTTGATCAAAGGGTTTCCCCACACATTGTGGGGTTTGTCCCTGGCTCGCGCCATATCTTGTGTCCTCTTGTCTTGGCTTGTCTTCTGCGTTTTATATTTATGTTCTATCTGCAGTTTATCGTAGTGCTAATGTGATTGCTAACTGTGAAAATTTAAAATAAATTTCTCTAGCATAAAACATACCCAAACTTAACACAAATACACTAAAGGTCATAAGTGTGCTGAGAAGAAATTATTCTACATAGATTGTGAAAAGGAAGAAGAAAAGGAGCAAGAAAGGTCAAAAGAAGAGGATATACTCCAGGAACAAAGCCTAGATGAAGAAAAAATAAATCCGACCATATCTTGTAATGCATTGGCGGGAATTACCACTCCTCAAACCATCAAGATAGAAGGACAAATCAAGAAGAAAAAGGTAATAGTGTTGATTGATTCAGGAAGCACCCACAATTTTATTCATTGTAAGGTAGCAAAAGAATTGAATTGCTTCCTATATCCAGCACCAGAGTGTCAAGTGATGATTGCAAATGGAGGAACAATAAATTGCTTTGGAAAGTGCCATAATATCAAGCTATCCATGGGAGAATATGTATTGACTAGCCCAATGCTTTCCATTCCAATGGGAGGTGCTGATGTTGTACTAGGAGTCCAATGGCTACAATCCTTGGGTACAATATCTTTTAATTTTCAAGAACTTTTCATCAAATTTTCTACAGAAGGAAAGGAATTTGAATTAAGGGGTATTGCAGGGAAACCAGGAAAGATAATAAGCTCTAATGGTATGAAAAAGCTTCTAAAAAGGGAACAAAGAGGTGTAATTGCACAATTATGTTCGCTAGATGTTTCCACATCAGAATCATCTATTTCTCTAGATCTCCAAAAAGTCCCGGACAATCATTCCAAGGTATTTGAGACTCCCAAAGGTCTCCCACCTATGCGTGATCATGATCATGCTATTCATCTGATTCCAGGAAGTGTTCCTCCAAACATCAGGCCGTACAGATATCCCTATGTCCAAAAGAGTGAAATTGAACGTATGGTTGCAGAAATGCTAGAGGCTGGTATAATTCAATCGAGTCAAAGTTCTTTCTCTGCTCCAGTAGTATTGGTGCACAAGAAGGATGGATCACGGCGCATGTGTCCGGATTATAGGGAGCTCAACAAGATCACTATTAAAGATAAGTTCCCCATTCCTGTCATTGATGAATTACTGGATGAATTGCATGGATCAATTTACTTCACCAAGTTGGATCTTCGTTCAGGATATCATCAAATCAGAATGAAGGCTGAAGACATTCCGAAAACAACATTTAGAACTCATGAGGGTCATTATGAATTTTTGGTCATGCCTTTTGGCCTTACCAATGCACCTTCAACATTTCAAGGTTTGATGAATTCAATTTTCAAACCATTCCTTAGAAAATTTGTGTTAGTATTTTTTGATGATATACTAATCTACAGCAAGTCTTGGAAGGATCATGTTGAACATGTTGACAGGGTGCTACAACTATTGGAGGAGAAACAATTATATGCAAAAAGATCCAAATGTTTCTTTGGAGTCCAGGAGGTGGAATATCTGGGTCATATTGTATCTCATGAAGGAGTTAAGGTAGACCCTAGCAAAATTAAAGCCATTAAGGAATGGAAAATCCCCACATCCATAAAGCATCTGCGAGGATTTCTCAGGTTGACAGGGTATTATCGCAAGTTTGTTAAGAATTATGGGAGAATAGCAGCACCTCTAACAACATTATTGAAGAAAGATGCATTTTCATGGACTCCGGAAGCAACAAAGGCCTTTGAACATCTTAAAGAGGCACTGTGCCAAGCACCGGTCTTAGCTACACCGGACTTCACAAAAACCTTTATTGTGGAATGTGATGCTTCAGGAAATGGAATTGGTGTTGTTCTAATGCAAGATGAAAGACCCATTGCTTTTGAAAGTCGTCCAATCAAGGGAAAGTTTTTAAGAAAAGCTATTTATGAGAAGGAAATGTTGGCAATACTCCATGCACTTAAGAAATGGCGACCCTACCTAATGGGAAGACACTTCAAGGTAAAAACGGATCATGATAGCCTTAAATACTTTTTAGAACAAAGATTATCCTCTGAAGAGCAACAAAAGTGGGTCACAAAGATGTTGGGTTATTACTTTGAAATCATCTACAAAAAAGCGAAGCAAAATGTGGTGGCAGATGCACTCTCAAGAAAGGATGAGGATGTGGAAGCATTGTTGTGCGCCATTTCTATTATCCAACCAGATTGGATAAACGAAGCAAGGGAGGAATGGAAGAATGACGAAGAAGTGTGGGCACTTATTCGAAAGTTACAACAAGATTCCAGTACGTCTGATACATTTAGCTGGCAAAATGATTCGTTATGGTACAAAGATCGCTTATACCTCTGTAAGAATTCCCAGCTAAAACAAAAGATTCTTATGGAATTGCACATTTCTCCCTTAGGAGGGCACTCAGTATTTTTAAAAACTTACCACAGGGTTAAGAAGGAATTTTTTTGGGATGGCCTTAAATCAGATATTCAAAAGTTTGTGGCGGAATGTTTGGTGTGCCAACAAAATAAAGTTGAAACAATTAAGACACCGGGTCTATTACAACCTTTATCCATTCCAAGCCAACATTGGGAGGAGGTTTCAATGGATTTTATCACAGGTTTACCCAAGTCTGAGGGAAAGAGTGTCATCATGGTGGTAGTTGACAGACTTACCAAGTATGCACACTTTTGTGCATTATCACATCCATTTAAAGCCAGTACAGTTTCTACTGCATTTATGGAAACAATTCAAAAGCTACATGGAAACCCAAAGATTATTGTAACTGACAGAGATCCCATTTTCACTAGAAATTTTTGGACAGAATTATTTTCTTGTCTTGGTACTCAGTTAGCTCATAGCTCATCTTATCATCCTTAATCTGATGGGCAAACTGAGATAGTAACAAATGTTTGGAAGGATATCTTCGTTGCTTTGTATCTGATAAACAGGCACAATGGGTCAAATGGTTGCCTCTGGCTGAATGGTGGTATAACACTTCCTTCCATACAACAACCAAAATAACCCCATTTATGGCACTTTATGGGTATCAACCACCATCCATCACTTCATATTTAAGAGAAAATTCTAAGGTTCAGGCAGTGGAACATCACATCGAACATCAACAACAAGTCCTCCAACTCTTAAAGGATAACCTTGTGTTGGCACAGAATAGAATGAAACAACAAGCAGATCAACATTGCAGTGAAAGAAGTTTTGATGTAGGTGATTGGGTATTCCTACGGCTACAACCATATAAGCAAATGTCCCTCAAGCAAGCTAGAAGGATAATAAATTATCACCAAAGTATTATGGTCTGTACAAGGTGTTGCAAAAGATTGGTACTAAGGCATACAAATTGGAGCTTCCTGCAGCTTCTCGATTGCACCCAGTTTTCCATGTTTCATGTTTAAAGAAAGTTATAGGCGACAAGCTCCTAGTTCAAACAATATTGCCAGAACTTGACGTGGAAGGAAAAATTATATTGGAACTGGAAGCAGTCATAGAAACAAGAACTCGACAGCTACGAAATCGATCAATTTCGGAGTATCTTATCAAGTGGAAGAACTTATCCGCTGAAGATTCCACATGGGAGGATGATAATTTTATACAGAAGTATCCAGAACTACTCAAGCGTTGAGGACAACAATTTTTTGAAGGAGAGGGGCATGTTGGGTCCCTATAATACTAGTGATTACCCCATTACTATTGTAGTTATACCCCTTATTAATATTGTTGTGCCCCTATTACCCCCATATTGTTATTACTGTGCCTCATAGAATCCCTCTATTGTTATTTTTGTGGCTTTATATTATTATTGTTAGGTCGGCTGGGTTATATTGTGACTCCTTAGACTCCTATATATAGAAAGGAGGTTTTGTCATTTGAATCATCCAAGAATTGTTCATTTATGTAATGTAAAGGAGGTTGCCCCCCGAAGAGGCTGAATTCTAAGGCGTTGATCTATCTTTTATATCTTTTCTTGAGCTGGTTTCATAACAGCATAAGGTAGTGGAAATGAGTGAAAGCAGGGATAAGGTAAGAGATAATTTGATTATTTATCGATCAAAGATGAAGGGTATTTTTGACAGGAAGGTCAAAAAAATTGATTTCAAAGTTGGAGACCTGGTATTAAGGTGGGATACTAAAAGAGAAGATAGGGGAAAACATGGGAAGTTTGATCCTCTCTGGTATGGCCCATTCAGGATCATAGAATCAAGGGCAAATAATACATTCTTCCTGGAGAATCTTGATGGTGAACCTCTACAGCTGCCTATCAATGGGCAGTACCTCAAACATTATTTCCAGTTCTAAAGCACAAGCATCCTATCATTGTAGATACTAGAGTGAATTCATTGTACAAATTCCATAGAATTTAAATTGGCTAAGCAATATGTGACTCCATGCTCGAGGTGAAGGCACTGATTTGCGGTTCTTAGTGCTTTTGTGGAAAAAACATTATCCCTAGGTGGAGCCAGATGTTGTAGCATCCATTGTGATTTTAATTTTATTTTCAGTTTTATCGCAAAAATGAAAGAAAAATCAAATATTATATTCTAACAGGAATTAAAAGAGAATGTGAAAATCCGAAAGAAATGGTTTATTTTATATTATTGATGGCTTTTGAACATGAGAAACCCAGGAGAAGATCTGAGTCGTCCGATCGACAGGCAATAGATCCGATGGTAATCATGTGGATAACAAGGACGAAGTTTAATTCAAAATCAGACGCGAGAAATTATAAAATTGAGTTAAAACCTCAGTTAATCGGGGCCGTCCACTTGAAGGATACAAATCCGACGGTAATCACATGGTTAACATGGATGAGGTTTAATTCAGAAAATGGGCGCGATGGTTTATAGAATGTGATTTAATCCGTTGAAGTCCAGATCAATAAAAACTTCTCATCAAGAAGGGACGAGATCCGACGGATATCGCATCAAAAAGTGCACAAGTTTTATTATGAATTTCGGACTCGAGAAGTCTATGAACTGCAACTTTGTTTCCTATCGGGTCCGTGGGGAAGGCAAAGGTTTGTGGAAAAGGCGGACGCGATAAGATTATGAACCAGAGTCTAAATTCCTTTCAGTTCCATGATAACTGAAGGTTTTCCATATTCCACGTAAATCAACTAATTCCGTTGTTTCAGCAGAATAACTAAAATTAGAGGCAGATGACCGAAACTCCAAAGGAATAATGATTGGTTGGGTTTCTTTGTGTTTCCACGAATTAGAACATTTTCGATATATACGTGGGCCCATAACCCACAAGTCCATGCACAAAGTTTTGTAAAGATGCAGTTTGCTGTGTTAAAACAATCTAGTTATCATCAGAACATCTATAGAGAAACTTCATCAATAGTCAAGCCATAGATTTGAACAACGAGTAGCCATCACCTTCTAATTTCTATTACTTTTTGTTATTTTGTTTTCTTGAGAAGAATGATGTGTCTTTTACCCTCTAATGTAATATTCTGTAATGAATTTTACTTTAGAAAGTTAGGAGATAGTTAGGTGGTTTGACAGTTTTGGTGATTACTAACTGTCTCATGATGTATAAAAAGAGGAAAAATTATAGAAAAAGGGTTCAAATTTTGAAGAACATGGAGACTAGGCTACTGTATTTTTGATAAACTGTTGATTAATGAAAGAATCAGAAGTTTTCCACACATTTTTGGGTATGATTTTGTAACTTCTCTGTTATGTGTCATCATATGTCTTCTTTTCTTTAAGTATAGTAATGAAGCTGCAGGTCTTTGTTTACTTATGTGAATGAAGTTAAAATTCCTTAAAAGAGAACTCCTATACTTAAAACCCCTACTTCTACATTTCCTCTAAGTTAAAGATAATAGTTTCTATGAAAAACATCATATTGTCTCTAACTTCTCAAAGTGTTACAGATAATAGTTTCTGTGAAAAACAACATATTGTCTCTAACCTTTCAAAGCATTCTTCACTTAGCATTTATATCCAGCATCATATGGCATTCTGAGATTTTCATATCAGCTAAGTATTCAAGGTTAAAAACCAGGTCTTTCAGGTCCTTCATTTGGGGATACACCATACAAATAAGTGACATGAATAATAAACATTAATGTCTTAAGCACAATTTCTACACAACCAAGAAATTGGTTTCTTAAGGGACAACAATAGGAATCATTAGAAGCATGATAGGATGCATCAATTTAAGAGATGACATCATAGAAGCATACGATTGAAAGAAAGAGATCATGACATCATCATAAAGAAGCATGAAATATAGTTGGAATAGAAATTTATTGTTGTCACCTATAGAAGGATGTAGCTCTTGGTAACCTCATTAGAAGCATAAGTAGTACTTATGGGAAAAATAAAGTCATATAGTATAGATATCATCATACATCATTAAAAAAAGAGAATTTGTAGGATGAGGATGATCAAGATCCTCAGTTGTAATATTCATCGAAAGGTTCACCTATTGGAAGAAGAAAGTGTCTCACTGAGAATTCCACCTTGCATGGGATTGATGGAATGATGGTATGATGTCAAAAGAAGTGAAGCAGGTCAATGCGATGGAAATTATTTGAATTAAGGGAGATGTTGAAGGAAGTCTAGATGACCCAAAGGAAGAGATGAGGTATGTATGCTTGTATTTGATAAAATTTAGTCATGTCATATAGTTGCAGATAGCATGGATAACTGCTCCACTTCATGAGAATGATCATGAGAAAGGGATCTCCTCCTTTGGAAGGATGCATAAAGGCATGGTTTGCATACTAACTATATGAAATCAACATAATAAGTCCTCATATGGAATATGAGGTGGTTGATAAAAATGAAGGGACTATGAATGGAAGTTCCTAAGAAGTAATATGTGAAGAAAATAAGGAGAGATTATGAAAGATGAAACTACTGTCACATAGAAAAGGAAATCAACATCTGATAACTAGAAGAATTGACCATGACATCTCCATGGAAAAGGTATGAAGACTTCGAAGAATTTTGGAAATGAAGATGGCCCTTGACATTTAATATATTTTTGAAGATGTGAATGCAGGATGTTGATACAACAAGAAAATGTCATGATGTAAGACCATCACAAAGGTAATTTAATGTTCATTTTTTAATTTTGAACAATATCTGGATGGGCTAATGCAGGGCTACCAAAGGTAGAGTTGTAGATGTCATCTACAAATGACACTCATGTGGTGGGATGATAAGGTCCTGAAGAAAACATGATGTGGAGAAGGTAGTTGTATGAGGGAAATCCATATATGGATTAGTGAATCACTTTCAGATGAAAGAAAGGATGACATGAATGAACGTGATGGATGACTGATGCCCTATGAATAAGTCCCAAAAAAAGTAGGCTCCATAACAAAGAAGAAATTCGTGACATCGAAAGAGGGAGTCCTAAAAGCAGCTGGTTGTCCCGTGATCTCCATCTACAGAGTTGCTAGAAGCAAGTCGGAGGATTTGTTAAGTCCCTGGTTAAGAGGGAGCTTGGGTATATTCCTTTTATAATAATGGGTGCATTCCTTGATTGGAATGGGTATATCCTACTTAATTGAGAGGGAGAGGTAGACACATCATTCTTGTCTTCACTTGGGAAGAAAGAATGGAGGATTGGGTAAGCATCTGGCATCTGATACTCTTTGAGGATGTGGTAGGGAATCCAAGATAAGAGTAGTAGTAGAGGACAAATATTCTTTGAGGACTGGGAATCCAAGATAAGAATAGTCCTGATGGAACATATTCCAAGAGAACTTGGGTGGGGTATTTTCCGAGAGAGACAATGAAGAGGGTGTCTATAAACCATTGGTCTTGCCAGCATTGTGCTCTGATCTTGTCGAGAGATAGAGCTGTTAGTCAAGGCCTTGCTATATGGCAATGCTGGATGATATGATGCTATACAGATGGGTTATCAATCCTACCCTTCTTATGACAATTATCCAGATGGATAATGTCCAAGTACCTTGTATGGATTATGAATACCTCCCTAGTTAAGAGGGAGTGTTGAAATATGTAATTAGGTTC
The DNA here is from genome assembly GCA_031772625.1 of Pinus tabuliformis. Lineage (NCBI taxonomy): Eukaryota > Viridiplantae > Streptophyta > Pinopsida > Pinales > Pinaceae > Pinus > Pinus tabuliformis. The sequence continues at coordinate 671,513,021 of CM062816.1, forward strand.
TGTCTTCATAATGACATATGTAATCGTGATTTTATATATTTAATGAAAAGAGAAAAATAAAATTATTATTTGGTTCTTGAAGCATGGGTTTCATGCTCAAGGGAAATTATTTTTTAGGTCAAGCACCCATTCAGTGCTTCTAGGTTTGTCATAAAATCAATTGAGTCATTTTCATGTATTGAAAATCCATTTAGGCATGTTACATATTGTAAAGAAAAAAATATTGAGTCAAAATAGAGTCATTATACCCTCCAAGACCTCGTCATGGCACAAAGATCAAGTCAACCTACATGAAGGGAGAAGTCATCCTCAAGATATAAATTTTTACCCCTCACAAGCCTATAAATAAGAAGGAATTTGACCTCATTTGCACATTCACTCAGGCAAGTTTGATATCCTCAAGATGGAAGCTGGAAAAGGACGACGAAGAAGAAGAAGATCAAGATCAATGTTTTTGGGCCTCTCTCTCTCTCTTTCGTTAGGGTTTCTACAGTTTCTGGGCTAGACGAAATTCTGACGCTGTATCGAAGTTGTGAAGCTGCAAGATCAAAACTATGAAGCTGCAAGGTTGAAACTATGAAGCTGCAAGGTCGAAGCTGTGAAGCTACAAGATCGAAGTTGTGAAGTTGCCTCTAGATCGAAACTGTGAAGCTACTAAGTCGAAGCTGCTAAAGCTGCATCAAGGTTGAAGCTGTGAAGCTACTAGGTCGAAGTTACATAAATTGTTACTGGGGTCGAAGTTGCTGGAAAGCCAAAGTTTGTTGCTGGAAGTTGTGTAAGGAAAGCTCATCAAGAAGGAAGGATGACTTGGTCTTTGAGGGTCTTATTCAAGGGTCATAGGTCTTGGAATTTTTCAATTGAAGTTCTATAAGAAGAGAAGGATTTTGGTGCGTTTTCCTTTCAATTGGAGAGGTTTTGGCCCTGAATAATCACCTATATCTTGTGTCATGTTGTCTCATTGTTATTTACAATTTGGTAGCTGTTTGTTCATAGAGAACACTAATAACAATAAAGGAAAGAAGAATTTAATCAAATAAAGTAAAAATACATCACAAATAGTTATCAAAGTAAGATAAATCACCTACACTTGTTTCCCCCTAGATTTCTCAAGAAATTGTGAGCAATTTGGAAACGATTTTAGTTGACCCACACTCAAGGGGTTGACAGAAGGTTCAGAGAAAGAAAGGAAAGAGAGAAGTTAAGTGATTACTATAACTCTTAACTTTTCATGTTTTTCTTTCTCATTTTTAGTTTTCTTAAGCACATAAGCCAAGAGGTTGCTCTTATTGAATGGGGATAGCATTTTGTTCCTTCTTTTTAAAGTTGGAATAAAATTACGACTTTTTCCTGTATATATATATATATATATATATATATATATATATATATATATATATCAACATAAATTGATTCCAAACTTTATCACAAATTAGTGACAATTATGTGTAGATAACAATGCCACAGGGTTAAGTTCCAACTTAACCATGGTATCAAAATTACCATGGCCTTAGCGGAAGCTAGATTTATACGAGTGACATATGTATGGGACCTACCTCTGCCCCATCGAGGGTCAAGTGTCCCAAGACCTCAAATCAAGGTTTGTTGTGGATAAGGAAGACACTGGATATATCTTTGTATTTGATGCATGGGACTTGCCTTTGAATGGGAGTTATTCCATAAACTGTGGCCCACTGTAATGCTTATAATTATATTAAATCTTTATGAGAAAGAATTAGGGGCAAAGTCTCCCCCCACGATCAACACAACTACAAAGCTCTTCACATTACAGGGGGAGGACATTGGACTTAAGAAGCTGAAAATAGGAAAGGCAAAGGACTTGGTTGAACTTCGAGCAGAGTATCTAAAATGGGGAATGAACACTCTTGCACTACACATCATTGAAATATTCAACAACATCATTCCACAAGGATTACCAAGAGATAGGAAAACTAGCCTAGCAATACCCCTTTTTGAAGTGGATCAATTAATAATACTTCCAATTATAGAACCATTATGATCAATCCTTTGTTTGCAAAGATTTTCGGCACCATGGTAGAAAATAGAATCAGTAAGTGAGTCTAAGTAAAAGAAAAGAGGGCAAAAGGACAAGCGAGTTTTAGGCTGAAGCATTATACAATGGATCATGGTATCATGTTGAAACACATTATTGAAAAGGTTTAGGAGGACAAAAAAGAAGTATTCTTCTTCTTTGTTGACTTCAAAAAGACATTTGACACAGTCCCTAGAGATAACTTGTGGCATAGAATGGAAAAACTTGAAATTCCTTTGCATTATAGCGCCATTGTCCATAGACTTTATGAAGAGGTGAAATTCAAAATTAGAACCTTAGTGGGTATTTCAGAAAGCTTTAGAAGTGACATTGGAGTCAAGCAAGGTTTCCCTCTATCCCCTACTCTTTTTGGTTTATATATTGATAAACTAGAAGAGTGGCTAAATTTGCAAGGCGGAGATGGTGTTCGGTTGGGGGAGTTTGTTATAAAGCTTCTGTTATATGCTGATGATCTTGTACTGATTTCTAAATCGCCCCATGGATTGTAGATGCACCTATATGCCCTTGAGAATTTTTGTAGAGCAGTGGGGATGCAAGACCAAAATAATGATTTTCTATAATAAAAGGAAGCAGGGCCAACATCCATTTTTCTTTGAAGGAAAAATTCTTGAAGAAGTAACATACATTCTTCTTTGAAGACAACATTCTTGAAAAAGTAAATGAGTACAAGTACCTCAAGATTGATTTCAATAACAAACTTAATTGGGAGGACTGCAAAAAGTAGATAATTTAGGAGGGTGGAAAACATTATATTCTCTTTAAAACAGATGTAGAGAGGCATAGTTATGGGATTGGAAAACGATTAAAGTGTTTTTTGGACTCCTAGTTTTTTGAGTGATGCTATAAGGGTGTGAATTGTGGGCTAGCAACACCCCCGCCTCAAAATAAAAACAAATGGAGAAAATCCAAAAACGCTTGATCATGAGCAAGTTCGAAATAAAAAGTTTGGTACCTTATGAGATAATGTTGAGTAAAACAGGAGCAAATCCCATCAAAGCAATTACTATGGTGCGACTCATAGGATATCTAAAAAGAATTGAGCAAATGAGAGTAGGTAGATGGCCTAATGTGATCTTCAATGAAGGCATGAGCGAAAGAAAGAAAACATGGATGAGACAATACTACAAATGGATGCAAAAATGGAATATCTAATTCAATGCATGTCCCACAAATAGCAAGGAGCTAAATAATTTTGTTATGGGGAAGTTTTATAAACAGGTATGGGGAAAAGAGTTGGGTAGAAAGAAGAAGTACTACATTGAGGAATTCAACCCTAGGTGTAATCTACAAAAAAAAGAGTTCATTGGAGTTAGCATTTCGTGGAGGGAAAAGGTTCTTATTGCTCAATTAAAAACCAACTGGCATCAACTTCGATGTGAAACAAGATGGTGGAAAAGCCCTAAAGAAGCTTGGTAAGAATGGGTGTGTACATTTTTCATGTTTGCAGTGGAATCAGAAAAAATTTCATTTTTGAATGCAATGCGTTCAAAGACATCAGAGAAAGTTATGAGAATATATTAGCATCGTTTTCTTGGCATTGTCTTTTTAGGAGAGATTGTTGTAAGGTTGGACCAACTCATCATCAATTCAAATAAGAAAAAATTAAATCGCAAAAGACTAAAAACAGAAATTGATAATCCCATAAACTGATTTTAATCTTATAAAAATTAAAATATCATTTCATTTCATTATTATAGTTTAATTTAAAAATTAAATGGATGTATCACCTATACCATCTTGGCGGATTAATGTAAGTTTAAGCCATGCGGTTACGTTGAGTAACACCGGCAATTTCCACATGAAATAATTATACGATGACGACCTGGGCCGTGTTATTTTCTTGATTCCATTGACAATATAAAAAGGATATCGTATAAATATGAAGATTGATTCAACATCCCGATTTCAAATGTGTTTGTTATTGATTTAGTATTCCAAAACTAAAAGTTGGAAATCTCGTTGGTTTGGTTTTTAATTGCGATTTTCAAAAACATGAGGGAACGACTTCATGCCAATTCCCTTAAGTGTATTAGACAACATATCCAACTCATTAAAATGTGCATTATAAATTAAAATAAATATGAATGTCTGGGCATGAAATCCTGAGGTTAAGTGATTTTGATTCTTTGAATATTCCAAATCAGAATAACATTTAAGAATTAGAGAGACGTGAAAACCATAAAAAAATTTGACCGCGCCCATATCGTCTGGAAAATCAACAATCGAAATAAGAACATGTCATCTTCCTAGTCTATATAATTGAATCCCATGATTCCGCCACCCCAACTCTTGAAGTTAATGCATATATTCACAACTTGTAGTTTTATATGCACGATGATTTTAACGTGGAATGCTTGAGAGGTGAAAAGTGGTACGTGCTACATAGTTTAACAATTGAAGCTAGTTCGGTCTACCCCATAAAAAATCTATATTTAAATACACAACGGAGTTCTCAGATATTCATAAAATTGATCAGCGAGCTCAATCAAGCAGGGAAATTCATAACTGTAAACAAAACATTATGGTAATCAAATCTGGTCATAGCAAGGCATATTAACTCACTCGGGAATTCGGATACTGCAAACACTCTACATGTATTACACAATTTTTCACACTGAAATTAATTACATGAGAGTTCAATATTCCGAAATAATGCCCAGGCCCTGTTACTTATATGAGTAAATAAAATCTTGCTGGCAACTGGAGAAGGATTTCAAGTTTTCCTCCCCATCATTGGTTATTATGTTGTTTTGTTTAGTAACTTGCCACCCATGTGCCAGGTCCAGACTGAGGTTTCAAGAAAAGTTTCTCCGGATGCATTGAGGGAGCGAAATCACTTGCAGGAAGTTTATAAGGCAAGGATAAGCACAAGTGGTTTTTCAACCTTAGCAACAACTTACAGTTTATCAATTCCAACAAGCACAATGAATAATTATGCAGGTGGCAACCAAAGACAAGCCCCGATGGTTTATTAGTTGCAACAAGCACAAGTGGTTTTTCAGCCAGAGAGAAGCCCCAATGGTTTATTAGTTGCAACAAGCACAAGTGGTTTATCAGTCAGAACAAGCACCCAGTGCCCACAATGAATTTATCAGTCAGAACAAGCACCCAGTGCCCACAATGAATTTCACTCTACTTATAGCCCTGGAAATACCAAGAAAAACTGGAACTTATTAATGTAATTAATAAATAAAATATTTATCTTTTTAGTTGAAATTAAATATTTACTTATTTGGACTTAGTTTATCCATTTTTGACCTTATTATATATGACCAAAATATTAATCCATTTAATTTTGGAATTATAAATTAAAAATTCTAATGGTTACTTTTATTATATGAAAATATTTTTATCAATAAATAACAATTTCTAATCAAAACTAATTGTTAGATTTTAACGTTCAAAAATGAATTTTCTTCATGGTGACCTTATTTAAGCCGATGCCATGATGATTCTTCATCTTATCGTGATAATGGACCACACTAGATGGTTCGAAACGCGCGGAGAAATAAAATTTGATGTAATCTTTTCTAAAATTTGATGTAATCTTTTCTGATTTTTTTCCCAAAATCAAAACAAGAACTTATTAAGTGGGAGTAGTCTAGCACAAAAGAAATGCTCTCCTTGAGTGATTACCAACACTATATTTTCCTCCATGATTTCTTTGCAAGACTAAAATTAAACTCCTATTTTAATTTGTATGTTTATGGTAGATTGGGTTGTCTCTCCAAAAATTGTCGAGAGGGAACTCTCTTCCACTCCGCTGCCTTCCTGAATATGTTACCCTATGTCACCCTTTTGATTTACAAGAAGGGAATCCAATTTTGGAATGACACCCCATTTGCATTAATGGCCAACATGTTACCCTATGTTACCCTCTTGATTTACAAGAAAGGAAACCAATTTTGGAATGACACCCCATTTGCATTAATGGCCAACCTGATCGGAGTGACCCCTTCTCAGCCACGTGTTTCAACATTAGATTTTTGAATGAGATGGGTATAGTGGTTCACGTCTTAACCCATCCACTAAGACTCTAGCCTATGTCCCTTCTCCTCGGATTTTTAATAATAATAATTAAATAGTTAATTATTAACAGTATAGTTATTAATTAATTTTAATTTAATTAAACACTAGTTAAGTTATTTCAAGTATTAATATATGTTTATTTTAAATTTAACATTAATTATTAGTGTTAAGCATGATTAAACATTTAATAGAGTATTCATACAATTTGGCACCATGATCCGAATATGGATGAATTTCACTAGTAGTGATTTTCATTATATTAAAATGGAGTTTCTTCCACCAATCAAATATTGTGCTGAGATGCTTAATTAAACAAAGATGTTTATGAAAGTTGTAATTAATACAGGGGTGTCACGAACCACACCTCCTTAAAGGAGCACCATCCCGAATGTTCTTACAAAATCGAAAAAGACAACTAAACATTTGAGCTTTATAAAAACAACTCTTTTACGTCCATTACATATTAAACAAAAAATTGTACAACTCTTTCATTTGATTTGCATGCTCCCACGTTGCTTCATCGGGTCCAAAGTGCTTCCATTTCACCTTGACCTACTCTAATACTCAGTTATAGAGCACAATCTGCCTTTAGTCCATGATACACAAAGGTTCAGGTTGGAAGTCTCACTTGGACTCCACTTGTATAAGAGACCAATCAATCAAATGATTAGAATCACACATAATTTTTCAACAAGTACATGTGGAATACATCATGTGCTTTTATGGTGGGAGGAAAGGCTAGTCTATAGGCCACTATTCCTACTCTCTCCAAAATTTGAAATGGTTCGCAAAACCTGGGTGCCAACTTAGCAGAGGACCCCATTTTTAGTGAGCTTCTCCTTAGTTTAATTCAGAGATACACGTGATTCCCCACTTGAAATTCTCTATGCACTCTCTGCTGATCTACATAACTATTATGCCTGTCATGGGCTGTCTTTAGCTTATGCATGATACTAATAAATTATTGTTCCATCTCTTTTAACATATCAGGTTCGAAAGTTAGCCTGTTTACTAGGTCATCCTAGCTAATGGGTGTATTACACTTTTTGCCATAGAAAGCTTCAAAGGGCTCATATTTAATGATTCCTGATAGCCATTGTTATATGAAAATTCAACGAGAGTATGGAACTCTTCCCACCTGTTTGGTTGGTGCATAACATAGATTCTCAACATGTCCTCTAACAAATTGTTCACTATCTCGGTTTTCCCTTATGATTGAGGATGGTATGATGTACTAAATTCCAATTGTGTTCTAAATCCAACAAATAGTGCTTTCCAAAAGTTGGATGTGAATTTTGCATCACATTCTGAGATTGTCTTCTTGGGTGGGCCATGTAGCCTGAATATTTACTTCATGAATATCTGTACAATATCAATGGCCTTTTGGGTGGAATTAATGGGTATGAAGTGAACTACCTTACTCAGCTTGTCCACCACTACCATGATGGCATCGTGCTACCTTGGTGTCTTTGGAAGCCTTGTGATGAAGTCCATGGCTATGACTTTCTAGTTCCACTCTAGGATTGGGATTGGTTGTAATAGGCTAGTCGAATGCCTACATTCCACCTTAACTTGCTAACGCTCCATAGACTTGGCAATGTACTCCATGACTTCATTTTTCATGCCTGGCTAATAATACATCTTTTTTATAACAATCATCATTTTTTGATATTTGGGATGACCTGAATAAGGTATTTTATGAAACTCGCCTAGAATGAGCTTCTTCAAGGCATCCACATTGGGTATATACCATAGGTCTTTGAATTTGAGCATCCCATCACATCTATGAGTGTGTAGTTCTTACTCAAAGGTCCATATGGCTCTTTTTTACAAACAATATTGTACATACTGGAAGTGTTCATCATGTACAAAAGCTTCCTTGATCATTTCGTTGATGTTAGAATCACAAGAACTTAAGGCTTCCTAGTGGTTTACTTACAAACTTTTGCTAAGTGCATTAGCCACCCTGTTCTCCTTACCCTTGATGTACTTGATTTCAAAGTCAAATTCACTGATGAGGGCTAACCATCTAGACTATATTGCATTTAATTTGGGTTGGTCAAATAAATATTTCAACCCTACATGGTCTAACATTAACACAAATCTCTATTTGATCAAGTAATGTCTCCACATTTTTAATGCATGAATGGTTGCTGTGAGGTGGTGACATAATTTCTTTCATGTTCATTTAACTTCCTTGATTCAAATAAAATTACATGTCCCTCCTGCATTAGTACTCCGCCCAAACATTATTTACAAGCATCCATACAAACTAAGAACTCTTTCTCGGGATCAACAATCCTTAAAATGGGTGAATGCGTGAGAAAATACTTGAGTTTCTCAAATCTGGCTACACACTTTGATGTCCATTGAAACCTTACCCCCTTCCTCTACAAGGTTATTATTGGATGCCCAAAATTTGAAAATTTCTGGATGAATCTTCAATAATATCTTGCCAACTCCATGAAAGATCCGACTTCTGTGACATTTCTAGAGGTGGGTCATTCCATGATGACCTTGATATTATCGAGATCCATAACAACTCCTTTGAGATTATGTGCCCCAAATATTAAACCTAAGTCTTAAAATTCTCACAATTACTAAGCTTAGTATATAACTTGTTTTCCCTCAGTAACTGTAATATTTCCTTCAAGTGCCCCTCATGCTCCTCTCTAGTTTTTGAGTAGACTAGAATGTCATCCACAAATACTAAAACAAACTTATCTAGGTATTGGTTGAGCACATTTTTCATTAAGCACATAAACGTGGCTGGTGTATTTGTAAGTTTGAACGGAACCACCATGAACTCGTAGTGCATATACCTCGTTTTTAATGTCGTCTGATGAATCTGTTAATCTTTGATCCTAGCTTGGTGATAGCCAGACCTTAATCAATTTTTGAAAACACCATCTCTCCTCTTAACTAGTCAAATAAGTCATGATTCTTGGTAGTGGATATTTATTCTTAAATTTTTGCTTTGTTCAATTTATAGTAATTGATGCATAGCCACATCGTGCCATCCTTCTTCTTCACAAGCATAACTGGTGTTCCCCAAGGTGAGACACTAGGTATGATATACCCCTTACTCAAAGCTCCTTTAGTTGTAATTTCAATTCCATCAATTTAAGAGTGTTCATGCTATATGGAGTCTTAAAGACTTCCATTAAACTAGGAATCAACTAGATAGAGAAATCAATGTCTATCTTAGTTAGTAACCCTGGCATTTCATTTGGGAATACATCGTTGTACTACTAGAAAATGGGGTGATTCTCAAGTTTAATTTTGTTTTCCTATGCTACAATTTTTACCAAAATCATGAATAGAGTACACCCTTTTCGACTACACTTCTTTTCTTGTAATGCTAAAATTTGTCTGATAGAAATATGCTTCTTCTTCCATTGCATTATTCATCACTTACCTTCATCATCAAAACATTCCAATGATTTATTGTAAGAATCCACCTCAGTCCTATGGCCTACCAGTGAGTCCATACCAATTAATAAATCATACAAACCCAACAAAAAGATGTTGAGGTTCGCTATTATAGCCCGCCATCTAGTTCTAAGTGGCATGACTCCACTAATTATGTTACTTTGTTCTTGGCCCTAGTGGCCAACTAAACCATATGTGGCTTAGTATTCTCTTTCTTTTGCATAGTGAAATATTTTACAAATTTAGGGATATTATAACTAAGATTAGATCCTGTATCAATTAAAATTGAAACTTATTGGTTAATGATATTACCTTTTATCTCGATGACTGAGGCTTGATGATCTACTTGTTGATTATATATTGCAACATAAATCCAAGGCATACTTTGAGCCACATTGTTAATTCTATTCGCCTCTTCCAAATTCTATAATATTTTGTCATTATGATTATGTGGTTGAGAGCAATCCCTGCGCAAGTGGTTTCCCCATAGTTCCAACATTGAAGTTTCTTGTACCCCTCAAATTTTTCTCTTATTGAATTGGAGGTTTTCTCTCTATTAGAGAGATGGGTCTGTTGGAATTCACCATTGGAATGAGTGAGAATTTTCCTCCTTTTCCCATCTTCTTATGCTCAAAGCGTTTTGTTCCTTTCCCCTTTCTTTTTTCTTCCAATAAATTCGTTCTCAGTCTTATGTTTAGATTGTTCGTAACATTAGCAAGTTTTTTGGATAGTATCTTCTTTTTAGGTTCATCGAACTCGATCCTTTCTCTGAATGATTATGGTAGCCCACTAAGGTACCTTTTCATTTTTACTTTTCTTTCTTAATATAAGTTACACACCTCAGTAGATCTAAAAAATTATTTGTGTACTCATCTGTGGTAAGATGTCCCAACTTGAGTTCGTGAAACTCTTTGATCTTAGCGTCATAATACCTGTCTGACATATAATTCTCCCGAAAGTATTTTTCAAACTCACTCCATGACAACTCCTTTTCTCAAATGGCTTTAATGCTGCTTATATCCTCCCACCAAATATTATCCTTTCCTTTTAAGTTGAATATTGCTACCCTGACCTTCATGTTTTCAATGAAGTCATGTATTTTGAAATGCTTCCTCATCCCCAGTAACCAGGCCTCTACCTCTACAACTTTCTTATTCTCTCCATCGAAGGTGGGGGGTTTCACTTTTTTAAATTCCTTTGGTATTTGGGATTTTTCACTCCTTCGATGTTGATAATGCCTTTGAGCTTCCATTCTTGATGATTGATCATAGCTGAATGACCTTCTCTCTAGGGTGTTTCTTGGAGTTTCACCTCTCACAATATCTTCACTATCTTGCATGTGCCTTTTTTTTACTATCTTCTGCTCTATCAGGTCCAAATCCATGCCTCTCTATTTTAGTGGGGCTTTGTGTGGATTTGCGCTTGTCCAGGTAGCTGGTACTAGGATCACATTGTTTCTATCTTTGTAATTCTAATAGACTCTGTAAGATCATCATGTTCACTTCTATTTGTTTCTCCTAAGCCCTAACGATTCTTTCAATATCGACCTTGCAACTTCTTGACTCAGACTTTAGACTACTAAGGGTGTCCATCCAATTAGGAGAATATTCCTCCACTCTCTTGCCAATGGATTCCTCCTCTTAATCAGACAGCGATATGTCTGTATAGTATTGCACCAACTTGCTACTCATCTTTTACTTTTTGGCTAGGACGTGTGTTGCCTTATCTTTGTGCCATTACACACATGAAATCGTTAGTAAAATGTTACATGACATGTCAACCTGTTATCATAATATTCATTATTATTATTCATGATTGAGATCAATGAGATATATTTAAATTCTATCCATTAATATTTGTATTTCAAGGCCCATTCAGTCCAAATGTTTAACCTGGGCTCTGTTACCACTTTGTAACACTAACTACCACCTCCCTTGAATTATTATAGGTTTTGGAAGGTGTTACTAATGTTTTAAATTTATTTACTACAATGATTAATGATGTAATTGGGTTCCGAGAGTCATTTTCTAAAAAATCGTGGAACTTTGATGTTAACGTTGCCATTATGCTCAACTCGATGAGAGTTTTCTGATCAACTATTCCATTGCACAAACTCAAGAATCAAGGAGTAAATAGGTGTACACATATAAATCAATTTTTATTACCATGTCATAAATTAAATACATAAACTAGTTCACATTATACATTAAACATGTAAATCAATTCCAGAAGTTTAACCTCCATAAATATAGTATGTGTATTACTTACGTGTGTCAGAACCTGACAATTATATATGTTTACACACACACAAATCATGACATGTATCAATCTGAATATTTAAACATGTTGCATAGATTACATTCCCATCACATATCAATGACAATTACGTGTAGATAACCATGTTGTGGGGTTAAGTTCCTAACCTAACCCAAATACCAGAATTAAAATGGACTTGGCGACAACTAGATGTATATGAGTGGCATATGCATGGGATCTACCTCTTCCCCATCGAAGGTCAGTGGTCCCATGACCTCAAATCAAGGTTTGATGTGGATCAAGTCAGTGTCATATGAAATTAAATGATATTTAAACGTCCACGAGACTAAAAATAGTCTATGGGACCATTAGTTCCCTGCTTTTCGCCTTTTTAAATTCAAACATTTTCTTATTCAAATTGATGATGAGATGGCCCAAACTTGAAACAATCCCCTCACTAAAAAGATAATGCCAAGAAGCTGATGCTAACATATTCCCATAACTTTCTTTGATGTCTTTGAATTAATCACATTCCAAAATGAAGTGTTTTTTGTAGAAATTTTGTTTTAACACATATTCAATGGAGATTATCCTGATCATGTACTATTGCGGAATACATACACAATACATAAGCTCCTCTACGTTGATCATCAATTTAGCAGCATCAATAACAATAAAACATCAAGAGCATGCACACATTAACACAGCATGTAACCCAGGGAAAGCTTACAGCTGAAAACCCCACACTATCTGTATATTAATGATTGAGAACATGTAACATTACAATAGTCAATACTTCTCACAAGTATCCAGCACTATCTCCACCTATTACACACAATACAGCTCAGATCTGATCTCCAAATCTATTCCACTGCTTGCCTGCCTCCACTGCTCAATACCTGCTCAAGAATGAATGAGAATGGTTTAACCAAACTCGTATTTACCTCCAAAGAATCACTCACACTGGGAATCACGTGAGCAGAGGCTATAATATTGGGCATATACTGGGCAAACTCATTGGCATACTCAATCCCTTGATTGTGCAAATCCTCATGCACAACTATAGTCACAACTGATAGCAATTTGATCCTCTAACACCTGTCCCTGCTGAACTGAACATGCACTGACATGAAACTAAGTTAACTGATGTATTCTATAGTTGCATTATGAGTTAATAATTAGTTTAACAACTCATCATTAGTCTATTTGCAGTTAGACTAATTACAACTAGTTTAACCAAGTCAAACTGAACACAACTCCATCAACTCCACAATCAACTCCACCAAACTCAACTGATTGAGTTCTAACTGAAGTCATGCATGCAACAACTCAACTGACCCACAAAGAAAGCGTACTTCCTTCTGACAGTTGCATTTGCCACATCTGTAGCTCAAACTGAAGTGCTCCAAGAGAATAAGATCAAGTTTATAGTCCAAATATTATTATGAGACAATAATATTTGACTTTTCTATTTTTGACAGCCAGTCTAAAAATAGACTTTGATCACTCCTGCTGTGATCACTCCTGCTGTGATCACTCCTGCTGTGATCATCCCTGCTGTGGTCACTCCTGCTGTGATCATCCCTGTTGTGATCCAAAAATAGAACTTGCGCCATAATTTGCCTGCGGGCCCACTTAGTGAAGGCGACTCTTTTCACTAAGCTCCATCATCTTGTTGCAATCTCAACACTCCCTCTCGACAATATATGGATTATCAGCAACCCCTATCCTACCTCGGTGGTATTCAAATTTGCTCCTGGTGAGAGCCTTCGTCAGAATATCAGCATCCTGATCCTTCGTTGGAATGTATGAAAGCAACATGATTCTCCGCTGCACACAATCTTTGGTATGATAGTACCTGATGTCGTCCGTTGAGCTCCCTGCCCAATTTGCATCTTCCTGTCTGTACCAATCTCCATATCCCGATGTGCCTCTTAAATAACGCAATACATGCTTTCCTGCCTTCCAGAAGAGCTTGGTAGGCTTAACCATAGCTTGTGAAAGCTGGTTAACCACATAGCATATATCGGGTCGTGTATTGACCAAATACATCAGCGACCCCACCAACTGTCGATAAACAGTGGCATCCACTTCTTCTCCCGAAGTGGCATCCTCCTTCCTCCAACCTCCAGGAAGAGGAGTATCAACAGGCTTGCAGCCATGCATGTTGAACTTCTCCAGTATCTCCCGAGCATACTTGCCCTAAGAAACAAAAAGTCCACCACTGCGCTGCCATATTTCCAATCCTAGGAAATAGTGAAGGAGGCCCAAGTCCTTCATCTCAAACTCCTTAGCAAGATCATCCTTGCATGAAAGTATCAACAGCTCATCACCCGTTAGAATCAAATCATCAACATACAGTACAATGATAAGCAAATTACCCTCCACCACAATCTGGTATAGGTTAAGATCCGCCTTGCTCTTGGAGAATCCAAGTCCTGTGAAATAGTTGTCTATCCGTGTGTACCAAGCACGTGGTGCTTGCTTCAACCCATACAACGCTCTCTTGAGCCTGCACATATGCGACCCGCTGCTGAAGACCTCAAAGCCTTCGGGCTGCTCAATGTACACCTCCTCCTCAATGACTTCGTTGAGGAATGCAGTGTTCACATCCATCTGATGAATGTGCCATCCCATCTACGCTGATAGAGCAAGAATCGTCCGTATGGAAGAATACCTTGCGACAGGTGCAAAGGTCTCCTCATAATCGATCCCCTCTATCTGTGAAAATCCTCGGGCAACAAATCTTGCCTTGTACTTCTCCACACTCCCGTCAGCTGCCTGCTTAACTTTGTAGATCCATCTCAAACCCACCACTGATTTCCCTTCCAGTCTAGGAACAATCTCCCATGCACTGTTTTTGACAATAGAATCATACTCTTCCACCATGGCGTCTACCCATGCGGGATCCTCCACAACTTCCTCGAAAGAGGATGGCTCAGTCACAACACACTTGCTCCTAAGAGCCATGTATCCATTGTACCGATCAGGTGACTGTCTCTGCCTGTGTTGGGCTGTAGGTGGTCCTACAACTTTCTCTGCATCTTGAGCCAGTCGCTCAGCTTCTGTCAAGCGCTTTTGCCCTCTGATGGTTGGCGCTGCTAGAGTGGTCTCTTCCACTCCATGAACCTCATCCTTTGGCTGATCCACGTCCTAAAGCTCATCCTTAGGAACTAATAGCTCCTCATCTGCATGCAAGTGTAGCTCCCTCTCAAGCGAACACTTCATGGCTTTCTCCTCCTGAAATTTTATATCCCGTTGCACAACAGTTTTACCACTGTCTGGCAAATACACACGATAGTTATGGGGCGTATCAGTGTACCCCACAAATATTCCAACCTCTGCGGTCGGCTCCAACTTCTTCCTGGCATCCTTCGTCACATGCATGTAAACGTTAGCACCAAAAATCCTCAAATGAGAAAGATCAGGCTTCTTACCAGAATAAGCCTCCTCGGGTGTACTCATGCCAAGTATCCTATGAGGACAACGGTTCTGCACATAAACTGCTATATTGCATGCTTCCGCCCACAAGTGAAGGGGTAGGCCCTGATCATGCAACATTTCCCGTGCAACACCCACAATCGTTCTGTTCTTCAACTCAGCTACCCCGTTCTGCTGTGGGTTATGGGGAGCTATGAGCTCTCTTCGAATCCCTTCTGCCTTGCAAAAATCCTTGAATTTGTTCGAGATGTATCCACCACCATTATCGCTCCTAAGAGCCTTCACCTTCTTCCCCGACTCCTTCTCGACCAGTGCTTTGAATTCACAGAACTTTGAATATGTCTCGCTCTTCTTCTGCATGAAGAAGATACAACACTTACGAGAGAAATCATCAACAAAAATCACATAATACATGTGTTTTGCTGTCGAAGCAACTGAGAAAGGTCCACACACGTCTGTGTGAATTCTCTCAAGGATCGTCGTTGTGCAACTATCCTTCTCGTGAAAGGTGGCTTTCACAAACTTCCCCAAAGTACACCCCTTGCACTGATCTGACTGCGCAAGAGTGCCTTTAGGAAGCCCTGTAGTGATCTGCTGCAGTATCTTCAAGGCTCCATGGTGAAGGTGACCCAATCTCTTGTGCCACAACTCGCCATCATCCCGGCTCACCAATCCTTCTGCCTTGCCTGCCATTGTTGCGCATCCATCTACATGCAACTGATAAAGGTTCCTCACTCGAACCCCTATCTTCCGGGTCTCACCAGTTGTCTTGCTGCATAGGAAAGCCTTTCCCTCACTAAAAACAACATCATACCCCTTGTCTTCTAACATCGCCACAGAGATAAGATTCTTCTTCAATCCTGGAACATGCATGACTTCCTTCAATACGAAGGGTTTACCAGACTCCCTCTCAAAGGAAATGGTACTGATATCGGTCGCACTGTATCTACCATCATCGCCTATCTTGTTGTACACTCCAAGATCTTTGTCCTCCAGATCAGAAAACAAATCTCAATCTCCCATCATGTGAAAATACGCACCACTGTCCAAGAACCACACCGATCCCATCACACTTGAAACCAAGCATGCGATCAATGAAAAATCAAGCTCAAACTGCGAGGCTAGAGCCTCTCCAGCTGCAGATCCAGCAGCCTGCTTGTTTTTCTTCTTCTGTGGACAATTAGTGGCATAGTGTCCGTGCTGGTGACATTGAAAACACTTCACCTTGGACATGTCCTGCTTCTTGCCTTTTGCACCGAAATGAGAAGCTTTCTCGTTCTTCCGCTTCTTTGCTTTGGCAGCCAGAGCGCAATTCTCTTCATCAGATACCTTTGATGAAGATCCATTCTCATACTTGATGTTTCTGAGTTTATCCTTGAGCACCAGGTCGCTCTTGCTTTGGAATAACATTTGTAATCCGTTGAAAGACATTTCAACAACACTGCTGCAAATTCGAATTCCACCAGCAACCAACTCAACCGCTTCTGATCTAGAATTCGTGAGAACAAAATATTTCTCGTACAGAGATCGACTGTATGGGCATTCACCGGATATCTCACCTTCCAAAAGAAGGATGAATCCAAAGGCTACCTGGCCCGATTACAGACTCTGCCTGAAGAAATAGAATGTAAACACTTCCTGAATAGTAGATCTGATGATCAATAGCTCTGATACCATGTAGAAATTTTGAATAATTTAACACATATTCAATGCAGATTATCCTGATCATGTACTATTCCAGAATACATACACAATACATAAGCTCCTCTACGTTGATCATCAATTTAGCAGCATCAATAACAATAAAACATCAAGAGCATGCACACATTAACACAGTATGTAACCCGGGGAAAGCTTACAGCTGAAAACCCCACACTATCTGTATATTAATGATTGATAACATGTAACATTACAATAGTAAATACTTCTCACAAGTATCCAGCACTATCTCCACCTGTTACACACAATACAGCTCAGATCTGATCTCCAAATCTATTCCACTGCTTGCCTGCCTCCACTGCTCAATACCTGCTCAAGAATGAATGAGAATGGTTTAACCAAACTCGTATTTACCTCCAAAGAATCACTCACACTGGGAATCACGTGAGCAGAGGCTATAATACTGGGCATATACTAGGCAAACTCATTGGCATACTCAATCCCTTGATTGTGCAAATCCTCATGCACAACTATAGTACCAACTGATAGCAATCTGATCCTCTAACACCTGTCCCTGCTGAACTGAACATGCACTGACATGCAACTGAGTTAACTGATGTATTCTATAGTTGCATTATGAGTTAATAATTAGTTTAACAACTCATCATTAGTCTATTTGCAGTTAGACTAATTACAACTAGTTTAACCAAGTCAAACTGAACACAACTCCATCAACTCCACAATCAACTCCACCAAACTCAACTGATTGAGTTCTAACTGAAGTCATGCATGCAACAACTCAACTGACCCACAAAGAAAGCGTACTTCCTTCTGACAGCTGCATGTGCCACATCTGTAGCTCAAATTGAAGTGCTCCCAGAGAATAAGATCAAGTTTATAGTCCAAATATTATTATGAGACAATAATATTTGACTTTTCTATTTTTGACAGCCAATCTAAAAATAGACTTTGATCACTCCTGCTGTGATCACTCCTGTTGTGATCATCCCTGCTGTGGTCACTCCTGTTGTGATCATCCCTGCTGTGATCCAAAAATAGAACTTGCGCCATAATTTTCCTGCGGGCCCACTTAGTGAAGGCGACTCTTTTCACTAAGCTCCATCATCTTGTTGCAATCTCAACATTTTTCTGATTCCACTGCCCCAGACATGCAAAATGTACACACCCATTCTTTCCGAGCTTCTTTAGGCCTTTTCCACCGTCTTGTTTCACACCGAAGTTGATGCCAGTTGGTTCTTAATTGAGCAATAAGAAACTTTTACCTCCACGGAATGTTAGCTCCAATGAACTCTTTTTGTTGTAGATTGATGGGCCTCCAAATTAGGCATAAATTAAGAGCCATCTGACCATCCTTAAACAAATCAAACCTCTCTTTTTTCATTAAATAATGTGCTTTTAACTTTAATATGTTTAGTAGGAAGATTTATGGATAATTGAATATTTGTGCCTAATATTATTTATTTTTGTGGAATATTGTGGGAATATTGGATAGATTATGAATATTTGGAGGAGGAGATAATTTAGGGATTTTCTCCCGACTACAGAAGGATAAATATTAAATGATAAATCAAGAAGATATTATGAAATTATTGCACAGTTTTTGGAGCTCCAATGATTGAGAAAATCTAGGAATGTGTTCCTTTTCATCTAATGCAGATTCTTAGTATTGGGAACCAGATCCACTATTTGAGGGATTTTGGTGGGGAAAAATTCCTCCTTTCATGGGGAATGCTTCTTAATCATTTTGTATAAGTATTAAGTCGAATTTTGTCTCTAGGGGTTATTTTTATTAGTCTTTTTATGGAGAGAACTGATATTTTTGTAGCTCCAATGTCATTTTTTCTAGGGATGTATTTGTGTTGATGGAAATAATGAAGATTGGTGCCATGTTAAGCTTCTAAATCTTGGTATCCTCCATAGGACTTTTAGTTTCCTTGGGCTTGACCATCCCATGATCCTCAAAGCCCCTTTGTATCATTTACTTTTCTTCCTTTCACTTCTTACTCACATGCATCTCTTGTTCTTGTCTTTTTTCTATTTCTGCATTTAGTATTAATGATTTATTATTGTAGGATTGGATTAAATGGTTGAAGTTATTTTGTAGGATCACAAGTATCATTTCATCATTGGAACAACTTTGGAAGGTCATAGTAATCATTGAGATACTTGGATTAGTTTTCTTATTCCCAAATATAGATTTTTGCAAGTCCCTTGTGGCAAATAACAGTAAATTTATGCTATTTTTTAGAGCATGCTAATGGGCTTCATTCGAGTTGATTCCACTTGAATTAGATCAAAAAAACATTCTAGTTAACAAAAATTCACCGCATTGCATTTTCACTTGATTAGGTTAAGCATTTGATAGATTTACTAGGTCACTAGTTCTCGAATTTCTAGATTTTAGATTAGTAATATTCTATTATTTTTTAGCATGCGTTAACAGAGGTCTTTTTGAGTGATTCCACTTGGAATGGAGATCTAATACATCCCAATAAATAAAAAAAATTGTCCCATCCAATTTGGATTTTATTTTTTTGGTCATTCAATGGTTCATAATTTCTTGTAGTTTCCTGTAGTACTCTTCCAACATGTATATACTTGTTCAGATTCGCTTAAGAAGCTTGGTTTTAGTCCCTTATGGTGTTTTGGTCCCTTAGGGTTGAATCATGACCCCTATGCTCTAAATAAATGGTTGAGGAAGAATAAACACCAATTAAGACATGCCTTTTTACAATGTAGATGAGACCTATTTATTTGAATTTATGCTCTTAGGATTTCAATTACAATTTGTTGTTCTTACCTAGGATTAATTTCTTTTCCATTTCGAGCATTCCCATTTCTACAATTAGTTTAGGATATGATTTCCTTACATCCACTCTAGTAAATCATGACATCAAAGGAATGACACATTGTATGCTGCACATATAGAGCCAATACCTCTTAAGTTTATACGAACCTGGGGTTGATAATTAAAGTTGGTAGCCTTTGGAGTCGCAACATTCTTGTTGCAATACCGAGGCTCATCACTTTTTGGCGTCGTTGCGAGGGAGGTGTCAAAGTATGCATTGTTTTCTTCCCTAGTTGATTCATTTCTTTTAATTTATGTATAAACAAAAAAATTGCGTTAGGCATATTTCATTTCAAAAACAGAAAATTGCATTGCATTAGCATTCTTATTCAAAAAAAAATTAAAAATACTTCTCCAACACCAACCCACCCCATTTGATCAGGTGGTGCAGTAAGAGCCATGTTGGCTTATTGGGGCCTAACCCAGGTTCAAATTTAATTAGCCAAACAAATCCTTGTACTATTGGCCCTTTCGGAAATAGTCCGCGGAGCACGGACTGAGGTCTCACCCGAAGCAGTATGGGGGGATGCTGGAACCAGGTTTCCACACCCTTGAGATGTCTGAGGGGTCGATTTAGTCCAACCGTGAATACCTTCGCGCAAGTCACTTCGCGCACTTTCCTGACCTACGAGGGCTTTGTGCCCTTGTTATACTTGACTTCGCGCAACCCTAACCAGGGGCTGTGGGGCTTTTGCTCTGCTATGGTAGCGTTCTGCGCTATTTCCCCAAGTTCCGCCGCAGATCTTACTTATCTTCTTATAAAAATTAGTTATCTTCGCATAAATAGATGCCTTATATTATAGTTACTTGCTTTAGCACATTCATATAAGTTCGCGTAGTAAAATAACAGTAAACTTACAATTCATACCCAATACACTTTAATGCAATAAAACAAAAAAAAGCTACACAGAAATATGGTAAAACTTCTCTTTATTAATTCTTTACTTGGTTACAGACTCAACCTAACCTGCGCACTCAGTTGTAGGGGTCCGCACACTCAGTTGCGGACTACTAGGCCTCTGCGCACTCAGCTGCAGAGCCTTCTCCTACTCTACAACCCAAAGACATGACTTGCACTTCGACTCAATGCTTCAGAGATTCATTTCTTCATGTCTTCATTCTATCGTTAGATGATGTCTATTTACATTTAGATCTCTCAAACCAACATTACATTACAAAAATGAGGGCGGACAACGCTCTGACTCATTTACCATCTTAGCGCTCCACACCCATAAATTGCGGAGTCTTTACAATGGACTTAGTCAAAACTTGGGCTTTAAGCCCCAAAACTTGCCTTGGGGGGATCCCACACCCAACAGGCTCCCAACACAAACATCGTGACTCGCCCTCAAGTCACTCTGTCAGTGCATAGATCTTCGCGTGGAGACCCTCCTACTCTGCTTGGACAACTGTAAGGTCGGCAACGCACTAAGCGACTGCCTGATGAATCTCTTGTACTCGTTGTTCCGAGACCGCAGGGTCGGAACTGCTTCCCTGGATTTGTTCCTACGTCCCCTACATCTACGCGTACTTGCCTTCAATTGTTGCGGTGATTACAAAGGCCTCGTTGATCAAGGTCTAAACATGCACCTTCAAAACTGCTTCTCTATGTCGCGCTATGTCTACTTGCTCCTTGATTGCTTTGGCCTGTTGCATTCGCGCGAGCCTCTGTGTGAGGGCCACCGTCTACGCAGTCCCTTTGACGTCGTCATACTGCTGCTATAGCTCACACACCTCTATTTCTAAGAACTGTATGTTCGGGTCCTCCTGCAGATTGGTGAGGACCTTGAATGATTCTTCCAACATTGTGGTGCAGTCCCTGACTAAACTACTGATCTCCTCCATCCCCGACGTAATGGCACTGGCGCGTTTTTCCTGTACCTCTGGAGGAGTCGATGGTTGCACCTTCAACCGTAGCTCTGCTATCTGAAGGTTCAGCTCCAGCTGAACCTTGGCAATTTCTTCTCATGCCTCGCACACCCCTACTGCTAATCTCTGGATGCGCGCCTTTGCTGGTGCTTTTGCTGGGATGGCCAGCTCAGGGACCATCTGGCAGGCTTCTTCAAGTACCTGCACCATCTGCCTATTCTGAGACACGACCTTGTCGCGCTGCAAGCTCAACTGCTCCATGTTGATCTTCTGCTCACTCAGCACCTGCAACATGTGACTCTCCCTAGCCCACAGTTCTGCAGTAATCCCATCCTACAGAACATAGAGCGTCTCCTGCGGGAGCACAACCATGTTGATCCCTAGACCTTTCAGTGTACTGACCGTAGGCCCGCCGGCCTCATTTGCTGTAACCAGTGCCCCTTCAAGTAGCACTATTGTGTTGTTCATACGAGCGCGCAACATTTGCTTGGCCGCAGCTGTTCCTACTGCGAGGCTGGTTGAGAGTGTACCAGCCTGAGGAGTGCGTACCTACAACTCCTGAATCTGTGCTCGGAGGGCCCCCAACATAATTTGGTTCTCCTTCGCAAAGTTCTGGAGGGCCTCTATGGTGACGTCGCACACTGCCTCCCCTATATCGTGCAGATCCCCCTTAATAAGGGTGATTGGGTTGATAGACAACTTCGACACTTTTACCTTCTTGCGCAACCCCATCTGCTCGCTCTGGCGCTGGCACTTTAATAATTTCGACGTTGTCTGTGGGTCGACCCCGCCCTCCTCTACCTCTGTTTCCATCTCTTGTTCCTGCTCGGGCAAAGGCAACTTCTAGCCCTCGTGCTCCTTCTCTGTTGCCTTCTATGCTACTGCTGCGGCCTTTTTCTATTTTGTTGTTGCCTGCGTAGCGTCCTGCGCCTCCTACACATTTGCTGCTACTGCTTCTTGCCTTCTCTTTTCTGCCAACTATGCCACGCGCAGTTTGGCCTCCTCCTTCTTCTTCTGCACAACAGAATTTTCCACTGTGAAGATGTCTGGGGCGCGCCATACCAGCGGCCACATCTCCAGTACATCAAAGATCACATCATCTATGGCTATGTAGGGTAGCTCGCTCCACTTCTTAGCAGGGTCCCTACGCGCCCTAAGGTAGATGTGATGAAAGTTCGCTTTAAACTCTGCGAAACTTTGCATGCTATTGTAGACAATGGGTGATAACCACAGCTTGCAGTTAATCCCCATTTTGATGTTCATCTCCATGAACACCCAGAATATTTTGCTATCGCGGATATGGTTCGCGTCTTTAGTGGCCCACAGCGAAGCGTACATTGCACCTCCGGGAGATCCCTTGCAATTGTGGGGAACTGGCTGTCTTCAGGAAATTCCTCCGCTACCAGCACTATGGATAGCAAAATCCATGCATAGTGGAAGTTTTTCCCTTGTTTCTATGCCTCGCGGCAACTTTCCAAGAACTCGGACCAGTTAAACTGGACCCCCTCTGCACAATGTTCGGCAAGTGCCACCACCGGCGCGGGCACCTCATCTGCATGGAACTTTCGCATGAGCTTACTTGCCAGTATCTGAGTCGCAACTCTGACGGCCTTGTTGTTGATATTGGATATTGCATAGCCCATTTTCTTCTTTTCCAGCTTGTATTTATTTTTCATGGCCTCCGTGATGGCCAAATCACTGCTCTTACCCTCCGTAATGTCTGTGGGGTCCTCTCCTTTACACGATAGCCAGGTAATTTGATGGATTAGGTGACTTGTGATGGGCATGGGCTCCTCTAGCCACAAACACCCACCATGCACTAGGCAGAGCAGCTGCCTGATGACGAAGATAGTCACTGGGGCGCGGTGGTAATGTGACACCCAGAGCAGGTTTAACAACCCTGCCTTTTCAACTTCGCGTAACCACTTGCGTGGCTCCAATTCTATAACTCCCACCGCGATGTTCTGCTTCGACTTCATGAGCTGCACGGTCACTAGGTGAGGGAATTTCTCGTGGTCGACAAGATCCCAATCTTCAAATTTCAAATTTGGCACCTGTCCTAGGTGCGTGCCCTCAAAAATGATATCGTCCAGGAAGAGCGGAGTCTATAGAGAGCTCTTGCTCTCATCAAGGTCCTTGGGCACCTTTGCCTTCCCCTTCTGTGGGGGGACATATGCGGGCAACTTTGTTGTAGGGTGCGCAACCTCGGTTTCTTCCTCCATGCACTCGTCCTCGTCCTCTTCAATTATGAGATCCTCAAGGTCTTCTTCCTCCTTGTCGGTTTCCAGGTTAACCGCTTTCCGTTTTTCCTCCATTATTAATGTGGTTTGTAGCGGGTTTTGAGGGGACACATGTACCGAAATCATTGGTTGTTTATCTTTCTTCAGTCTTGACGTGCATGGTGATTTAGGGATTTCCACAACAATCCTAGCGCTTTCAGGGGCATCTTCTATGGTCAGGGCCTACATGACTTCTTCGGTGGTCATATCTGCGATTTCCCTACCTTCTTCAGACGCTGCCATCTCGTTCATCCAGAAATATCTCAATCGTTCACTCAGGTGCTCAACCAACACTTTCCATAGGACAAACAGGTCTCGGTTCGAGATACTCGGGGCGCACGACAACTCAATTCGCAAATTACCAAGTGTTGTTCGCTGGGCAATCCTTTCTAATTTATAATGCCTTTTGAATTAAAATTCGATCGTTCCCCCCAAATCCAGTCCATTAATGCTCCCTTGGTGACAAATTTTCCCAAATCTTGCCCATAAAGCATGTCTTAAATGCCTACTACCCGCTCCATTTGCTCTCAAGTCAAGCATCACATCGTGAATAGTGACTACAATGGTCACTTTCCAGCCAACCCGCGCGGCAACGCAACCCCCATTGCGTGGTCGCGGACCTTGTGACACTTTGCTCCTATGTGCAGCCCCGACATCGCGCAACTCCTGGGCAGAGTAGTTTATAGTCCGCACCTCCTTTCAACTGTCTAGAGCGCTAAGACTGTACTTCCCATAGCTAGTCAAGTAGCTGCGCCACCTGTATAGGGTTCCAACTGGTCATCCATCACTTTCCCTAGAACAAATTCGCCTTTTGTTTTTATTGTCTGCGTCGTGCACTTCACCATCTGCATCGCGCCACCATGGGTGATCCCTTTAGTAATATACAGTCCAATCCAAGGCATCAAGCTGATCAACTCCTGGTTGTAGTCCCCAAATTTGTCACCGTAGTCGTGTGCACCCTGTTTTATCATCCTGATTTTCTTATCAAGAAAATCCTTCTGTATTTCTTCCTCAAGCTTCTTGACTTCTGCTTCCACCAGAGCACTTTTCTCCCTTAAGCGCACTCTTTCTTTCATGAGTTCTTGGAGCCTAAGATCACCCTGTCGGATTTCTTCTTTAGGTCCCAAGCGTTCTTCTTCATTCAACTGTGCTATCCCTTCTTCCAAAGCTCCGCGAGCCGTCATATCTACCGGCGCTGCTATGCGCGGACTAAGCATATTATACTCTATTGGGACGACAACGTTTGCTCCATACCCCAGCCTCAGAGGTGTTTGTCCCGTTAGTTTCTTGCACGTTGTCCTATAAGCCCATAGAACTGCTGGTACGCACAGGTCCCAATCACTCCGCTGCGCATTATATATCTTGTTCAGTGCTTCGCACACTCCGCTAAAGGCTTCTACGTGGATATTCTTTTGCACATTTGTTCTTTCCACACTCTATCATCCCAACTGGAGGGACCGTTCGCGCAATTTCCTTGCCCACACATGCTTTTTGACCATGTTTCCGAACATGAAGTCCATGTGCATCCACGCAGGTTTTTTAACATATGCCTGTACCCATCTGGATAGGTGTGTGCGTGGACCGTTCCATCTAGCATTCTTGTCTGTTAATCACATCTGAGGCTTCCCGAAATGCATGCGCATCATTCTCCTGCATTTGCGCCAGTCCTCAAAGCTTCCTTGGTGCGCACCCCACCACCTCGCAAGCGTAGGACGCAATACCCATTTCAAAACTTCGAAACGTTGCTGTTGCGACACCTCCCTTTCAAATATGTTAAAGAAAGTATCTACCTCACTTAACCCATCATAAGTAGGCAGATCCCTTACCTCTGTCGATACGCAATGCAACGATCTTGTCATCATGTTTTAGTTCAGCGTGGTTACCTCGTGTAACCAGTTCTACCATCGTTATATCTCCTCGTCTGAATCTGATGTACAAGAGTTACCCAGTCTTGCTCTCGCACGGTTATCTTGTAGATGCAGTCTAAGTCGTCGTGGCTTTCATAGTCACGCATCGGCTCTGTGTAGTGTGATCCTTCTGCAGGGTCCAAAGGTATGACTACGCATAGGGAATTTTTCTCAAAAATCATCTTGTGCTTCTTTAGATTTATCACCCTGTTCATGTCAGTGGCCCAATCTATTCCTAATAGCGTGGGGTAGGGATTGCTATCATCAACAATCTCTATCACTTCAAAGTCTTCTAGTGCGCTTGCTCCTTCAATATCCACTGTGATTCCCTGCAATCTCCCCATAGGTATTATCTTTTGCTGGTTCGCCATTCACAGCTGGATAGGAGACCATTGCAGTGTAGGCCTTCCCATGTGCTCCCATGTCTGCTTCGACAGAACGTTCGCATCTGATCCTAGGTCCAGAATCACTTGGTCCATCTTGTATTCCCCAATCTGTGTGGTCAACCTCATTTCTCTTCCCGTCCTCATCGCGTGCTTTCCAATCTTCTGGACTACACGCGGTTCTCCTGGCACAGTCCCAGTGCATCTATTAATGAGTTCCTACAATCCTTTTGCAACCTTACTGTCACGCAGTAGATTCATGCATGTTTCTAGGAACGTCATGAGCATCGATGGATCCATTTCTGGCTCCGGTCTGTCTTTTCTGCTTGGAGTGGAGGCATCAGCCAAGCTCCTCTTGGCTTTCATGAAGGTTTCTTTAGCGCGCTCCAAATCAAACTCTGGTTCTTTCATCAGAGCCTTGTGAACCCAAGTATCAGGCTGCTTGCCTTTATCATCTCCTGTCGTAATGCTACTTCGAAGCACAATGTTCACGTTGGGTCTTCCTCGCGCGGCTCAGACTTCATCATCTGTAGGTTCTGAGTCAGGTGAGGTTGAAGCGCTCCCTTGTCGCAGAGCCTAGGTATCACTGTGGGACAATCCTCCGTCTCATGATCAAACAAGGTACAATATAGGCATGATGGACACGTTGGATTCGTACAATCACAGGCATAATGTCTTGGCCCCCCGCAATTGTAACAAATCAGTTGTCCGTGACCTTTTCTAGGTCCTCCTCCACCTCGGCCTCGTCCGCGCCCCTGAAATCCGGTTCGCGCCATTCCTACATTTTGGTCAAGGGGTTGCATTTCGGCCTGGACTTTGTAGGTGGGAGTCCTATCCATCGTTAGATCATAGCTTCTACATGTATGCTCATCATGTCCCACTGATCTATAGAAATTACAGAACAACTTTTGCAAATTCGGCATGTACTTTTGCAACAAGTGACAGTTGTCCGTAATATGCTTTCCTCCTATTTGACAAATCATGCACCACAAAACAGGTGCCGTGCTAGGTCTTGCTTATGCCTCTGGTCTTAACGGCATCGACCCTCCTCCCATGAGGTAATTTGCGAACACCGGGCAGTGGTCCTTGTCATGTCCTTAACCCTTGCACTTTACACACCATACTTCTTCGCGCACTTCTGGGCGAGATGTCCTATCCTGTTTCAGACTCTGCATCTCAAGGCATAAGTTTTGCAACTGCACATGGATCTACTGAACCCCCAGGTTAGGATCCTAGATCGTGGTCTCATGCAGCCTCATCGCGATCTCCAAGGCCTCTTCTTGAGTCGTTAATCTCTATTGTGACAACGCGTTCCTCAAATGCAGCTTTTAGCGATGCTACAAACCATTTACGGTGTTGTCCATTCGTCAAAGTCATATTGGCTTCGCGAATTGTACACTTCATTACCTGATCTAACTCCCAAGGAGTCTCGCCTGGTAGCATTGTGATCTCCTTGAACCCAATGATCAACTGGCCTCTGACTTCGGCCTACTAAATTCTTTGTTAGGTGCAATTTGGATATCCGCGACCCCCGCATTCAGATTGTCATTAGAATACTTAATATACCAGGTTAGTGCGCGATCTTGCAGAGCGCTGACCAGCGTTGCTTTCTTTATGTTATCATCTGTAACTCCCTGTGCTTCCCATACAACCCTTATCACGAACCAAAACTGGTCTGGATCTTCATTTCCTATTCCCTTTAATACTGGAAACTTTATCGCGCTTGCCATATCGAGTCGCGATGGTGGTATGGGTAAAGATGGGGGTGAAGGCGGTGAAGATGGTGATGGTGTGGGTGGGAGTGGTATGCGCAGAATCCTCTGTCTAATCAAATTGATCGCACTTCTTGGTGAGACCTTCGCGAGCTCTTCCTTGTCCCCTCACGAAGGTGAAATCAAGGGCTAGTTTCTAGTTTTGAACTACTTTCGTTCCTGTAAATTCTCCCACTTCGCGTAGCCCGGAACATCAATGTATTCACATAATCCGTTTTTCACACAGTAGCATCTTAATCCAAGTGTTCAAAGACTTCACTTACTTACCTCGCGGTCCTTTGAGGAAGTGTCGCTTTGCCTTGCTATGGCTAACTGAAGTATCTACCGTGAACTCAATAATGAATCCTCCTATAATTCGATCGAGCCAGTGATCAACAATGTGCGAGATCTTATCCTCTGATACTTTGAATATGCACACCAACTCTGGAGTCCACACAATAGAATTATTGAGTTTCCACCTTCCTTGGCTATATGCTAGCTTCATGATCCACTCGTATAGGGAAAGATGCAAATAAAAATTCGTGGATTTCTGTGTACAGGTAGCAGTCTAACCACTTTTCCTTTGATAGTCACAGATTCCTGTTCTCCTGCGTCGCGAACTTGTGAATCTTCCTATCCAACCAATCTTCAATTTCTTTCTTAGTTGGATTCCAGTGATACAATATCAAACATCTCTACGCAAATTCCAGTCCCGAGAACAGAACCATTTGTTGGCTTGTTGGGGCCTGACCCAGGTTCGGAGTTAATTAACAAATCCCTGTACTACTGGCCCTTTCAACAACAGTCCGCGAAGCGCGGACTGAGGTCTCACCGAAGCAGTATGGGGGGATGCTGGAACCAGGTTTCCGAACCCTTGAGATGTCTGAGGGGTCGATTTAGTCCAACTGTGAATACCTTCGCGCACTTTCCTGACCTGCGAGGCCTCCGCGCCCTTGTTATACTTGACTTTGCACAACCCTAACCAAGGGCTGTGGGGCTTTTGATCTGCTAGGGCAGCGTTCTGCACTATTTCCCCAAGTTCCGCCATGGATCTTACTTATATTCTTATAACAATTAGTTATCTTCGCGTAAAGAGATGCGTTATTGATCCGGATTTAAGCAGGAACGCAACAAATTACAGAGATAACCATAAATACAGAGACGAGATATCCATAAATACAAAGATGCAGCAGAAATAATACTTCATTTCATTACTGTAAAATACTGAAATATGTTTACAAATAGAAATGGAAATAAACCAGCTAGGGCGATGGTAGCTTATCTCTAAGAAGAGATGTGGCGGCTACATGCCTCTGAACTGTTCTAAAAACTGTGTTACAATGAGGCTCGAAGGCCTATTTATTGTTGAGAAACAATGGAAAACCCTTCACATCCCAAAACCTAACCCTAGAAGATGAAACACCAAATTGTGGGCCCCGTTTGGGTAAATTGGTACATCAATTTCCTGGGGTCGTAACTTTGGCATACGATCTCTGTTTGACGCGTACAATAGCTCGTTAGAAAGATCTATCCGAGTACTACCACTTTGGGAGGCAACATGGGTCCATGGACCCTTGTTGCCCCAGATTCCCAAAAAAACGTCGTTTAGGGCCTCAAAACGGCTCCGGAAGTTCAGGACCCGAAAAACTGCTAAAAATAGTAAGTTGTGCTACAATTAAGGAAACTGAAAATGCTGAAAGAGATAGTTGTGGGGGTCCAAATGGGATAGGTGGGTGGCCACCAACATCCACCTGGATCACTTATATTATAGTTGCTTTAGCAGATTCATATAAGTTCGCGTAGTAAAATAAAAGTAAACTTACAATTCATACCCAATACACTTCAATGCAATAAAACAGAAAAAGATACACAGAAATATGGTAAAACTTCTCTTTATTAATGCTTTACTCAGTTACAGACTCAACTTTCCCTGCGCACTCAACTGCAGGGGTCTGCCCATCAACTGCTGACTACTAGGCCTCTACGCACTCAGCTGCAAAGCCTTCTCCTACTCTACGACCCAAAGACACGACTTACAGTTCAACTCAATGCTTTGGAGATTCATTTCTTCATGTCTTCATTCTATCCTTAGATGATGTCTCTTTACATTTAGAGCCTCGCTCTATTTATACATCCCATGGTCCGGGGACCATGGGTAGATATCTCAAACTGACATTACATTACAAAAATGAGGGTGAACAACCCTCTGACTCATTTACCATCTTCGCGCTTCGTGCCCACAAATCGTAGAGTATTTACAATGGACTTAGTCAAAACTTAGGATTTAAGCTCCAAAACTTGCCTTGGGGGGATCCCAGGACCCACGCCCAACAAGCCACATCACCATTCATTTTTGTAGGTAGAAGAAGAAGAGGTGGCAAATAAGGAAGAAGAAATGGATGAAAATGATGACAATGAAGGAGATCCTCTTGGTTTTCCCATTCAAGATACTGATGTCAGTGAGCATATGAAGAACATCCCTCCATCTTTCCTCCATCTTTATTTGTAGATCTTATGGTTGCTTGTTAAACACTCAAAAAATGATATTGTTTCCGAAAACATTGAAGGATAGAGCTCTTAAATGGTTCATGAGTTTAGGGGCTAATTCAATAAGATAATGGAATGATATGCAAAAGCTATTTCTAGAAAAATATAAATATCATGACCTTATAGAAGAAATATTTAGAAAGACTAAAAAAGAAGATGAGAGTCTCGAGGATTTAATATAGAGGTTCATGTACAATGTTAAGAGGGGAAAATTACATCATTTAGGATCCGCCACACTAAATCCCTCTTACTTAAAACAAATAGGGATGATTGGATTGATATTATTGATCTCATGAGTAGAGGTGATGTATACCAATTATCATTTGAAGAAATTTGTGGAACATGCAAACACATATCAAGAGGAAGGTGTTACACAACATTTTGTCACTGTCCCTGTACTCCCCGTCTACGATCCCGGAGGACCTCTACAATGTACTCGACATGCTTTCCCATCATGAAGAAACTCCCAGTATGCCCCTCTTCATGAGCAAAATAATTCCCCTTTGCTCATTTCCCAAGAATCTTCCTTCTATCCCAGTTTACAAGACCGATGCTATTGACTAGTTTTTTCCTCACGCCGATTTACAGAGGTTAAAACTAACCCTCGCATCGGTCAGATCGAATGAGTCCTTTTCCAGTCGCACCGATCCTCTTTTGGAAGGTTTTTTAAATAAGGAGCCGAAGCTTCCATGTCTAGAAGCTTCATAACGAAATTCTGGTAGATGGTTGGGACGGATAGAGCAAGGAAAACAATTTGGGCTCCTTTACCCTATTAAGATAGAACAACCTCAAGAGATAAGACCTTCTCCCATGATGAGAGGAACTATCTCCCATCCATCCAAGCTATATAAGCCTCTCTTTTTCCCAAGCAAAAGCTAGTTAGAGTTTTGGAGCAAGTGTGAATAACCAACAAGTCATTTATAGATTATAGATTTCTAGTGTGTGTTTGAGGGAGAATAGTGTGATTTTTGTTTGGTTTGAGACTAGAGGGAAAGAGGCCTTAAACTTCCATTTGTTGGGGCTATCCATGAAGTTCTAGCATAAGTGTGGGAACCCGGCTATGTCGGAGGAGACCAAGAATGTCAAGGCACTGGTTGTAATCTCTTTCTGATTTATATTAATGCAACTATCAATTGATTTCCTACATGAAATGTCATTTTATATCTTTATGGCTTAATGTTCCTTGAACTATTAAGTAGGTTGAATACAATATTGCATGCTGTCACGTTTGTTTTTGTTGTTGTTTGCTTGTTTGAGGTATTCGAAGGAAGGAAACGAAACATAGCTGGAGTGAGGAAGTAGGATCATCACCAAGCAGAATATCATTCTAAGAGGTAGGCCCTCTTAATTGATTCTAGCTTATGGAGATTTTCCATAGATTGTTTGTTTGTGGCTAGCCCTGCTCTCTCGGGCTAGAGGAATTGTTTGTGTCCGCACTAAAAATTTACCTGCACCACAAATTGGCGACTCCGTTGGGGATCCAATCCTTCTATTTGATTGATTGTCATTTTATGATTTTGTGTGAACTTTTCTAGTGTCACCATTTCCCTTTAGTGCTCTCTTCTTTGCCTGGTTTACTGCTCTGAGCCTTAAATTTACAGTGGCAAGTCTAGTCTTAGCCTTTGAAAATTTTTATTTTTACTTGAATCCTCAGTCAACACATTTATTTTTCTGACAGTCGCGCCAATCAATGCAAGTTTCTAAAAAACAGTCGTGTCGACCCCCTTTTGGCGCGTGTTGTTAGTTAGGCAGTCACGTTGATTCCTATAGGTGAAGATTAGGGTTTACCCTAGATCATAGCCAGTGTGTCTTGCCCTTCTGATTTCTGTCTCTTAGCTTGTTTTTCCTGTGTTCTCCTTGACTTGAAAGCTTCATTAGCTTAGTTTGTGTGCTTGTTTGGTTTAGCCCACCCTTTGATGTGTTAAGTCTGCCCTGTGTGAAGTTCTTTTTTATTTTTTCTCTGAATCCCTCGATCAGCACTACTTGTAGCCTGGCCAGTTGCGCCGATCAGCCCATCAGTGCTAGTTGTAGTCTGGCCATTCGTGCTGGTCGTGTCGATCAGCGCTAGTTGTCAATTAGGCAGTCACTCCGGTCTCTGAGTTAAGAAAACATCAGAATTTCTCCCATTCCAGTGCCAGTGTGTCTTGACCCTCAAATTCTCTTCTTCCGCCCAGAAGTGACTAGGATGCTTTGTTTGCTGATTTTGATTGATTGATTGGCTTGAAGTTTCATTGCTTGATTTTTTGAGTTTTTGGATGGTTTATATGACCCTTGGGCATCTAGGTCAATAACTGCTCATTTGTTTATTTACTCGTTATGTCAAGTTTCTGATTTGCTGCTTCATTTAATCCATCTTACAGTCGTGACATCTTCATTGCTTCATTTTAAATAGAATGAGTGAAAGAGTGTCGTTTGTTCTCTTATTTCGAGTGTCTCTTTTCTCTTTCCGAGCACATATTACATTGCTTGGTTTTTCGATTGAAGCATTTATGTGTTTGGTTTTTTTGATTCAGGGAAAAAGTTGATTTTAGTTTATGAGAGATTTTTCGACGTAAATCACAAGAAATTTCATTTGTCGACGCGTTTTGAACCAACCGGTGTGGTTCATCGTCAGGACAAGTTGAAGAATTAGATCTAGCTTAGCATCTTAAATAGTAAGATCAGAACATCCAATAGCTATAATTCTTGACCAGATAATGGCTATATTGTCTAATGGCTAAATTTGACCGGGAAACGGTTAGATGGATTGGATTAGGGGCAAAACCTATATTTAAATAAATAAGTTAATTAAAATAAAAGTAAAGGGACCATTTAATAAACTTATAGTTATAGATATATTTTAAAATAAATAAATTATAAAATAAATTAATATAAATTAATAGTTAATTATAAAAGTTATTATAAATATTAGAGTAATTAATAGTTAGTTATAAAAGTTATTAAATATATAAATATCAAAGTAATATAGTTCGTTATATTCTTGTTAAAATACGAGTTCAATGGACTATTTTATAAACTTAAAATTAAATAAATTAAATTAATTTTAGAAAATATAATTACTTGTATAATAATAAGTTAGTTTAACACTTAGATATACAGTTAATTATATTTGAATTATTTTTATTCTTTCCAACCCTTGACTTATTCTAATATTATTATTTTTAAACTATTAATACCTTTTATAACTAACTTTTATCTTAATAGAATTAATTTATTATATATATATATATATATATATATATATATATATATAAATTTTATAAAGTAGTTAAAACCTTTAGGTATATTCATAT
The DNA here is from genome assembly GCA_031772625.1 of Pinus tabuliformis. Taxonomy (NCBI): domain Eukaryota; kingdom Viridiplantae; phylum Streptophyta; class Pinopsida; order Pinales; family Pinaceae; genus Pinus; species Pinus tabuliformis. The sequence continues at coordinate 671,546,807 of CM062816.1, forward strand.
AAACAATTAATTTAATATGAATATTTAAAATATTATAATCTTATTCTTTCTATCCCTTGACTTGTTCTATTATTTATTTTTAAATAGTTAATTCCTTTTATAACTAACTATTAACTTAATAACTATTTAAAATCTACTCTATTTTATTTTATATATATATATATATATATAGATAGATATAGAGATATATATATATATATATATATTTTTATTTATTTATAATAAAAGGTGAAGTCATGTGTCCCTCTTCCAATTTTAATATATTAAATTATCTCTCTTTTATTTTTTTTGCCCCTAGTCTTGCTAACTGATCTCCAGTCAAATTTAGCCGTTGGTAAATATAGCCATTGCCTGGTCAAAAATTATAGCCGTTGGAGGTTCTGCTCTAACTATTTAACATGCAAAGCTTGATCTGATTCTTCAACTTGTCCTGACGATGAACCACACTGGTCCGTTCGAAACGCATCGACAAATGAAATATCATGTGATTTACACCGAAAAATCTCTCATAAATATTAATGTGGTTGATATAGCTAAAGGCTTCATTTGTATCTACCAATGATAAATATACAACAATAGAAATAATAATACAAAAAAATTTATTGAAATAAAAATATTATTATTATCATTATAATTAATAGTAATTATTTGTTTATAATAATAATTATTTAATATTAAGTGTATTTTAATATTATTTAATTTTAAATTATGTAATATAAATATGAATTCTAGGAATATGAACCCTTAGATTAATAAACCCTAGAGACTGATATTATAAACCTAAGGGAATAATAAACCCAAGGGGTTAATACTAAAACCCCAAGGTATTATAAAGCCAAGGGAATAATATTAATATAAGGGATTAATACTAAAACCCCTGGGGTTTACATTCCTTTGTTTTTTTACTATTAATCCTTTGGATTTATATTCCCTTGGGTTTATAATACCAATCCCTTGTGTTTAATACTAAAACCCCAAGGGATTATAAACCCAAGGCAATAATATTAACCCCAGAGATAATAAACCCAAGAGATTAATACTAAAAATCCAAGGAATTATAAACCCAAGGGAATAAACCCGAGGTATATAAACCCAAGGGATTAACCCCAGGTATATAAACCCTAAAGTAAATATTATAAACCCTAAAATAAACATGGTTGACCTTGGTTGACAATGGTTGATTTTCATTTTGAGACAATCCTTGTCACAATGCAAAGTTCAACCATGGCTGAACATGGTCATCTTTATATACCTTGGGTTTATAATATTAATTCATTGGGTTTAATATTATTCCTTTCGGTTTATAATCCCTTAGGTTTAATATTAAAAACCCTAGGGAATATTATTAAACCCTAGGGATTAATATTAATCACAAACCCTATGAATAATATTATACCATGAGAATATAAACCCTCAGACTGAAAGTATATTATAAAACCAAGAGAATAATAAACCCAAGGGGTTAATACTAAAACCCCAAGGGATTATAACCCTAAGGGAATTAATTGTAGACCCTATGAATAATATTATACCCTGCGAATATCAACCCCTAGATTAATAAACCCAATGAATTGATATTATAAGCCCAAGAGAATAATAAACCCAACTTGTGAATATTAAAACCGCAAGGGATTATAAAACCAAGGGAATAATATTAATCCAAGGGATAATAAACCCAAGAGATTAATACTAAAAACCATAGGGTTTATATTCCCTTCGGTTTCTAGTATTAATCCCTTGGGTTTATTATTCCCTGGGTTTATAATTTCTTGAGTTTTTAGTATTGATTCCTTGGGTTTATTATCCCTTCGGTTAAAAATATTCCCTTGGGGTTTTAGTATTATACCCCAGGAATATGAACTCTTAGATTAATAAACTCAATGGATTGATAATATAAACCTAAGGGAATACAAACCCTAGGGTTAATAGTATTAGTCCCTTGCATTTATTATCCCTTGGGTTAATATTATTCCCTTGGGGTTTTATTTTGAACCCCTTGGATTTATAATATAAATCCCTTGGTTTTATTAATATAAGGGTTCATATTCCCAGGGTATAATATTATTCACAGGGTTTGTAATTAATACTAATCCCTAGGGTTTAAGATTATTCTGTAGGGTTTATAATTTCTTGGATTTTTAGTATTAAACCCAACAGATTATATGGTTGAGCATGTTTTACCATGGTTGATTTTCAATTTGAGATAGTCTTTGTCACAATGCAACATTGCACCATGGTTGACCATGGTTGATTCTCATATTGAGACAATATTTGTCACAATGCGACATTGGACCATGTTTGAATTTATAAAACATGGTTGACCATAATTGATATTATAAACCCAATTGAATAATGAACCCTAGGGATCAATATTAAAAACCAAATGGATTATAAACGTAAGGGAATAATATTAAACCCTTGGAATATGAACCCCTACATTTTTTTTTTCTAAGTTAAGACTAACCTAAGTACCCACAGGGGATTTGAACCGGTGACCTATCGCAAGGAGTGCCTTAACAAGGCACCCATTCACCGTCAATCCAAAGCCCCGTGGGCATGAACCCCTACATTAATAAACACCAGGGATTGTTATTATAAACCCAAGGGTTAAAAATTATAAACCCAAGTTATATAAACCCTAAGATAAATATTATAAACCCTAAAATAAACATCGTTGACCTTGGTTGATTTCCATATTGATACAATCCTTGCCACAATGTGATGGTTGACCATGTTTGAAAATGCTTGACCATGATTGCTTTTCAAATCGAGAGAATCTTCGTCACAATGCAACATTTTACCATGGTTAACTATAGTTGATTCTCATATTTAAACAATATTCGTCACAATGCAACGTTGGACCATGGTTGACCATGATTGAATTTATAAAACATGATTGACCATCATTGATATTATAAAACCAAGACAATAATAAACCCTTGGGATTAATACTATAAACCTAAGAGATTCTAAACGTAAGGAAATAATATTAAGCCAAGGAATATGAACACTTAGATTAATAAACCAAAGGGATTGATATTATAAGCCTAAGGGAATAATAAACCCTAGTTGAATCATAATATACATGGGTTTATTAATTATTATACAATATGACACATTTCCATTACAAACCAATATTAAGCTCAAGGGATAAATATTATAAAACCAAATTATATAAACCTTAACACAAATATCCAAAACCTGTTAACAAACATCAATAGGCATTACAGACCATGGGACATTTTTTGTATCAAGCCAATCTTTGTCACATTGGGACGACCAACCATAGTTGGAAATCTTGGACTATTATCCATTTCCATTTCAATATAGTATTATTGTGAATGCAACATATGAACATGGTTGACATCGGGAGATAATAGGAAAAAAAACACATTTGTTAAGCAAACATTGGAATGTGATAAAAAAACAAATCCATTAAAAATTCAAGACCATCCATATCCAAATTATAAGATAACAACGCAACGAAAAATAATCGATTGCGCCAACATTGAAACCCAAGAAGAGAATTGAAACAAAGCAATAAATATTATGTCTTTACATCAAAAAAAACCACGAGGACTATGCACTTCAAATACTTCATCACAAAGCATTCAGTGATTGACATCTTCCAAAAAATAGTTGAACTGATGACAAAATAAACACTAGTTCACATAAAAAATGTAATGCTCACAAAACTTAACACTTTCGAGTCAGTACCTTCTTGTTTTTCTCCCTGATTCTCTTAAATGCACATCCAACAAGTATTTAACTTCTGCTTTCATTCTTTCCAACACACAAACATGTTCATCAAAAAAAGCAAGATGAAACCCAAGTTTTTTATCAAACCGACTACAAATATATGAAACAAAACTTATTCATTCGACAATAGAACGAACCGCTATGGCATAATACTGAACATCACTATTTTCCATATCTGCAATGCAAAAAAAGAAGAGTTAGAACAAACTCAAACAAAAAAGCAAAAGTATAAACATGTCTTTATATATCTAATAAAACTATGAACCGCGAATTAACTAAAACAAACAAATAGATCCAACTTTGACATGATGAAAATAAAATAAAATAAAAACAACACAATAGGCACAATATAACTAGTTAAATAGAAACAACACCACATCAAAGCATTCACTCATGTGATTATTTCCAAGCATTCAATATGCTAACTTTAACAAAAAAAGACCAAAACAAATAACTAAATCATGCCAGGAAAAATAAAAACCATCAATAACATTTCCAACCACTCTGCCAAACCACTAAACTAAGTTGAAGATAAAAACCTCAAAATGATATAGACTTCAATCGCTCCTCTTTTTTCCTTAGTGTAACATAAGAATTGTTTTGCATTTTTTCATAACGTTGATAAGAAAAAGGTGGTAAAATTCGTAAACCATCAATGGATCTCACTCTTGATATAGCTGTAAATGTCAAACCCTACCTTTCTCTATCTCCAATATCTACAGTGGCTCGTTAGGTTTTGAATATGTGGAAGTATTTCTCGTGCTAATTCATTCTCGCCCTAGTTTATGAACTTCACATTTGCAGAGAGCTGGCTGATAGAAGAGGGAAAATGTCTAGTGAAATGATTAGTAGCTAACCCTATTTCTCGTAGGATGGAACAATAGTAAGCGCAGAAATGGGAAAGCTCTTAATGTTGTCGCTAACTAGTTGATTACTGCCTAAATGAAGCCCATCGAGTTGTGCCAACTTACCCAATTCCATAGGCACTACTCCGCTGAGCCGATTACCTGCTAATTCTATCCTTTCAAGCTTTGTACAATTGAAGAGGGGAGCGGGAATGCCACCACTCAGCTGATTGTCATCTATATTCTATCCTTTCAAGCTTTGTACAATTGAAGAGTCTCGTCAACCGGGTGCTCTTGCCACACAACTCTGCAGGAAGGTGACCAGTAAACTGGTTGTCATCTATATTCAAAATTAGAAGCTTAGTGCAATTAGACAAGGAAGAGGGAATTTGTCCTTTAAGATAGTTATCAAAGAGAAATATATGTGTCACTTGTCTTAGCATACCCAACTTGGAAGAAATGCTCGCATGAAAATTATTGTTACACAAAATTATCTCTTCCAAAGAGGATATGTTCTTGAGGTAGGCTAGGATTGTACTTGTCAAATTGTTAAATTGTAAGTTAATGTATTGTAACCTGGGGAGAACACACAACTCTGAGGGGTTGTTTCCTCTAAGATTTTTCGTATCAATATAGAGTTTCCATAAACTTTAGAACCCAACAAGAGTGGGTCGAATAGAACCTTGGATTTGATTATGATCCAGGATAAGTATTTTTATCCGAGGCAAGATTCCCAATTGATGGGGAATGTGACTGTGAAAATTGTTATTTCTCAGGTCGAGTATTGTGAGAAACAAGAGATTGCCGAGAAGAGGGGAGATTTTACCTTGTAATCCCATGCCTTAAACATTTAGGGAAATGACTCTGTGTCTGCACCTGCTGCATATGGTACCATCCACTGGAAAAATGAAACATTTGGTTTACAATTAGTTCTTAATGCTAGGGATGGATGAGAGTAAGTGGTTATTGCAGACCTGAAACCGAGTAGGGCCTCCTAATCAGAAGCATTACTGAGATGACGATGGGGAGGATTGAATAACTAAAGAGTGGAAAACACAAAAGGGAAGAAGAAGAGAATGAAATAAAAGGAGAGTAGATGCATTCTCATAATGCAAGAGGAAAGGAAATTGGAGTAATGTAACAGTTCATAAACAATAATCAGGATGGTCTGAAAACCATATTGTTTAGCATCGATTCATATTTCTATTTTCACCTCAAAGCTTACTATATGGGAACATGTAAAAATCTACTACTTGGTTTCAATTTCAAGATGATAGTATCAGAATCAACTCATATTTCACCTTAAAGATATTTTTAAGATCCTCACGGTCGTCTACTTTCCCATAATTCTCTACACACCGCTTCATTTCATTATAAAGTTAATAAAAAGCATAGATAATGTTCCCACTAAGTGAATTTTGCAATATGGTAGAAATAAGTGTATGAATTAGGGACACTGATCATGTCAGTGAATCGAGCATGTTCAATGTCATGGTATAATTGAGCATATGACATGGAGTCACCAAAGTCATTAATCAATCTACCTTTACTCGGTGCATTGCATATGAGTGCAGAGAATTGTTTAGGATGAAATGTTTTTCAAAGGCATCTCGCATGTCAAATATCCATGTTATTTAATTTGATATACAGTGACAAGGACATTTTTCTTCAATTTGATATGCATTCACAAGCATGTTTTTTTTTTTGTTCAATTTTTGTAAGATTTAATAATTTTATATAATCTATTGAAAATGAAATACTATTCCTTTTTCTTTCATGCAATATCATGGGTTTGGAGTATGCTTTAAAAGTGCTTATGCTTGGCTAAGAGCTTGTCTTCCTCAAATGTAAGGCAATATATTAACGACCTATGACCCAGAGGCATTTGTTAGGTATGAAACCCTGCCCCCCTTTTGGACCACTAGCGAGTAATTCCAGATGGTGTGGTTTTCATTGAATAATTACGATGAGTCAGCTTGCATTAGTGGAGAGTAGCGGGTGATGGTTCTCCCCATTGTTGGTTTGACAACTGAGTTATGATGTGTTTCCCATTGTTAGAAAAAGTACTAAATAAAATTAAAACATTCAAGCTATAGTAGTTATTAAAATGGCTTTAATCCAAAATACTACAAAAACTCAATTAATCGTGTTCACATTGACCTTTATTTATAAAGTTTTTTTTTCTTTTTTCTTTTTAAATGAGAACCAAAAGTGGAACATAGAATACAACGACATAAGATTTTAGGGTGTTTGTAGAGGAATTAGGGTTTTTGAGTGTTTGTAATGCTTTTTATAATGGGTTTAACTAGGTTTTTTAATGATGTGTTATTTAGGAGCTTTGTGGTTTCCTTCATGCATGATAGTTCAATAATGGGATTTGAAATGAATGAGCTAGTACTCAAGTGGATTGTTTAATCCCAAGAAATGTTGTTATGACTCCATGGCTCTAGTTTTTGATAAGATTTAAATCATGGAAGCATGAGATTATAGGGTCATATGCCAAAATCAATCATTTGATGGTGTTGTTAGGGGCTCAAAACTATCGTGTATTAGTGATGGAAAATATTATAACACTAGTAGAAAGGACAACCAAGTTGAGACGGAGGTTATGGAAAATTATTAGAGGTGTAGGGAAACACAAGATCTAGGTCAACCCATGAATGTAATTGACCTCTCTTGATTCTATTGGAGGTGGTGGACTCTAGTTACAAGGAGCTTGTTAAGAAAAGTAGTGAAAATATGGTTAAGAAGATAATACTCAAATTGGTTGTTGATGTTGATAATGGGGAAGGGTTTTCCAAGCATACTACAAGAGTGGATTTCTTAGTGAAAAGGGAGAAAAACAACCCTAGGTGTGCGAAGTTGAAGCTAGAAAAGATGAGGCTAGTAATTGGCTAGGATGTTATGATAGAACAAGTGTAAATGTACTAGGCCATGACCATGGTTTATGAATTCCATCACAAATTGATTTCTAGGAAGTTCATAAGCATGTGGCTAAAAAATGTATGAAGATAATAGTTGGGTTCTGTTCGAATAATTCATATATTAGCTAGAGGATGGAAAATGAAGAGTTTCTAATGTGCAAAGGAGGAGGAGGCAATTTTGAAGGGGAAGTGGACTTGCAATGGTTCAATCTTGTCACTCAAGGATTGGATGTTGTAGCTTGACCCCATGAGAGAGAGGGTGGATGTTTAACCTTTGTGGCTAAAACTATTACACCTATATAATTTCACAAGTACCTATTTTTTGTTTTTACTCTTATTTTCATTACTCTTGAGTTTCTTGCAATGTGGTTCTTATAGTAATAATTGTTTAATATTAAAAGTACCAATGCATGATGTAAGTAAACTTAAAATTGTAGGTTTTAACCCTGTATAGAAACTACCTGCATACGAATTCTAAAAACAGAAAATAAACAATGACGAGAGCATAAAACATAAAATAGATATACACACAGATTTTCCCCTGGATCCCAAAACCGAGACTACTAGATTGATTTTTCATTATATTCCTTTCAATGTTACAATACATATATACAAATGTTGAAGCATTCACAAACCCCAATTCATTGACCCTGGATTAGAACATAACGGTAGTTCCCTTGACCGGATCTACAAGATACCACAGGCAAAAAACCATCATGCCCAAAACCATGTGCAAAACCCATGCACAAAACCATAGGTAGGTCTGTCCACCTAATATAGGGTCCAAAATAAATAAATTCCCAGGGCGCTTCCCCGGACCCCATAGAGGGGGGCTACCACCCCCCTCAAACCTCCCAACAGGGGGGACTACTACCCCCCCTGTGACCCCCCCGATGCGGTTGGCGCAACGAAGGGGGAGCTCCTTGCCCCCCCTCTAACCCCCCGGCATAGCGCGTGGGGCTAGTTGTGGAAAGAATATAACACACCCCCAACATTCTCCTACTTGTTGTTTTGTTTTCCACACAGGGGGTCACATGAGAGCTTAGTCATTGGTCCAGCGCTACAACGACTATTGTTTCTCTACACTGAGAAAACTTCTCAGTGCTCACACACTTCGTAAATGCATCTACAATATTCTTCAAAGTGTCCACCTATACCAGCAACACTCTTTGGTCCTCGACCATATCCCTCACAAAATGATAATGAATATCAATGTGCTTTGTCTTTGAATAATAAGCAAGGTTCGTTGCCAAGAAAATTTCACCTTGGCTGTCACAATCTATCCTTATAGCTAGTTGTACTAATCCCATACTTGAACATAATCTCTACAACCAAACTTCTTCCTTGCTTGCATGAGTGGTTGCCATGTATTCTTCCTATGCAGTTGAAAGTGCCACTACAGACTGTCTCTTACTAATCCAACTGACTGCACCTCCAAATAGGTTAAACACACACCCACTTACAGATCTTCTCTGATCTATATCTCTAACCCAATCTGCATCAACAAAGCCATGAATGTTCAAAACTATGTCCAATCTTGGTCTTCCTTGGTAGCACAAACCATAATAACTAGTGTCGTGCAAATACCTGAAAACCTGCTTCAATGCTATCCAATGCTCCTTCCCAGGTTTTGACATAAACCTGCTCAATACTCCCACTACATGTGCAATGTATGGTCTACTACAAACCATTGCATACATCAGGCTACCGACTACACTTGCATATGGAACACAAGACATGTCCTCTTCCTCTTCTTGTGTCTTGGGACACTCTTCAACATATAAATTTACACCTACAGGAATAGGAAACTTCACCGATTTTTTATCCTACATATTAAACCGCTGCAGTATTGTCTCGACATACTTCTTTTGGTTTAACCATAGCTTCCTCTTTTCCTGATTCTCGTTTAATTTTTCCATGCCCAAAATATAATTTGCAGCAGCGAGATCCTTCATGTCGAATTTGGAGGACAATTGGGTCTTCAAATATTGGATAATTTCTTTGTTATTTCCAATTATCAACATATCATCCACATACAAGACCAAATAAATAACATGGTCACCAATTAATTTAAAATACACACAGTGATCTGCTTTGCTTCTGGTGAAGCCAAGTCCCTGTATATATGTCTAAAATTTATGATACCACATCCTTGGTGACTCTTTTAACCCATACAAAAACGTTTTTAACCTACATACTAGTTCTTTCTTACCCTTCACCACAAATCCTTCAGGTTGCTTCATGTAGATCTCTTCTTCCATATATCCATGAAGAAATGTTGTCTTTAAATCCATCTATTCTGCCTCAAAATCAAAAGCAGCAACAACAAATAAAAGTAATCTAATAGAAGCTACGTCAGCAACATGAGAAAAAATATCACCAAAATCAATTCCCAGCACCCGGGAATAACCTTTTGCTACCAACCGAGTTTTGTATTTCTCCACCTCACCTTCTGCATTCATCTTCTTCTTAAACACCCATTTTCTTCCAATGGTTTTCCTTCCTGCCGACAACTGCACCAGATCCAAAGCCTTAGTTTTGTCCAAAGATACCATTTCATCAACCATGGCCTCTTCCAGAGTTTTCCATCCTCTGAATCTACTGCCTCCCTGCCAGTTCTGGGATCATCATCAGTAATAGATAAATCAAAATTTGAATAGAAAGCAGATGGACCATACCTTTCTGGTTTCCTTCTTTCTCGAACTGATATTCTGACAGCTGGAGTTTGTGGCTCTTCATTTTTTGATTCTTGTTCTACTGTAGAGTTTGATTCTTCCTCCTTTAGCTCAAACTCTATATTCTCAGGTTCCTTTGGTAGGACTTCATGTTTAAAAACTTCTTTCACCTCTCTAAACACCACATCTCGGTTGTACACAACCTTCCTTATTTCTGGGTTCCAAAGCTTATAACCTTTTAAGCCATCCTTATACCCAATAAAGATGCACCTTTCAAATTTACTATCCAACTTGGTTCTTTTCTCCTTTGAAACATGTACATACGCATCACAACCCAATACCCTCAGATGTGAAAGAGAGGGTTTCTTACCATTCCATACATCATGTGGAGACTTATCCTCCAACACTGATGAAGGTGATCTATTAACCAGGTAACATGCAATCTCCACCACCTCTGCCCAGAATTCATGTCCTAACCCGACACCATTGAGCATGATTTTTTCCTTTTCCATCAATGTCCTGTTCATTATTTCTGCAACTTCATTTTGTTGAGGTGTGTATGGAGTAGTCTTATTCCATGCTATACCACACTTCTTACAAAACTCTTCAAATTCCTTCTTGCAAAACTCTCCACCATTATCTGTCCTCATCACCTTTATCTTATTCTCTGTCTGGTTTTCCACCAGAGCCTTAAATTCTTTAAACATGTCAAAGGCTTCAAATTTCTTCTGGAGGAAATATATCCATGTATTCTGTTGGGCGCGAGATCCCCCAAGGCAATTTTTGGAACTTAAAGCCCAAGTTTTGACTATGTCCGATGTAAAGACTCCGCATTTTGTGGGCGCGGAGCGCGAAGTGTAAACGAGTCATAGGGTTGTCCGCCCTTACTTTTTGTAATGTAATGTCGGCTTGAGAGTTATACCCATGGTCCGCGGACCATGGGAATGTATAAATAGAGAGAGACTCTAAGTTGTAGAGACAACTAATTAGAATCAAGTCATAATGATGGAATAGAAGCATTGAGTCTGAGCAAAGTGTAAAGTCGTGTCTTTGGGTTATAGGGTAGGAGAAGGCTCTGCAGCTGAGTGCGCAGAGGCCTAGTAGTCCGTAGCTGAGTGCGCAGACCCCTACAGCTGAGCACGCAGGGCAGGTTGAGTCTATAATCGTTGAAGAAGTAATAAAGAAGAGTTTTCATATCATTTCTGTGTATCTTTTTCCGTTTTATGCATTAAAATATATTGGGTGTGAATTGCGAGTTTACAGTTTAATTGATGCACAAACTTATATGAATGTGTTGAATGAGTGAATATAAGATAAGTATCTATTTATGTGAAGTTAACTAACATCTATAAGAAGATAAGTAATATCTGCATTGTAACTTAGGGAAAGAGCACATATCGTTGCCTTAGCAGCAGAAGATCACCTCAACCCCTGATTAGGGCTGCGCGAAGACCTCACAGGACAGGAGAGTGCGTGAACTGGCCTGCGTGAAGGCATTCTTGGTTGGACTAAGATGACCCCTTAGACATCTCAAGGGTGCGGAAACCTAGTTCCAGCATCCCCCCATACTGCTTCGGGTGAGACCTCAGTTCGCGCTCCGCTGACTGTTGCCGAAAGGGCCAGTAGTACAGGGATTTGTTTGGCTAATTAACTCCGAACCTGGGTCAGGCCCCATCAAGCCAGCAAATGGTTTTGTTGCCGGGACCAGAATCTGCATAGAGATGTCTAATGTCGTATCATTGGAATCCAACTAAGAAAGAAATTGGAGGTTGGTTGCACAGAAGAATTCAAGAGTTCGCGGTGCAGGAGAACAGGAACCTACGACTATCAAAAGAAGAGTGGTTAGACTGCTACCTGTACACAGAGATCCACGAAATCTTCTTCGCATCTTTCCCCACTGAGCAGTATGAGTGGATCGCGAAGCTAGCAGATAGCCAAGGAAGGTGGAAGCTCGACGGTACTATTGTGTGGAATCCAGAATTGGTGAGCAGGTTGCAAGCATCAAAGGATCAGATCGCACGCGCTGTTGACCACTGGCTCGATCAAATTATAGGAGGATTCATTATTGAGTTCACAGTCGACACCTTGGTTAGCTACAGCGAGGCAGAGCGATGCTTCCTCGAAGGACTGCGAGGTAAGTACGTAAAGTCTTTGAACACTTGGATTAAAATGTTATTGTGCGAGAAAAGGGTTATGCAGTTACCTTGATGTCCAGAGCTACGCGAAGAGGAAAAACCTACAGAAACGAGGGAAGTAAGGGACCAGAGAATAGCCCTTTGATTTCACCTCCATGAGGGGACGAAGAAGAGCTCGCGAAGTGCGATCAATCTGATAAGGCAGAGAACCCTGCGAATACCACCCTCACCCACACCGCCGCTAGCTTCACCATCATCACCTCCATCTTCACCCATACCACCACCACCACCACCGCCATTCAATATGGCGAGCATAGTGAAGTTTCCCGTGTTCAAAGGTTTGGGGAATGAGGATCCGGACCAGTTTTGGTTCGTGATAAGAGCCGTATGGGAAGCGTAAGGAGTTATAGATGAAAATATCAAGAAAGTGACACTGGTTAGCGCCCTGCAGGACTGCGTGCTGACATGGTATATTAAGCACTCCAATGATAATCAAAATGCTGGAATCGCGGAGATCCAAACAACGCTAAATAGAGAATTTAGACGGTTGAAGTCTGAAGCACAGTCGATCATTGGATTCAAGGAGATCACAATGCTACTAGGAGAGACTGTGGGAGTTGGATCAGAGGCTAAAGTGTACGATTCGCAAAGCTAATATGAATCTGACAGATGGATAGCACCGCGAGTGGTTTTTAGCATCGCTAACACCACATCTGAGGAGCGTGCTGCCGTAGCAGAAGCTAACAACTCAGGCAGAAGCCTTAGAGATCGCGATGAGGCTGCATGAAACCTTGATGTAGGATCCTAACTTGGGAGTTCAGCAGATCCATGCGCAGTTGAAGAACTTATGTCTCGAAATGCAAGGTCTGAAACAGGACTCGACAGCTCGACCAGAAGTGCACGAAGAGGTGTGGTGAGTAAAATGCAAAGGTTAGGGCCATGATAAAGACCACTGTCCGGTGTTCGCGAATTACCTCGCGGGAGGAGGACCGATGCCGTTAAGGCCAGAAGCACAAGTGGGATCGAGTGCGGTGCCTGCTTTATGGTGCGCAATTTGTCAAATAGGAGGAAAGCATGCTACAGACAACTACAATTTGCTACAGAAGTACACACAGAATTCGCAGCAGTTGTTCTGTAAATTTTGTAGGTCGGTGGGACACGTTGAGCGCACCTATAGGAGTTATGAGTTGATGATGGATAGAACTCCCACCTACAGAGTTCAGGCTGAAACGTGGCCCCTAGAATAGAATGCAGGAGTGGCGTGAACCGGATTTTAGGGGCACAGACGAGGCCAAGGTGGAGGAGGACCTGGAAGAAGTCGCGGACAACTAATATGCTACAATTGCGAAGGGCCAAGACATTATGCCCATGATTGTACGAACCCAACACATCCATCATGTCTGTATTGTACCTTGTTTGATCATGAGACGGAAGATTGTCCTACATTGATAGCTAGGATACACGACAAAGGAGGTCTAACGCCTCCCCTGACTCAAAACTTGCAGATGAAGAGGTCTGAGCCGCGCGAGGAGGATCTAAATGTGAACCTAATGCTCCAAAGTGTAAACGCGATGGGAGATGAAAAAGGCAAGCAGCCAGAAGAAAGTACTTGGGTTCGCAAAGCTCCGACGAAAGAAGAAGAATTTTATTTGGAGCACGCGAAGGAAACCTTTATGGAAGCTAAGAATAGATTCGTTGATGCCTCCACTTCAGGAAGCAGAGACAGATCGAAGCCGAATATGGACCCATCCATGCTTATGACATTCCTGGAAACATGCATGAAGTTACTGCGCGACTGTAAGGCCGTAAAGGGATTATAAAAACTTAATAACCGATGCACTAGGACCGTGCCAGGAGAACCGCGCGTGGTCCAGAAGATCGGAAAGCACAAGACAAGAACGGGGAGAGAGATGAGGCTAACCATGCAAATTGGGGAATACGAAATGGACCAAGTAGTTTTGGATCTAGGATCGGATGGGAATGTCCTCCCAAAGCAGACATGGGAACGAATGGGGAGGCCTACGCTGCAGTGGTTCCCTATTCAGCTGTGAATGGTGAACTAACAGAAGATAATACCCATGGGTTGATTACAGGGAATCACTATGGATGTTGAGGGAGCGAGCATGCTAGCAAATTTTGAAGTAATAGAGATTGTTGATGACAACAATCCCTACCCTGCGCTCTTATGAATTGATTAGGCCACTGACATGAAAGGGGTGATTAATCTGAAGAAGCGCAAAATGATTTTTGAAAAGAAGTCACTATGCATAATCATACTCTTGGACCCTGCTGAAGGATCGCGCTATACAGAACCAGTGCACGACTACGAAAGTGACAATGATTTGGATTGCATCTATAAAATAACAGCGCGAGACCAGGACTGGGTGAACCCTACCACGGATGGGCGAATTTCATGGGAGCGCGAGAGCTCCTGTACCTCGGATTCTGGTGAAGAGATCAAGTGATGGAAGAATTGATTACATGAGGTGACTACACTGAATTGTAGCATGATTACAAGATCTCTATGCTTCGTATCAATAGAAATGAGAAATCTGCCTACTTATGATGGGGTAAGTGAGGTAGATACTTTCTTGGATAAGTTTGAGAGGGAGGTGCCCGAAAAAAATATGTTTTGAAGCCTTGAATTGGGTATTGCGCGCTACGCCTGTGAGGTGGTGCGGTACGCACAAAGGAAACATTGATGACTGACGCGCATGTAGGAGCATGATACGCACATGGTTTGGGAAGCATATGGGGCGGCCAGCAGCTAGATACAATGGTGGGGATAGTCCGCGTGCGCATCTCTCCAGGTGGGTACAAGCATATGGTAAACGACCTACGCGGATACACATGAACTATGCGTTGGGAAATATGGTCAATAAGCATGTGTTGGGGGGGCAACCGCGCAACTGGGTTTTCAGGATGGAACAACAAAAGGTGGAGAGAGAGAGTGCACAGAGGGCTATCCGTGCGGAAGCATTTGACAAGGTGCGCAAAGCACTGAACAAGGTATGTAGTGCACAACAAAGCGAGTGGGACCTGCGCGTACCGACAATCTTATGGGCTTATAGGGAAACGTGCAAGAAACTGATGAAACAAACGACTTCTAAGCTGGCTCATGGAGCGAACGCTGAAATGCCGATGGAGTATATCATGCCTAGTCCGCGGATAGCAGCGGCCCCAGATATGACGGTTTGCAGAGCCTCGAAAGAAGGGATCACGTAGTTGGAAGAGCTCGAAGAAGAATTCTTGGGGCCTGATGAAGAGATCCAACAGGGTAATCTTAGGCTTCAAGAACTCATGAACGAAAGAGTTTGGTTGAGGAAGAAAAGTGCCTTGGGGGAAGCAGAAGCCAAGAAGCTTGAGGAAGGAATATAGAAGGACTTTCTTGATAAGAAAACCGTGGTGATCAAACCGGATGCGCACAATTACATTGATAAATTTGGTGACTACCGCTAAGAATTGATCAATTTGATGCCTTGGATTGGACCGTGTATCATTAAAAGGATCACAGATGGCGGAGTGATGCAAAAGGTAAAATGCACGACGCAAGTAGTAAGGTTAAAAGGTGAACTTTTCCAAGGAGAAGTAAATGATGATTGGGTAAAGCTATATACAGGTGGCGTGACCACCTAACTAGCCGTGGGAAGCACAGTCTTAGTGCCCCAGGCAGTTGAAAAGAGGCGCAGGACTTTAAACTACTTTGCCCAGGAGCTGCGCAACGTCAGGGCTACGCGCAGGAGCAAAGTGTCACATGGTCCGCGACCGCACAATTGTAGCTGCACTGCCGCGTGGGTCGGCTAAAAAGTGACCATTATAGTCACTATTCACGATATGATGCTTGATTTGAGACCAAATGGAGTGGGCAACAGGCAGTTAAGGCAGACTTTATGGACGAGATTTGGCAAAATCCGCCGCCAAGGGAGCATTAATAGGGCAGATTTGGGGGGAACGGTCGAATTTGAATTCAAAAGGCGCTATAAATTCCAAAGGGTTGCAGCCGCTCAGTGCGCTGCCGACCTTGCAGCAGTCCGAGTAGATTTGGTACGTCTCCGCGCGAAGATCTCCGCACTGACTGAGTGACTCGAGGGCGAGTCACAATGTTTGTGTTGGGGGCCTGTTGGGTGCAGGATCCCCAAAGGCAAGTTTTGGGGCTTAAAGCCCAAGTTTTGACTATGTCCGATGTAAAGACTCCACATTTTGTGGGGGCGGAGCGCGAAGTGTAAATGAATCATAGGGTTGTCTGCCCTTACTTTTTTTAATGTAATGTCAGCTTGAGAGTTCAACCCATGGTCTGTGGACCACGGGATTGTATAAATAGAGCGAAGCTCTAAGTTGTAGAGACAACTAATTAGAATCAAGTCATAATGATGGAATAGAAGCATTGAGTCTGAGCGAAGTGTAAAGTCATGTCTTTGGGTCGTAGAGTAGGAGAAGGCTCTACAGCTGAGTGCGTGGACCCCTACAGCTGAGTGCGTAGGGTAGGTTGAGTCTGTAACCATTGAAGAAGTAATAAAGAAGAGTTTTCATATCATTTATGTGCATCTTTTCCTGTTTTACGCATTAAAGTATACTAGGTATGAATTATGAGTTCACTGTTTAATTGATGCATGAATGTGTTGAATGAGCGAATATAAGATAAGTATCTGTTTATGTGAAGTTAACTAACAGTTATAAGAAGATAAGTAAGATCCGCAGTGTAACATAGGGAAAGAGCACAAATCGCTGCCTTAGCAGTGGAAATCACCTCAACCCCTAATTAGGGTTGCGCGAAGGCGATTAAAAAAGAGCGGGAAGGCCTCGCAGGACAAGAGAGTGCGCGAAGTGACCTACGCGAAGGAATTCCTAGTTGGACTAAGACGACCCATCAGACATCTCAAGGATGCGGAAACCTAGTACCAGCATCCCCCCATACTGCTTCGGGTGAGACCTCAGTCCACGCTCCGCGGACTATTGCCAAAAGGGCCAGTAGTACAGGGATTTGTTTGGCTAATTAACTTTGAACCTAGGTCAGGCCCCATCAAGCCAACATATTCCTTGAGAAGTAATCTATAAAGGATACATAATACATAGACTTACCTAGTGATGGAACCGACATAGGTCCAGACACATCATTATGCACAAGCTCTAATATCCCTTTCGCCCTCTTAGCACTAGAGGGGAAACTCACTCGATTCTGCTTCCCACATACACAATATTTACAAAAATAAAAATCTAGAGAGAAATTAAACATACCTTCTACCATACCATTACCATGAAGTATTTGAAGGCCCTTCTCTCCAATATGTCCAAGCCTTTGATGCCATAGCATGGTATTTTCTCTAGAGACCACAAGGTTTTCTGCTCTACTTTCAGGAACCACATAACTCTTGCACCCATCAATAATAGTGCTACCCAGAAGTTTGTATAGAGTTCCAATTCAAACTCCCCACATCAATACTAGTGCTCCCTGAACCATCTTGTAGGTATCTTTCTCGAACACAATTTTTAGACCTACGTCATCCATCTTGCTTACAAAAATCATATTTATGGACAATGCAGGAATATGCAGAACACCGTAAGTATTCTAATCCTTCCACCTTGCAACTTCAACTTGAATTTTCCACGTCTAACGATTCTAGCCTTCCTATCATCCCCTGAGAAGACATCACCACCATAATATTTCTCATATTCGCAGAACCACTCTCTATGGGGAGTGAAGTGAAAGGATGCACCTGAGTCAATCAACCATGCCTCATGATCTACATTTGTACTTGAAGAAGAAGCCAAGGACACATCCCCACCTTCATCTGAGGTGGTTTTCACCTCTACAGAAGGAGCATCATCAGTTCCCTTTCCTTTATTAGGAGCTTTAGATCTATAGTCCTTTTTGAAGTGCCCTTCCTTTCCACATTTTTAGCACACCTTTATGGTTTTCCTGGAGATTTATATCTCCCTCTAGATTTAGATCTCCCACTCGAGGACTTATTTTTATTTCTGTTCTAGGACCGTTCTCGTACAGATAAGGCATCTCCATTATGTCCCTCCATATTTTTCTATCTTATCTCCTCCAACAGAAAGGATGAGACTATTTCATCAAACTTCAAGGTAGTTGTATTGCTACCTATTGCAACAACCAGACTATCCCACAAATCTAGTAGAGAACACAACAAACTAATGCACATATATTCATCTCAAATTTTAATATCAATAGATAAAAAACTAACTTACCACAATATTAAAGGCGTTCAGATGCTCTGTCACCGAGTCTCCATCCTTCATCCTCAGGTTATACAACTTTTTTCGTAGGAACAGTTTGTTCACCAGAGTCTTAGATTGGTACAAAGTCCCCAAATTGTCTCACAAAGCCTTCGCCATAGTTTACCCTTATACATTTAACTATATTGAATTTGAGATACACAAC
Organism: Pinus tabuliformis; assembly: GCA_031772625.1. Taxonomy (NCBI): domain Eukaryota; kingdom Viridiplantae; phylum Streptophyta; class Pinopsida; order Pinales; family Pinaceae; genus Pinus; species Pinus tabuliformis. Next base: position 671,565,548 of record CM062816.1, read on the forward strand.
CATATTGTGCTCTTTTCTTTCCGTTCCAACTTCCCTCAGTCTTCATTTGACATTGTCGTTTGTTTAGTACCCGGATCTACCGTGACCCATTGATCATTATCCACTAGCAGATCCTCCATCTTGAGTTTCCACATCTCAAAACTCTGACCATTAAATTTCTCGATCTCTATCTTTCCACTGTTCACCATATTCTTTCACATCAATAATCGATCCTGCAGATATCCCACTAAACAGGGTCTACCACAGGCCCGAGAAAAACCCCTCAACAACAAAGGCGTCCCCTTGAAGCTGAAACAACTATGATACCAAATGTAGGTTTTAACCCTATACAAAAATTACCTGCATACAAATTCTAAAAACAGAAAATAAATAATGGCGAGAAACTAGGAATGTGTTCCCTGCCATTTAATGCAAATTCCTAGTATTGGGGACTAGATCCACTAATCAAAGGATTTTGGTGGGAAAGCTTCCTCTATTCATGGGGAATGATTCCTAATCATTTTGTATAAGTACCAAGTCGAATTTTCTTCTAGGGAGAGATTTTCATTAGTGTTATTGTGGAGAGAGCATGTATTCTTGCAGCTCCATTGTATTTTCTTGCAGGAATGTAATATTATTGATGAAAATAATGAAGATTGGTGTCATGTTCAACTTCTAAATCTCGTTCTCCTCCATAGGTCTCTGAGTTTCCTTGGGCTTGGCCATCCTAGGTACCGCAGAGCCCTTTTGTATCATTTTCTTTCCTTCTTTTCATTGTTTATTCACATGCGTCTCTTGTTTTTATTTCTTTCTATTTATGTATTTAGAATTAATGATTTCTTATTGTAGGATTGAGTTAAATGGTTGATGTAAGTTCTTTTGCAGGATCACAATCATTATTTCATCCTTGGAAAAGTTTTGGAAGTTCATAATAATCATTGAGTTGCTTGGATTAGTCTTCTTATTCCCAAATCTAGATTGTTGGACCTCCTTTTTAGCAAAGAATGGTAAATTTATGCTATTCTTTAGAGCATGCTAATGAGATTCAATTGACTCAATTCCACTTACATTAGATCACAAAAACATTCTAGTTCATAAAAAAAATTACTCCATTGCATTTACACTTGATTTGGTTAGGCATTTTTTAGATTTACTAGCTCACTAGTTCTCGAATTTCTAGATTTTCGACTAGTAATGTTTTTTTATTTTTTTAGATTGGGTTAACATAGGTCTTTTTGAGTGATTCAACTTGGAATAGGGACCTAAGACACCCTAGTTAATAAAAAAATTTGTCCCATCCACTTTGGATTTGATTTACTTGATCATTAAACCCTCGCCAATTTCATCATTTCACAAGGAAACTTCTCCAAGCTTTTTGAGAAAATCCTGTTGGCCTTATGACAAAGATTTGGCACTATGACACAGGTGTTGTCCTTGATGGAAACTCACTCAGATGACAAATCACAGTTCAGACTCACAGAATGAAGAAAGAGAGGTATACGCAGGTTTCCCATTGACCAAGACACGTGTACACGCGTGTTAATAGACCAAAAGGAGCGTATAAGGTAGACACGCACTTTCATAGAAGGAAAGACGCGTACATGTTGGAAATCTAAGTTTTGGTCCATGGTATTTGGTCCATGGTATTTTGATCCATGGTATTCGTCCAAGGTATCTGGTCCGAAGTGTTGACCCCAGGTTTTTGGTCCAAGGTATTAGTTCTAAGTGGTTTTGGTCCACGGTATTGAGTAAGGCTTAAGACTATAAAAGGAGGAGAAGATCATTAGGCAATAGTACTCAAGTATTGAATATCTGATGAAGAGAAAGATCTAGTATACAGGTTATTGGGTTATGGTGCATAGCTGGATCTGAACCAAGAATAAACCTTAGCGCTTGATGAAGGATAAGATCTAATGATGGGTGAAGATCTTAAGGCTTGAAGTGAAGTATCTTTGTGTGGTTTTGATAATTTATCTGAATCACTGGCGCATTTTGTAGTCTGTAAATATGATGATCTAGGTATAACTGAATTCTTGAATTGTTGTAAAGTTTAAATCATCATTTATAGATCTGTACACAAGTTCACTTTAGAAAAGGCGCGTATACACGCTGGTTCTGCATATCAAAACAGCGTATACGTCTTAAATTTGATTTGCAAATCTCTACGCAGGTTCGCCTTGAGAAAAGAGTATATGCACGCAGGTTCGACACATGGAAGTAGTGTATACCTCATAGAATATGTTTTAACTGCTTCTATTTGCTGTTGCAGTGTTATGGGTTCTAGCTTGGGTTCTGGTTACTGTATTCTAGTTACAACATTCTGATTGATTGATTCAGTTGTGGTTGGTGCAAAGGAGATTGGTTGATGCATATATATTTGATGTTTGAATGATGTTATTGATGGATCCAGTCTGAAAATTTATGAAACGTGGTCCCTGGAAGAAAAGAGAAGGTTGTAGCCTTCTGTAGGCCAGCACTTACGTACTAGTAAACATATCAGCTAGTACAAGAGCTAAGGGGTTGTAGCTCCCTTCCAAGAGAAGTTGGAGAACGAGAGAAGGTTGTAGCCTTCTGCAGGTAGAAGCCTGCATACTGGTATAAGACTGCACCAGTACAAAAATTATAAAAAGAAGTTTCTTATTAAAAATAAGATAGAGACGATTGCAGCAGGTGGTTTTCACTCACATTGGGTTTCCACCTTATATCTTGTGTTCATGTGTGTAATTGTTTGTTCTGTTTTTACTGCACCTGGTTACTGTTTATATGGTTCTGATGCACTGATTAAAGATCAACATATGATGAATTAACTGAATCATAAGTTTGCAGGATATACGTTAGTTGTCTTAAATACAGTTGCGTATACATGCAAGTTCCACTAACTGAAGTAGCGTATATGAATCTAATTATGAAAATGAAAAATTGTTGACTTGCTAATACTGATTCACCCCCCCCCCTCTTTGTATTATTTCCAACAATTGGTATCAAAGCAGGTCCTTCAGAAGAAGCTTGATCGCTTGAAAGAAGATCCATCATCATGAGTAATCAAGAAAGAGAGGGATCCATCAAACCACCAATCTTTGATGGAAGCAACTTTGTTTATTAGAAGGTAAGAACCACAACCTATCTTCAATCTCTTGGAATAGATGTCTGGGAAATCATGGAAGGAGGATATACATTTCCATTAGATATTCCTACAGATGCAGCGGGTAAAAAGCAATATGAAACCAATGCCAAGGATGTCAATACACTACTGGGAAGTCTATCACAATCAGAATTTGTCAAAGTTATGCAACTCAAATCCGCCAAAGAAATATGGGACAAAATCATTCTAAGCTATGAAGGAGACTCCCAGGTAAAACGTGCAAAACTGCAAACTCTCAAAATTCAATATGAAACTCTCAAAATGCACAATGATGAAAGTATAGCTATTTACTTCTTACATATAGATGAGATTGTTAATTGCATGAAGAATTTGGGTGAAGAGATAAAAGAAGTTACTTTAGTTGAAAAGATTTTAAGATCCTTGTCTGCTAAGTTTGAATCAAAAGTATCTGTAATAGAAGAAAAACAGGATCTTCAGACTATTACTATGACACAGTTGCACAAAATCTTAACTGCTTTCGAGATGAGAAAAAGAGGTCCATCAAATATGAGAGAAGTCGCATTTAAAGCTTCAGGAAGAGAAGAAATCAATGAATCAGGACATATTTCAGAAGGAGAGGAAGAAGCAAACTTTGTCAAGAACCTTCAACGGGGTTCCAGAAGATTCAGAGGTAAACTACCTTTCAAATGTTTTGTTTGTGGAAGAGTTGGTCATTATGCTGCCAAATGTCCTCATAAAGATAAGCTTGATAAAGGTAAGGAATCAGCAAAATGAAATTTGAGCTCCATTTTTCATGCACAACATATAAAAACCCTTTACCCCCGTATTATATGTTCAACCTATTATGTCATTTTTTCCTCAATATATATTCTCCAATATGAACACATGTGGTATGGTATTGCTCCCCTGGTGAAGCCCTTGTGCCCTAACCAGTGTTTGGTCAACAATCAAATCAACTTCAAAGAGTTTAGTCAACTAGTCAAAGAATGTGGCCTCCTTCCTTCAGTTAAACTTGGTCAAAATAGTCAACAACCCAAAATTTTGGTCAAAGTCAAAATTTGACCTGCAAAAACCCTAGCTGTAAATCTGCAGTCAATGTTGGTCAAGATGCTCAGAAAATTTCAATCAAAGTCCCAGTCAACTCAACCCTCCAAAACAAATCCAAATCCAAGTCAAATAAAGTCAAACTTCCCCGAGTCAATATTAGTCAACAGAATTACCCTCTCTCTCCTTCACACATGTGAACTCAGACCCTACAATTTCAAACCAAGTCGAACCAAAAAAGAAGATATGAATGTGTGACATGATGCCTCAAAATCATGCACGCACAGTGATGTGTATTTATATGAGGTCTTGGGGGTCAAATTTCCTCTTCCAAACTAACTTGTAACTTTTATGGTGTCATAGTTCCACATTAAAAATAATATTTGCCCACGTTCAAGTTAAATTCTTCCAAGAGCTAATAGGGTCTCCTTAGGGTGAGAAGGGCTTCCCCAAGGAGGTAATTTCTCCCTGATCTGCCAATTTTTAACAATATCTATGTCCTAAAGATTTTAAAGTTCATTAGGGGAAATTTGAATCAAATCTTCAAGTGTGTTGCAGGAAAGATTAATGTATTCTACATCTTTAGAACTTCCCAGTGCAATGAGAATGTAACTTGTTAATAGATTTGTATTAATATCTATAGATTGAACCATTTCCATCTTGCATAATTCCAAATGCCTAAAGCCATACAATAAATAGTTTGAAAGGTTGAAATACAAAGCTAGCTTTGCAAGCCTTGCAACCTTTGGAGCTATGTGCGTGTTGAGCCTAATTTACAAAATTAGCACTATTAATTGCACAATTTCCCAAGATTTTCAAGTATATTACCTAATAACTAGATTTGAGCAAGATCCAAAATTGTGAGTTGCTGGAGGCTGGCAACAAAGTCATGGATTCTTCTAGAGATATTATCCTCCATGAAAGATAAGAGGCTTAAGCTTTTGAGTTTCTCAATTTTGGGCAGGACGTTTCCTTGTAAATTGTTTCCTCCAATATATAACCTATCCAACTTTTGAAGCATATTAAGTGAAAAAAGGATTTCCCATATGAAAGAATTAACTTGGTAACACAAGAAATGTTGAACTAGTTAGGTTTCCAATCTATCAAGGTATTTCTCTTGCTAATTCATTGTTTTCCAAGTATAAGAAATTGATTTCTATAGAGAAGTGATAAAGGGAAAATGTTCGATGAGATGATTAGAGCCTAAATCTATTTCTTTTAGTATGGAACAATTAGTAAGGGTAGTCAGAAAGGGAATGGTCATGGCGTTGCTGCTAACCAATCAATTCTTGTCTAATTTCAATAATTGGACCCGCATCAACTTACCCATCTCCATGGGCACTAATATGATAAGCTAGTTAATCCTAGAGTCAATCACTTGAAGCTTCATACAATTGAAGAGGGAAGCAGGAGTACTACCACTCAACTAAATACCACCTTGATAGAGTTTTACCAATTAACTGGTTCATAGATATATACAATCCTAGAAAATTGATGCAGTTAGATGAGGGAGATAGAATTTGTCCAATTCATAATGAACACTCCCATGTAGGTTGTTGCTACCCAAATTTATGATGTCCAAAGAAGATATGTATAACAATCTAGGGAAATTTTTCTAATGTTTTTTTTTTTAAGAACTAGTGCTTCCAACAATTGTCTCTCTTTTTTTTGGATGACAAATAATTCATGCAAAATATATATACATATAAATAAACATTAAAACTTTAATAAGACTTCCATTCAAAAGTGTAATTTTAATCATTCCAAAGTACCAACATAGTTCCAAATTCCATGTGTCTAAATTCCTTGGTAAATTCAACCGAGTATATTTTTATTCCAGCAATGGTTCCCTATTTGAAATTTGTGCTATCTTATATTAATTCCACAATCCTAAATAACTCTAGATATAATATCCAACTTGCTTCAAGAAAAATTGTAACCGAACCCCCTTTGAGACAATCGTTGACTCTCCTCTAGATCTTATTTAGACTTTGACTTGGGATCACTGTAATGCGTCTGAAAGCCTCAGACTGCCACAAAACCCTTCAGGATCTTCAGTTCTTTAAACAATTGTCACATAATGGTACAGGGAGTCTTGCCTATCTTCAATTTGTGCCCCATAAGTTGTCATCTGCTCCGGTCTAACACTCTGGTTGTTGCAAACGGCAAGGAGTGATCCACTACATTCGAAATGCTTAGCCATTGGAGAGTTGTTTCGTCAGCCTAATCCCATGCGTTTCCTCAGCATCAGGGCCACACTTCAACACCACAAGAAACTCTACATCAAGATTCAAAATTACCCTTAGAATTTCCAATTTTGGGCCATAAATTTGAAATTCGCTGCAGAACCTAGTTTCAAGATTAACCTCAAACATCTCGGGTTTTGATTTGCTCTAGACTCGGAACCCTATTTTGGCTAGATTCTTCGTAAAGATGCCACGGTAGGGTTCATACTTCCTTTTTCGATGTTCCCAAGTTGGACGTTAATCCAACTTGACCGCTTCAGAGTCATAAGATCTTGTCTTGTGACCAAAACCAAAAAAACAAAGAACTCGCTGCCTCTAGATAGTGTTCATGTTCCCATAACAGAAAGGAAAAGGAATAGAAAATAAGTCAACTAGGGTGGAATCTTTCACCACCGAAATTGACAGAGAAAAAGTGGTCTTAAAACCCTCATAGTTAATGCTCAAAAAAATAGATGAGAAGATCCACACTTGATGGTCTAAAATGACTTCAATCCATCTTCATTTATAGACTTCTAAAGGGGCTTCATATTTCTTGAATGATTGAGTAATACTTACTCCAAACCCCAACTTTGGGTTTTATAAGCCCAGTTGCCCCAAAATTGTCCTAGTAATGACTATTTTGTGGCTTTCCCCCTTTTCGATGGACTATAGCCTACGAGGATAGATAAGCTAATGAGTCCCTTTTGTCCTCAATTCATAGAGGACATTACAGTCCCCCCTGCCCAAAACTCAAACAATTGCAAGTTTGGGTCCTGCGAAGTTCGTTCTCCTTCCCATGCGGTATCCTCCTCTGGTAATTTTTTCCATCGGATGAGATATTTCACAATTAGTCTTCCTCTTAACTTCTTTTCTCGCACGACCATGATCATTTCTGGAATAAGTTCTAGTTTCCCTTCTTCATTTAATGGTGGCAATTCAACGAGGTTGTGACCTGCTGACCCACGACCTTCTTGAGACATGACACATGGAATACATTGTGAATTTTGTTATCGCTCGATAACTCCAACTCATATGCCACCTCGCCTACTCTACGAATAAGTTTGTAAGGCCCAGAAAATCTCAGCTTCAATTTTTTCCCCACTCTTATTGAGTGTAAATTGTCTATAGGGTTGAAACCACAAGAAAACAAGATCTCCTACCTCAAAATTGTGCTCTATCTGAAGTTCGTCTTCTTACATTTTCTGTCGATTTTGAGCAACCAGTATGTTTTCCTTAAGTACCCTGAGAATGCCCTAACTCTCCTGTATCCAATCTTTGTCAAGGGGTGCCTTATTGTCTCCAAAGATTCTGTCGATGAAGCAGGGTGCATCATATCCATATAGAGCCCTGAAGGGTGTCATCCCAATGGATAAGTGGTAGGTGGTGTTGTAGCAATTCTCCCCAACATAAAACCACTTAATCCATGCCTTATGTTGACTTGTCACATAGTTGCACAAATATCCCTCAATCCACTTATTCACAATTTATGTTTGAATGTCGGTTTGCGGGTGATAGCTAGTGCTAGGGGTCAATTTAGTTCCCACTAGTCTGAAAAGTTCCTACCAAAATGCACCCATAAATCTACTATCACGATCAATGATTATATTTTTTGGCAGCCCACGCGGTCTAAAAACTTCATTGAAAAACAATTCTACCACTTGTTTGGCCGAATAATTAGCTGAGATGGCAAAGAAGCATGCGAATTTAGTCTACATATCTACCATTGTGTAGATGTACTCCTTCTCTTGCGCTTTGGGTAACCTAGTGATGAAATCCATCGAGATGCTTTCCCATTTTTGTTATGGGATTGGTTGGGGTCAGAGAAGGCCTATATGATGTGTATGTTCAACCTTATTATGTTGGAATGTATTATATTCCTTGACATATTTCATCACATCTTCCTTGAGCACTTTATATGAGAATCATTCTTGAATTTGTCGATATCTGAAGAATCCCTGATGCCCAGCCAAGGGAGTTTAGGTGTAGCCTTCAAAATATTTTCCGTGAGTGTAGATTCAGGAACCAGCTATACCCTATTTTTATAATAAAAGAGTCCATCAATTATTTTGAGGTTGTCACCCTAGGTGATCTTGTCGATTAGTGCACATGCAAACTAATTCTTGGCATACTCCGTTGCAAGGTGTGCCTTCCAATCTTCTGTGAGTTTCATGAGGGAACATGTTTTTTCTTTCCTGGAAAGTGCATCGGCCACAAAATTCTTCTTTCCCTTCACATACTCAATATCAAATTCATAAGCTTGGATCTTGCTTACCAATATATGTTGCCACTCGTTAAGGTCCTTTTGCCCCAGGAAATGATGCAGGTTGTTGTGGTCTGTCTTGACTATGAACCTGTTTCTAACCAAATATTGTCTGAACTTTGCTAAAGCATGCATGATAGCCAACATCTCCTTTTCATATATGGAGAAAAAGAAAATTGTGTCCTGAAGCTTCTGAATTTTAAATGTGATAGGGTGACCTTTTTGCATTAAGACAGCCCCTATCCCTTCCCCTAACACATCATACTCCAATATGAATGGTTGACCAAAGTCGGGAAGAGCCAAGGTTGGACATGAGCTCATTATTTCTTTGAAATTGTTAAACATTTTGCCAAATTCTTCTATCCACCTGAATTCTCCCCTTTTGGTTAAGTCTATCAAAGGTGCACTTAATTGAGAGAAACCCTTAATGAATCATCGATAGTAGATGAAGATCTTGAGGAATCCACGTAATTCTTTTAGGGTTTTGGGTGTGGGATAGTCCAATATTGCTAAATTTTCTCCTAAGGAACCTGTACTCCCTTTGTGTTGATTATGTGTCCTGAATAAAGAATCTATGTCAACCCAAACTCACATTTTAACGCTTTGGCATAGAGAGATTGCTCCTGCATAATGCTAAAAATTGTATCCAAATGCCTCAAATGATCATCCCATGCTTTGCTGTAAATGAGAAGGTTGTTAAAGAAAACTAATAAAAACTTCCTTAATTGCTTATTCAATATACCATTCGCACAAGATTGGAAAGTAGCGAGTGCGTTGGTTAGCCCAAACGACATGACCAAAAATTTGAAATGTCCATAATGACATCGAAATGCCATTTTAGGCATGTCCTCTTCTCATACTTGGATTTGATGGTACCCCAATCATAAATCAATTTTTGAAAAGTAAACTGCCATGTGAAATTCGTCCAATAATTCATCGATCCTGGGAATGTGGTACCTGGTTTTGATAGTTTTCTTGTTAAGCACTCGATAATCAATGCACATTCTCCACGTACCATCCTTATTCTTTACCAAGAACATGGATGAGGCGAATGGAATCAAGCTAGGTCTAATGTGGTCCATTTCTAACAGCTCTTGGATAGTCCTAATCCAAGATCTTTTACTTACAGATGCATCGGAATTACATATAACATAGCTAATTAACCATAGAACTTAAAAACACATAAACAATGCAAAAATAACCAGAAGAACATAAAAAACTATGACACAATGATTTGATTATGGAGTTCGTCCAATTTGGACTACGTCTCTAGGCCCTGCTCAATAGTGGGGAGGCCTTCATTCATTAAGTGGCATAAAAAGAGATAAAAGTACAAGCACCATTCAATTACAATCCTTATACCTCCAAGTTGGAAGATGGGCGAAGAATGGAGAGCCCAACTCTAGAAACAGACAGTACCACTGAATCCCTGGAAAACAATTGTGCAAAAATCCCTGTCCAAACACCCAATTCGAATAATCGGGCCTTCTACAACCTTCTCGGAACCTCCCTGCTACTTAAGGCGAAGTCCCAGCCTACTGACAGGGTCAGGGTTTGCTACACAATAGATTCTTAATTAATCGGCTAGTCCTCTCTATCTTATTCCAACACAAAAGGGTCTTTTATAAGCATGGCGGCAATCCCACAATACTCAAGCAGTTTTAACACAATAAACCAAGTTAAGCAAGCGAGATCGAGCTGGATGATACATGGCAACAACCTTACAATTATGGCGAAACCCCTTACAAACATGGCATGAAACTTCTTCAACTACCTGTGGAAACCGACGGCTCTTACTATCGGTGTTTCCAACCATTGGCGGATAGTCCCAAGCCCAAACAATCTGGCACTCTGCAATATAGCGGACCCGCCGTGGTTATAAATCACAATGTATAAGACATCGCATCCGACAGTCCCCATCGCAAATCGCAATCGGCATTTCCCTTGGCGGATATCAAAGTCCATACACTGCGATAACAGTAGACTCGTCGGGCTATGAAATATAGTGTATAAAATATCGCGTTCGGAACCCTATCGCAATCACAACCAGGATTACTGTCGGGCCTGCTTCACAAACACTAGCCCCTTATACGATTGTGATATGCAATATATCGCATCGCAACTAGGCTTTGCCGAGGGCTGATTCATAACACTTGTCCACCTCTGATATGCGATATCGGGACCTAATGGAAACCTACCACTTGGCGCTTCCCTATTCGCTGAAACTTTTGTCATGTCATCTCCTCCCGCCACCTAAACAAGTCGAACTTGAACTTTGACTTCCTCTAACTTCTTCATATGAACTTGGATTTGAGTGTCGTTCGCAATGTTGGAATCAAGATGACGTGCACTTCGATCCGATGTTAAGTTTATCCAAATTTTTCCACTTTGCGTTTTGAGCCTTTTACCATGCCACTGGTACTTTTTGAAGATCCACCTAGATCAATCCTCCAGGATCCTTCTTGATCAATCCTCCCCACTAAGAGCTTTTGGACCGCCAAAATCTCTTTCAGTTAATTGGCAAGTGAGGAAATTTCTCCCTCGCTTTCTCTTTCTCCATCCATCGAGGCTTACTCAGATGCCTTTGAAGCCCACACAAATGTACTCTACCAAAAGCATTAACACATCCAGCACATTGTCTGTGTCCTCGCCAAACCACACTTTCAACCACCTGCACGCGAAACTGGAACATCCTTTGCAATCATATACAAGCATACATGACTAAAACAACCCCGCACTTGCCAAGAGTTTATAACACACACTCTTTGGTCAAGTTTTACATGATAGAAATCAATATCCAACTACTCACAAAAAGCCCAAACGTCATCGTTGTGTTTTTTTGAGCGATGGGAAACACATCATCACTTTTACATTTATTAGAAACACATGGCTTACAAACGGTGGCCATAACAAGCTACTACATCTAAAAAAACCATATCTAACTTAATAAAGAGGACCGTTATGACTGTGGTATATTTGTTTGTTGATCATTTTCACTTGTTGGCTTCTTTATCGATACTTTCTCGGCACAGAGCATATTGTATGTGGCTTCCTGGTGTCCCACCTCGTTGCAGTGACTACCACAGTTCTTTCTCCTCCAAACTTTCCGAATCGTCATGGAGCGTTTTCCCTTGATGTGCCTCTGATAAGGGTTTATGGATCCCTCACTGTCACTGGAATGTGGTGAGGTTCCCTCATCATCTATCATCGGTAGGTTGTTGGTTGTTTTGGAGAATTCCCCAACTTCCTTCCTGACATACCCGAGTCCTGCATGATGAGGAAATTCCTCCACTTTGATGGGGTTTACGATGCCCTAGCCATTAATGCTGAGGCCCTTCCCCTGATACCCCATTTTCTTCAACAGTTTGGATCTGATACCTGTAGTATGTTTTTCAAAAACAACGAAATCATCATCAGGAAAGGTACATGAAGCTAAAGAGTCACTTTTTACCTCAAGGCAGTTATGCTGCAGCTTTTCCAAGGCTTCGTCCTTGGCTTGCAACTAGCGTAGCAACCTTTGTTTCTCCTTTTCGGCTTCCTGTAGGAGTCTCCTTAGCTCAATATTCTCTACTTGAATGCTTTGGTTGATCTCCTCAAGTTCCTGGAGCCATGTTGCATTGGGTGTCCTTTTCACCTTTGGTACAATATCTATTGAGACCTTTGTTTCATCGCTCGAATCGGAACCCAGATCGATGGATCCATCCGTTGTGATCTTCCTTTCGTCACCAGAATCTGACCCTAGGTCAATTGGTCCACCTCGGGTAAATCCCGCAGCTATGACCTTCTCATCTTCCTCTTATTCAGACTCGTGATCTAATTGCAGGGTGGTAGTTGTCTTTTGCCTCTCCCTTTTGTCATTCCTCCTAGGCCTCAGCTCAGGGTGCAGTTTCCAGCAATTCTCTTCGTCGTGTCCCTCTTTCTCACAATGTGTACAAGAGGGCTTTGCTCCTCTTCTCTTGGTTGTTGTGGCTCCTTTTTGGTGGTCATTTTGTTCATGTGTCCCCCTGCTCTCAAGAGGCATTGCCTTCACCACTGGCCTCATCGATAGTAGCAGGCTCGAACAATAATAATGAATGTCATATCTAACTATGTAAGGAACCGATATACTTAGTTACAATCTCTGGTGAATCTAATGGAATGCTCAAATTCAATGTTTGTTTCCTAAATTATTCGGTGAAGTTTTGCACATTTTGACCCTTGCTTTGCCTTAGGTGTTGCCATTCCATTAATGCTTTTTGTTTATATCCCAGAGGGTAAAACAGATTCTTCAATGCAGAAACAAAATTTGACCATGAGGAAAGAAGGTTACCCATTTTTTTGCTACCTTAAAATCTGCTATCCCACCAAACGAGAGCGGTGCCACTCAGTCGAAGGGATGCCAACTAGATCTTTGCCTCATCTTCTTCAATCTATTGGATCTGACAGTAGACCTTAATATGCCTAATCCAATTGTTGAGCTTTTCTGCATTACACTCTCCAGCATACATAGGCAAGTAAAACTTTACATCTAGTTTAAGGAAAGGTTTCTTAGATGTATGTCTGGAGTCGCGATGGAGTGATGAGAACTATCACATGAAGAAAGAGAGGGAGGGGGATCTTCTCCAGCATCTCCTTTATGTGCCGATCCGCAATCATCTGCATCTTTCTTCTCGTGCTGGAGGGCCTTCTCGTACTCTGAAAATAGTGTGTCCACTTTCTCACCCATATTGTAGAATACCTTGCGGAAATTATGTTCTTCTTCCCAACGAGCTTATTCATTGGCCATGTTTCTTCTTCGCTATACACGTCTTGCTTCAGGATCAAAGGACTTAAGCATTCCTTCTCCTTTTCGCAGCTTGTTTCGGGTTAGCATATACTCCTGCAATTCATATCTACAAAGACCTGCTCTGATACCAAACTTGATCCAAGATCTTTTACTTACGGATGCATCAAAATTACATATAACAAAGCTAATTAACCATGGAACTTAAAAGCACATAAACAATGCGGAAATAACCAAAAGAACATAAAAAACCATGACACAATGATTTGGTTACGAAGTTCATCCAATTTGGACTACGTCTCTGGGCCCTGCTCAATAGTGGGGAGGCCTTCATTCATTAAGTGGCATAAAAAGAGATAAAAGTAAAAGCACCATTCAATTACAATCCTTATACCTCCAAGATGGAAGATGGACAAAAAATGGAGAGCCCAGCTCTAGAAACAGACAATACCACTGAATCCCTGGCAAAAAATCGTGCAAAATCGCCTATCCAAACACCCAATTCGGATAACCGGGCCTTCTGCAACCTTCTCGAAACCTCCCTGCTGCTCAAGGCAAGGTCCTAGCCTGCTGCTAGGGTCAGGGTTTGCTGCACAATAGATTTGGAATTAATCGGCCAGTCCTCTCTGCCTTCTTCTGACACAAAAGGGTCTTTTATAAGCATGGCATCAATCCCACAATACTCGGGCAGTTTTAACACAATAAACCAAGTTAAGTAGGCGGGATCGGGCCAGAATGATACATGGCAACAACCTTACAATTATGGTGAAACCCCTTACAAACATGGCACGAAACTTCTTCAACTGCACATGGAAATCGGTGGCTCTTACTATCGGCGTTTCCAACCATTGGCGGACAGTTCCAAGCCCAAACAATCTGGCACTTTGCAATACAGCGGACCCGCCATGGTTATAAATCACAATGTATAAGACATCGCATCCGACATTCCCCATCGCAAATCACAATCGGCATTTCCCTTGGCGAATAACAAAGTCCATACACTGCGATAACAACGGACCCACCGAGATATGAAATATAGTGTATAACATATCGCGTCTGAAACCCTATCGCAATCGCAACCGGGATTATTGTTGGGGCCACTTCGCAAACACTAGCCCCTTCTGCAATTGCAATATGCGATATATCCCATCGCAACTAGGCTCTGTTGGGGGCCGATTCATAACACCTATCCACCTCCGATATGCGATATCGGGACCCAATGGAAGCCTGCCACTTGGCGCTTCCCCATTCACTGAAACTTTTGTCATGTCATCTCCTCCTACCACCTGGACAAGTCAAACTTGAACTTTGACTTGCTCTAACTTCTTCATATGAATTCGGATTTGAGTGTCATTCACACTGTTGGAATCAGAATGACGAGCACTTCAATCTGATGCTAAGTTTATCCAAATTATGCCACTTTGAGTTTTGAGCCTTTTACCATGCCACTGATACCTTTTGAAGATCCACTTGGATCAATCCTCCTGGATCAAGTCGTTTCTATTTCATCCTTGAATTTCTTCGGGTGTTGGTAAGGCGTGGTGATCACGGGCTTATCTCCCTCTTCCAGTGCTATAATGTGCTTGAATCCTCTCTTAAGAGGCAATCCTGGAGGAATATCACCACAAAAGCATGCTTGTCAATTATTTGTTGAATATTCGTGTTGTACTACAATTTATCGATGTTGGGTACCTTTTGGCTCACGATTCTACAGTTTGTTGCATATGTGACATCGTCGTGCCTAAAGATGGTTTCCATCCTTTTGGCTGAAACAACTTGTGGCCTGCCATTTTCCATACCTCTTAAGACTACCCTATTGCCATTTGGTACTTTAAATTCGATCTCCAGTGTTTGGTAGTCCATTGTGTGCTTGTCCAATGAGTACAACCATTGAACCCCTAATACCATATTGAGATATGTAAGATCTATTACATAGAAATCACTAGTAAAACTATAGTTACCGAGAGTTATGCTCAAACTTGGGATCATTCAGGTGCAATCCAAGTTGTATCCATTTGCAACTATTACATCCAAGCCTTCGAATTCTTCAGTGGGAAGTCCTCTCTTGGCCACCAACACTGCATCAATGAAATTGTGTGTGGCTCCTCCATCAATTAGTGTTGTGATGCATTGTCCCTTAACAACTCCCTTGACCCTGAAGGTGTAATACTTGGGTGTACCAGAAAGGGTTGCACTCTTGACCTAGGGACGAGACTTCTTTTCTTTGTTGGCCTTTTCGTAAGCTTTTGCTACTTCTGGTGGTTCTTCCCTGGGGCTGCTAGGTTTTTCTTCTTCTTTTCCTTCCTTATGTGGTGACTCTTCTTTGACATTTGGAGTGGCCTCTTCTTATTCTTCATCGTCAGAGAGCACTTCGATGTAGTGAGTCTTCCCTTTTCCTAAATAGCGATGTTCAGGTTCCCATGGTTTCTTACAAGTAAAACATAACCTTTTCCCCCTTAGTTCGCTTCGGGTCTCTTCATCTAACTTGTCCCTTCTTCCCCTTATCTTTTGGAGGAATGGAAGTTTTGGGAGGGGCTTTAGATTTTACTGTCACATTCCTCATATCACGAGTTTTCTTGATAGCCTCTTTAAGGGTCATCGAGTTGAATGCTTTTACCCAACCTTGTAGTGGTTCGGATAAAGCTTATTTAAAAATCATGACTAATCTTTCTTCAAATATATCTGATACCATGACAATGGTATGTTCAAATTCTGAAATGAATTCTTCATGCGACCCTGTCTGCTTGAGAAGTGTAAATTCTCTGAAGTGGATGTCTGGGTTCTTTTGGTCAAATCTTTCTAATAGTCTTTGCATAAAATCTTCATAAGTAGTATTGTTGGCATGCCCCAATGCTACTAAACCATGATACCACCATTCATGCTCTTCCCCTTCTAGATGCAATGTGGCAAATTGGATTGTGTATGCTTTTGGCATAGGGTTGAGTCTAAAGTAGGTGTCCAATTTTTGCACCTAAGCTCTTGTTGTACATTTAGATGTGTTGAGTCTTGAAAATGTCATTCATTTCCATTACACTTTCACTATTATGTCCATTATATCACCTCCATTTCACTACTATGTCACCACATTCATCCCACTTTCATTATCATTGGGCCACCTTTATGTTTTTCCAATCTTTATTATTTCTAAGCCTTTTAAGTGAATTTGTGGTTAAACATTAGAAAATAATGTGCATATGCTTATACCTAACAAATGGGTTGAGATTGTTGACATGTGTAGGTTGAAAGGAGGCTTCTAGAAGACCCTTATGTGGCACTCTAAGGCCAAATTCCAATTTGGTTGGAAAGAATCATGGGATCATGAGGATATGTATCACAACTCCTAATTGTATTGTAACTCTAAAAAGACATGTGTCTTATCAGTTCCTATTTTGATTAGGACTCTAGAGGTAGAGGGAGAGATTCATGGACTATCATTAATGAGATGGCTCTCATCTTTTTGTATAAATAGGAGATCTCTCTCCTTCATTTGTTAGTTTTTAGTCCCTAGTTCTTAAGTTTGTAATTCTTCCTTGATGGCTTTTGAAAGCTTTGGAGAACTTTGTTGTACTTTGTACTTTTGAAGAAATTGAATAAAGCTTTGATGTTCTCAACATGGAAGGAGATGTAAAGTAGATGTCATGGAGCATATTAGAATGTAAGGTAGAGTAGATTTCATTTTGTAAATATTGCTTTGTAGAATGTAAGGTAGAGTAGATTTCATTTTGTCAATTTTGCTTTGATTTCATTATGTTATTTGATTGCTTTCAAGTTTGATAGATTAGATTTTTCATTCATGCAATTTTAATTCATGCAAGTGTGTTCAATTTTTCTTTGATTTCATAAGTGGCAGAGGGCCCCTGCTCACTAAAGCCTTGTACAGTTGTCCTTTAACTCTTGCATTACTTTTTTTTTTCTTGTTCATGTATATTAGCTGTACAGTTATCATTTAAATGCTGCGTTTTATTTCGTCATGTATATTAGCTGTACATAACAAGCTATTTTGATTACTGTTGTTTTACATTAATTTTGTTATGCTTCTGTATATTAGGTGTACATAAATTGCTTTCAAGTTGATTGTAGATTAGTGATGCACATAGCCTTTTAATGACTAATGACATGATAGAATCATTTTGTCCTTCTGCTGAAGCAACAAGGATACTGGGTCTCATAGTCACTAGCTCATTGTTTGGTTATTGCATTTTATTTTGATTGAACTAGCTGTATATTTACACTTTTGTTTAAATACTAATTCCATGAATAACATGTTTTAAGTTCTTTTGAAGTGCTAAGTTTTGGAAGTTACCATTAGGGACATAGGCCTTGTCTTGAAATCTTTATCCATACTTGTCCTTTAAAAGTATTCTTAAGACCTTAGAATAGGATTTTCATTTGCATTAAACACTTTAGAAAACCAACAAGAACAAAACTCCAAAAACAACATAAACTATAAAACAACGAAGTAAGAGAAAGGTTAACTAAGCACATATGGTGCACCACACTTCATCAGTTTACGATACCCGGATTGTTAATTTATGTAGAGCAATTTAAGACGTTAAATTGACTAGACATTTTGGCGCCGTTGCCGGGGAAGTGTAATTAAGAGACCTTATTTCTTACATCTGAAAAAAAAAAAAAATAAATAAATAAATAAATAAATTCTTGAGTATGCTCTCCTCTTGCACCTTGTGTGATTTGGAGGATCAGAAAAATGATTGTTATGTAAAAAAAAAGAGTTAATAATTCTTGAGTATGCTCTCCTCTTGCACTTTGTGTGATCTGGAGGATCAGAAAAAGAATTGTTATGTAAAAAAAAAAAAAAAAAAAAAAAAAAGGAGACAAAATAAACTTCAACATTCCAATTGATTCAAAAAAAAAAAAATGAAACTCAACTGCTTTGATAGGTTCAGATTGTCCAAAATTGTCTGGTTATGCTTTGTAGTGGTCTTCAAAACACTGTATCCTGTTTTAATAAGGTTTTGCAACTTAGCTGCGGAAACTGCCCTGATTCCGCAGCTAGCTGAGAATTCCGCAGCTGTTTCAAGGTTTAGCAGGTTACAAGCGTCCAATGAAGAAATCGACCACATGGGCATCTCCAGAATCGTCATGACATGGATCCTATCCTAGTCACTCAGCTCAGATCGATGAAAAACCAGCCTAGGACCTCAGTCAAAGTCCTGTTTTTAGCATGTTTTTCTTGAAGTATTTGCTGCTTGAAATTGAAAATCATTAATCTTTTTTATAAAATTTTACAATTTCAGAGAAGAAAAAGAAAAAAAAAAAAAAAAAGCAATCTATGGCTATCTCCATTCATAGTTTTCACTGTGGCTTCAATAAAAAATCTGCTTCCCTGTTCAAGCTTTGGCCTGAAACAAACCTGCAAGAACATTTAAGAAAAAAATAGGTCAAATTGCATGGACTGCTGTGTTAAAATAAAAACTCTGTGTTTTTGGGATTTGGTTGGACTCTTACTGATATGGCTTTCAAAGAAAGGATATGAAGGATTAATTGGATATCTTGTAGAATATAATAACAATGAGCCAAGGAAAACGATTAATTTTAATGAGTTTGAAATTTTTGAGAATCTAAGAGAAGATGAACTCTGTATGAGAGATTCTCTTGCTGCTGTTCGCATTACTACTGAGGCAGCAGCAAGATTCAAGTTGCATTTCAAGAAAACTCATTTAAATTAAGAGTAAAGACATTTGAATCAGCCGGCAATTGTCTAACCAAAGAAGAAACTTTTGAAGTGATCACTGTCCTTAAGATTTAAAAGGCATTTCGGTAACACCATAAAAAGAAGTAGATTGTTGCAGTCAGGCGTATACCGTACAAATTCTGCGATTGGAAGGCTTGTGAAGAATTTTTTTTTAGCATCTCCTTCCCTGACTGATTCATTTGTTATTGACTGCATCTGAAAACAATTTTTCCCCCTCTGAGATTTATCTTAAGGCCGAATTCAAATTCATAAAAGGCAGAACAGTGAGAACAGTTAACTCAGGAAAAACATAAACAGCAAAAAAACGTCAAACTTCAAACGTTCGATTTGCCCAAACAGAGGCGAATTTCAAGAAAATAAAACATGGGTTTTTTTGCCAGGTGGGTTAATTAGATAACCCAGAAACCGTTTGAAGAAATTTGTGGCGGTCTGGGAGAAATCTTCGGTTCTTTGGAGCCCATTTTTGTCTGCCGCGCGTGAAAAAAAACAGAACTTTCAATTAAATGAGCGGACAGTGATTTAATTCGGCTCTGTGCTGGCACCTACTCTACCTCTCCCACGTCTTCCACCCTTTTCCACCACGTCTTCTGCCCTTCTGTCACCCGTTTGCAATCCAACACATGTTTAATAACAGTCTGAATTGAACACGGCACGCTTTGGTTGTGTGAGATAACACGTCTTCCGCCACCCGTCTTCCATTTTTAACTCAAACTCGCCCACGTCTCCCACCATGCCTCATAACTTCCGTCTTTTACTCATACTTCATTATGCCAAGGTGGATGCCGTGGTTTGTTTGGTTGAATCCGTGAATGGTTTCTTCAGGCAGTTTCATGTTACATATGTGGACACTGTGTCAAACCTTCTCCATTCCCCGCTAACACAACTGTTATCACTTCACGTGCTTTTGCTGAAAAAGTTAATTCGTCAACACCTTAACTTTCTTTTGGCTGATGCTATAAACTATTAATGTCACACACAAACAATCTGAATCAGTGTTCAATTGATTTGTATTATATGAATATCAAAAGGCATGCGATGATATAAAATCCGTCAGCACATGAAACAAAATGCAGCAAAAGAGTAAGTACCTTGGTTTGCTCCATATGCCACTGCAATTCACAGGGTTCCTACATGCAAACAATGAAGAAGATAACTTGAAACTGATGGTTGACTGTTGCAGCCATTTTCCGCAGCTGATTCAACTTTCCGCAGCTGGCTCAATTTTCCGCAGCTGGCTCAATTTTCCGCAGCTGTTTTGTTAAACTCTAGGTTGCAGGTGTCATCAAGCAAAACAAACCACATGGGTAGCTAGGGGAATGTCAGTACATGGATGGTGTCCTATTCATTCGATCAAATTTGATGAAAAGACCCCGGTCAAAGGGAAGTCAAGTTGAGTGTTTTCACTGAGTCGCCACATTGAGTCGATGCATGTCAAGAAAAAAAAATAATAATTTTGAATCAATGAAATGAATAAGTTATTTTCTCACTTTTCTGAAGGTATTGATTAATTTTGGACTGATGATGAAAGATAAATGGCTAACTTTTTATTCAAGATTTTTAGCTACAGAAACTGTGCACATTCCGCAGCTAAAGTCCAATTCCGCAGTTGTTCTCCAATTCCGCAGCTAGAAAAACCTCATTGTTCAAATCAGCCTAACTTTTTCATACAAAATCAGATTTTGATGATTTAAGTACCATTGGAAAGATCTCAACAAGATCTACACAAAGAGAAATCCATCATTTGAGTTTGAAATGGCAAATAATGAAATAAATTGCTGAAAAGAAGCAACATCAACTTGAGGCACTAATTCCAAATCAGGTATAAATTCTTTTGATCTTTCCTTTGAGAACTTGTTTCACTAATACAAATTCTTAGTTTTTGTGGTAAATATCATAACTAGAGAGATTAGCCATCTCTCTCCTTTGATAATCTTACATTCCATTGCAAAAGAAGTATTAGTTTTTTTTGCAGGTTCTAGGAGGAAGGACAAATGACTACAAGAGAATGGTGTCTCTCTAAGAGACCAATTTGTTTCATAAAAGGATGATCAGCAACAAAGAGGAAATATGCTGATGAAAAATCAGATCTAAACACTTGAAAAAAAAACTTTCAGATACTATTGTCTCCATCACATCCATACTTCATAATAAACCATTCACCTCATTCCACTCCATACTTTCCACTTACATTCACATACACTTTCCATCTCTTTTTGTCCATTCATAACCCACAAATAAAAGCAAGAGGCTCATTCATATGCTTATTTCCCATTACCATTTCTACTCTCCATTGCCATCTTCTATTTTCATCTTCCATTTCCTGTCATTTTCATTCCGCAAATAAGCCCTGCTTCAATGCAAATTATTGAGTCCATAGTCCTTTGAGTCTAAGTTCTTTGTAAAAACACCTTGAGGCTTGCATGCCTTAATGGCAAGTCCTCATGCTGACAAACAATGGGAATACATTAATGTCCCTTGTTCGTTAGATCTTCTAGGTGACTCGACATCAGCAAATTCATTCGTACCTAGCAAGATGTGTTTGGGCATCTTAACTCTCATTGTCATCAATGGTGAGAGTTCTCGTGTTGACTAGTGGCATCCATTAATGGCCACTAAGCCAACAATTTCCTACTATGTTCGACATCAGAACATCTTTTCACATAGTAGGAATTGTGCCAATGAGTTTTGAAGACATGAAGACTATTATTTTCAGCATTTTGGAGCAGATTCAACAAGTTTTAGTAGAAGCAATAAAAAGTCATCTTATCTCTCTATCCATGACTCCTCTTGTTCAGCCACTTGAAGAAGAATATGATCAGAAATTTTCAGCCACTACACATACAACTCATCCATTCCAAAGGGTAAGTGAAGGTACGGCATTTTCTAACTTTTGACCATAGAATTCCATAAAAAGCTAGAATGATAATTGTTGGAAAAACATTTCTCTTCCTCATTTCATAAAATTGCCAATACCATCAGTTGGGGGGGGGGAATACATTCATATTCATATCTTGCCATGTCCATATCATATTCAAGAGCTCACATACTTCCAACATATATTAATTATTACATTGCTATTATGAGCATATAATGGCTTTTGAAAAAGTGCTTAAAGGATAAATTGGATACAAACGAAATCATGGTTGTCACACAAGAACCAACCATCATGCAATCCAATAAAGATATACTTTGCAACAATAATCAAAATATCATTATGCAAAGTTCAAAGATCAAAATAGAAGGCAACAACAAAAAAAAAAAATGGTTGTAACACAAGAACCAACCATGTTGCAATTCAAGTGAAACACTTTGCAGAAATATGAAGTTATCAAATGATATCATGCAAAGTTAAGCCAAAGCTCAAGGATCAAAAGAGTTAATGTAATATATATTGCATGAGGACATGCAATAGCTTCAGTTGGGGGGTATGTTGAGTCTTGAAAATGTCATTCATTTCCATTACACTTTCACTATTATGTCCATTATATCACCTCCATTTCACTACTATGTCACCACATTCATCCCACTTTCATTATCATTGGGCCACCTTTATGTTTTTCCAATCTTTATTATTTCTAAGCCTTTTAAGTGAATTTGTGGTTAAACATTAGAAAATAATGTGCATATGCTTATACCTAACAAATGGGTTGAGATTGTTGACATGTGTAGGTTGAAAGGAGGCTTCTAGAAGACCCTTATGTGGCACTCTAAGGCCAAATTCGAATTTGGTTGGAAAGAATCATGGGATCATGAGGATATGTGTCACATCTCCTAATTGTATTGTAACTCTAAAAAGACATGTGTCTTATCAGTTCCTATTTTGGTTAGGACTCTAGAGGTAGAGGGAGAGATTCATGGACTATCATTAATGAGATGGCTCTCATCTTTTTGTATAAATAGGAGATATTTCTCCTTCATTTGTTAGTTTTTAGTCCCTGGTTCTTAAGTTTGTAATTCTTCCTTGATGGCCTTTGAAAGCTTTGGAGAACTTTGTTTTACTTTGTACTTTTGAAGAAATTGAATAAATCTTTGATGTTCTCAACATGGAAGGAGATGTGAAGTAGATGTCATGCAGCATATTAGAATGTAAGGTAGAGTAGATTTCATTTTGTAAATATTGTTTTGTAGAATGTAAGGTAGAGTAGATTTCATTTTGTCAATTTTGCTTTGATTTCATTATGTTATTTGATTGCTTTCAAGTTTGATAGATTAGATTTTTCATTCATGCAATTTTAATTCATGCAAGTGTGTTCAATTTTGCTTTGATTTCATAAGTGGCAGAGGGCCCCTGCTCACTAAAGCTTGTACAGTTGTCCTTTAACTCTTGCATTACTTTTTTTTTTCTTGTTCATGTATATTAGCTGTACAGTTGTCATTTAAATGTTGTGTTTTATCTCATCATGTATATTAGCTGTACATAACAAGTTGTTTTGATTACTATTGTTTTACATTAATTTTGTTATGCTTCTGTATATTAGTTGTACATAAATTGCTTTCAAGTTGATTGTAGATTAGTGATGCACATAGCCTTTTAATGACTAATGACATGATAGAATCATCTTGTCCTTCTGTTGAAGCAACAAAGATACTGGGTCTCATAGTCACTAACTCATTGTTTGGTTATTGCATTTTATTTTGATTGAACTAGCTGTATATTTACACTTTTGTTTAAATACTAATTCCATCAATAACATGTTTTAAGTTCTTTTGAAGTGCTAAGTTTTGGAAGTTACCATTAGGGACATAGGCCTTGTCTTGAAATCTTTATCCATACTTGTCCTTTAAAAGTATTCTTAAGACCTTAGAATAGGATTTCCATTTGCATTAAACACTTTAGAAAACCAACAAGAACAAAACTCCAAAAACAACATAAACTATAAAACAACGAAGTAAGAGAAAGGTTAACTAAGCACATATGGTGCACCACACTTCATCAGTTTACGATACCCGGATTGATAATTTATGTAGAGCAATTTAAGACGTTAAATTGACTAGACAAGATGATCCATTAAATGAGGGAAGGGAAAGTTTACTCACCTTGCATATTAAATCGGAATTGGGTTGTCCCTTGGGTTTGTTTCTGAATCTAAAATTATTGTATTCATTGAAGGTCATAGCAGCTCACGCGTTTTCTTCTAGCGCTGCATATTCATGGAAATAACCATTTAACAGTTTGTTTGTCTCAACAACTTCTTGGTTCGTCGCAACTTGATTATTCGTGAATTGAGGAAGCAACGGTCAATGATTCCTTTTGTTGGTTTCTTTGGTGTTAAGAGGACTAGGGTTATGATTTCCCCTTCCTTCCATGTTAGTCTTGTTGTTGTAAGTAATATTTTCATTATCTATAAGATGACTCAACAGTTGAGCAAGTTGTTGTTGATGTTGGACCAAGGTGTACATTATCTGTTGTCCTTGTTGTTGCCTCTGTAATATTAAATTTGGCCCTATAATATTAAATTTGAGATTTCTACCTACCCATGTATTGGTACATGTAAGAGATCCTTGGTGTTTGGATCTCCTCGTTCCTCCTTACCTTCCATGGCTTTCCTGCAATTACCCTTATTCTTTCTAACTGTAACGTTACTCGTATCTTCCAGAAACATGCACCAAACTCACATACTAGCAAGATTCCAGTGCTGTAATACCCTATAACAATCAAGGACTATTTTTCTAACTTAAAAAAACAAAATAAAACTACTTCGACTCTTTTTTTGGATGACATAAATAATTCATGCAAAATATGTACATATAAATAAACATTAAAATTTTAAAGGGAATCTTCCATTCAAAAATGTAATTTTAATCATTCCAAAGTAATGGCGTAGTTCCAAATTCCTTGGTAAATTCGACTAAGTTTATTTTTATTCTAGTAATGGTCCCCAATTCGAAATTTGTCCTATCTTCTATCAATGCCACAATCCTAAATATATATGGATATAATAGTCGACTTGCATCAAGACAAACTGTAGCCAAACCCCCTTTGGGACAGTAGTCACTCTCCTCGGGATCGTCTCCGGAATTTGACTCAAATCACTGTAATGCTTACCCTCGAACCCCCACATAACCCTTCAAGAACTTCGATTCTGTCAAATGGTACAGGGAGTCTTGCATATCTTTGATTTGACCCAAAAGTTTCCATTTTCTCCAGTCTAAGAGTCTGGTTGCTGCAAATGATAAGGTGTGATCCCAATGCCGTCGAAATGCCCAGCAACAAGAAAGTTGTTTCATCAACCTAATCCCACACGTTTCCTCAGCCAAAGATCCACGCTTCAACGCCACAAGAAACATGACATCAAGATTCAGAATTACCGACAAAATTTCCGATTTTGGGCCATAAATTTGAAATTCACTGTAGAACCCAGTGTCAAGATTAATCTAGAGCGTCTCAGGGTTTTGTTTGCTCCAGATTCGGAACCCTATTTTGGCCAGATCCCTTGGGAAGATGCCATAATTGGGTTCGAACTTCCTTTTTGATTGTTCTAGGGTGGACTTTAATCCAACTTGACCGCTTCAGAGTCGAAAGATCCTGTCTTGTGCCCAAAACCAAAAAAACAGAGAACTCATGAAGAAGAATCACACAGCGATAAAACCATATGCACAACAAATTAACACACAAAACAAAACTGGCAGAAAAGGCAGAGAGCCATCATGTGGTCTCTCATGCTCATCTAATTCTCTCTTATATTCAAATAACGTAATAATACATTTAAATACATGAGTAAGTGGTCTTAATATAGTGCATCTATCTTAAACTCTCTTGGTTGAGACAATTTCTCAACTTACACACTAATTTAGGAGAGCTAGTTGGAAAGAATCTCTCATCCAAACTAGTCTCCTTAGTTTGAGGAATTCTCATGATTTTATTTATTTAATTTAATAATTGGATTTATTACAAGAGAGTGAGGCTAACATTCCCCCCCCCCAATGATAAATCCAAAACGAACAAGGAACCATCTTCCAAGTTCTCAAGTTGATCCTCAAAAAACATTTCCCTGGAAAACCACCAAAGTTGGATGCTGAAAAAACTCAAATTTGAAGAGAACATGAATCAGCTGCATGCCTGATTCATCTCTAAATGTCGCTTGACAACTCCATCACGTGCCACGCTGCAAAAGGATCCATCTGTCCTTTGCTTGAAAACAACATCCGGTGTCCACTGACACAATTTGATGAACGCCCACTGGTGTATTTTCTGATGATGATCGCCCACTGGCTGACGAAGATGCCCAATCGCTGATTTGAAGATGCCCACTGGCTGATTCGCTGATGTTGTCGAGACTTTTAGTCTAACAACCACTTGTTAATTTCATTGACATTTCCCCCCTTTGTCAGCGGAAAGGAGAGGCAATATTCTCCAAATTATATCTAAACTTCCCCCCTATAGGTGTAAGAGAGTTTCACTGTTGTACTCCCCCGTTCAACTGAATGAGAGTACCGTCTTCATTTTCGCTGCAATATGTGTGAGTGAATCCGATTGTAAAACTTGTACAATCTTATGGTTGTGGATGACCATTCCCATGGATCAATCCATGAATAATCAATCTTTAATCTGGCAGGTTGGTCTTGTTTGTAGCATTTCTCTGATGAATGATTCTGCTTGCCACAATGGTGACAAGGATGGAGATCGAAACACTGATCTTCCAGATGACCAGTTCTTTGACAATGAGAACATGTCGGTTTGTCTACAACTTGAGTTTGTGTGCATTTCTGTTTGTCTGCAACTTCAGTTTGTGTGCATTGACGTTGGTCTGCAAGTTGCTGAGAACTTGCTGAGGTGATTTTTTCAAGTAATCTAGCACTGACGAACTGAATGGGCTTTGAATAATCAGGGATATGTAAGTTGTCGTTATCTTTGACATATCCTAAGCCGCGTCGATTTCGATTACTTTGAATTTCTTCCCATGGCTTGATGATGGGTTTGGAAGAAATTTGAACTGGAACAACTTCAACACTTGAAGCTGGTTGGATGAATGAAGTCAAATGATCAGCTGTCTCTGGATTGGTCAAAGACTTGGAAGCAACACGCTTCTCTTGCAACTCATTTCTCTGCAGTTGCGACTCCAGTTGAAGGAACTCAATCGTTTCATGTGCATGTTGAATATGCACTTGAATGTTAGCAAGAATGGTTTTGCTGATGTGCACCATATCACCGACTAATGATAACATTAAATTGTTGATAATTTGGGACAACTGAATGTGTGTCGCCAGGTTGTCTTGCTTACTTTGAAGTCAGGCTCGCTTGTCGTAGAAATCGTGCTTGAAAAAATTGCTCACTTGAGTCGATCACTGAAATGACACGCTCGCTTGTACTGGTTGTTGATCGCTGATGCTTTTAAACACTTGCTTGAACTACTGATTGTACACTTGCTTAATGATGATCACTTTGCTTGAATGAAACGTTATGAATGTTTTAATGAACTTTACACAGGCTCGCTTGTTGTGCACTAAAATGTGGTACTTGATTTGGTTACTTGACACGCTCGCTTGCTTTGTTGTTTGAATGACACACTCGCTTTAAACACTGGCTTGATTTGATGCTCACTTGAACTTGCTTGATTGATTACTGACACTTGTGATTTCTTGAATGTACTCACAGAATGTGATGATTTATAAAAATAAAATAAAAAAAATGAAAGGGTGTCGAACACTGTCGAAAATGCACCCAAGATACAAATGACAAGTTCAATCTTGATGACTCAATTGAAGACTTACTTGACTTAATGTATTCACCTTAACAAATTAAATTAGGGTGTCGGTTACAACCGAGAATGCACCCGTACAATTCAGTTAAAAGAATTTTTATCTGCAAGTGATACAAAAAGTGTTGATGTTGTTGATATTGTCTTCGCTTGAAATGCTTGATTTTGTAACGTCCTTAACTTGATGGCGTGAATTCGCTATTGTGAGATGTTGTTGCAGAATATTACTTTTATCAAGTTGATGATGTGACGCTTTGCGCTTATGAACTTAATTGATTATGGGAGCTTTGATTTCAGGAGCTTGATCGATGACTTGTATATGTAAACTTTCTTATGTGCATGTAGTTGTTTTGTTTAAGCATAATAAAGAGAGTGTTTTACAAATTCGAATCAAATCATGCAAGCACATTCATGACATAGAGTGTACCTATGATCCCCTTATTCAATTTCGGGCAGATCTAGGACACGATCACCACAAAAAGATAGGTTTTTATTAACCTTCAAGATACATCGTCATGACAATGTCTTCAATGAGGCGTCTCAAGCACAGACTAAGAACTCCTTGGCGTCAAATTGTTTTCAAAAAACTGACTCTAAAAACAATGATAATGCCAAGATCTAGCGTCAAAGTTAACTTTATTATCTATTTTACCTCTCTTTCACATCAACTCTCACCTTCACACAATCGTGAATGAAATTTCTCCAACAATGAGAATGCCAAGCTCATAGATTCTTGAAGCAATTTGTCTTCAAAAAATAAAATAAAAACTTTTCAAACCTCCTAGAATTACAACCTTATCACTCCAAATACACAAAAATCATTTCACCTTATTACAAAAAATAAAATAAAAAATCCCAAAATTCAACTTATCACTCCCAATATCACTTACCACTCCAAAAGAAAAAACTTTATGATAAACACTTATCTCTCCAAATACAAATTGTTGTCGCTTCTTCTTATTTGTGCACAGGCTGTGGCAGCAGATGATACTCAAATCTAGTTCTTTGTTGTGTGGAATTTCTTGAACCTACAAAGGCCCACACATAGGCACGAGTGTTATCGTTGAAGTTGATCAACAGCGAAGTGACTCCCTTAGCATTCTTGGCACAATGTGCATAAGCGCGTACATATTCTGATCCTTCTGAAGTTGTGTCCAGAACACGTGTTCCCATCAATCGATGCCAAAGAAGTGCACTGTAATAATCAGAATTAGGTGAGAAATCGGTCGTGTTTAAAAGGCCATAGTTACCACCAATCAAGCTCTGTCTGCAGTAAGACGTTGTATTTAACTTCGCTAACATGCCAAGTTGATCTAAATACCAGAAACTAAATACAAAAGCATTGGTGACACCCCCGTGGCCACTGTTATAAGCTCCACCTGAGAAAGATAATACATCTCTACGCAGTGTTGGAGCCCATATATCTAGGCCCCAGGAAGGAAGAAGAAGTCCCCTTGTTCAAGACAAACATCAGAAGGCAATAGGACTTTCGGTTTTTCAACAGTATGAATTAAGAACCAATCGCAGTCTTCTGCCCGGGGTCATCACGGACGAGTCTAGGTCTGTGAATGAGTTGCGAGAAGCAGGTGATGATTTTGGGAAGAAAGCCTCTGTGATTGGGGATGGAAGGCATCCGAATCAACCACACAACAGTATGTTCAATAATGAACAGCATGAGAACTGTAAATCCAGGAAGATCTGTGAGACGCTGCTAGAGGATTCACCGAATAACTCTAGTGAATTTTCAACCCCCATAATGATTCATGAATATCAAAATAAGTAGCATTATGTGATAGCTGGAAAGAATACAACGATGCGCCAAAAAAAGACCTTGCACCCTCAAGCAATGGCCACACAACTGACTTTAATGACGATCGTAGTGAGATGATCGATTCTGATTCAGAAAGCTCTATAGTTTGTTGTCTTCAAGCATTAAAGCTCAAAGGAAAATTGCCTCTGAAAAAACCAAATCTAAAGAAAATCTCCAAGGCAGCTACGTTTCACCGTGGCTAGAATGACCTCGAATGTGTCTTTTTTTCAAGTGCTACAGGCTGCAGAGTCCTGAAAATTGATTGGAATATGTTGCGCTATTCAACATCAATGTTCCAATCTACACAAACAGTCTGTTATAGATCCATGCTTCTCTATGATCCATATAGCTCTATGATATGTAGAATTTGACACTAAAAGTTTTAATGGCACAAAGAGATATTTGCAGCTTCCATCGAACTCCTACGCACTCCTTATTCCATGCAACAATAGTTCAGGTTTCAATTCCTATGAAAACATACAACAGTCAAATCCAACAGCCTGCACAACATTCCATTGTAATTATGTCGTAAGGCGTTCCTCTGGGAAGGACTCCCCTCCAGTGCCACTCTGTACCTTCCTACGCCATTGATTTCGTTGTTAGATGATGGAATTAATATTCACGGTTTGATTCGAAGTGTTCGATTCATTATCCCTGGTCGCGCATCGCATCTGGCATCTGGCCGCGGCGCAAGAAAGGATCGCATCTGGCATCTGGCCGCGGCGCAAGAAAGGAGCGTTTACACGTAATTGGCTGAGGTACGTGGCTCCCTTGGAATGCTTTACGGGGAGACCTAGTCCACTCAATGGCCTTCGCATCACAATTGATCCCATCCCATTTCAGAGTAATCAACCGATCCATATTTCCATTAATTCCTCTAATTTCTCTGCCCATTTCTGGGTTTACTTTCGATTTACTTTCATCCATAGGCGGGTTTCATATATCTCATCTTACTTTCATTGAGCTCCTCCTCTCATCATCGAATCCATCGGTGGGGTGGAGTTGTTGCTACACTAGTGAATAATATGAAGGCTACAATAACCCAACAATGACCAGAAAACTATCAGGTATTTATTGTTTTTTTAGAGTGCTAGATTACTGTTTTTCTGTGATGATCTGCTTTCACTGGTTTTTTAAGCAGAGTTTCCTGTTTTTTGCAATGACCCGCTTTCACTTTTTTCTTTTTCTTTTTTTGGCAAAAGGCTTTCCTGTCTTTTTGAATATATGATTTCACTCGCTTTTTGCAGGCTCTTTTACCCAATTTAAAATTAGTGCGTAAGGAAGAAAGAAACATTCTAAACATACCAGTGATCTGCTGGCTCTCTAATTTTTAAGGCCTCTCTTTCTTTTAAGTTGTAAACTAGTAAGGAAAAGAGAAACGTTTTAATTAAATAGATGGATATATGATCTGCACCAAGTAAAGCGTATTCGAATTGCATCAATCAGGCTTAATCATATCAAGTAGCAGCAGCAACGTTGAGGAGAGGATAGGAGCGATGGGTAGCAGCTTGGATTTTAATGTTAATGGTGATAGTTGAAGTTCCAGGGACCACATCTACTGTAACAGAGGTAGTTGATGAAGTAGGATATTCAGTACGCCAGCTAAAGGCTCTTGTAGCTCCTTCTGCGCCCTCTCCAGGCCATAATGGTCATCCTCCAATACCAAAAGTCTCCGATGAAATCAATGAGTGAAGGGAAAAGTAAACACCAATGTCATTACATATTCCTTCGATATATCAACTGTTTTGGAGTAAGTTAGTAATAAGATAAGTTAGTAACAGTTTTTACAGATGGATGGCAGATTTCCAAGGGATGAAGGTTGATGTAAGGGTTTTTTAATTAATAATAAGTAATTTGACAGAATTGTTTATTCATATGAAGAGAGTTTATGAATTGAAGCATTTTGTAGTAATTTTCATTTCAGTATGATTGAATTTCTAGTATTTGAATACTTTTATATCAATGCCATTGATTTATTTCTATGAAATTTCAATATACATGATGCCTAGATCGTGGTAAAATTCTAATTGGCATATAATTTCTGCACCATAAGCTTTACTGCATTGACTCTGATGAAGTCTTTTATGATAAATTCGCGCGCAGCTTATAAATTAGTAAATTTAATCGATAGAATAATATTATGATAATAATACAATTTTAAAATTGTATTCAAATTGATGCATAAGGATTTTCTCATGGTTAATAAATTCTCTGGTTTCATTTTCTACTGCATTTCTTTCCATGGAATTATAAAGTGTTTTAGGATCACCGTAGCAATGAAAGGACGTCTTCGTACTGAAAGGATTGATCTCATGAGACTACAATATTGTTTGGTGCAGCATAATATCAAAGTAGCTAATCGTAATACAGTTGAGCAATGGGATGGATACAGAATACCATATAATGTGACAACTTAATAGAGTTGAGTTGTAATGTGACAACTTAATAGAGTTGAGTTGATTAATTAATAGTGAAAAATAAATAATTTAAGATAATATTTTCCTATCTTTAATGTTTTGAAATATTAAAATATTCTTGAATTTATGAATTATTATTATTATTTTTAAGCCACGTTCATATGAGAGTTAGTAATAATAATATATATTTTTTATTATCTTACTCTAAAATGAAATAAGACATTCAAGGTGTTCCTTGTAACATAGATATAAACAAAACATCTAAAGAAAAGTAATTTCACAATGATCCAGTCCAAGAAAACAAGGTTTTCCACAAACCAATTAAGCCTTTCAACTTTTTTGGCTTATTTTCTTATATCAAACATTTGTGCAGGGTTTCAACCAATTAACATTTCATTTTGTATGTATTTACAAATCAATGATTTTGGGATCAAATCCCACAAAGCAATTCTATACCTGCTCTTCAAATTCCTTCAAGCTTTTGAAAGTAAAACCAATGAATTATCAATATAATTTTACTATAATAAAAAACAATTAGAAAGCCTTTAGCCAGCGCAACATCTCTTCTAGAAAAATTCAACAATTCCAATTTAATAATCCTATCGGCCTCTCTTTGTACCTTTTGGGACAATTGCTAGTGAATAATATGAAGGCTACAATAACCCAACAATGACCAGAAAACTATCAGGTATTTATTGTTTTTTTAGAGTGCTAGATTTATGGATCTGCCTGTGTTTTTGAATTTTGTTGATCCATCTCTTTTTCTTATATTAATTCATCTATCCATCTCTGTAGGGAAAAATACAACGAGAGGCTCCACTCATCGATGGAAGCCAACGCTGGAACAAAAAACTGTACTTGAATCTATTCATAAAAGCGGCATTCATTCACCAAGAGGATTACCAAACATTTGCAGCAGTATAGCAAAGTTGAAAATAAAAGTTCTGTCTACAAGTATTTGATTCTAATTTGGAAGCATTGCCAACATAGCGGGAATCATTACGCATTCAAACGCTGATTATGTCTGAAATAGGCAAATTGCAAATTTGTTTTGTGAAGGTCTTGGAGAAAGGGGATAGCTATGAGGTTCAATACACACATTTTATCAATTTGCTTGACTTATCATTCTGCTTCCACATACTGTCTGTTTTAGCATTCTATTCGATTAGAAGAGAATTCTTGCCCATGTATACATTGCTAATTTGTAATAATATAATGCATCTTTGATTCAATTGGTGAGGTCGACGGAATGTTAAGCCAACCACCTTACCTCCATTCTCGCTACAGTTTTCCGCATTCCTATACCATAAGTTAAGGGGTGACACTATGTGCAATTCCAGGGACTGGGCAAATAAATGCCCCTTGGATTTGGCACCTACGGAAAGGAAATCCTCTCTTTGCAATGCAGTTACTTGGGGCATCTTTCTTTAAGAACTTCAAAAAAGAACCTCTCTGGTATTCAAATGAAGTATTCGAGTAAAATTAATAACAATACAGTAATCAAAAAAAATTCCTAGATGCTTTCTCCCATGAGATGAGTTTGCGAAAAAAAATATGCATCTAACAGTAACTATGCAAATAAGTAAATGATTGGAAAAAATGCCTTGCCTTCCACAATCCATCACTAGCCAAAATGAGAAATTTTGTGGTTGCATCTATGGTCGTGTCTCTCACATCTGGTTCTGAACTTAAATGAACTCGAGGTACATCTCCTAATATATCAAAAAAAAAACGCCATTAAGTATACAGTTTCCCCTGTGACCATTCAAATGTTACTCTTGAGCTAGACCATTAAGATAGAATTATAAAGTTACAAATCAAAAAATTATTTAAGTATGTTCTCATTAAAATTAATCTTTGCACAACATTTGTAGTGGTACCTGGCAGGAGTGTCACAAATCCACCCTTCTCGATGTTTTGGCGTTCAATACTTGGCTCATGATCAACAGTCAGCTCAATAGCAATGCCATTTTTACATATAACAGCCCTGGAATCCCCTGTATTTGCTACAAAGAGTTTTTTCCCATCAACTAAAATAGCAGTGACTGTTGTGGAGCCACCGGGCCCTAAATCAGCTGCCTTTGCTAAAATTTTCCCATCAGTCCGGTTGTATGCATTCTTGATGGCACTTTCTGGGTCTGTCCAGAACTTCGGCTCCATTATTATCAGAGATACTTGTCAGCATTAAAATACTTAATTAGCATTTTACACCATACGAAACTTTGAAAATAGCAAGTGACAACCAATACAACGAATGGCAGATCAGCTGTAAAAGCATTTTACTGGATGTGCATTAGAGTCAGAAATCTCATCTAATATACAATTTTATTTTCTAAAGAGTCATTTGAGAACCATCATATTTATATAAATGAAGGAAATTATCAAAAATGATAACGATTTGTCACAAACGCAATTTTTGCAATAAGGAAGCACTATTGCTTTATGCCATGACGTAATGCTACTATTGGACGTTTTTTCTTTGGATAGGTGCAAGAGACAAATGAACATATAAGTATAGGAAATATATGAACAGTTTAAGCTATTTGAAAAATAGTGGATTTACGCATGAAACATATTCAACTAGAAATATGATGGGGAAAAACAAGAAATTCATTATATGTGAGAAGTAAAATGTTGGAGAATCTTCGCCTTTGAGGTTTGAGAAATGGACATGGCAATATATTACAACTAGAAAAATCTTGTTCATTGATGTAGATCATTGTTACAATTAACAATATATATCATATGCCAAAGATAAAACACAGGAAATTAACCCATGAAGTCAAATGCAAGTAGAAACACCATAATAGAACCATTAGAGGAGAAAACGAAATTGTTTCACAAGTTACAATCAAGTTAGGAAATTGAGATAAACATATGCAATTTGGAAAATGGAAAGAAACTTTGAACCTGCTCCAATTTAATGTATAATTTTAATTTTTGATTGACTAGCGATTGCAAAACAATACATGTCACAATACAATCAACTATAAAATTTAAATAGATGTTGAATTTTGATTACAAGTATTCCCCATGATTCATAGATGGTAAACCAGGTAGACCATCAGCATTGATTACAAGTATTCCCCATGATTCATAGATGGTAAACCAGGTAGACCATCAGCATTGATTACAGTGCATAACCCCAAAGGAATTGTAAGAGTTGAACTTGTGACATCCCATTTCTGAGAAGTTCAATGTCTAACTCCAAGGCCAATCAAGCCAACCCCAGGGCTCAAAAATAAGATAATAAAAAATATATGCATTTGGTAACGAGGCGTGATACCTATCATCCAGCTCAGAAAGGATATAGGTTGGTAACAATTGAAATAGACTTACAAATTAGCTAATTTAGAGAGTTTCATTGTGGGCAAAATCAAGAATCTCATTCTAGATTACGATTTAAGTTGGGAATCAAACCCTACTCAACTAATGAAAGGACTGAAATTTGCTAAACCCCTTTCCAGCACTAATTTAAATATGTAGACTATAGATTGGTACTACCCAGGCACTCCCTAGGTGACATTATCAACCAGCGCATCAGTAGCTACAGAGTGATTGATACAGATGTGGATGCTTCTTCTCCCTCCTATACTTTTTACATCTATACCTAATGACAAGTAATGGGCACTTCCACAGTATGTTGTAACTAGTGTACTTTTGAGCCCCGTCGACCTCTCTTTTGGTAACCCACTGCCATTAATAAAACTAGTCTTATCTTATCTTCTGTCATCTGTTAATAGGAAATGGTACTGTAATATACAAACAATACTAAATAGCCAGGACTAACTCTCACCAATTTAGATCCTCATCTAGGTGAGCACTTAGTGTCTATACTTTCTTTTCTATATTTGAGGCCAATGTACATCAAGAAATTACACTGTACAATACAAGTATTCAAGAGACATTTGCTATCAATTCCATCTGAGCAACGACAATCTCAGTTACATACCATGAACCACGTAATCCAAATGTACATCAAGAAATTAAATTGTACAAAACAACTATTCAAGCGACACCTCCCATCAATTCCGTTTCAGCAAAAGCAATCTCGGCTATTTACCCTGAACCTCAAAATTTTGAGGACACGGTTCATGGTATACAACTGAGATCGCTGTTTGCTGAAATGGAATTAATGGAAGGTGTCACTTGAATAATTGTTTTGTACGATGTAATTTTTTGAGGTACAATGGCCTCAATAGCCATTGGGTTCTAGGCTTATTCTATATTACATCTTAAATATCGGAAGCAGGGTCCGATTTGACCCATATTTAATATCGGAAGCAGGATCCAATTTTACCCAGATCTATATACATAATAATAATAGTGGATTCAGTACCATCAAAATTGTGTAATAAAATAAATTTTGTTATTTTAATTTTTTATTAGTTTTTTTTAACAAATTTGGTTTTTATTTTATTTGTTATAGAGAGTAACTGTTTGAAATTGTTGGTGCATAATTAGCCCATGCCATACATTTCAATAATGAACATTGCATGCAGTTTTGTTAATAGTGTTTTTGTAATTCACTGTTAAACAATTAGAATTAACCATATGTAGTGGTAGTAGGCAAGACCTTTTTTCGCACCATTTATGACTGAATTTTTTCAAATTTTATGAAGAAAATTGATATTTAAAAGTCTCTTTCAAGAGGTTCTAGGGAATTTGTATTTGGAAAATATTATATCCATGGTTTATAAATTACTCACAAAAAGTTGATTCAAAGTAAAATTCCAATTTCTATTGTGATGGGTTAGAAATGGTTTTAACTATTGACTTTTGTATTTTAATTTTCCCCTAGCTTTTAAATACATTTCAAACTCTTTAATTGGCTTCATGGATTGTGAATGCTTAGAATTATTGACCTAAATATATGTATTATTAATGTCTTTTGCAAAACAACCCTTCACAACCACCATAAATAAAATAGACCCTAAAATCTTTGAACCCCACACAATATTTAAAATTTTTAAATCAGTAATATTATTAAATAAACTAATATCATTTTTTTTTGAGAAATTTAAATTTTATAAATTCTCAATATTACTTGCAGTTATTCTTAGCTGTAAAAATTTTACACATTTAGGGACGAAAGGCGCACTCATCATAAGTTTTACTTCATGAATTGGAATGTCAGTTTACCAAAAGAAAAATATAGTATTTTCTTGAGAATTTCACGACAGTAACAAGGTGCTCTACAGCCCAGTATTACATAGATGTTGTTACATATATATATGGAAATATCTAAAAAATAAATAAAATAGCATAGATCCATCTTAAACCCGGATCTCTCAAATACCAAGAGAGATCAAATAATAATAAAAATTTACACCTCAAGAAATTTGATCCCTCTCAGTACTTGATGAACCCAAATTTGATGAATCTACACTAGTTTTAATAAAACCCTTTAAAAAAATGTTTAAAAAATGTATTAAAACATCATCATTAACAAAATTGAATAAAGTTGATCAGTTCAAAAATTTACGAAAAAGGTTGAAATGCAATACAAAATCTTGCAAAAAGTCCAAGAAAATTTGAGATGACCATCCAAGGCACGAGCACTTCATACCTACCTCATTTAAAATGTTGTCAAAAAGATTTGATTGCAAGTAACATGGGACGCCATGTCCCAAATGTCCGTCAAAGATAGCAAAAAGCCCCAAATCATGATCTTCTACATGCCTATACTCTGCGACATGGTAGTCCTCCATATCATGCCTTGTTTTACCCTTCACTAAATGAAATCCATGAATTACTTTATTGTTTGGTAACTTGCAACGTCCTTTTCTTGTATCAGATGAGGATGGAGTGAAGCCAACTGCCGTATTGTTGCCACTTTAGCAGCCATTGTAGCCAGTCAAGCATTGATTACGGCAACATTCTCAATCATAAGACAGTCCATGGCTCTTAGTTGCTTCCCTCGAGTGAATATTGTTCATACCTCACAAAACTACGAGGGTTAGATCTATTCACCTAAAGTTAACTATGTTCTCATGGTTATCTGCCTTGCAATTGTCGTAGGATTCCGGGATGGAACACAATTTGGTAATGCATATGGTAAGAATATACGAATTTATATCTGACAACCGAATTTGGTAGTTTTTATCGATTCTTTTGAGTTTCCAAGGATAATTTTAGGTGTTTGGTGGTGCAGAGGTTGCAGTGGTTGGGGTCATGTTCATTACAACGTGCGTAGTAGCCTTGGTCATGCTTGTGGTTGGAACATGCATGTTTTTCTTATACTACCCTTCACTCTATTTTTTGCTATCTTTGAAGGCGTTTATCTATCATCTATATTGAAAAAGGTGCCACAGGGAGGTTGGTGTCCCTTCCTAATTGCAACAATTTTGGTCATGCTTGTGGTTTGGAACATGCATGTTTTTCTTATACTACCCTTCACTCTGTTTTTTGCTATCTTTGAAGGAGTTTATCTATCATCTGTATTGAATAAGGTGCCACAGGGTGGTTGGTGTCCCTTCGTCATTGCAACAATTTTTCTGACCATAATGTTCTCTTGGAAATAAGGAAGGTAGAAAAAGTATAAATATTTAGCACAGAGAAAACTCAGCATAGAAGGTTTGAATGGATTGATTGTTGGGATTAATTCACTTGTATCAGGAATTCATTTCTTTTGCAGTGACCTTATTTCTGACTTACCACCGATTATTGAGAATTATGTAAAGAATGTGGGGTTTCTACATGAAGTTCTTATCATTGTCACCATAAGAATGGTTCCAGTCAAGACAATACTTTTGTCGGAGAGATTTATGGTTCGAAAACTAGAGCCAAAAGGTGTATATAAATGTGTAGCCCAATATGGTTACAAAGATGCCCCAAACATTGAAGGCTCTGAATTTATCAGCGAGGTTTTTGAAAGCATAAAAGACTATCTCAAGCTTAGAGGAACTCATTCCTCCTCACATGACAGAAGTTATGCAAGCAGAAATACAGTGGAAGAAAGTAACTACTCTTAGATGAGGAATTGTAGTAGATTGAATTGGCAAAGAATACAGGGTTTGTGTATCTTCTAGGAAAAATCACATTGAAGACTAATAAGAGCGCTAGGCCTTTTGAAGGATTACTGATTGACAAGCTCTATAGGTTTCTCCAAAACAATTGCAGGTTGACTCTGTCTCCCTACAATATACCACCTGTGCATTTACTTCAAGTCAGAATGGTGCAAGAAATTTAGAGTTCGTTCACACAAAACTGTTAGAAGACAATGAAATTATAAGCTTTTACTCATAATAAAACTTTTAGGGCTGTAAAGTTCCTGATCACTCAAAAATAAGATATAATTTTGTACTATTGTTACTATTTTAATAGATTTATAAGATTTCAAAATGCAAAGTTCTGTTGAGATCAGAAGAAATAAGCATTGATTTTTTTACCATTTCTGCAATAAATCATGAATCATGTAGAGTGAACTGGTACATACATGTTTAATGTTTTGTGACTGGTGGAATAGAAAAAAATGATAACAGCTCATTACTTTTCAGTTTCAATCCTTATTTTACAGTAAGGCTCTTATCTTTTGATGAAATGCAGAGGCTGGTAAATTAAAATTTTCAAGAAATCCCAGGTAGAGTTTGTTAAGCGGGAATTTTAAATTTTAATAGTAACTCCTTTTTATCCTTTGTCCTCGGAAATTTGTACACTCTCGAGTTGTTTGGGGCTAAGTACCAGTTCATGTGTTACAGGCCCAAGCCACCAAACAACACTATTACGATGTTGGTCCCTTCAAATTCTGAATCTAAGAAGCCCCATAGGAGCAACAAAATGAAAATGATACCTAGAAAATCACTCTTCTTGCCTAAGCCACCAAAAGGCACCAATCCTAGTAAGGCTTAAGGAGGACCAACGATAATTATAAGGATTCCATGCTTCCACTATACTCTCTATTGCTTTATGATCCAATATGTTTCTCATCCTACCTTTCCATTTTGTTTTGAATGTGGAGTCTTTACAGCCTAAGCCCCTGTAGCAATATTCAAAATGTGGCTAGAGTTGCTTTACAATATCTGTAGATGACGGTATGCAAAATTGTTTTATTATTATTGTTTTGATTTAATGTTTCATTATGCATACTAAATCTTTTTTTCATATAAAACCAAATTTTAAATGTTTACTCATTTACAAATACTACAACAGATACCCCTTTTTCGGATTGATGTTTATGAGTAGTAGGCCAAAACTTGCCAAACACTTCAATTTCTTTTCCAAAATTTCAAAGATGCCCATTTGAAAAACCTTAACATAATGTACAAAAACACGTTCACATAAACAACAACTACTACATGGATAATGGATAACCTCTACTTGACATTAACTATAACTCATTATCATCCACCCATGCTTTCAAAAATGTCCATTCACATGTTGCTATTCTTCCACAAACTACTATTACTTACAAAATATCCCTATTCAAAACACACATAACTAATAGTTTCAAGTGTAACTCAATATCATCCACGCTTGCTTTCAACAATGTCTATTCAAATGTCACTATTCTTCTACACACTATTATTTACAAAATATCCATATTCAACATACACATAACTAACAATTTCAATTGCAACTCATTATCATCCACCCTTGCTTTCAACAATGCCCATTCGCATGTCGCTATTCTTCCACACTCTATGCCTTACGGCGTTTCCTTTGCAACATCAGGTGCAAATGCTAGTTATATAAACTTTCCACAACAACACTTATCCATATTGGCTCTGATACCACACAAAGATCAATCAACTGGAATTCAATGAGCCTTCATGCTATCACGATTTTCACCATTAGAAATATTCATCTATTCTGGGCGTTCAACACAGAAAACGCAGAGACAAAGTCTAGACATTAAAATATTTAATGAAAATATGTGATTCAAGCTGCAAACCCTCTTGATCTTCAAAGGCGCACACCATTGGATTCGTGGTTTATATAAAAGAGATCGGCCATTTTTATTGGGTTTTTTTGGTTTGTATATTTGCAAATCCAGCCTCGGCAATCCAAGATTACAAAATTGAATCGAAATTGGGATGCACAGCAAATTAACACACAGAACAAAACTGGCGGAAAAGGCAGAGAGCCATCACGTGGTCTTTCATGTTCATCTAATTCTCTCTTATATTCAAATAATTTAATAATACATTTAAATACATAAGTAAGTGGTCTTAAGATAGTGCGTCTATCTTAGACTCACTTGGTTGAGACAATTTCTTAACTTACACACTAATTTAGGAAAGCTAGTTGGAGAGAATCTCTCATCCAAACTAGACTCCTTAGTTTGAGGAATTCTCATGATTTTATTTATTTTATTTAATAATTGGATTTATTATTGATTTTTAAGAGAGTGAGACTAACAACTCGCTCCCTCTAGATAGTGTTCCTGTGTCTAAAACAGAAAAGAAAATAATAATAGAAAATAAGTCAATTAGGGTGGAATCTTTCACCACCGAAATTGATAGAGAAAAAGGGTCCTAAAACCCCAGAGCTTATCCTCAAAAGAAGATCCACACTTATGATCCAAAATGCTCATCAAAATGCTTTTAATCTTAATTTATAGACTTCAAAAGGAGCTTCATCTTTCTTGAATGATTGAGTAATCCTTACTCCAAACTCTAACTTAGGGTTTTTTAAGCCCAGCTGCCTCAAAACTTGCTTAGTAATAGTTATTTTGGGATTTTTCCCTTTTTGGGGGATGGACTATAGCCTACGGGAATAGATAGGCTAATGTTTTGTACAATATTTTTCAGCAGATTACAATATGTTTCCCAACAAGGCTGTGATTGTACCCATTCTGAGGGAGTGTTTCCCATGAGATGGTTACTGAGCATAGTCACGTTCCATAAACTGCAACACCCACCTAGAGTGAGCTGAATGGAACCTTGGAGGTGATTCCAAGAAAGGAGAAGCATCTTTAAACAAAACAGACTTCCCGATTGATAGGTTCCGTAGAAACTGTTATTGCAAAGGTGGAGTATCGTAAGCAAGGAAAGTTTACCAGAAGAGGAGAGGTGTACCTTGTAATCCCACGCTTGAAGTTGAAACATTCAGAGAAATAACACTTTATCTGCACCGGCTGCACATGATACCCATTCACTAGCAGAATAAAACATTTGGTGTCCAAGTTGTGGGTAATGATTGTGATGGATCAGAGTAAGTATTGATTGTAGACATGAATCCAAGCAGAGTCCCTTTATCAAAAACATTGCTGAGATGAGGATGCCACCGATTAGATAATTGAAATGAGGAAGATCGAAGAATTCTCACAATACACAAGAAAAGAGAAGGTGCATAACAGATCTGCATCTCTTCTCTAACAGAATTGTTTCTGGAAGTACCAGAATCAAGATGGGTGAGAAAACCATATTGCTTGGAGTTTCTTGGTCTACCTATATGGTAGCACTGACATGAGATATTCAAATTAACAAATCGAGAAATCTTTTTGAGATCTTCCGGTTGGATAAAATATACCGTACCGGGATAAAATTAATCAAAAAGCATTGTCTGCCTGTGAATAAGAGTCTGTGACTTTCATTTAAACATTAGATGTTAAATACCACAAATGGATAAGATTAATTATCTTAGGAGCTGTTACCAGGGGATATTCCTTCCATTCCTAGTTTTGAAAATATCAAATGATGTAATTACTGATTAACAACATGATGCATATTAAAGCTACTTGTTCAAGTTTCACAAAACATCAGAACTTATATCTTGATATTCAGTGGCCATTTGCTACTCTGTTTTCTTAGGAATATCAGCTTTTATAACCTATACGTTTTCATATTCAGTGGCCATTTCCAGCTCTTTTTCTTATGAAATTTAGGTTTCTCCACTTGTAGGAAGGGAAGCTAGATCATTCATTATGATTTTCTGTAGATGTTCTCAGTTATTATTTCCACTCAAGATGAGCTTGCATATATGCTAAGAGGTCCTTCCACAAGATTAGTTGAATTATCACTAAGCGCTCATTGGATTAGAAATAATATAATCAAAGTTGTGTAAGAGGAAACCAACTTCCAGCCTGTTTTGATATATGTAAGAAGTATGGAAAACATGGACATGTTAAAGAATTGTAAGAATTGTGAATTGATCTTTCAAAAGAGAGGCGTAACTTCAGAATGAAATAAATCATCAATACAAAAGAATGCCATCAAACTCTGCCGATGGACGGTATTGCAAAAGCTATGTTTTGCCAGGGTTTACACTCTGTAGAACCCAATGAATCACTGAAAGCTATCGTTTAGTGGACCATAGGACATGTCACATTAGTAAGGATGCGCTATAATTGAGAAACCATATTCTTTTTCTGAACTCAAAATGCCCAAAGGATCTTTATAGTTATAATATAGGAGAGATTCTTATACTTATCTTTGGATGGGATTCCTCTCCTAAGAATGCTCTTAGTTATAAGAAGTCTGTAGATGATTCAATAGATCTAGATATTCTTCCCTGTATCTTCATACACATTTATTTGTATATAACTT
This sequence comes from Pinus tabuliformis, assembly GCA_031772625.1. Classification (NCBI taxonomy): domain Eukaryota; kingdom Viridiplantae; phylum Streptophyta; class Pinopsida; order Pinales; family Pinaceae; genus Pinus; species Pinus tabuliformis. Next base: position 671,609,052 of record CM062816.1, read on the forward strand.
ATCAATATGCAAAAATCTATGCAGAAACTGGACAAGATATCCAGCATATACTCAAATTAAAAGGAGCCAATAGAATCATTATTGATAATTGATCAAACTGGAACTCCAAACCTTTTGTGTTGTTCGAATAGGGGAAATGAAGAAAGATAATAAACATTCAGTTATACATTGACCAAGAAAGATTTATAACTAACTGGAAAACTGAAACCAAACACACGCATCAACACACAAGATTTACGTGGTAAAACCTTGACAGAGAGTCAAGGAAACATCCACGGGGCAAGGGATTGGAATCTCTATTAATTCAACAATGATTCCCCACGATTACATATCTCGGGCATTCACTAGTTTTATACAAGCCTCCTCCGTTACATAATTGCTATTTCGGTATAAAACTAACTAGTTACATTTTTACCCAAATTTACATAATTCGTTGTCAAACTTTCAACAAACTCCACCTTGACAACAATTTTCCTAATCCCTTGCCCATGCCCATTCACCATCTTTTCTGCAAACCAAGAAAAGCTAAACACCATCGCAGCTTCTCTATTGTAACTGGCTTTGTGAATATGTCTGCACAATTCTCTCGCGTATGGACCTTTTGAAGAGCTACTTTTCCGCCATCAATCACATGACTCAGAAAATGATACCTTACATCAATGTGCTTGGTTTTGCTGTGATAAGCAGGATTTGTAGCCAAGTGAATAGCACTTTGACTGTCACAAAGTACATTCACTTTCTCCTGCGTCCTTCCAATCTCATCGAGCAGGCCCTTTAACTAGATTGCTTCTTTACTGGCATCTGAAGCAGCTATATATTCAGCTTCAGTAGTGGACAACGCAACTGTTTCTTGAAGCTTTGACATCCAACTAATTGCTCCACCTGCAAGAGTAAAGACATAACCTGTAGTAGATCTTCTTTTGTCCAAATCACTTGCATAGTCAGCATCTACATATCCGCAGACTGATCCTTCACTACCATTAAAGACGATGCAATGGTCACTTGTGCCTCTTAGATATCGAAGCACCCATTTCACTGCTTGCCAATGTTCTTTACCTAGATTTGCCATGAACCTACTGACAACTCCAACTGCATGTGAAATGTCAGTTCTTGTAGATACCATTGCATACATTGAGTTGCCTACAGCATTTGCATATGGTACATGAGACATATACTGCTTTTCTTCATCAGTTCTAGGACTCAAAACCGAAGAAAGCTTAAAATGGGAAGCTAGTGGAACATTAACAGGTTTCACATTGTTCATAGAAAACTTTTCAAGTACTTTCTCCACATACTTCTACTGTGATAACCAAAGCTTACCATTTTTCCTGTCTCTGTGTATCTCCATGCCCAAGATATGTTTTGCTGCTCCAAGATCTTTCATATCAAACGTCCTAGAGAGCTGAGCCTTTAACCTGTTGATCTCTTCCATGCTTTTGCTTGCAATAAGCATATCGTCAACATACAAAGCTAAGATAATGAATATGCCATTGAAACTTTTGAAGTATACACAATGATCATACTCACTTCTTATAAAGTTTTGGCTCACCATGAAGCAATCAAACTTCTTGTACCACTGTCTGGGAGACTGCCTCAGACCATACAATGATTTCCTGAGCTTGCAAACTAATCTTCTACAGCGACCTTGTACAAAACCTTCTGGCTGTTCCATATATATCTCTTCGTTCAAATCACCATGTAGAAATGTTGTTTTAACATCTAACTGTTCTAACTCAAGATTAAGTAATGCAGTTAGTGCCCAACACAGTACGAATAGAAACAAGTTTTACAACTGGAGAAAAAATCTCATGAAAGTCTATACCTTCAACCTAGGAATACCCTTTTGCTACCAATCTCGCCTTATACCTTTCGATACTTCCATCAACTTTCCGTTTCAGTTTGAAGACCCACTTGCATCCAACAACACTTCTCCCTTCAGGGAGCTCTACAAGATCCCAGGTATTGTTCTTGGCTAAGGAGTCCATTTCTTCTTCCATAGTCGTTTTCCATTTTTCGCTATCTGTATCATCTACTGCTTCCTAATAACAAGAAGGTTCCCCATCTTTAGTAATCAAAGAAAAAGATGAAGCAAAATCTTCATACCTTTTGGGAGTTTTTCTTTCCCTTGTAGACCTTCTTAGAGCGACTGGTTGCTGAACTGGTTTAGAAACTTCAACGGCTTCCTTTGTGTCTTCAACACCTTTCCGTTCGACTGTCACCGAAAGGTCTAGCCTCCAACTGAACTCGTTGATTTGGCGATACCTGTTCGTGTTCAATTCTTTCAACATTTGATTTTAAAAGAGAAGATTCATCAAATGTTACATCTCTACTAATGACTATCTTCCACAATGTAGGATCCCACAACCTATATCCTTTCACTACATAGTCATACCCAACAAAGACATAACATTTCGACTTTGGATCTAATTTTGAACGCTGATTTTTCGGAATAAGAGAATAAGCATCACAGCCAAATATCCTCGGATGTGAATAATCACAAGACTGACTTGTCCAAACTTCTTCAATAATTTTACAATTAATTGCTACTGAAGGTGATCTGTTAACTAAATAACAAGCAGTAGACACTGCTTTTGCCCACAACTCCTTTTGCAAGTTAGCATTGCTGATCATGCTTCTGGCTCTTTCCATAAGAATTCGATTCATACGCTCAGCAACACCATTTTGCTGAGGAGTATAAACAGCAGTTTTGTGTCTAATAATTCCCTCATCCTTACAGTATTGTTCAAATTCAATTGAAGTGAACTCACCACCATTGTCAGTTCTTAAACATTTAATAGATTTGCCTGTTCTTTTCTCTACCATTGCTTTAAATTGTTTAAAGACATTGAATACATCAGCTTTCTTTTTTAGCATAAAGACCCAAACTTTACGGGAGAAATCATCAATAAACGTTAAAAAATATAGAGCACCTCCATATGACACAACAGGGGATGGTCCCCATAGATCAGAATGAATATAGTCTGAAATACCTTTACTATTATGATTTCCAACTTTAAATCTCTGTTTACACTGTTTTCCATACACACAATGTTTATAGAAATCTAACTTCAAGGATTTCAGATCAGGAAGAGATTTACGTTTCATCAGTATCTGAAGACCTTTCTCGCTCATATGACCTAATCGCTGATGCCATAGACGAGTACCTGCTTCTTCCTTTTCTGACGCAACCGCTGCTTCACTGACCTGAGTACTTCCTTTTAACCTGTAAAGATTTCCGACCTTTTCTGCTTTCATAACCACTAGGGCTCCTTTAGAGACTTTCAAGACGCCATCTTGACCTGTAAACTTATAACCATCTGAATCCAACACTCCTAAAGAAATCAAATTTTTCTTCAAATCAGGTACATGTCTAACACTAGTTAATGTTCTAACTGTGTTATCATACATCTTAATCCTGATATTCCCCATCCCAACAGTCTGACATGACACATTATTACCCATAAACACAGAACTACCGTTTACATTTTCATACGAAGTAAACCAATTTCTATGTGGGCACATGTGATGAGAAGCACTAGAGTCTAACAGCCAGCTTTCTAAACCCTGAGAGACATTACATTCAGGTGAACTTTCATCTATCATACATAATTCTTCAGCAGATAAAACTTCGTCTATCATACTTGAATCAACCTGATTCGCTTCCTTCTTCGGGTTATCGGATTCCTTTCGTTTCCAACAGTCTTTCTTCAAGTGTCCAATTTTATTACAGTGCCAACATTTTGCCTTACACTTCTTTCCCTTCGATTTCGATCTGGAAGACCCTCTTGGTTCTTCTCCTCTTTCCTTTGAGCGTCCTCTAGCGACCATCGCTTCTGATGCAGCTGTTTCAGTACTGGATTTCCTTCGTACTTCTTCAGACATGAGAGCTCCCACGACTGATTCAAACTTCAAAGAATCAGCATTGCTCAAGCTGATTGAAGTTACGAAGTGATCCCATGATTCGGGCAAAGAACATAGCAAGGTTATGGCTTTATCTTCTTCCTGAATTTTAACTTCCATATCTGTTAATTGACATATAAGTGTATTAAAAACATTCAAATGTTCTGCAACTTTTGAACCTTCTTTCATTCGAAGACTGTACAACTGTCTTTTCAGATAAATTCTGTTGGTTAATGACTTTGTCATATAGAGTTTTTCTAGTTTTTCCCACAATCCTGAAGCTGTAGTCTCTTCAACAATATTGAAGAGAACTTCATCCGCCAGGCATAACCGGATGGTACTGAGAGCTCGGGCATCCAAGTCCTCCCAGTCTGAAGTAGTCATGGTTGCAGGTTTCTTAGTTGCCCCATCCAATGCCTTGTGCAACCCTTGTTGCACAAGCAGATCCCTAACCTTCAGTTTCCAAAGAGCAAAATTGCTCTTTCCGGTGAATTTCTCCACCTCGAATTTTGCATTCGACATCTTGGCCATTTTTCTAGGGTTTCAATCTTCAGTCTTTGAACTAGGGTTTTTCCTTTTCAAAAAAAAATCTCAGTCTTTGAACTAGGGTTTATATTTTTCTTTTCAAGAAATAATAATTTTTTTCTTTATTTACAAACCCTTTCTTTCTTGCAAACCCCTTTGTTTTTTTTTTTTTTTTTTTTAAACAAACAAAGAAACCCTTCCTTTTCCTCCAATATTTGTATAAAATCCACCCCTTTAAAAAACCTTGATTTGATTTCAATCTGCTGTTTTTGTTTCAAAACAAAATTTCTGCTAAAAATAAAACTGTTCTGGAAATTCTGCTAAATACCCGGGTTCAACAGGCAACAGCAGCAGCTTGATGGGGTTCCTCTTCGCTGGACAGCAGCTCTTGCCTCTTCCACGCAGGTCTGGCAGCTTATTTTCCTTGCACGCAGACCGGATCTACGTTTGCTGATCGCAGCACGCAGGGCAGAGGGTCTTCCTCTTCGCTGGACAACAGCTCTTGCCTCTTCCACGCAGGTCTGGCAGCTTATTTTCCTTGCACGCAGACCGAATCCACGTTTGTTGATCGCAGCACGCAGGGCAGAGGGTCTTCCTCTTCGCTAGACGGCAACTCTTGCCTCTTCCACACACAGGCTCTGCCTGGTTCGATAGCTCTTCCACGCAGGCAACAGATTTGCTTCCTCTTCACGCTGCAGGTCTGACAGCGTCAACGGCAGAGGGTTTGGCGGCTGAGACAGCCAGCACCTTCACGCAGAGACAATCCTTCTCACGCAGAGATCACAATGAGCTTCACGCAAAGCAACTGGTCCACGCAGGGCACAAACACGCAGATTTTGCACATCACGGTTTTGCACTTCACGCAGAGATGGGGTGTCCACCCTCAGGCACGTTCTTTCATGCAGGGCCACCTCAACGCAGATGGCAGCATAGAAAACATGTTGGTTTTTCAACGTCTCAGAGAAAACCTTTACGCAGCAACACTACACGCTGGTAGCATAGAAAACACGCTGGTTCTTCAACAACCTCCCCTCAGAAAAAAAGCCTTCACGCAGCACCAAACCTTGCTCTGATACCAATTGTTGTTCGAATAGGGGAAATGAAGAAAGATAATAAACATTCAATTATACATTGACCAAGAAAGATTTATAACTAACTGGAAGACTGAAACCAAACACACGCAGCAACACACAGGATTTACGTGGTAAAACCTCGACAGGGAGTCAAGGAAACATCCACGGGGCAAGGGATTGGAATCTCTATTAATTCAACAATGATTCTCCACGATTACATATTTCGGGCATTTACTAGTTTTATACAAGCCTCCTCCGTTACATAACTGCTATTTCGGTATAAAACTAACTAGTTACATTTTTACCCAAATTTACATAATTCGTTGTCAAACTTTCAACATTTTGCCTATGGACATGTTTCCTTGACCAAAAGACCATACACGGGTCTTCAGCAAAGGTACCCTAGGCATTAATTTTTTAATTAAAAATTTTGGTTTTGGCTAGAAACACATTGAGATTTCATCAAGATTTTGAGGTTTGTAAGGATAACAAATCAAGAAGTGAGGTAGCAAACGAGTGCATTTGATCTCCAGCATTACATATGCATAGCAAATGTAAGGGAGATACATAACTCTGGCCCTTTCAGCCCTTCAATCATAGACTCGCATGCACAGAAGCAATGACCCACTGCATACATATTTGCCGAAGTCCCAAAGCTACCAGCCACATTCAGAGATTCCGAATTCTTCCACTATGCTTTTGTGATCTCTCCCAAGAAAATTGGAAATAGCCCAGATCTCTTAGAAGTGCTTGGAGTTAGAATAGGAAGCTTGATCACATTCATTTAAATTTATTCACCAATATGATTTAATCCAAAACAATCCAACTCCACCGTGGATCTACGAAGCACTGTGAGGGATAAAAAACTTGAAGTTGTGAACCTCAGATTTATTTACAAATATGACTCGATCTAAAATACCGAAAATTTATTTGAAAAATTAACTTCATTAACTTTTGAATGCAAGAAAGCCTAGTTATCATCTGCATAACAATCATGTCTAGGATTTGAAACTACGAAAACTTATTTTATGTTTTCTAATTTCCTTCTTTATTTAGATAATACAAAGTGTGCCATATCCTATAAGGCTATATTATCCTTCACTCAGGCTCTTTAGAATATCCCTACACAGTAGTTTTCCCTCTGACAATTTTTGGTAGTTGAGGTAAAAAGTGAGGTCTATAGTCTAGAACATTGTCATGCACACAAAGCTAATTAGTGCGTTCAGAATTCTCATTATGACAACAAAATTTGCAAGAGTCAAGGTGCCTAAAGTATGGTATGGTTTTAATGTTACCTAGTGAAGCAAAACTGATTCACTTTCTTCTCTTTCAATTCATGGATTTTAGCCACAATTTGTAAGTATGCAGAAGCACGGGCTGTAACCTGGGATATATTCTCTCACTTGCATGCAGAAAAGAAAACACCAGTTGCCATCATAGAGAGAAAATTTATGCTTGTTAAGTCCATGCATAAAAGATCTCTAGGATAAAAAGTTTAATAGAATTTCACACATAGGGCGAAAACATGAAATATAAAATATATATTTTACTAATATGGTGGTCTTAAAAGAAAATAGACTTTACTTGATTACTGAAAGACAGAAATCTATATGTCTTCCATGTCTTTAGTTATGGCAGTAGTGTTCCAAGGATGGGGTACAAAGTATGATGCAATTTGTAGACTGTGATAACCTAAAGCTCATCTCAATTGCCATAGAAGTGCGTCAATCAACATTTATTTAATATGCAACGCTAGCATCAATTTTATGCTTGTTAGGACACCTTTTAAATGTTGAACATAGATTTTCACACCCTTATCTCTAAATAGTTTTATAAAAAGATAAACAGCTATAGTTATATCCATCTAAATCTTCCTTTGAATAATTTCTGAAAAAACTAGAATTATGTTCACCAAGATATTCCCTTCAATAGTTCCTGAATCTAAAAATTATTTCTATTCTTTTAATCCTTTAAAACAGCTACAAAACTCCTGGAATATTTAATAAAACAAGAGTGCAATGCATTTAATTACTAGATGCAGAAAGGATATTGATCATAAAGTTTTCTTAAGATGAGAGAGGAAATGTTATAATCATAAAAATATTACCAAAGCACCATTCATGGTGGATCTACCTTATTGATCATACTTGCATGCAGGCAACAACAGAGATTTCCACACAAAGCACAAAGAAGGAAAGGGGAATAAGACTAAAACTAGAGGAATTTAGTGACAGTGAACTCAAATTACTACATTATTCAGTTATACTACCACCAATACCGCTAGAATGTTGAAGAACTCTGGCCTTCACCAATGTTGTCAAGAGTAGCATTTGTACTGTCCAAAAGATGTGTTATATCTGATTGGAAATTTGGAATGGTAGCAGGGCTCAAAACACTGTCTCTAATGTTTTGCAATGTGCGTAGAATATCCATCATAGTAGGTCGTCTTTGAGGAGAATCATTCGTGCAAAGCAAGCCCAAATTTATTAGTTGAGTAAGGCAATTGAGATCCTTATCTTCTTCAGTGCATATAGTAGTTCTCCTCAACAAACCCATGTCCACCACTTCCTTTACATGGTTTGGAAAACCACTGGCCACCCATTTTCGCAAGTTCATTCCTTCTACAAACATGTCATCGACGGGCTTCTTTCCAGTGAGCATTTCCAATAAGACTATTCCATAGCTATATACATCACCTTTTGTTGTAACTTGTCCACCAATTCCATATTCTGCATTCATATATCCTCACCTTAGCATTTCTAGTTCACAATGTTTAGTAAAAATAAGAAACTCATAACATTGCTTAATACACTATCTAATTTAAATAATACCTGGAGGAATGTACCCTGTTGATCCTTTGAGTGCATGTGTGGAAGTGAAAGCCGAATCCTCATAATTTGCAAAGTATATGGTAGCAATGCCAAAGTCTATTAAATATGCAGTCATATCTTCACCTAGAAGCACATTATTGGGTTTCAAATCACAATGGATCACTTGCACAAAACAATGGTGATGGAGATATGCCATGCCTTGTGCAATGTCTACTGATATATTCAACCTCTGAATCAAACTCAAACCACTTTGTTCTCCTCCATCAGGATATAACCACTTCTCCAAGCTTCCATTTACCATCAATGGAAATATCAAAGCTTTGACACAGAGGTCTGAATAAGAGGTTATGACTCTAATCAAATTTCGATGCCTTACTCTGCCCAAAACTTTGCACTCCCTATCAAAGCTCTTGTGACCCCCTTCATTCTCCATATTAAGAAGTTTAATAGCAATGGCCGTGCCATCGTTCAAAACACCTTTGTACACTTTCCCAAAACTACCAACTCCTAACAAGTTGGCACCACTAAAGTTATCTGTTGCAGTGACGAGTTCTACATAGGAAATTCGTCGATGCCACACATTTAAGGATGCCTCAGCCTCTTTAAGGACGTGCTTCTTGCAATTTTGTCTCCACAAGATTCCCATAAAGAGACATAATCCAACAATGGTTGCAACTGCAACAACAGGTATAACAACTCTTTTCAAGTGAAAAACACTTTTATGTTTGTGAGCGAAGCATGGTGACAAACTTACCCAAGGTCCACAAAGACCAAGATTTCCGATAAAAGCCATGGCACCAAGCTTTTTGAAAACTCCACCTTTAGGGACTTCTCCTGACAACTTGTTGAAAGAAAAATTCAAGTGGCAGAGCATTGTGAGATTTTCTAATGACATGGGTATTCCACCTGACAAATTGTTGGAGGATAAATCCATGTCTTGAAGACTTCGAAATTCACCGACTGAAACTGGAATTGGACCTTCAAATGCATTGTAGGAAAGATTTAGATATTCTAGTTCTTTGCAGCTTCCAAGTGCACTTGGAATGTGACCAGTTAACTGATTTGAAGAAATGTCTATAGCTTGAACCATTGTCATCTTGCTTAGTTCAGAAGGCAGGAATCCACGTAATAAATTGTTTGAAAGGTTGAAATAGAAAGCCAAATTTGCAAGTCCTGCAACCTCTGGAGGTATGAGTCCACTGAGCTTGTTGTATGATAGGTCAAGAAGTAGTAGTTTCATGCATTTGCCTAGATTTGCAGGGATATTACCTGATAACTGATTCTCATGAAGATCTATATATATTAGCTGCTGGAGGTCTGCAATAGAATCTGGGATTATTCCAGAGAGATTATTTCCCCATAAAGATAGAAGCCCTAAGCCTTTGAGTTGCCCGACTTCCATGGGGATATTTCCTTGTAAATTGTTGCATTCCAGATATAACCTCTCCAACTTTTGATGCTTATTAAGAGAAGAAGGAATCGCCCCTGTAAAAAAATTGCTGTCTAAATCAAGAAATATTAAACTAGTTAGGTTTCCAATCTGTGGAGGTATTTCTCCAGATAATTCATTCTCGCCCAAGTCTATGAACTTCACATTTGCAGAGAGCTGGCCGATAGAAGAGGGCAGATGTCCAGTGAAATGATTAATCGCTAACCCTATTTCTCGTAGGACGGAACAGTTAGTAAGCGCAGTAAGAATGGAAAAGCCCGTGATGCTGCTGCTAACCAGTTGATTACCGCCTAAATGAAGCCCATCCAGCTGAGTCAACTTACCCAATTCCATGGGCACTACTCCGCTGAGCTGGTTACCCCCTAATTCTATCCTTTCAAGCTTTGTACAATTGAAGAGGGAAGCGGGAATGCCACCACTCAACTGATTATTACCCAGATAGAGTCCCGTCAACCGGGTGCTCTTGCCACACAAGTCCGCGGGAAGGTGACCAGTAAACTGGTTGTCATTCATATTCAAAAGTAGAAGATTGGTGCAATTAGACAAGGAAGAGGGAATTTGTCCTTTAAGATAGTTATCACAGAGAAATATATGTGTCACTTGTCTTAGCATACCCAATTCGGAAGGAATGCTCCCGTGAAAATTATTGTTACACAAACGTATCTCTTCCAAAGACGATATGTTCCCGAGGCAGGCCGGGATTGTACCAGTCAAATTGTTAAATTGTAAGTTAATGTGTTGTAGCTTGGGGAGAACACACAGCTCTGAGGGGATGTTTCCTCTGAGATTGTTCGTATCAACATAGAGTGTTCGTAAACTCCGGCACCCAGCAAGAGTGGGCGGAATAGAACCCTGGAGTTGATTATGATCCAGGATAAGCATCTTTAACCGAAACAGACTTCCCAATTGATGGGGAATGTGACTGTAAAAACTGTTATTGCTGAGGTCGAGTACTGTGAGAAAGGAGAGATTGCCAAGAAGAGGAGAGATTGTACCTTGTAATCCCATGCCTGAAACATCCAGGGAAACGACTCTCTGCCTGCGCCTGCTGCAAATGATACCCGTCCACTGGCAGAATGAAACATTTGGTTTCCAAGTAGTGGGTAATGACAGGGATGGATGAGAGTAAGTAGTTATTGCAGACATGAATCCGAGCAGGGCCTCCTGATCAGAAGCATTGCTGAGATGACGATGGAGAGGTTTGGATAATTGAAGAGTGGAAAACACAAAAGGGAAGAAAAAGAGAATGAAATAAAAGGAGAGTAGATGCATCCTCATAATGCAAGAGGAAAGGAAATTGGAGAAATGTAACAGCTCATAAACAACAATCAGGATGGTATGAAAACCATACTGGTTAGCATCGATTCATATTTCTATTTTCATCTCAAAGCTTACCATCTTGTAAGAATCTGCAGCCTGGTTTCACTTTCAAGATGAATCAGCATCGACTCATATTTCATCTTAAAAGATATTGTTAAGATCCTCCCGGTCGTCTACTTTCCCAGCATTCTTTACGCGCCGCTTCATTTCATTATAAAGTTAATAAAAAGCATAGATAGTGCGCCCACTAAGTGAATTTTGTAGTATGGTAGAAATAAGTGGACGACTTGGGGGCACTGATGTCAGTCAATCGAGCATGTTCAATGTGGTATAATTGAGTGTATGACATGGAGTCACCGAGGTCATTAGTCAATCTACCATTAATCGGTGCATTGCATATCAGTGTAGTGCATTGTTCATGATGAAATGTTTTTCAAAGGCATCTGGCATGTCAAATATTCATGTTATTTAATTTGATATCTACAGTGACAATCACATTTTTCTTCAATTTCATGGAATTTTTTTATTTTTTTCCCATTTTTGTAAAATGAGATAATTTTCTAAAATTTAAGGAAAATAAAATATTATTTCTTTTTCTTTCATATAATATTATGAACTTGGATTATATTTTAAAAGTGTTTCCGCTTGGCTAAGAGTTCGACTTCTTCAAATGTAAAACAACATGTTAACGGCCCAAGACCCAGAGGTATATGTTACGTATGAAAGCCTACGCTCTTTTGGACCACTAGCAAGTAATTCCAAGTGGTGTGGTTTTCCTTGAATAATGATGATGAGTTAGCGTGAAGTAGTGGAGAGCAATGGGTGATGGTTGTCTCCACTACTCATTTGACAACTGAGTAATGATGTGTTTCTCATTGTTAGAAAAAACTACTAGAGAAGATTAAAACATTCAAGCTATAGTAGTTATTAAAATGGCTTTAATCCAAAATACTACAAAAACTCAATTAATCTTGTTCACATTGACCTTTATTTATAAAGTTTTTTTTTTTAAATGAGAACCAACAGTGGAACATAGAGTAGGGTGGCATAAGATTTTAGGGGGTTTGTAGAGGAATTGGGGTTTTTGAAGGTTTGTAATGTTGTTTATAATGGGTTTAACTAGGTTTTGTAATATTGTGTTATTTAGGAGCTTTGTGGTTTCCCTTATGTGTAGTTCAATAATGGGATTTGAAATGAATGAGCTAGTACTCAAGTGGATTGTCTAATCGCAAGAAAGGTCATTATCACTCCATGGCTCTAGTTTTTTATAAGATTTAAATGATGGAAGCATGAGGTTATAGGGTCATCATGCCAAAATCAATCATTTGATGGTGTGGTTAGGGGCTCAAAGCTATCATGTGTTAATGATGGAAAATATTACAACACTAGTAGAATGGACAACCAAGTTGAGATGGAGGTTACGGAAAATTATTAGAGGTGTAGGGAAACACAAGATCTAGGTCAACCCATGAATGTGGTTGACCCCTCTTGATTTTGTTGGAGGTGGTGGATTCTAGTTACAAGGAGCTTGTTTAGAAAGGTAGTGAAAATAAGGTTAAGAAGATAATACTCAAAGTAGTTGTCGATGTTGATAATGGGGAAGGGTGTTCCAAGCTTACTACAAGAGTAGAGATCTTAGTGAAAAGGGAGAAAAATTGTAACACCCTCCTCCCACATCTACCCAAGTAACCAGCCAATCACGGTAAACATGTGACGAGAGGCTACTATGACTAGATTCAAGCTACTATGTGACCTTAAGGAAGTGGAATCGATGGAAACAAAACATACAAACCTTCCACATCAACGACGGGACTCCCAAGAACCATCCCAACCACTCAAGTAGTTAGCCCCTGGGTCCCACTGAGGTTTTAGACCACTTGACCCTCAGACGCTCCCTTGATATGGACCTGATAGCGTCCAAGAGGCTCTGGACACTCTCATGCCAGCGTCCAGGGACTATATTTCCTAGTGTTATGCTAACTTCCCCGGGATTTGGCCCAATTTTTCATGCCTAAAGCCTAGGTCACTGCCCAAAATTGAATGACACCTTCAAAATAGAAAGATAACAAGGAAACAATGATGTAAATGTAAATACTTGAACAAGCCCTTGATTGGACCCCTACTAGCCATGACAAGCATTTCATCAAACATATCAAAAATATGTAATCTACAAGTGTAAACAACAGTCTATTTAAGCATAGAGGTCTCATACTTATCTAAGAATCATTATGAAGTATTGTTCCCTTATATCATTTGTTGCATTATCATTTATTAGGTCATAGACACATTGTTCATTCATCTACAAGTAAAAACATGACGAGAGCCATACATAGCCACTGTCATAAAACATATACATAACCAACATAATAGCAACATAAATACAAAGAAAATCACAGCCATATGATCCACATATAAACTAGTATATTACTCATCGAGTTACAAGGAGAAATAACCTCATATTGATGATGCAAAATCCAAACCCAGGATGGGACTACCACGTTCCACCCGACCATAGAATGGCTAAGTCAAATCTCTCTTTAGCCATTCACCCCCGTGCCATATTCCAAGCATGAATGTGGGACTCAAACCAAAAGAACCAACCAGGGCATCCTGAGGCTAAACCACCTCACCCTCATCAATAGAAACCAGGCTTTACCGTAATCCATCCCGGATCACTAGGCCAACACAATAAACATGTAATAACAGGCTTTACCATGATCTCCACCCTAAAACTAGGCCAAACAAGCTTGGATGCTACCGGATCTCTCCACCTACAATGTGAGGAATTTTCCTATCCACTAGTCTCTCAAGCTTTACCGCAATCCACACCAGATCACTAGGCCCTAAACCGAGACCCACTCTCCAGGCTTTACCGCATATCCTAACTCGGGATTACTAGGCCCAACAGAGAGAAATCCACCTCTTGGCTTTACCGTATATCCTGACATTCACTGGCAAGGATTCCTAGGCACACCGAGGCAACACAATCTTGACTTTACTGCAACCCACAGTCTGGCTCAGGGGTTACTAGGCCAGTGGCTTTACCGTAATCCATAGTCTGGTTCAGGGACCACTAGTCCATGAGCTTTATCATTTGGAGATCCACCTCACTCAACTTCGAATCCATCCGACAATCCATCTCAACCAAAACATGAGAACCCCATCACACCATGGCTATTTGGAAATGGCAAGGCTAGGCTGAAAACACTGTCACACCTGGCAAAACCCATGCCATAACAACAAAAGAACCACATGCAATACCATGCATGCCAAATCTAGTAAGGAAAATACACATGCAAATCGATACCTGTAAAGAATATTGTTGTAGCTACTTGATCCTACTCTTCCTTGCTTGCTCCTTCCTTCCTCTTTCCTTCTTTGCCTTTCTTGATCCAATGCCAAAATGTTCCAAGAAAACTCTAAGTGTCCAAGAGTGAGAGAAAGAGAGAGAATAATGAGAGAGCTCCAAAACTAAACTGAAAAAAAGGTTACAAACTAATCCTTAGAAGCCTTTTTATCAATTAGGCTTCTATTTTCTTCATTTTCCATTATTTTCCTTCAATTTTCTCCTCACATGCAACCTGTGACCTTTCACCTTCCTTTTCTCCTAATTTCCATTATTTTCATAAATAAATGTGCCAAAAATGTTATTTTTCCTTTCTAAAGCCTTTGTCATTGCCTCTATCAATTTCCTTTAGCCATAATAACCGAAATGATCACCCACTATAATGTTTTTCCCAACATTCAACACGGAATAAGTGTTCCATCAACCGTGGTTATTATTTTTGCCTTTATTAACTTTTATTACATGGAATTTTCACCAGGGCTATTACAGAAACCTCCCCCTTGGGGGACACCGTCCTCGATGTTCAACCATACCTATACCTCAGCAAAACCGCTGAAAAGAAAACATATTTCCCATGGAGCTTTAGAACATAGCTTGATGCAATATTTACAATGATCACCCTGCTGAGAAGCAAACCATCATGATAACATAACAACATGAAAACTATAAATGACATGACACCCATACTGCTTATTAGAGCTTTATAGCATAGCTCATAGCGGTATTTACATCCATAGACATATGTACATATAACAAAACATCATAAAACACGTACCATGACATGACATGGAGTCCATGAGGTCATTATTCAATCTACCATTAATCGGCGCATTGCATATCAGTGTAGTGCATTGTTCATGATGAGATGTTTTTCAAAGGCATCTGGCATATCAAATATTCATGTTCTTTAATTTGATATATACAATTACAAGCACATTTTTCTTCGATTTGATATACATGCCTAGAATGTTTTTATTTTTATTTTTTATTTTTGTAAGATTTGATAATTTTCAAAAATTTATGGAAAATAAAATACTATTTCTTTTTCTTTCATACAATATTGTGATTTTGGAGTATGCTTTAAAAGTGCTTATGCTTGGCTAAGAGCTTGTCTTCCTCAAACGTAAGGCAAGAGGTTAACGGCCCAAGATTCAGAGGCATATGTTAGTTATGAAAGCCTACCCCCTTTTGGACCACTAGCAAGTTATTCCAGGTGGTGTGGTTTTCCTTGAATAATGATGATGAGTCAATCCGCACTAGTGTAGAGCAGTGGGTGATGGTTGTCCCCATTACTAGTTTGACAACTGAGTTATGATGTGTTTCCCATTGTTAGAAAAATATACTAAAGAAAATTAAAGCATTCAAGCTATAATAGTTATTAAAATGGCTTTAATCCATAATACTACAAAAACTGAATTAAGCTTGTTCACATTGACCTTTATTTATAAAGTTTTTTTCTTTAAATGAGAACCAACAGTGGAACATAGAGTATGGTGGCATAAACTTAGAAGAATTGGGGTTTCTAAGGGTTTGTAATGTTGTTTATAATGGGTTTAACTAGGTTTTGTAATATTGTGTTATTTAGGAGCTTTGTGGTTTCCCTCATGCATAGTTCAATAATGGGATTTGAAATGAATGAGCTAGTACACAAGTGGATTGTCTAATCTCAAGAAAGGTCGTTATCACTCCATGGCTCTAGTTTTTTATAAGCTTTAAATCATGGAAGCATGAGGTTATAGGGTCATCATGCCAAAATCAATCATTTGATGGTCTGGTAAGGAGCTCAAAGCTATCGTGTATTAATGATGGAAAATATTACAACACTAGTAGAAAGGACAACCAAGTTGAGATGGAGGACCCCTCTTGATTCTGTTGGAGGTGGTGGACTACAAGTACACAACAGTGCATATCCAACATGCACACAACACCACATATTCCTCATGCACACAGTACCATATGTACACAATACCGCATATCCAATCATGTACATAGCACCATTTATACCCAGCATTGCATATGCAATGTTCACACAACACTATTTGTACCACCCTGTACATAACCTTGCGTAAACAACATGTCCACACACTGTATATACACAACACTGCATGCGCACATCACAAATGCAACATGTACAACATATACAACATATGCACAATAGTAATACCACACATCCAAAACCACACTGTCTCTACCAATCAACCTTGCTTCCAACGTCTTATCCATGCTTGTCTCAACATGCCACAGACCACACTTCTTTCATATCATTGATGTATCCCTTGGAATTACCCGTCATAACATAAACATATGCATAATACAAACATACAATATCAATTCATATCCACATGATACTGACCTCATATATTTTTCATGACTACTCTTCCCACTTGATTCCCATAAGACCAGGAACCTCGTCATGCCATTCACTTGCATAAGAAATCATTCCTCCACAAGAATGATCCCTGAAAACCCTGTCAGACAGTGACATTGATACATAGATATATATACATAAACATTAACATAAAACAATCATGATTCTATCAGACATGGCATACATACATATATACATGTATACATATATAAACATTAGCATAATCATGATCATAACATAATTACTAGATAGCATAAGGTCAAGGTTAATAGAACTCCCTTTATTTGTGCACACCATGCACAACATTGAGAATAATCGTTCCCAACATAGCCAAGGAATATGATGCCTCAAATACATTCACCTTTCTTGATTACCTTTCCCATGAATGTCCTATAATTGTCCATTTACACCAGTGGACCCAACGATTCCAACTGGCTGTCATACTCATACCTTCAACTTCCTTTATACATGCACCGACTTCATCTGAGTCTTACATTGCCTACTAGGTTTCATTCAGCTCTCCCCGAGCTCCGTTAAATTTCCTCTTTCCCAACCAATTCCCAAGACTCTCAAAACAATAAAGGCAAGACCGAGAAGCAAACAAGAAGAAAACCATAGAAAAACAACAACAATATGACACCACAAACAAAGCGGTATGGCTGTATACCAGACGTAAACAAAGCCGCAAGTCAAGTGAAAACAAACCGTAAAACACTGAAAGCACAAGACTAACAATAGACACCATGACTCAACCCATGGTCCCCAAGGAAAGCTCAACCCGAGTCTTCCTCAATATTTCATGGAAGCCTCTTTTCCATGCAATCCCTTGCATCATACTTCCATCAACACATAACTGTCAGTGTATAAATATATATAACAATATACCAGTTAGCTTACCTTGTCATGCCAAGAACATTGCCTTGTAGCTGAGCACATTTGTGCCATGTCTCAAGGGACTCCATTTCCCTTGATAGATCCACCTATAACTAGAGACTAGCTAATATACCTGTCAAATACATGTTCATGACTATAGCACATATCCACATAATGTCAAACAAAACCAAGGTTAAGAAGACTTCTTGTATGCAAATCACTCATTCGTTTGGAATTAGAGTTTCCAAACATAGCCAAAGGAATTCTTTCCCAATTCCTTTCTTTTACCTTTTACCTTGTTGCATTCAAGGCTTACTATGTATTGTCACATCACCCAACTGTTAGTTATATAGACACATTAGTGGTTGCCTTCATGATAATACCAAGCATGTTGCCCTGCAACTGCTCACACATGTCAACCACATGTCCCAAACATCAAGATAATCATATCTATCAATTTTAAATCAACCTTTACCAAGACTAACAATCATGTAATAATCCATAGTCAACTGATAGTCATTAGACATAATGCTACAACTGCCACCTATTACACTCAAGTACAAGCCAACTATCTCAGCACATATGTATTAGTACAATCATCTTAAAACAAGATCATTGTAACATATACTCATATTATGCAATTTATCAAACATTCAACCAACTTGCAGACATACCATGTTAAATAATCAATTAGACTACATAATAGACAACAAAACTCAAATGCCAAATAGATGTCATAATCAAACATTCAAGCACAAGGTATACGACATAAACAAGTTCGTACCTTGTTGTATCTCGGGGGAGGCAATCTTGTCTGCCCAATCAATCTAGATTAACACGATATAACTTCACAACATATCAGCTCAAACACAACTATATCATGATATCCATAACAATAACTAACTAACGTGTTCACATTAGAAGCTCATAAGCATTTTTCATTCATGCATAACAATCACATATGTACGATTAGTTTATATTAGTACAACACAATGTCACAAATAAGTCGACTCATACCTAAATGCCATAACCCTAACCATTTGCATAGGCCAATCCAATTTAGTATGATACAAATAACATCAAGATATTAGTGCAATAACCCTAATCATCAAGTTACTAGCATATAAGAACAACAAGTTATATATCATGCTCATCAACAACATATAACCTAATCATCAATCTAACTATCATGTAACAACATGTTAACCTATAACCTACTCATCAACAAAATATAAAATAGTCATCAAGTTATCTAACATAAAACAAAAATAGCAATGCATACAACCAAAGGTTACTATCATTCATGACTATCCGACGCATGTGCATATGACTACACTAATCAACTAGAATATATCATGTATGTAACCATAACATCAATAGAATTAAGGCATACACACAACCATAATGCACATAACAATCATTAACCTACATACCTATATACCCAACATACAAACCTGTATGACAACATGCTCTTGCCTCAAGGTCCAATGTTGCAACTTCACTTTGATGATCTGCATCTCATGCTCTATCTTAGCCAACACATTAGCATCATAACATACCAATATCATCATGATGACCTAATTGCGTACAATTACCTCATGCACAACCACCTTCACCATGACAATGCATGTGACAACATATAGACACTAACATGCATAACAAATGCATATACAACCATATACTCATGACAACACATCCTACAACAACACCATCAACCTTCACATGGCAACATCATTACAACCATGACCAACACCATGCATACGCAACAAGCATATAGACCACAAGGATGATTAACACATGTGAAACCGGCATGAATGCATGAACAACACACACTACCCATATAGTGTGAGGGGTGAGACATGCTCTGATACCACTCTTTGGTATCAAATATCACACAAAGAGAACAAAAACCAGACCCAAAGAGAGCGCAACCTGCTCTGAAACCATTCTATAACACCCTCCTCCCACATCTACCCAAGCAACTGGCCAGTTGGGGTAAACATGTGACGAGAGGCCACTGTGATATGTTTCAACCTCCTAAGTCATGTTAAGGAAGTGGAACCAACATAAACACCCCATACAGACATTCAACATCAACATTACGAATCTTAGGAACCAATCCAACCTTTTTGCCAATGAACCCTTGGGTCCCACTGAGCTTTTGGACCACTTGACCTTTGGACACTCTCATGCTATGGGCATGCTAGCATCCAAGGACCTCTGGATGCTCTCACGGGCCTGCAAGCTAGCATCCAAGGACTATTCTACTCAGTTATGTGCCAGCGTCCCTGAGATTTAAGCCACATTTTCAGGCCCAGAGCTTAGGTCACTTCCCAGAATTGAATGACACCTTCAGAACAGTAAGATAATATGGAAATAACAATACTAATGCAATTACTTAAATAAGACCTTGACTGGACCCCTACTAGCCATGACAACCATTTCGTCAAACATATCACTAATATGTAATCTATAGGTGTAAATAACATATTTGAGCATAGGGGTCTCATACTTATCTAAGATTCGCTATGAGGCATTGTTTCCTTGTCATTTTAGTTGCAGTTTCATCCATTAAGCCATAGATACATTGTTCATTCATATACAAGTAAAAACATGATGGGAGCCATACATAGCCATTGTCATAATACATATTCACAACCAGCATAATAACAACAGAAATACCAAGGATACAATAGTCATATAATCCACATACAAACCAGTATATTACTCATAGAAGTACAAGGAGAAATAACCTCGTATTGCAAAATCCAAACCCGGGATGGGACTTCCACGTTCCACCCAACCATAGAATGGTTGAGCAAAATCTCTCTTCAGCCATTCACCCCTGTGCCATATTCCAAGAATTAATGTGGGATATCATAAAACACATCAATCCAAAACCATCCAGGGCTTCTAAAGGTCATCCACCTCAACCCATCAAACAATGATTCCACCTCATGGTTGGACATCACAAAAACCATCATCAGATTGGTCTCTATCCAAACCTTCCAGGGGTCCATAGCATTTGTTCCAACCTGGCTTCCAGGACTAGTAACTCAACCCACGGCTGTTGCCAAGCTCCATAGCATTTGTCCAACCAAGGCTCCAGGACTTGTAACTCAACCCATAACGGCTGCTGGGCTCCAGAGCGTTTGTCCAACCAAGGCTCCAGGACTAGTAACTCAACCCACCAAGGGCTCAAGAGTGTTTGTCCAACCAAGGCTACAGGACTAGTAACTCAACCCAAGTTGTTACATGGCTTACAGAGTGTTTGTCCAACCAAGGCTCCAGGACTAATAACTCAACCCAAGCTGTTACAGGGCTTCTAGAGCGTTTTTCCAACCAAGGCTCCAGGACTAATAACTCAACCCAAGCTAAAGGAAACATGAGAACCAAACAAAACAAAACAAGGAAATAAACCCACAATATCCATGGCTATCCAGGAAATAGACAAATCCACTGTCAATCCAGGCAAACCTCCATGCCCATGACATATCATAACTGAGAAACCACATGCATGTGCCATGCATGCCGAAACTAGTGAGGAAAACATACATGCAAATCGGTACCTGCAAGCAAAACCCACTATAGCTGCTAATCCTGATGTCCTCTTGTGCTTTCTTGCTCTTCCTTTGCCTTCTTGCTCCAAAACTCCAAGTATGCCACACTCTCCAAGAGTGCTCCAAGAAAAATCTAAGATCCAAGAGTATGAAAGAGAGAGAATAGAAGAGATCTCCACCAAAACTGAACTGACTAAGCTTATCTGACCAAGCCTTTCCACTGATCCTCAAAAGCCTTTTTATTAATGAGGCCTCTATTTTCTTCATTTTCCATTATTTTCCTTCATTTTCCTTCTCACATGCAACCTGTGACCTTTCACTTCCCTTTTCTCCTAATTTCCATTATTTTCATAAATAAAATGTCAATTAATGCCTCTTGCCTTTCCAAAGCCTTTGCCATTGCCTTTGATAATTTTCTTTAGCCATAATAACCAAAATGGACCCCACTAGGATGTCTTGCCCACATTCAACTTATAATACATGTCCCATCATTGTGGCCTTATATATATATTTTACATGGATTTAACAAGGGTTGTTACATTTACTTACATCATGCAATGGTACTTTTAATATTAAACAATTATTACTATAAGAACCACATTGCAAGAAACTCAAGAATAATGAAAAAAAGAGTAAAAACAAAAAATGGGTACTTGTGAAGTTATGTAGGTGTAATAGTTTTTCTCATAATGGTTAAACACCCACCTTCTCTCTCATGGGGTCAAGCTACAACATCCAATCCTTGAATGACAAGATTGAACCGTTGCAAACCCACTTCCCCTTCAAAATTGCCTTCTTCTCCTTTGCACATTAGAAACTCTTCATTTTCCATCCTCTAGCTAATATATGAAGTATTGGAACAAAACCCAACTACTATCTCCATACATTTTTTAGCCACATGCTTATGGAATTTCTTAGAAATCAATTTGTGATGGAGTCCACTAACCAAGGTCATGGCTTAGTACGTTTACAGTTACTCCATCACAACATCCTAGCCAATTACTAGCCTCAAATTTGCACACCTAGGGTTGTTTCTCTCCCTTTTCAATAAGATCTCTACTCTTGTAGTAAGCTTGGAACACCCTTCCCCATTATCAACATCGACAACCACTTTGAGTATCATCTTCTTAACCTTATTTTCACTACCTTTTTTAACAAACTCCTTGTAACTAGAGTCCACCACCTCCAACAGAATCAATAGGGGTCCTCCATCTCAACTTGGTTGTCCTTTCTACTAGTGTTGTAATATTTTCCATCATTAATACACGATAGCTTTGAGCTCCTTACCAGACCATCAAATGATTGATTTTGGCATGATGACCCTATAACCTCATGCTTCCATGATTTAAAGCTTATAAAAAACTAGAGCCATGGAGTGATAACGACCTTTCTTGAGATTAGACAATCCACTTGTGTACTAGCTCATTCATTTCAAATCCCATTATTGAACTATGCATGAGGGAAACCACAAAGCTCCTAAATAACACAATATTACAAAACCTAGTTAAACCCATTATAAACAACATTACAAACCCTTAGAAACCCCAATTCTTCTAAGTTTATGCCACCATACTCTATGTTCCACTGTTGGTTCTCATTTAAAGAAAAAAACTTTATAAATAAAGGTCAATGTGAACAAGCTTAATTCAGTTTTTGTAGTATTATGGATTAAAGCCATTTTAATAACTATTATAGCTTGAATGCTTTAATTTTCTTTAGTATATTTTTATAACAATGGGAAACACATCATAACTCAGTTGTCAAACTAGTAATGGGGACAACCATCACCCACTGCTCTACACTAGTGCGGATTGACTCATCATCATTATTCAAGGAAAACCACACCACCTGGAATAACTTGCTAGTGGTCCAAAAGGGGGTAGGCTTTCATAACTAACATATGCCTCTGAATCTTGGGCCGTTAACCTCTTGCCTTACGTTTGAGGAAGACAAGCTCTTAGCCAAGCATAAGCACTTTTAAAGCATACTCCAAAATCACAATATTGTATGAAAGAAAAAGAAATAGTATTTTATTTTCCATAAATTTTTGAAAATTATCAAATCTTACAAAAATAAAAAATAAAAATAAAAACATTCTAGGCATGTATATCAAATCGAAGAAAAATGTGCTTGTAATTGTATATATCAAATTAAAGAACATGAATATTTGATATGCCAGATGCCTTTGAAAAACATCTCATCATGAACAATGCACTACACTGATATGCAATGCGCCGATTAATGGTAGATTTACTAATGACCTCATGGACTCCATGTCATGTCATGGTACGTGTTTTATGATGTTTTGTTATATGTACATATGTCTATGGATGTAAATACCGCTATGAGCTATGCTATAAAGCTCTAATAAGCAGTATGGGTGTCATGTCATTTATAGTTTTCATGTTGTTATGTTATCATGATGGTTTGCTTCTCAGTAGGGTGATCATTGTAAATATTGCATCAAGCTATGTTCTAAAGCTCCATGGGAAATATGTTTTCTTTTCAGCGGTTTTGCTGAGGTATAGGTATGGTTGAACACCGAGGACGGTGTCCCCCAAGGGGGAGGTTTCTGTAATAGCCTTGGTGAAAATTCCATGTAATAAAAGTTAATAAAGGCAAAAATAATAACCACGGTTGATGGAACACTTATTCCGTGTTGAATGTTGGGAAAAACATTATAGTGGGTGATCATTTCGGTTATTATGGCTAAAGGAAATTGATAGAGGCAATGACAAAGGCTTTAGAAAGGAAAAATAGCATTTTTGGCACATTTATTTATGAAAATAATGGAAATTAGGAGAAAAGGAAGGTGAAAGGTCACAGGTTGCATGTGAGGAGAAAATTGAAGGAAAATAATGGAAAATGAAGAAAATAGAAGCCTAATTGATAAAAAGGCTTCTAAGGATTAGTTTGTAACCTTTTTTTCAGTTTAGTTTTGGAGCTCTTTCATTATTCTCTCTCTTTCTCTCACTCTTGGACACTTAGAGTTCTCTTGGAACATTTTGGCATTGGATCAAGAAAGGCGAAGAAGGAAAGAGGAAGGAAGGAGCAAGCAAGGAAGAGTAGGATCAAGTAGCTACAACAATATTCTTTACAGGTATCGATTTGCATGTGTATTTTCCTTACTAGATTTGGCATGCATGGTATTGCATGTGGTTCTTTTGTTGTTATGGCATGGGTTTTGCCAGGTGTGACAGTGTTTTCAGCCTAGCCTTGCCATTTCCAAATAGCCATGGTGTGATGGGGTTCTCATGTTTTGGTTGAGATGGATTGTCGGATGGATTCGAAGTTGAGTGAGGTGGATCTCCAAATGATAAAGCACATGGCCTAGTGGTCCCTGAACCAGACTATGGATCACGGTAAAGCCACTGGCCTAGTAACCCCTGAGCCAGACTGTGGGTTGCGGTAAAGTCAAGATTGTGTTGCCTCGGTGGGCCTAGGAATCCTTGCCGGTGAATGGCAGGATATACGGTAAATCCAAGAGGTGGATTTCTCTCTGTTGGGCCTAGTAATCCCGAGTTGGGATATGCGGTAAAGCCTGGAGAGTGGGTCTCGGTTTAGGGCCTAGTGATCTGGTGTGGATTGCGGTAAAGCTTGAGAGACTAGGAGATAGGAAAATTCCTCACATTGTAGGTGGAGAGATCCGGTAGCATCCATGCTTGTTTGGCCTAGTGATAGGGTGGAGATCATGGTAAAGCCTGTTATTACATGTTTATTGTGTTGGCCTAGTGATCCGGGATGGATTACGGTAAAGCCTGGTTTCTATTGATGAGGGTGAGGTGGTTTAGCCTCAGGATGCCCTGGTTGGTTCTTTTGGTTTGAGTCCCACATTCATGCTTGGAATATGGCACGGGGGTGAATGGCTAAAGAGAGATTTGGCTTAGCCATTCTATGGTCGGGTGGAACGTGGTAGTCCCATCCTGGGTTTGGATTTTGCATCATCAATATGAGGTTATTTCTCCTTGTAACTCGATGAGTAATATACTAGTTTATATGTGGATCATATGGCTGTGATTTTCTTTGTATTTATGTTGCTATTATGTTGGTTATGTATATGTTTTATGACAGTGGCTATGTATGGCTCTCGTCATGTTTTTACTTGTAGATGAATGAACAATGTGTCTATGACCTAATAAATGATAATGCAACAAATGATATAAGGGAACAATGCTTCATAATGATTCTTAGATAAGTATGAGACCTCTATGCTTAAATAGACTGTTGTTTACACTTGTAGATTACATATTTTTGATATGTTTGATGAAATGCTTGTCATGGCTAGTAGGGGTCCAATCAAGGGCTTGTTCAAGTATTTACATTTACATCATTGTTTCCTTGTTATCTTTCTATTTTGAAGGTGTCATTCAATTTTGGGCAGTGACCTAGGCTTTAGGCATGAAAAATTGGGCCAAATCCCGGGGAAGTTAGCATAACACTAGGAAATATAGTCCCTGGACGCTGGCATGAGAGTGTCCAGAGCCTCTTGGACGCTATCAGGTCCATATCAAGGGAGCGTCCGAGGGTCAAGTGGTCTAAAACCTCAGTGGGACCCAGGGGCTAGCTACTTGAGTGGTTGGGATGGTTCTTGGGAGTCCCGTCGTTGATGTGGAAGGTTTGTATGTTTTGTTTCCATCGATTCCACTTCCTTAAGGTCACATAGTAGCTTGAATCTAGTCATAGTAGCCTCTCGTCACATGTTTACCGTGATTCGCTGGTTACTTGGGTAGATGTGGGAGGAGGGTGTTACAATTTTTCTCCCTTTTCACTAAGATCTCTACTCTTGTAGTAAGCTTGGAACACCCTTCCCCATTATCAACATCGACAACTACTTTGAGTATTATCTTCTTAACCTTATTTTCACTACCTTTCTAAACAAGCTCCTTGTAACTAGAATCCACCACCTCCAACAAAATCAAGAGGGGACAACCACATTCATGGGTTGACCTAGATCTTGTGTTTCCCTACACCTCTAATAATTTTCCGTAACCTCCATCTCAACTTGGTTGTCCATTCTACTAGTGTTGTAATATTTTCCATCATTAACACATGATAGCTTTGAGCCCCTAACCACACCATCAAATGATTGATTTTGGCATGATGACCCTATAACCTCATGCTTCCATCATTTAAATCTTATAAAAAACTAGAGCCATGGAGTGATAATGACCTTTCTTGCGATTAGACAATCCACTTGAGTACTAGCTCATTCATTTCAAATCCCATTATTGAACTACACATAAGGGAAACCACAAAGCTCCTAAATAACACAATATTACAAAACCTAGTTAAACCCATTATAAACAACATTACAAACCTTCAAAAACCCCAATTCCTCTACAAACCCCCTAAAATCTTATGCCACCCTACTCTATGTTCCATTGTTGGTTCTCATTTAAAAAAAAAACTTTATAAATAAAGGTCAATGTGAACAAGATTAATTGAGTTTTTGTAGTATTTTGGATTAAAGCCATTTTAATAACTACTATAGCTTGAATGTTTTAATCTTCTCTAGTAGTTTTTTCTAACAATGAGAAACACATCATTACTCAGTTGTCAAATGAGTAGTGGAGACAACCATCACCCACTGCTCTCCACTACTGCACGCTCACTCATCATCATTATTCAAGGAAAACCACACCACTTGGAATTACTTGCTAGTGGTCCAAAAGAGGGTAGGCTTTCATACCTAACATATACCTCTGGGTCTTGGGCCGTTAACATGTTGTTTTACATTTGAAGAAGTCAAACTCTTAGCCAAACGAAAACACTTTTAAAATATAATCCAAGTTCATAATATTATATGAAAGAAAAAAAAAAATTATTTTCCTTAAATTTTAGAAAATTATCTCATTTTACAAAAATCGGGAAAAAAAATTAAAAAATTGTATGAAATTGAAGAAAAATGTGATTGTCACTGTAGATATCAAATTAAATAACATGAATATTTGACATGCCAGATGCCTTTGAAAAACATTTCATCATGAACAATGCACTACACTGATATGCAATGCACCGATTAATGGTAGATTGACTAATGACCTCGGTGACTCCATGTCATACACTCAATTATACCACATTGAACATGCTCGATTCACTGACATCAGTGTCCCCAAGTCGTCCACTTATTTCTATCATACTGCAAAATTCACTTAGTGGGCGCACTATCTATGCTTTTTATTAACTTTATAAAGAAATGAAGCGGCGCGTAAAGAATGCTGGGAAAGTAGACGACCGGGAGGATCTTAACAATATCTTTTAAGATGAAATATGAGTCGATGCTGATTCATCTTGAAAGTGAAACCAGGCTGCAGATTCTTACAAGATGGTAAGCTTTGAGATGAAAATAGAAATATGAATCGATGCTAACCAGTATGGTTTTCAGACCATCCTGATTGTTGTTTATGAGCTGTTACATTACTCCAATTTCCTTTCCTCTTGCATTATGAGGATGCATCTACTCTCCTTTTATTTCATTCTCTTTTTCTTCCCTTTTGTGTTTTCCACTCTTCAATTATCCAAACCTCTCCATCGTCATCTCAGCAATGCTTCTGATCAGGAGGCCCTGCTCGGATTCATGTCTGCAATAACTACTTACTCTCATCCATCCCTGTCATTACCCACTACTTGGAAACCAAATGTTTCATTCTGCCAGTGGACGGGTATCATTTGCAGCAGGCGCAGGCAGAGAGTCGTTTCCCTGGATGTTTCAGGCATGGGATTACAAGGTACAATCTCTCCTCTTCTTGGCAATCTCTCCTTTCTCACAGTACTCGACCTCAGCAATAACAGTTTTTACAGTCACATTCCCCATCAATTGGGAAGTCTGTTTCGGTTAAAGATGCTTGTCCTGGATCATAATCAACTCCAGGGTTCTATTCCGCCCACTCTTGCTGGGTGCCGGAGTTTACGAACACTCTATGTTGATACGAACAATCTCAGAGGAAACATCCCCTCAGAGCTGTGTGTTCTCCCCAAGCTACAACACATTAACTTACAATTTAACAATTTGACTGGTACAATCCCGGCCTGCCTCGGGAACATATCGTCTTTGGAAGAGATACGTTTGTGTAACAATAATTTTCACGGGAGCATTCCTTCCGAATTGGGTATGCTAAGACAAGTGACACATATATTTCTCTGTGATAACTATCTTAAAGGACAAATTCCCTCTTCCTTGTCTAATTGCACCAAGCTTCTACTTTTGAATATGAATGACAACCAGTTTACTGGTCACCTTCCCGCGGACTTGTGTGGCAAGAGCACCCGGTTGACGGGACTCTATCTGGGTAATAATCAGTTGAGTGGTGGCATTCCCGCTTCCCTCTTCAATTGTACAAAGCTTGAAAGGATAGAATTAGGGGGTAACCAGCTCAGCGGAGTAGTGCCCATGGAATTGGGTAAGTTGACTCAGCTGGATGGGCTTCATTTAGGCGGTAATCAACTGGTTAGCGGCAGCATCACGGGCTTTTCCATTCTTACTGCGCTTACTAACTGTTCCGTCCTACGAGAAATAGGGTTAGCGATTAATCATTTCACTGGACATTTGCCCTCTTCTATCGGCCAGCTCTCTGCAAATGTGAAGTTCATAGACTTGGGCGAGAATGAATTATCTGGAGAAATACCTCCACAGATTGGAAACCTAACTAGTTTAATATTTCTTGATTTAGACAGCAATTTTTTTACAGGGGCGATTCCTTCTTCTCTTAATAAGCATCAAAAGTTGGAGAGGTTATATCTGGAATGCAACAATTTACAAGGAAACATCCCCATGGAAGTCGGGCAACTCAAAGGCTTAGGGCTTCTATCTTTATGGGGAAATAATCTCTCTGGAATAATCCCAGATTCTATTGCAGACCTCCAGCAGCTAATATATATAGATCTTCATGAGAATCAGTTATCAGGTAATATCCCTGCAAATCTAGGCAAATGCATGAAACTACTACTTCTTGACCTATCATACAACAAGCTCAGTGGACTCATACCTCCAGAGGTTGCAGGACTTGCAAATTTGGCTTTCTATTTCAACCTTTCAAACAATTTATTACGTGGCTTCCTGCCTTCTGAACTAAGCAAGATGACAATGGTTCAAGCTATAGACATTTCTTCAAATCAGTTAACTGGTCACATTCCAAGTGCACTTGGAAGCTGCAAAGAACTAGAATATCTAAATCTTTCCTACAATGCATTTGAAGGTCCAATTCCAGTTTCAGTCGGTGAATTTCGAAGTCTTCAAGACATGGATTTATCCTCTAACAATTTGTCAGGTGGAATACCCATGTCATTAGAAAATCTCACAATGCTCTGCCACTTGAATTTTTCTTTCAACAAGTTGTCAGGAGAAGTCCCTAAAGGTGGAGTTTTCAAAAAGCTTGGTGCCATGGCTTTTATCGGAAATCTTGGTCTTTGTGGACCTTGGGTAAGTTTGTCACCATGCTTCGCTCACAAACATAAAAGTGTTTTGCACTTGAAAAGAGTTGTTATACCTGTTGTTGCAGTTGCAACCATTGTTGGATTATGTCTCTTTATGGGAATCTTGTGGAGACAAAATTGCAAGAAGCACATTCTTAAAGAGGCTGAGGCATCCTTAAATGTGTGGCATCGACGAATTTCCTATGTAGAACTCGTCACTGCAACAGATAACTTTAGTGGTGCCAACTTGTTAGGAGTTGGTAGTTTTGGGAAAGTGTACAAAGGTGTTTTGAACGATGGCACGGCCATTGCTATTAAACTTCTTAATATGGAGAATGAAGGGGGTCACAAGAGCTTTGATAGGGAGTGCAAAGTTTTGGGCAGAGTAAGGCATCGAAATTTGATTAGAGTCATAACCTCTTATTCAGACCTCCGTGTCAAAGCTTTGATATTTCCATTGATGGTAAATGGAAGCTTGGAGAAGTGGTTATATCCTGATGGAGGAGAACAAAGTGGTTTGAGTTTGATTCAGAGGTTGAATATATCAGTAGACATTGCACAAGGCATGGCATATCTCCATCACCATTGTTTTGTGCAAGTGATCCATTGTGATTTGAAACCCAATAATGTGCTTCTAGGTGAAGATATGACTGCATATTTAATAGACTTTGGCATTGCTACCATATACTTTGCAAATTATGAGGATTCGGCTTTCACTTCCACACATGCACTCAAAGGATCAACAGGGTACATTCCTCCAGGTATTATTTAAATTAGATAGTGTATTAAGCAATGTTATGAGTTTCTTATTTTTACTAAACATTGTGAACTAGAAATGCTAAGGTGAGGATATATGAATGCAGAATATGGAATTGGTGGACAAGTTACAACAAAAGGTGATGTATATAGCTATGGAATAGTCTTATTGGAAATGCTCACTGGAAAGAAGCCCGTCGATGACATGTTTGTAGAAGGAATGAACTTGCGAAAATGGGTGGCCAGTGGTTTTCCAAACCATGTAAAGGAAGTGGTGGACATGGGTTTGTTGAGGAGAACTACTATATGCACTGAAGAAGATAAGGATCTCAATTGCCTTACTCAACTAATAAATTTGGGCTTGCTTTGCACGAATGATTCTCCTCAAAGACGACCTACTATGATGGATATTCTACGCACATTGCAAAACATTAGAGACAGTGTTTTGAGCCCTGCTACCATTCCAAATTTCCAATCAGATATAACACATCTTTTGGACAGTACAAATGCTACTCCTGACAACAATGGTGAAGGCCAGAGTTCTTCAACATTCTAGCGGTATTGGTGGTGGTATAACTGAATAATGTAGTAATTTGAGTTCACTGTCACTAAATTCCTCTAGTTTTAGTCTTATTCCCCTTTCCTTCTTTGTGCTTTGTGTGGAAATCTCTGTTGTTGCCTGCATGCAAGTATGATCAATAAGGTAGATCCACCATGAATGGTGCTTTGGTAATATTTTTATGATTATAACATTTCCTCTCTCATCTTAAGAAAACTTTATGATCAATATCCTTTCTGCATCTAGTAATTAAATGCATTGCACTCTTGTTTTATTAAATATTCCAGGAGTTTTGTAGCTGTTTTAAAGGATTAAAAGAATAGAAATAATTTTTAGATTCAGGAACTATTGAAGGGAATATCTTGGTGAACATAATTCTAGTTTTTTCAGAAATTATTCAAAGGAAGATTTAGATGGATATAACTATAGCTGTTTATCTTTTTATAAAACTATTTAGAGATAAGGGTGTGAAAATCTATGTTCAACATTTAAAAGGTGTCCTAACAAGCATAAAATTGATGCTAGCATTGCATATTAAATAAATGTTGATTGACGCACTTCTATGGCAATTGAGATGAGCTTTAGGTTATCACAGTCTACAAATTGCATCATACTTTGTACCCCATCCTTGGAACACTACTGCCATAACTAAAGACATGGAAGACATATAGATTTCTGTCTTTCAGTAATCAAGTAAAGTCTATTTTCTTTTAAGACCACCATATTAGTAAAATATATATTTTATATTTCATGTTTTCGCCCTATGTGTGAAATTCTATTAAACTTTTTATCCTAGAGATCTTTTATGCATGGACTTAACAAGCATAAATTTTCTCTCTATGATGGCAACTGGTGTTTTCTTTTCTGCATGCAAGTGAGAGAATATATCCCAGGTTACAGCCCGTGCTTCTGCATACTTACAAATTGTGGCTAAAATCCATGAATTGAAAGAGAAGAAAGTGAATCAGTTTTGCTTCACTAGGTAACATTAAAACCATACCATACTTTAGGCACCTTGACTCTTGCAAATTTTGTTGTCATAATGAGAATTCTGAACGCACTAATTAGCTTTGTGTGCATGACAATGTTCTAGACTATAGACCTCACTTTTTACCTCAACTACCAAAAATTGTCAGAGGGAAAACTACTGTGTAGGGATATTCTAAAGAGCCTGAGTGAAGGATAATATAGCCTTATAGGATATGGCACACTTTGTATTATCTAAATAAAGAAGGAAATTAGAAAACATAAAATAAGTTTTCGTAGTTTCAAATCCTAGACATGATTGTTATGCAGATGATAACTAGGCTTTCTTGCATTCAAAAGTTAATGAAGTTAATTTTTAAAATAAATTTTCGGTATTTTAGATCGAGTCATATTTGTAAATAAATCTGAGGTTCACAACTTCAAGTTTTTTATCCCTCACAGTGCTTCGTAGATCCACGGTGGAGTTGGATTGTTTTGGATTAAATCATATTAGTGAATAAATTTAAATGAATGTGATCAAGCTTCCTATTCTAACTCTAAGCACTTCTAAGAGATCTGGGCTATTTCCAATTTTCTTGGGAGAGATCACAAAAGCATAGTGGAAGAATTCGGAATCTCTGAATGTGGCTGGTAGCTTTGGGACTTCGGCAAATATGTATGCAGTGGGTCATTGCTTCTGTGCATGCGAGTCTATGATTGAAGGGCTGAAAGGGCCAGAGTTATGTATCTCCTTTACATTTGCTATGCATATGTAATGCTGGAGATCAAATGCACTCGTTTGCTACCTCACTTCTTGATTTGTTATCCTTACAAACCTCAAAATCTTGATGAAATCTCAATGTGTTTCTAGCCAAAACCAAAATTTTTAATTAAAAAATTAATGCCTAGGGTACCTTTGCTGAAGACCCGTGTATGGTCTTTTGGTCAAGGAAACATGTCCATAGGCAAAAGGTTTGGAGTTCCAGTTTGATCAATTATCAATAATGATTCTATTGGCTCCTTTCAATTTGAGTATATGCTGGATATCCTGTCCAGTTTCTGCATAGATTTTTGCATATTGATAAGTTATATACAAATAAATGTGTATGAAGATACAGGGAAGAATATCTAGATCTCTTGAATCATCTACAGACTTTTTATAACTAAGAGCATTCTTAGGAGAGGAATCCCATCCAAAGATAAGTATAAGAATCTCTCCTAGATTATAACTATAAAGATCCTTTGGGCATTTTGAGTTCAGAAAAAGAATATGGTTTCTCAATTATAGCGCATCCTTACTAGTATGACATGTCCTATGGTCCACTAAACGATAGCTTTCAGTGATTCATTGGGTTCTACAGAGTGTAAACCCTGGAAAAACATAGCTTTTGCAATACCTTCCATCGGCAGAGTTTGATGGCATTCTTTTGTATTGATGATTTATTTCATTCTGAAGTTACGCCCTTCTCTTTTGAAAGATTAATTCACAATTCTTACAATTCTTTAACATGTCCATGTATTCCATACTTCTTACATATATCAAAACAGGCTGGAAGTTGGTTTCCTCTTACACAACTTTGATTATATTATTTCTAATCCATTGAGCGCTTAGTGATAATTCAACTAATCTTGTGAAAGGACCTCTTAACATATGCAAGCTCATCTTGAGTGGAAATAATAACTGAGAACATCTACAGAAAATCATAATGAATGATCTAGCTTCCCTTCCCTTCCTAAGAAAAAGAGCTGGAAATGGCCACTGAATATGAAAACGTATAGGTTATAAAAGCTGATATTCCTAAGAAAACAGAGTAGCAAATGGCCACTGAATATCAAGATATAAGTTCTGATGTTTTGTGAAACTTGAACAAGTAGCTTTAATATGCATCATGTTGTTAATCAGTAATTACATCATTTGATATTTTCAGAACTAGGAACGGAAGGAATATCCCATGGTAACAGCTCCTAAAATAATTAATCTTATCCATTTGTAGTATTTAACATCTAATGTTTAAAGGAAAGTCACAGACTCTTATTCACAGGCAGACAATGCTTTTTGATTAATTTTATCCCGGTACGGTATTTTTAATCCAACCGGAAGATCTCAAAAAGATTTCTCGATTTGTTAATTTGAATATCTCATGTCAGTGCTACCATATTGGTAGACCAAGAAACTCCAAGCAATATGGTTTTCTCACCCATCTTGATTCTGGTACTTCCAGAAACAATTCTGTTAGAGAAGAGATGCAGATCTGTTATGCACCTTCTCTTTTCTTGTGTATTGTGAGCATTCTTCGATCTTCCTCATTTCAATTATCTAATCGGTGGCATCCTCATCTCAGCAATGTTTTTGATGAAGGGACTCTGCTTGGATTCATGTCTACAATCAATACTAACTCTGATCCATCACAATCATTACGCACAACTTGGACACCAAATGTTTTATTCTGCTAGTGAATGGGTATCATGTGCAGCCGGTGCAGATAAAGTGTTATTTCTCTGAATGTTTCAACTTCAAGCGTGGGATTACAAGGTACACCTCTCCTCTTCTCGTAAACTTTCCCTGCTTACGATACTCCACCTTTGCAATAACAGTTTCTACGGGACCTATCAATTGGGAAGTCTGTTTTGTTTAAAGATGCTTCTCCTTTCTTGGAATCACCTCCAAGGTTCCATTCAGCTCACTCTAGGTGGGTGTTGCAGTTTATGGAACGCGACTATGTGGGAAACACTCCCTCATAATGGGTACAATCACAGCCTTGTTGGGAAACATATTGTAATCTGCTGAAAAATATTGTACAAAAGATTAGCCTATCTATTCCCGTAGGCTATAGTCCATTCTCCAAAAAAGGAAAAATCCCAAAATAACCATTACTAAGCAAGTTTTGAGGCAGCTGGGCTTAAAAAACCCTAAGTTAGAGTTTGGAGTAAGGATTACTCAATCATTCAAGAAAGATGAATCTCCTTTTGAAGTCTATAAATTAAGATTAAAAGCATTTTGATGAGCATTTTGGATCATCAAGTGTGGATCTTCTTTTGAGCATAAGCTCTGGGGTTTTAAGACCCTTTTTCTCTATCAATTTTGGTGGTGAAAGATTCCAACCTAATTGACTTATTTTCTATTATTATTTTTCTTTCTGTTTTAGACACAGGAACACTATCTAGAGGGAGCGAGTTGTTAGCCTCACTCTCTTAAAAATCAATAATAAATCCAATTATTAAATTAAATAAATAAAATCATGAGCATTCCTCAAACTAAGGAGTCTAGTTTGGATGAGAGATTCTCTCCAATTAGCTCTCCTAAATTAGTGTGTAAGTTAAGAAATTGTCTCAACCAAGTGAGTCTAAGATAGACGCACTATCTGAAGACCATTTACTCATGTATTTAAATGTATTATTAAATTATTTGAATATAAGAGAGAATTAGATGAGCATGAGAGACCACATGATGGCTCTCAGCGTTTTCCGCCAGTTTTGTTCTGTGTGTTAATTTGCTATACATCCCAATTTCGATTCAATTTTGTAATCCTGGATTGCCCAGGCTGGATTTGCAAATATACAAACCAAAAAAACCCAATAAAAATGGTCGATCTCTTTTATATAAACCACGAATCCAATGGTGTGCTCCTTTGAAGATCAAGAGGGTTTGCAGTTTGAATCACATATTTTCATTAAGTATTTTAATGTCTAGACTTTGTCTCTGCATTTTTTTGCGTTGAACGCCTAGAATAGATGAATATTTTTGATGGTGAAAATCGTGATAGCATGAAGGCTCGTTGAATTCCAATTGATTGATCTCTGTGTGGTATTAGAGCCAGTATGGATAAGTGTTGTTATGGAAAGTTTATATAATTACAATGGAATGTTGTGCAGGTTGTTGGATTTGACTGTTGTATGTTTTCATAGGAATTGAACCCTGAACTATTGTTGCATGGAATAAGGAGTGCGTAGGAGTTCGATGGAAGCTGCAAATATCTCTTTGTGCCATTAAAAGTTTTAGTGTCAAATTCTACATATCACAGAGCTATATGGATCATAGAGAAGCATGGATCTATAACAGATTGTTTGTGTAGATTGGAACATTGATGTTGAATAGCGCAACATATTCCAATCAATTTTCAGGACTCTGCAGCCTGTAGCACTTGAAAAAAGACACATTCGAGGTCATTCTGGCCACGGTGAAACGTAGCTGCCTTGGAGATTTTCTTTAGATTTGGTTTTTTCAGAGGCAATTTTCCTTTGAGCTTTAACACTTGAAGACAACAAACTGTAGAGCTTTCTGAATCAGAATCGATCATCTCACTGCGATCGTCATTAAAGTCAGTTGCATGGCCATTGCTTGAAGGTGCGGGCTCTTGTTTTGGCGCATCGTTGTATTCTTCCCAGCTATCACTTAATGCTGCTTATTTTGATATTTAGGAATCATTATGGGGGTTGAAAATTCACTGGAGTTATTCGATGAATCCTCTAGCAGCTTCTCACAGATCTTCCTGGATTTACAGTTCTCATGCTGTTCATTATTGAACATACTGTTGTGTGGTTGATTCGGATGCCTTCCATCCCCAATCACAGAGGCTTTCTTCCCAAAATCATCACCTGCTTCTCGCAACTCATTCACAAACCTAGACTCGTCCTTAATGACCTCGGGCAGAAGACTTTGGCGGGTTCTTAATTCATACTGTTGAACAACTGAAAGTCCTATTGCCTTTTGATGTTTGTCTTGAACAAGGGGACTTCTTCTTCCTTCCTGGGGCCTAGATATATGGGCTCCAACACTGCGTAGAGATGTATTATCTTTCTCAGGTGGAGCTTATAACAGTGGCCACGAGGGTGTCACCAATGCTTTTGTATTTAGTTTATGGTATTTAGATCAACTTGGCATGTCAGCTAAGTTCAATACAACGTCTTACTGCAGACAGAGCTTGATTGGTGGTAACTATGGCCTTTTAAACACGACCAATTTCTCACCTAATTCTGATTATTACAGTGCACTTCTTTGGCATTGATTGATGGGAACACATGTTCTTGACACAACTTCAGAAGAATCAGAATATGTATGCGCTTATGCACATTGTGCCAAGAATGCTAAGGGAGTCACTTCGCTGTTGATCAACTTCAGCAATAACACTCGTGCCTATGTGCGGGCCTTTGTAGGTTCAAGAAATTCCACACAAAAAAGAACTAGATTTGAGTATCATCTGCTGCCACAACCTGTGCACAAATAAGAAGAAGCGACAACAATTTTTTTTTGGAGAGATAAGTGTTTATCATAAAGTTTTTTCTTTTGGAGTGGTAAGTGATATTGGGAGTGATAAGTTGAATTTTGGGATTTTTTAAAATTTTTGTAATAAGGTGAAATGATTTTTTTGTATTTAGAGTGATAAGGTTGTAATTCTAGGAGGTTTGAAAAGTTTTTGTTTTATTTTTTGAAGACAAATTGGTTCAAGAATCTGTGAGCTTGGCATTCTCATTGTTGGAGAAATTTCATTCACGATCGTGTGATGGTGAGAGTTGATGTGAAAGAGAGGTAAAATAGATAATAAAGTTAACTTTGACGCTAGAGCTTGGCATTATCATTGTTTTTAGAGTCAGATTTTTGAAAACAATTTGACGCCAAGGAGTTCTCAGTCTGTGCTTGAGACGCCTCACTAAAGACATTGTCATGATGATGTATCTTGAAGGTTAATAAAAACATATCTTTTTGTGGTGATCGTGTCCTAGATCCGCCTGAAATTGAATAAGGGGATCATAGGTACACTCTGTGTCGTGAATGTGCTTGCATGATTTGAGTCGAATTTGTAAAACACTCTCTTTATTATGCTTAAACAAAACAACTACATGCACATAAGAAAGTTTACATATACAAGTCATCGATCAAGCTCCTGAAATCAAAGCTCCCATAATCAATTAAGTTCATAAGCACAAAGCGTTACATCATCTACTTGATAAAAGTAATATTCTACAACAACATCTCACAATAGTGAACTCACACCATCAAGTTAAGGATGCTACAAAATCAAGCATTTCAAGCCAAGACGATATCAACATCATCAACACTTTTTGTATCACTTGCAGATAAACATTTTTTTAACTGAATTGTACGGGTGCATTCTCAGTTGTAACCGACACCCTAATTTGACTTGTTAAGGTGAATACATTAAGTCAAGTAAGTCTTCAATTGAGTCATCAAGATTGAACTTGTCATTTGTATCTTGGGTGCATTTTCGACAGTTTTCGACACCCTTTCCTTTTTTTTTTTTACAAATCATCACATTCAGTGAGTACATTCAAGAAATCACAAGTGTCAGTGATCAATCAAGCAAGTTCAAGTGAGCATCAAATCAAGCCAGTGTTTAAAGCGAGTGTGTCATTTAAACGACAAAGCAAGCGAGCGTGTCAAGTAACCAAATCAAGTACCACAGTTCAACGCACAACAAGCGAGCCTGTGTAAATTTCATTAAAGCATTCAGAACGTTTCATTCAAGCAAAGTGATCGTCATCAAGCGAGCGTACAATCAACAATTCAAGCAAGTGTTTAAAAGCATCAGCAATCAACAACCAGTACAAGCGAGCGTGTCATTTCAATGATCAACTCAAGTGAGCAATTTTTTCAAGCACGACTTCTACGACAAGCGAGCCTGACTTCAAAGTAAGCAAGACAACCTGGCGACACACATTCAGTTGTCCCAAATTATTAACAATTTAATGTTGTCATCAGCCGGTGACATGGTGCACATTAGCGAAATCATTCTCGCTGACATTCAAGTGCATATTCAACATGCACATGAAACGATTGAGTTCCTTCAACTGGAGTCGCAACTGCAGAGAAATGAGTTGCAAGAGAAGCGTGTTGCTTCCAAGTCTTTGACCAATCTAGAGACAACTAATCATTCGACTTCATTCATCCAACCAGCTTCAAGTGTTGAAGTTGTTCTAGTTCAACTTTCTTCCAAACCCATCATCAAGCCATGGGAAGAAATTCAAAGTAATCGAAATCGACGCGGCTTAGGATATGTCAAAGATAACAACAACTTACATATCCCTGATTATTCAAAGCCCATTCAGTTCGTCAGTGCCGGATTACTTGAACAAATCACCTCAGCAAGTTCTCAGCAACTTGCAGACTGACGTCAATGCACACAAACTGAAGTTGCAGACAAATAGAAATGCACACAAACTCAAGTTGCAGACAAACCGACATGTTCTCATTGTCAAAGAACCGGTCATCTGGAAGATCAGTGTTTTGATCTCCATCCTTGTCACCATTGTGGCAAGCAGAATCATTCATCAGAGAAATGCTGCAAACAAGACCAACCTGCCAGATTAAAGATTGATTATTCATGGATTGATCCATGGGAATGGTCATCCACAGCCAGAAGATTGTACAAGTTTTACAATCGGATTCACTCACACATATTGCAGCCAAAATGAAGACGGTACTCTCATGCAGTTGAACGGGGGAGTACAACAGTGAAACTCTCCTACACCTACAGGGGGGAGTTC
Source organism: Pinus tabuliformis (assembly GCA_031772625.1). Taxonomy (NCBI): domain Eukaryota; kingdom Viridiplantae; phylum Streptophyta; class Pinopsida; order Pinales; family Pinaceae; genus Pinus; species Pinus tabuliformis. Next base: position 671,648,494 of record CM062816.1, read on the forward strand.
AGATATAATTTGGAGAAGATTGCTTCTCCTTTCAGCTGACAAAGGGGGGGAAATGTCAATGAAATTAACAAGTGGTTGTTAGACTGAAAGTCTCGACAACATCAGCGAATCAGCCAGTGGGCATCTTGAAATCAGCTAGTGGGCATCTTCAAATCAGCTAGTGGGCATCTGCGTCAGCTAGTGGGCGATCATTATCAACAAATACGTCAGTGGGTGTTCATCAAATTGTGTCAGTGGACACTAGATGTTATTTTCAAGCAAAGGACAGATGGATCCTTTTGCAGCTTGGCACGTGATGGAGTTGTCAAGCGACATTCAGAGATGAATCAGGCATGCAGCTGATTCATGTTCTCTTCAAATTTGAGTTTTTTCAGCATCCAACTTTGGTGGTTTTTCAGGCAAATGTTTTTTGAGGATCAACTTGAGAACTTGGAAGATGGTTCCTTGTTCGTTTTGGATTTATCATTGGGGGGGGGAATGTTAGCTTCACTCTCTTGTAATAAATCCAATTATTAAATTAAATAAATAAAATCATGAGAATTCCTCAAACTAAGGAGACTAGTTTGGATGAGAGATTCTCTCCTGTTAAACACACATGGGTAGCAAGAATAATATGAAAGATAAATCATGAGAGTACAATTTTTTATTAACAATTGATATACATTTATAGTACATTATGTGACCGTTGGGTTCCACATCCCAAGGTCTCTTGGACTACTTAGTCTATTCAGCTTCCACACTAATCCATTTAGGATTAGGTGTCCAACATTCCCCCCCCTTAATCTGAAGGGTTATGTATGAGTCCAAGAAGAGAGCTGTAATACAAAATGTGCAAAAAATGCATGGCAACACTAGGCTGAATGTGCTCTATGAAATGTTGGTATAAAGGGCGGTGGTTTAAGGATGACCACCAACACTGGAACGCTTAGTGCAGTTCCCGGAACTCTTCCAAAACTGGCAAGAAGCTGAAGTCTTCTGCTAGAGGAAGTGCTCCTATTGTTTTGAAGAGGGAAACCTTCAACCAGTAAAGGGAGGTCTCACCCCGCATAAAAGGGAAAACTTCAACCTGAAAAGGGAAGTCTCAACCTGTGATGGTTTAAGGATAACCAACAACTCTGGAATGCTTAATGCAATTCCTGGAACTCTTCCAAAACTGGCAAGAAGCTGGAGTCTTCTGCTAGAGGAAGTGTCCCCAATTTTGTTCCTGGAATTCTTCCAAAGCTGGCAAGAAGTTGAAGTCTTCTGTTAGAGGAAGTGTCCCAGATTGCCAACTGAAGGCATGTTCACGGGCATCTTTGTCTCTGGCTACAACTCTGAAACTGGTGTGGCAGGTTGTGGCTCAGGCTCGCTTGATGTGACTTTGAAGCTTGTAGATGACCATCATTTCCCCCCCTGTCAGATACAAGGTGAGATGATGGAGAGAACTCAACTGCAAGATTGTTTAATACTCTGGAACAAGTTCTGACATGTGTTTGGAATATCTTCTTGGTTGTTGATGCCCATTGCCAAGAAGCGATCCATCCAAGATGAATCTTTGTTCTTGCAGGACGTTTATTTCTGAAGCATCTGTGTGAAGAATGACTGGTTTTATGACAATGCTTACATGGATGAAGATCAAAACAGTGATCTTTCAAATGGCCAACTCGGTCACAGTGTTGGCATTTCACAATCTGTTGTTGTTGTTGATGTTGTTGCTGTGGAAGAAGGGCAGAGTCTAGAACAACTGGAGGTGAAATGTCATGAGGAGCAGGTGAACTATCATGAATGAATCCAGCACTCTGAAACTGAATGGGCTTTGAGTAGTCTAGAATATGAAAGGACAAGTCCTTGTCATATCCAAGACCAGTTCTGTGCTTGTTGTGGACAAGCTGTTCCCAAGGTCTGATGATGGGCTTGGGAAGTGCAGACTGAGTTTCTGCATCTGCATGTACAACTGCTGCTTTATCTGAATGAACTGTAACATTATTGACTTGCTGTTTATGGGAGTCTGTTTCAATCTTCTGAACAGAAACAGGTTCAGAATGATGACTCCTCTGTTTTAATTCTTCTTGCTGTAGTTTTGTCTCAAGCTGCAAAAACTCAATATTCTCCTGTGCATTTTGTAGACATATTTTAATATTGAATAAAGAGGTTTTGTTGATCTTAACCATCTCATCAACAGTGGAATGTATCAGAGTATTTAACAACTCTAATGCATTATCAAGTCTGGTCATTTTCTTCATCATCTTATACATTAAAGAAACGGATCACAACTATCAACCAGTGAAGAAGAAGCAACAATCATTCACAATTCAATGTCACTGCAATATCCTTTATAAATGTCAGCAAATGATCAGTGTGCAACATAAAAGATTACAATCAGCTCACCAAACTCTTTATGCAGCAGTGGAATCAAGGAATCAATGCACTATAATGAGTTTTAAATACAATGCCACAATTGGGGCAGCAACAACTGCAAACTTGCTTGGATCCTTCAAGTACTCCTTCACTTTCAAATCAGAAATGATGGCTATCAAAACTTCAATAATTATAACACCATGTCATGGGCATTGGAATGAATCTCTAGCGTGCTGAAACAACAGTGATAGACCTCCTTACATGTCCAAATACTTAGCAAACTGTATAGTGCTGGTCATATATACCATAGCATTTTACCATGACCTTTCAAAAGCCTTCCAACTATGCACAGTTTCAGGAAAACCTCCAGGAGATTAGAGAATACTCGCCCCTGCTTCAGATGTATATGCAGCCAATTATTAAGGAGATTTGACTCTTTGACAGTGATAAAATCTGCCCACAAAGGACAACTCGAACACAAACTGATAGAACTTGATTTGAAGATGCTTTTAAAACATTTGATTTTAATAATATATCGGCCTGCAACGTATATTATTTTTCATATAATACCAAGAAGTCTTCTAACAAATGCAGAGCATACACTGTCTAGTACCACAATCCAACAGAAATTGTTAAGACACTATATTCACCATACTATTGCATATATGCCACTTTTTCACTGCAAATTTTACATCGGAGGCAACACTCGAGGGACTGAGAATCACTACAACACATTATCAATACAGCCCTCAAAAGTTCAACAGACTTTCCAACAAATATATACCACTGCTTGCATCAAAGATGAAATATTTGATGCCTATGACCGAAATACATCGACTTTCAGTGTCGCTGGTTAACACTACGCTATCGAATTCAGATTTATTACATCAACCGACAATCTTTTATCAATCCTACAAACATTGTATGTCATGTACTCCGTTTCCAGACTCTGTCCATCCACTGATATTCAGCTGTAGCAATCAGGCAAACATAGCAAAAAAAACCCCGATTTCTGAACACAATAGAACTGAGTTTTCATAACTTCTGAATCGATTTAACTCACCTCTGTCAAGTACGATTATTCTTACCAACGCTGGAAATGTCATTCCATCTGCATTCCAGAGCAGTTCTACTCTGCAAGACAATTCATGAAAATACCCACAGATTTCTGCAATTTCCTATTACTTCAATTCACGATTTCTGGGCATATTAGAGTTGAGCTTCAGCAAACTTCTGAATCGAATTTAACAGATTCAAATTACCTCTGGCAATACCCTGCGTCCTTCATTAAAACATTCAATCGATTCCTTCACGTGAATCTGGAACCCAACAATTAAATTCGTTTTATTTGAATTCCAAATAGAATAACCAGTGTTTGAAACAACGCCTTACGTTTTCTACATCTCAGCTGAAACACAAGTCAACTTTTGAAAACTCCCCTCTGCACATCTGCATTAAACAATTACTATTTCATCGATTCAGGACAGACAGAATCCTGACAAATTCTGCGTCTAGATCAACCTCAGTTAGTTCAACGCATATACCAAGTGAATGCAAGCGTTAAGCATAAGACAATTTTACCATTATTGCCTGTTCCTGTTTATGAATATTCATATAAGTGGTTTCTTCCTTTGAACCTTACGAAACAAAGGTTTCATCTGCGATTTAGCATACTTGAATGGGACAGTGCAAGAAACAAGTATAGACGGTAATTTTTTTATTTATTTATTTGAAGACGTTGCAATGGCAATTTGAAACTGCAAACACGAAAAGTCCCACCGTGATCGCCAAAGGACGTACCGTCCAGGCAAAGTCTCGGCATTCAAATGGAAACCATTCAATATATACGCTGGACCATTCAACGCATATACCACTGTAGTTCAACGCAAAGACAAACTCTGATATAACGCACATCGTTAATATTATTCAACACCAACAGAGCGCTGTATAGTTCAACACCATTCAAATGTCGATACCACTTCCATACCACATTCAACAGTTACCATGGTAGAAAACACAGCGTTAATACCATTCTATACATACCGCATTCAACGTATTCAAACACTGTGTTAAAATGTTGATACCACACAACAATTCAAACGCATTCAACATGACATTTGAACAACGCATATACCAAAGTCAGTTTCAACGCATACCATGTCAGTTTCAACGCATATACCATTCTAACGCACAACGCACAACGCACATCATTTCAATAGCCATTCAATAACGCATTCAATACCACAACGTTAATATTCAAAACGCATTCAACACATCATTCCAAGTGTTAATATGATTCAATACCGCATACCAGGAGCTGGACCTTCATCGATGGTGGCGTATCTCTGCTTTACTTTGATTCCATGTCAGCCTCAGCGCTAAAACAGGAAATGACAGTGCTATAAAAATTGACAGTATGGACAGATGTGCAGCGCTGGCAGAGGTAGGTTATTTCAGGACAGAGGGGAATAAGGCAGAGGTAGAGGCCAGGACAGAGCACATGCAGTGTTAGGAGCAGCTAATTATATGGAGAGCAGACACCAGCAGCAGTATAATCAGGTTGCAGCGAAAATTGAGCTGAAGCAATATTCATGAGGAAATATTCATGAATTTCATGGCAGAAATAAACTGCACAGAAAGGCCATAAAACAAATGGCTCAAATTAATTATGCAGGGTAGGAATACGCCTGCTCTGATACCATGTTAAACACATGGGTAGCAAGAATAATATGAAAGATAAATCATGAGAGTACAATTTTTTATTAACAATTGATATACATTTATAGTACATTATGTGACTGTTGGGTTCCACATCCCAAGGTCTCTTGGACTACTTAGTCTATTCAGCTTCCACACTAACCCATTTAGGATTAGGTGTCCAACATCTCCAACTAGCTCTCCTAAATTAGTGTGTAAGTTGAGAAATTGTCTCAACCAAGTGATTCTAAGATAGACGCACTATCTTAAGACCATTTACTCATGTATTTAAATGTATTATTAAGTTATTTGAATATAAGAGAGAATTAGATGAGCATGAGAGACCACATGATGGCTCTCTGCCTTTTCCGCCAGTTTTGTTCTGTGTGTTAATTTGTTGTGCATATGGTTTTATGGCTGTGTGATTCTTCTTCATGAGTTCTCTGTTTTTTTGGTTTTGGGCGCAAGACAGGATCTTCCGACTTTGAAGCGGTCAAGTTGGATTAAAGTCCACCCTAGAACAATCAAAAAGGAAGTTCGAACCCTATTATGGCATCTTCCCAAGGGATCTGGCCAAAATAGGGTTCCGAGTCTGGAGAAAACAAAAACTTGAGACGCTCTAGATTAATCTTGAAACTGGGTTCTATAGTGAATATCAAATTTATGGTCCAAAATCGAAATTTTTGTCGGTAATTCTGAATCTTGATGTCAAGTTTCCTGTGGCGTTGAAGCGTGGACCTGTGACTGAGGAAACGTGTGGGATTAGGCTGACGAAACAACTTTCCTGTGGCTGGGCATTTCGACGGCATTGGGATCACACCTTATCATTTGCAGCAACCAGACTCTTAGACTGGAGAAAACGACAACTTCTGGGTCAAATCAAAGATATGCAAGACTCCCTGTACCATTTGACAGAATCGAAGTTCTTGAAGGGTTATGTGGGGGTCCGAGGGTAAGCATTACAATTATTTGAGTCAAATTCCGGAGAAGATCCCGAGGAGAGTGACTACTGTCCCAAAGGGGGTTCGGTTACAGTTTGTCTTGATGCAAGTCGGCTATTATATCCATAGATATTTAGGATTGTGGCATTGATATAAGATAGCACAAATTTCGAATTGGGGACCATTACTAGAATAAAAATAAACTTAGTCGAATTTACCAAGGAATTTGGAACTACGCCATTACTTTGGAATGATTAAAATTACATTTTTGAATGGAAGATTCCCTTTAAAATTTTAATGTTTATTTATATGTACATATTTTGCATGAATTATTTATGTCATCCAGAAAAAGAGTCGAAGTAGTTTTATTTTGTTTTTTTAAGTTAGAAAAATAGTCCTTGAATGTTATAGTGGTATTACAGCACTGGAATCTTGCTAGTATGTGAGTTTGGTGCATGTTTCTGGAAGATACAAGTAACGTTACAATTAGAAAGAATAAGGGTAATCACAGGAAAGCCATGGAAGGTAAGGAGGAACGAGGAGATCCAAACACCAAGGATCTCTTACATGTACCAATACATGGATAGGTAGAAATCTCAAATTTAATATTACAGGGCCAAATTTAATATTACAGGGGCAACAACAAGGACAACAGGTAATGTACACCTTGGTCCAAGATCAACAACGAGTTGCTCAACTGTTGATTCATCTTATAGGTAATGAAAATGTTACTTACAACAACAAGACTAACATGGAAGGAAGTGGAATTCATAATCCTAGTCCTCTCAACACCAAAGAAATCAACAAAAGGAATCATTGACCGTTGCTTCCTCAATTCATGAATAATCAAGTCGCGATGAACCAAGAAGTAGTTGAGCCAAACAGACTGTTAAATGGTTATTTCCAGGAATTTGCAGCGCTAGAAGAAAACTCGTGAGCTGCTATGACCTTCAATGAATACAATAATTTTAGATTCAGAAACAAACCCAAGGTACAACCCAATTCCGATCTAATATGCAAGGTGAGTAAACTTTCCCTTCCCTCATTTAATGGATCATCTAAATGTACAACAAGAGCTTAGGTGCAAAAATTGGACCCCTGCACAATCCAATTTGCCACATTGCATCTAGAAGGGGAGGAGCATGAATGGTGGTATCATGGTTTAGTAGCATTGGGGCATGCCAACAATACTACTTATGAAGATTTTATGCAAAGACTATTAGAAAGATTTGACCAAAAGAACCCAGACATCCACTTTAGAGAATTTACACTTCTCAAGTAGACACAGTCGCATGAAGAATTCATTTCAGAATTTGAATATACCATTGTCATGGTATCAGATATATTTGAAGGAAGATTAGTCATGCTTTTTAAATAAGCTTTATCCGAACCACTACAAGGTTGGGTAAAAGCATTCAACCCGATGACCCTTTAAGAGGCTATCAAGAAAACTCGTGATATGAGGAATGTGACAGTCAAATCTAAAGCCCCTCCCAAAACTTCCATTCCTCCAAAAGATAAGGGGAAGAAGGCCCCTCAACGTGATTGGCCTAAAAGGGACAAGTTAGATGAAGAGACCCGAAGCGAACTAAGGGGGAAAAGGTTATGTTTTACTTGGAAGAAACCATGGGAACCTGAACATCGCTATTTAGGAAAAGGGAAGACTCACTACATCGAAGTGCTCTCTGACGATGAAGAATAAGAAGAGGCCACTCCAAATGTCAAAGAAGAGTCACCACAGAAGGAAGGAAAAGAAGAAGAAAAACCTAGCAGCCCTAGGGAAGAACCACCAGAAGTAGCAAAAGCTTACGAAAAGGCCAACAAAGAAAAGAAGTCTCGTCCCTAGGTCAAGAGTGCAACCCTTTTTGGTACACCCAAGTATTACACCTTCAGGGTCAGGGGAGTTGTTAAGGGACAATGCATCACAACACTAATTGATGGAGGAGCCACACACAATTTCATTGATGCAGTGTTGGTGGCCAAGAGAGGACTTCCCACTGAAGAATTCGAAGGCTTGGATGTAATAGTTGCAAATGGATACAACTTGGATTGCACCTGAATGATCCCAAGTTTGAGCATAACTCTCGGTAACTATAGTTTTACTAGTGATTTCTATGTAATAGATCTTACATATCTCAATATGGTATTAGGGGTTCAATGGTTGTACTCATTGGACAAGCACACAATGGACTACCAAGCACTGGAGATCGAATTTGAAGCACCAAATGGCAGTGGGGTAGTTTTAAGAGGTATGGAAAATGGCAGGCCACAAGTTGTTTCAGCCAAAAGGATGGAAACCATCTTTAGGCACGACGATGTCACATATGCAACAAACTGTAGAATCATGAGCCAAAAGGTACCCAACATCGATAAATTGTAGTACAACACGAATATTCAACAAATAATTGACAAGCATGCTTCTGTGGTGATATTCCTCCAGGATTACCTCCTAAGAGAGGATTTAAGCACATTATAGAACTGGAAGAGGGAGATAAGCCCGTGATCACCACGCATTACCAACACCCGAAGAAATTCAAGGATGAAATAGAAAGGACCTGGTCCAGGAGGATCCTGGAGGATTGATCCAGGTGGATCTTCAAAAGGTATCAGTGGCATGGTAAAAGTCTCAAAACTCAAAGTGGCATAATTTGGATAAACTTAGCATCAAATTGAAGTGCTCGTCATTTTGATTCCAACAGTGCGAATGACACTCAAATCCGAATTCATATGAAAAAGTTAGAGCAAGTCAAAGTTCATGTTTGACTTGTCCAGGTGGTAGGAGGAGATGACATGACAAAAGTTTCAGCGAATGGGGTAGCGCTAAGTGGCAGGCTTCCACTGGGTCCCGATATCGCATATCACATATCGGAGGTGGACAGGTGTTATGAATCGGCCCCCAACAGAGCTTAGTTGCGATGGGATATATCGCGTATTGTAATCGCAGAAGGGGCTAGTGTTTGCGAAGTGGCCCCAACAGTAATCCCGGTTGCGATTGCGATAGGGTTTCAGACGCGATATGTTATACACTATATTTCATATCTCGGCGGGTCCGTTGTTATTGCAGTGTATGGACTTTGATATTCGCCAAGGGAAATGTCGATTGCGATTTGCGATGGGGAATGTCGGATGCGATGTCTTATACATTGTGATTTATAACCACAACGGGTCCGCTGTATTGCAGAGTGCCAGATTGTTTGGGCTTGGGACTGTCCGCCGATGGTTGGAAACGCTGATAGTAAGAGCCACTGGTTTCCATGTGCAGTTGAAGAAGTTTCGTGCCATGTTTGTAAGGGGTTTCACCATAATTGTAAGGTTGTTGCCATGTATCATTACGACCCCATCCCGCCTACTTAACTTGGTTTATTGATTTAAAACTGCCCGAGTATTGTGGGATTGATGCCATGCTTATAAAAGACAATTTGTGTCGGAAGAAGGCAGAGAGGACTAGCCAATTAATTCAGAATCTATTGTGTAGCAAACCTTGACCTTGGCAGCAGGTTGGGACCTCGCCTTGAGCAACAGGGAGGTTTCAAGAAGGTTGCAGAAGGCCCGGTTATCCGAATTGGGTGTTTGGATAGGCGATTTTGCACGATTTTTCGCCAGGGATTTAGTGGTACTGTCTGTTTCTAGAGCTGGGCTCTCCATTTTTTGTCCATCTTCCATCTTGGAGGTATAAGGATTGTAATTGAATGGTGCTTTTACTTTTATCTCTTTTTATGCCACTTAATGAATGAAGGCCTTCCCACTATTGAGCAGGGCCTGGAGACGGAGTCCAAATTGGACGAACTTCGTAATCAAATCATTGTGTCATGGTTTTTTATGTTCTTCTGGTTATTTCCGCATTGTTTATGTGCTTTTAAGTTCCATGGTTAATTAGCTTTGTTATATGTAATTCTGATGCATCTGTAAGTAAAAGATCTTGGATCAAGTTTGGTATCAGAGCAGGTCTTTGTAGATATGAATTGCAGGAGTATATGCTAACCTGGAACAAGCTGCGAAAAGGAGAAGGAACGCTTAAGTCCTTTGATCCTGAAGAAAGACGTGCATATCGAAGAAGAAACACGGCCAATGAAGAAGCTCGTTGGGAAGGAGGACATAATTTTCGCAAGGTATTCTACAATATGGGTGAGAAAGTGGACACACTGTTTTCAGAGTACGAGAAGGCCCTCCAACACGAGAAGAAAGATGCAGATGATCACGGATCGGCACATAAAGGAGATGCTGGAGAAGATCCCCCTCCCTCTCTTTCTTCATGTGATAGTTCTCATCACTCCATCGCGACTCCAGACATACATCTAAGAAACCTTTCCTTAAACTAGATGTAAAGTTTTACTTGCCTATGTGATGAGCCCCAAAAATGGATAATTATTTGGGCTCATTCAACCTCCTAATTCGACTTAATCCACCATTCTCATTAGTTTATTGCATGTTTTTGATTATATTTATGCTAATAGGGTGAATTGGGTTAGTCATTATGCCAACAAGTCTAATGTGTGCTTTGTGTAGCCTTTTTGGTCAATTTGGAGACAAAGTCAATGGTTGAAATGAGCACTTGGCAGCCAAATTCGTGGAGAGTATTTTTAGGAAGGCGTTCCCTTCATTTATGGGCCCTCACCTCGAATTCTCCACCATCATCTCGGAGTTCAAGGGCCACCAAATCAATCAGCACAAGGGCAGCCAAGCAAGTCAAGTAGCACTGCTGTTAACTACAAGTCTTGGGCAGCTGAGTCCCTAAAGTTTAGGAGGACTGTTGGGGTCCTCAATTTGTATAAATAAGAAGGCTTAGGGCCTCATTTTGGTTAGCTAGTGGTTAGTCATTTTGTAGCTGGTAGTTAGCCAATGGTTAGTCATTTTGTAGGCAGAAGTTAGCTAGTTTGTATTTCGATTTTGAGGCAATAGATTAGCTTTGCTTTCAGCTCATTTTCAAGTTCTCCTTGTGGACAGTTTTGATGTAACTCTTCTTTTCTTGCTCAATAAAGATGAATCCAGCTTTGCATCAGCTCTAAATCTCTCTTAGGAGGCTGTAGCTCTTGGGGTTGGGCCCATCTCAAGTGCCCAGTACCTCCTTTGTTTATCTTTATGTGTTTTTGCTGCATTCTTAGAATAAAATCTGCTATTTAGATTTAAATATTGTGTTGTTATTTAGGTTGCTTTCGATGGTTAAAAAGGTTCTTCATGTTTAGATTTACTTGATAGGTTAATCACAGGGAATATATTCAGAAAAAGGTTACCAAGTACTTTGGATCTCACCTCCCCTTCAGTGGAATCATGAGCTGGGACCAATGTAACCTTGCTGCCCACAAAAACACATTCTTTGCTTCACCATGCAATTATTAGTGTTCGAATCTCATTTGCAGAACTTGATATCAGTTTTGGATGCATGTTTAGGTTTATGATTGCTTAGTTGCATAGTTGTTTCACATGGTTTCCTTGCAAATAAACTTCTGTTCATTTTCTTTTGCTGTTAGGTCAGATTAGAGTGAAGTAACTAGGTCATAGGTTTTATAAGTGTCTGTTTGCTTAGTTTGAAAAACCACTTGCAGAGTACCTATTATCCTTCCTTACCTGCCCATACTCCATCCAACCTACCTGCTTCACCCTTCACTTAGAGCCCTTACCTTACATTTGCCTCATTCGCTTACTTTGCCATGATTCTCATATTCTTGTGCAACATCGTTTCATCCCTCCTTGAAGAGATCTCAGCATCTACGCCACTCCTCAACTCCATCCTCCAAGTCTTGAACTCCCCTACACCCTTATGTCACCTCCATACTCATTCCTCCACCTTTTTTTCCTCCATCCATGCTTCAAAACCCCATTTCTGAACATCCTGTAGAAAAATTACAGAACATTCTGTAGAAATCCTAAACATCCTGTAGAACCCCTGCAGACTTCCTGTAGAAGCTCACGAATGAGGTTTCTTGATAGCCAAACTCTGTGAAACTCTCTGGAAGGGTGTTAGGGACTCCTTAGACCCTCTCTGAACCTTTCCGACCTCTTCCAAGAATTTCTCCTCCTTGATCCACCTCTGCACAGTAAAAAATAGTTAAAAGCACATGCATGATAGTTCCAACAACTTAATCAAAAATACAAAAGGATGTTTTCTTCAGATAGAGGTAGTCTAGACACATGTATTTTACCTTCATAGAAGTAATGGCATCTCTTTCAGTAGTTTGCATGCTCTCCTTTGCGTCAGTAGGACTAGCTGGTAGAATTAGGGTTTTCTAGGGTTTGCGTTTCTTTTTGGCTTTCAGTTTCTTTTTGCAATTAGATTAGCTTCATTCGAGTTAGCTTTCATCCATCAATTAAAAAGCTTCTTCTAAGAGCTCATAGAAGTTGGCTTAAGCTCCTAGCAGACTTGTGCCAACTGACCAAGTGACAGCTGCGGCAAGAGCTAGTACTTGTGCATACAACACCGTCGCTTCCAAGTTTGTTACGAACCACCGGGTTGATAAAATTAAAGAAGGGAGTTCCAGGAGTTGTAGCATTATTGCTACAATACTGTAGCCCACCATCTTTTTGGCGCCGTTGCCGGGGAAGCATAAGAGTATTGGTGATTGCTGCTTTTCTTCCATTTTCCACTACAACCTTCTGCTAAGTAGTTTATTTCATTTCCATTATGCAATTTCATTTATGCAAAAGTAGATTAGATTTCCCGCTTTCATAGATTAGCATTTCAATTCCACAATTTCATTTCTGCAAGCGTAGATTAGCATTTCAATTCCGCAAGCGTAGCCTAGCATTTCATTCCTGCAATTTCATTTGAGAAAAATAGATTAGTCCTTTCCTGCTTTCATTTCAATTCCGCATTATCATTTCAGCAAGATAGTTAGTTGCATTTCAATCTATTCTAGTTTTGCAGGTACAAGAGAAAAAAAACAAAAATCAACCAAAAAGATTTCATTTCATGCCTTGTAGGGGTAGAGATAAGTTAGAAAAATGATTGCACAACACCCCCACCGCTTCACACAGCCAACCTTCTCTCTTCTTCGATGGCTGTGATTAAAGAACCCTTAGGTGGACAACAAGACATATTTGAAGAACCTCAAGGGAAGAAGAAGAAGAAACCATTCCTCTGGAGCAAATGGCTACAAGCAGAAATGTTGGGAGCAGTCCCTTGTCCAAAGACGAATTTGAAGATCAGATAGAAGATTTCAAGAGTGATATGAGGCAGTTTCTTGCCATGCAATTGGATACCCTGTGGATCCAACAGAAGCAAGAGGAAGCCAAGAGGGCATTGGTCATCTTTTGTCCCAGGTGCACTAGAAAGCATCCTAGGAACGAATGTCCAATGCACTCCCTAGAAGTGTGTTTCATCTGTGAAGAATACCATCCTACGAATCAGTGCCCTTCCTTGCCCGAAATTAAAGCTGCATATCAGAGAACCAAAGGAGCCACTGAATCACTCCGTTATATGAACCAAAGGAGGCCACATGGACCTAGATCTTATCAGCAGGAACTGCAAGGGACATCCGAGACCTATTATGACCCCTATCAAGCCACTTTCATGCCCTCTTGGGGTCCCCCTGCTCATCCTTCCTGGTTCACTCCTCCTCCTTGTTCCTTCATAGATCCATATTATGCCCAACCAACTGCTCACTCGTTTCACTCTTATGCTCAGCCACAGCCTCAGTGGAATGCACCTCAGCAGGGGTGGAGGCCCCACTACAACACTCCTCCCGCTTCTTTTCCTCCAACACCTGCTCATCCACAACCATCGCCTCCTGCTCCACCAAGGCAACCCCAAATGCCTACCCAACCACAACCCCATGTCATGCGGAAAGAGTCAATTTTGCGGACAAAACCGACCTCCCTAGAAGCTAAGGCTTTCTAGTGACAAACAAGACAAGTAAACACTACCTTTCTCTAAATATGCATTTAGAATACAAGTAATCAGGTGTTTATAACATACCTTTAGTCCAACGCTTTGTAGTAGTCCAGCCTCGCCGATCCGGATGAGCTCCTCCTTCTCTTCGAAACCTGCATTCACTAACAAGCCAAAAGATTACATAGCACCTGAAGAACTTATAAAATAACACATATTCATCATACAAACCAAGGAGTATATGAAACAAATCATGTATAACAACTTGTTGAGAAAAATGAGCTTAATTTTTAAAGTGGAAACAAAAGAAACCATTACAACCTGAGCCTTGGTGTTGTGCAGGTTCCTCCCAGGGTCCAGCAAGAGTTTTCCTTTACTTTGATCAGCTCACCCACTTCCAAATGAAGCTAAGAAAGGATGGGAATCTCTCCTCTCAAGCTCTATAAGGGAGTCCTAATCTCAGCAGCATCTACCCTTAGGAATGTTCAGCTTTCAACCTCCCCTCCCTCTGGCCCAATGCCTGTATTTATAGTGCTTTGGAGGAAGTTAATCAGGTCCACCATGAATGGGATAAGCCCCTCTTTCAATGGGATAGCTCCCCTCTTCATGGGATAAGTTCCTCTTTCATTGGGATGCATGAACCATCTGGAGGCGCTCAATCCACGTCAAACCATCTTCTAGAATGCTCTAGAATTGACCACAAGTAACTTTTTTGAAGTGAAACTTGCGCCTTTTGACCTTTACAGGAGTACGCACCCACCCCTTTATATACAGAGCGTACAAGTACGCAGGTTTTATGAACTAAAGGTGCGTACACGCAGGTAAGGCTAAGAGAAACTGCGTAACCAGAGTTAATTGACTTTTTAAGGACTTTCTCTTTTTCTTGGAGTTTGACATGAGGAGCAAAGGTGTAAGACTTGCCAAGGAGGATAGTATGACAGTTGATCGAGCCATACTAACTGCAGATAGTCATGGTGACAAATTTTAGTGTAACAGATTGCCCCCTAAAGTGCGAAGCCTGTAGTAGATTAGGGTTTCATATCATCTAGGAAGGGTGAAGTACTTTATTATTTCAAGGATTATCTTGTGGAGAGCCCGGTTGGAACCTGCAAGTATTCAACACAAAATACATGTATGAGATCATATCATCGCTGAGGTAGGCATTCCCATACTCAGATCAAAAACTTTAACTCACAAACTAACTACTGCTCTGATACAGGAATGATTTCGCAGTACATCATAATCATAGACTCTTGTAGACACAGTATGGACGCAGCCATCTGTTTATAGTTAGTCTACTATACAATGAATACAAAACTCCTCGCAGCCTGGATGGTGGAAACTAGATCCAGGGTCTTCATTTCTATTTCCCGAAATAGTACGATTCTATCCATGCGAATAAATGAGTTGATGTCGAGCATGGTAGAAACCACTTGATTACCAGTCAATGATGTAAACTGTTAACAAGTGTGAGAGAAACCACCAGTGATGTCAATGGTTCTCAAAGTACCCAGTACAATCCATGAGATGTGAATGAATGTGTTGATGTCGAACATGTCACGGAATCCTTCGATCGAAGGTCAATGATGTAAACTGTCGTCGAAGGCGAGAAATCTGCCATTGATGCATGCGGATCTCAAGGTACTGACGATTTCTAGATCATCTTTCTAGATAATGTGCTGATGTCGATAGAAAGCGACCCGTCGTAGGCAAGCCCACAACACGAAATCATAAATCAAGTTGAAGAAATGTAGCTGTAAGGACTGACTCAGGGATGGTCAAGATGGATGACAGGTATTTTGCAGATGAATGGCTTATTTGCAGCGACCTCTTGAACACATAACGACACAACAGATGGCTTGGTGACATTTGACCCAAAGTTAATACCCGGCTGAAGACTTTCAATGTGGTTCAATCAACTGTGAGGATTTTAGTGTAACACCCCATCCACATCCATCTCAAATCTACGCCCCCACTCAGCTACCCATACCACCATTTCCAAACTTGTCCATTGGAGTAGCTCAACAAAATTGCAATGATGAGACACAACATGTCCAAATGACTCCTCTTGAGCTCGATGATCTTCACCATAGCTCAAGAAGAGTGTTGCAAAGCAGAGATTATCTTGAAAGCATTGAAGGACCACATCCGGCAAAAGAAGATTCAAAAGAGGAGATCAAAGAACCATGGGCTGCACTTGATGAAGAGAAGAGATCAGAATCAGAGATCGAGAAAGCTTCCTCATGGTTACCATCAAATCTTCCATGCATCCAAGAGAAAGATCAGCAAAAAGAGGAAGATGAGAAAGTCATGTTAGAAGGTGACATGAAACATGATCCAGATCAACAAAAGAACCAAAGATATCAGAGCTATATTGAAATATGGTTTCAGACGGTCACTAAGTTGCAGCAGTACTCTCTTCTTCAGCTATGTTTGATCCCTTCAAAGTCAAATCATTTGGTCTCTGAGATCCGGATAGCTGTCAAAGCATGCATTTCAAGCCTCCACATCAGTTTACCTCTAATCTCGATGTGCACATGGCTCCATTGGAAGTATTCTTATACTTGAGAATGATTTTGTTTTTCAAGTAGGGTAGGGTAGAAAAAGGAAAAAGAAAAAAAGAAAAAAAGAGAAAAAAGAAAAAGAAAAAATGAAAAAAGAGGAAAATAGAAATCTAAGGTGAAAACCTCCTCGGAGGCGCCTTAGATTGGCTCATTGATTGAAAACCTCCATGAGGCGGTCAATGGGTTGGAAAAAAAAGAGAAAAGAGAATAAGATCTCTGGGTGAAAACCTCCCTTGGAGGCGCCCAGGGCAGGCAATTAGGGTGAAAACCTCCATGAGGCGCCCTAGCTGTTTTTCAAAAAAAAAAGAGAAAAAGAAAAAGAAAAATAAATCTAGTTTCCATTGAATAATTTCAGGTTGCAGCAATGACATTGCAGGTCAGGAGGATCACTCAAAACAAAGACAAAGGAGTTTTTGTGCCTTCTAGAGGAAGTTCTATATTTCTACAGGAAACATCCTGTAGAACCTTCAAGCGAGCCAGATTCGATTTTGGAAGGGGGTCTAAAGCTTGGAATCCATTGGTTATGCCTGCAAGCATCCATGTTACCATTTCTCACCCTTTTCCATCATCTTTTCCACCTCATTGTGCTTCTCATTGTGCTTCTATAGGAAGTTCCTGTAGAAATTGTAGGAAGCTAGAAATGGATTTCAAAAAGGTGGTTTGGCGAACATGGTAGCTTCCTCAAGGGTTCAAAAGTCCTCTTGCAATCTTCAAACTCCTCCTCCATCATCTCCATACCTGCATCACAGCCCAAGCTCAGTTTTTCTTTCCATGCAAAAACTTGCAAAATGCTTTGAAGAGAAAATACATAGAACAAAATTTGTTTTTGCCATAACTTGAAAACCATGCATCCATTTGAAAAACCGTTTTACAGAGAATTGTATAGGGATGATGGCAACATGCTCGAGCAGTTTCAGGCCATTCCGGTGCACGGTTTCCAAGAAATCAGCCTCCATCACCATCAGTCATTTTTGCATTTTCTCCATATCTGTGCATCCGTTTCAAAACCTGTTTCATGGGGATATGCATATGGGTGATAGTAACCTATCCAAGCAGTTTCAGCCGATTCCGATGCACGGTTTCCGAGAAATTGATCTCTGAAATCTTCAGCCATTTTCCATTTTTCTCGAAATCTGTGCATCCATTGATCACGATTTTGCTATGGGAGGTGCATCATGATGATAGGAATGCGCTCAGCAAGTTTCAGATCAATCCGGTTTGCCGTTTGGGAGCAATGGCGAAAACAAGTTCTGGTCCTGTGAAAATTCAGCGCAACAGCTTGAAGGTGCAGATCTGAGCGTGGAAATGAACTCCTGCAGCATGCATCCGGCCAGAGGACACCTGCACAAGGAAAACAAGCAAAAATCATCAGCCAAGCCCTCATGCAACCAAATAAATCAGTGCATGCAGCAATGACTAGCCTCAACACCTCACAACAGCCATTTGACTTCAAGTACGTGACTGAAACTCGTTCTTCTATTGCACAAATCTAATTTAAAAACTGCATGAATGAATGGAATGGTGGAATTGAGCCACGAATATAGCAGGATTAAGCCGATAATTCCTTGTCCAATTCTCTATCAATCAGCCAAGAATCATGCAACGTATGTGTTAGACAACTCACGTGAAAATTAAAAAAAAAAAAAACAGACAGTGGTAGAGGCTTTAACTCCAGTGCAACTGATTAACAAGAAGAGGACATGCAGCTCATTATAGCACTGTCGTCTGCATGTGGCCATGTACACCTGGCCACCTCACTCCTTCACCACAAATCACGCAGCAATTAACGAACGCTCAGCTGAAACTCACAGACTGCTGTTAACTTGCACTTGCAACATTTTCAACTGAAGTATGCATCCTCTGATTCCACAAAATGATTAACCCATCGTCCTCCATTGAGCTTTGTGGCCTGGTTCACAATTCTCCAGCGTATCGGGCTCACTTAGAGGTGCAGGGGCACTCTACAGGCGTTTCTACAGGAAGTCGTCTACAGGAAACGCAGAAAACAGCTCTGCAGAAGGAAAACCCGAGATTTTTGTCAAAATTCAAGCTTGAAATGAGAAAAGTAGTTAAAGCTCGTGTCCAAGGTTACCAGGGTTCTTGAAAGTATTGATTTTGGAGTTTTTCAAACGCATTATAGATCTGTTAATGGTGGAGCAATCTGTTTGAATTCAGAATCTGATCATCTATTTCATAGTCCATGGAGGACAAGATATTCCCTGCTTGGTCTAAAACTATTGAAGAATGCTTAGAAGAATATGATGTGAGCTTAGAGAATGGTTTAAATTCTCATGAAGTGGAAAAACGCCGTCAAATATATGGATGGAATGAGCTCCAGAAGAAAAATGGTACACCTTTGTGGAAGCTGGCAGTGGAGCAATTTGATGATACAGTTGTTAAAATACTTCTGCTGGCAGCTGGCATTTCATTTCTTCTCGCCTACTTTCGTGATAATGTGTCTTCTGAGGAGGGCATAACAGCCTATGTAGAGCCCCTGGTCATTCTCCTGATTCTCATCCTCAATGCCATTGTTGGAGTATGGCAGGAGAATAATTCTGAGAAGGCTTTGGAAGCTCTCAAAGAAATGCAATCTGATCATGCAAAGGTCTTGAGAGATGGACATTATGTTGTAGATCTTCCCTCCAGAGAACTTGTTCCAGGAGATATAGTGGAACTGAAGGTGGGAGACAAGGTTCCTGCAGACATGAGAATTGTGTCCCTCAAGACATCCACCTTTAGGATGGAGCAGAGCTCCCTGACCAGAGAGAGCATGCCTGTGGTCAAAAGAACATATCCAACCACCTTGTGTGACTGTGAGTTGCAGTCAAAAGAATGCATGGTGTTTGCAGGAACTACAGTTACCAATGGCTGCTGCACATGCATTGTTGTGAGCACTGGCATGTTTACAGAAATAGGTAAAATTCAGGCACAAATTCAGGAAGCTTCAATGGAATGTCATGATACCCCTTTGAAAAGAAAGTTAGATGAATTTGGTGAAAGACTGACAACAGTGATTGGTGCCATTTGTATTCTTGTCTAGATCATGAACTACAAATATTTTCTTTCATGGGAAGTCATAGATGGGTGGCCAAAAAAATATCAGGTTTTCCTTTGAGAAATGTACGTACTACTTTAAGATTGCTGTTGCTCTGGCAGTTGCTGCTATACCAGAGGGATTGCCTGCTGTGATTACTACATGTTTGGCTCTTGGCACTTGTAAGATGGCACAAAAGAATGCTATTGTGCGTAAGTTACCGAGCGTGGAGACTTTAGGTTGCACCACAGTGATTTTCTCTGATAAGACAGGTACTCTTACAACCAATTAGATGTCTGTCAGTGAGTTTATAGCCATAGGGCACAGTGCTGGTTCACTTAGAGAGTTTACTGTTGAAGGAACAACATATAATCCTGAGGATGGAAAAATATTGGATTGGCCTGCACATAATATGGGGGAAAATTTAGAAACTCTGGTAGAAGTTGCTGCAGTTTGCAATGATGCAGGGATATCTTGTCAAAGTCACCAGTTCCGTGCTATTGGTATTCCCACTGAGGCAACCTTGAAGGTATTGCTTGAAAAAATGGGAGTTCCAGACCCAATGGCAGGTGATACAAGTGCCATTCTCAACAGTGGCACAGTGAAATTGGGCAATTGTGATTGGTGGATAAAAAGATCAAAGAGGCGGGCTTTATTGGAGTTTGATTGTGATCGAAAATCCATGGGTGTTATTGTCATGGAACCAATGGGACAAAATCGTCTGCTAGTGAAGGGCGCCATGGAAAATTTGCTTGAAAGGAGTGCTTTTCAACAACTTGCAGATGGATCATTTGTTGAATTAGATGATGCATCAAGGGAATTACTCTTGAGGAAGTTTCATCAAATGAGTTCAAAGGCTTTGCGTTGTTTGGGATTGGCATACAAGGAAGTTTGGGGAGAGGGCAGCAGAAGGAGAAATTGGCCGAGATTTTAGCTAGGGAGGCAGCACCTGTGCTAGCCACCCTAAGCACATCCATCCCCTCCATGAACACTCATTTTTTCAAGGTTTGGACACAATCTGGTCATGGTTCAATCTTCTACAGGAAGCTACAGGACTTTCTACAGGAAGTTCTGTATTTTTACCAGAAACATCCGGTAGAAGCCTTTGGGCAGGCCAGAATCAATTATGGAGAGGGATTTGAAGCTTGAAGTTTGTTGAGGAGGCATGCAACCACTATTTTCTTCCATCCTCCACTGGTTTCATCTCTTTTCACCACCATTGCCACCATCATATTGAATATACTTGCACAATCATACCAAAGTTGAGAATTCTCTAGGAAAAGAAGCACAGGCAGTGGGAAGAAGCAAAGAAAAAAGCATGGTTTCATGACTAAGAAGAGGGCATCACTTCAGAAGCTTGGCATGACAGGGAGGCCACCAGGGCCATCAAAGATGAGGAGATATATTGGTTGCTCAGAGGATGAGCAACACTTTCAGTAGGGGGGTGACGATGAGCCCCAAAAATGGATAATTATTTGGGCTCATTCAACCTCCTAATTCGACTTAATCCACCATTCTCATTAGTTTATTGCATGTTTTTGATTATATTTATGCTAATAGAGTGAATTGGGTTAGTCATTATGCCAACAAGTCTAATGTGTGCTTTGTGTAGCCTTTTTGGTCAATTTGGAGACAAAGTCAATGGTTGAAATGAGCACTTGGTAGCCAAATTCGTGGAGAGTATTTTTAGGAAGGTGTTCCCTTCATTTATGGGCCCTCACCTCGAATTCTCCACCATCAGCTCGGAGTTCAAGGGCCACCAAATCAATCAGCACAAGGGCAGCCAAGCAAGTCAAGTAGGACTGCTGTTAACTACAAGTCTTGGGCAGCCGAGTCCCTAAAGTTTAGGAGGACTGTTGGGGTCCTCAATTTGTATAAATAAGAAGGCTTAGGGCCTCATTTTGGTTAGCTAGTGGTTAGTCATTTTGTAGCTGGTAGTTAGCCAATGGTTAGTCATTTTGTAGGCAGAAGTTAGCTAGTTTGTATTTCGATTTTGAGGCAATAGATTAGCTTTGCTTTCAGCTCATTTTCAAGTTCTCCTTGTGGACAGTTTTGATGTAACTCTTCTTTTCTTGCTCAATAAAGATGAATCCAGCTTTGCACCAGCTCTAAATCTCTCTTAGGAGGTTGTAGCTCTTGGGGTTGGGCCCATCTCAAGTGCCCAGTACCTCCTTTGTTTATCTTTATGTGTTTTTGCTGCATTCTTAGAATAAAATCTGCTATTTAGATTTAAATATTGTGTTGTTATTTAGGTTGCTTTCGATGATTAAAAAAGTTCTTCATGTTTAGATTTACTTGATAGGTTAATCACAGGGAATATATTCAGAAAAAGGCTACCAAGTACTTTGGATCTCACCTCCCCTTCAGTGGAATCATGAGCTGGGACCAATGTAACCTTGCTGCCCACAGAAACACATTCTTTGCTTCACCATGCAATTATTAGTGTTCGAATCTCATTTGCAGAACTTGATATCAGTTTTGGATGCATGTTTAGGTTTATGATTGCTTAGTTGCATAGTTGTTTCACATGGTTTCCTTGCAAATAAACTTCTGTTCATTTCCTTTTGTTGTTAGGTCAGATTAGAGTGAAGTAACTAGGTCATAGGTTTTATAAGTGTCTGTTTGCTTAGTTTGAAAAACCACTTGCAGAGTACCTATTATCCTTCCTTACCTGCCCATACTCCATCCAACCTACCTGCTTCACCCTTCACTTAGAGCCCTTACCTTACATTTGCCTCATTCGCTTACTTTGCCATGATTCTCATATTCTTGTGCAACATCGTTTCATCCCTCCTTGAAGAGATCTCAGCATCTACGCCACTCCTCAACTCCATCTTCCAAGTCTTGAACTCCCCTACACCCTTATGTCACCTCCATACTCATTCCTCCACCTTTTTTTCCTCCATCCATGCTTCAAAACCCCATTTCTGAACATCCTGTAGAAAAATTACAGAACATCCTGTAGAAATCCTAAACATCCTGTAGAACCCCTGCAGACTTCCTGTAGAAGCTCACAAATGAGGTTTCTTGATAGCCAAACTCTGTGAAACTCTCTGGAAGGGTGTTAGGGACTCCTTAGACCCTCTCTGAACCTTCCCGACCTCTTCCAAGCATTTCTCCTCCTTGATCCACCTCTGCACAGTCAAAAATAGTTAAAAGCACATGCATGATAGTTCCAACAACTTAATCAAAAATACAAAAGGATGTTTTCTTCAGATAGAGGTAGTCTAGACACATGTATTTTACCTTCATAGAAGTAATGGCATCTCTTTCAGTAGTTTGCATGCTCTCCTTTGCGTCAGTAGGACTAGCTGGTAGAATTAGGGTTCTCTAGGGTTTGCGTTTCTTTTTGCAATTAGATTAGCTTCCTTCGAGTTAGCTTTCATCCATCAATTAAAAAGCTTCTTCTAAGAGCTCATAGAAGTTGGCTTAAGCTCCTAGCGGACTTGTGCCAGCTGACCAAGTGACAGCTGTGGCAAGAGCTAGTACTTGTGCATACAGCACCGTCGCTTCCAAGTTTGTTACGAACTACCGGTTTGATAAAATTAAAGAAGGGAGTTCCAGGAGTTGTAGCATTATTGCTACAATACTGGAGCCCACCACTATGTATGCTGGAGAGTGTAATGCAGAAAAGCTCAACAATTGGATTAGGCAGATTAAGGTCTACTGTCAGATCCAACAGATCGAAGAAGATGAGGCAAAGATCTAGTTGGCATCCCTTCGACTGAGTGGCACTGCTCTCGTTTGGCGGGATAACAGCAAAAAAATGGGTAACCTTCTTTCCTCATGGTCAAATTCTGTTTCTGCATTGAAGAATCTGTTTTTCCCTTTGGGATATAAACCAAAAGCATTAATGGAATGGCAACACCTAAGGCAAAGCAAGGGTCAAAATGTGCAAAACTTCACCGAATAATTTAGGAAACAAGCATTGAATTTGAGCATTCCATTAGATTCACTAGAGATTGTAACTAAGTATATCGGTTCCTTACATAGTTACATACGACATTCATTATTATTGTTCGAGCCTGCTACTATCGATGAGGCCAGTGTGAAGGCCATGCATCTTGAGAGCAGGGGGACGCATGAACAAAATGACCACCCAAAAAGAGCCGCAACAACCAAGAGAAGAGGAGCAAAGCCCTCTTGTACACATTGTGAGAAAGAGGGACACGACGAAGAGAATTGCTGGAAACTGCACCCTGAGCTGAGGCCTAGGAGGAATGACAAAAGGGAGAGGCAAAAGACAACTACCACCCTGCAATCGGATCACGAGTTTGAATAAGAGGAAGACGAGAAGGTCATAGCTACGAGATTTACCCGAGGTGGACCAATTGACCTAGGGTTAGATTCTGGTGACGAAAGGAAGATCGCAGCGGATGGACCCGTCGATTTGGGTTCCGATTCGAGCGATGAAACAAAGGTCGCAATAGATATTGTACCAAAGGTGAAAAGGACACCCAATGCGGCATGGCTCCATGAACTTGAGGAGATCAACCAAAGAATTCAAGTAGAGAATATTGAGCTAAGGAGACTCCTACAGGAAGCCGAAAAGGAGAAACAAAGGTTGCTACGCCAGTTGCAACCCAAGGACGAAGCCTTGGAAAAGCTGCAACATAACTGCCTTGACGTAAAAAGTGACTCTTTAGCTTCATATACCTTTCTTGATGTTGATTTCGTTGTTTTTGAAAAACATACTACAGGTATCAGATCCAAACTATTGAAGAAAATGGGGTATCAGGGGAAGGGCCTCAACATTAATGGCTAGGGCATCGTAAACCCCATCAAAGTGGAGGAATTTCCTCGTCATGTAGGACTCGGGTATGTCAGGAAGGAAGTTGGGGAATGCTCCAAAAGAACCAGCGACCTACCGATGATAGATGATGAGGGAACCTCACCTCATTCCAGTGACAGTGAGGGATCCATAAACCCTTATCAGAGGCACATCAAGGGAAAATGCTCCATGACGATTCGGAAAGCTTGGAGGAGAAAGAACTGTGGTAGTCATTGCAATGAGGTGGGACACCAGGAAGCCACGTACAATATGCTCTGTGCCGAGAAAGTATCGATAAAGAAGCCAACGAGTGAAAATGATCAACAAACAAATATACCACAGTCATGGCGGTCCTCTTTATTAAGTTAAATATGGTTTTTTTATATGTAATAGCTTGTTATGGCCACCGTTTGTAAGCCATGTGTTTCTAATAAATGTAAAAGTGATGATGTGTTTCCCATCGCTTAAAAAAACACAACGATGACGTTTGGGCTTTTTGTGAGTAGTTGGATATTGATTTCTATCATGTTAAACTTGACCAAAGAGTGTGTGTTATAAACTCTTGGCAAGTGTGGGGTTGTTTTAGTCATGTATGCTTGTATATGATTGCAAAGGATGTGCCAGTTTCACGTGCATGTGGTTGAAAGTGTGGTTTGGCGAGGACACAAACAATGTGCTGGATGTGTTAGTGCTTTTGGTAGAGTACATTTGTGTGGGCTTCAAAGGAAGGCGTCCGAGTAAGCCTCGATGGATGGAGAAAGAGAAAGCGAGGGAGAAATTTCCTCACTTGCCAATTAACTGAAAGGGATTTTGGCGGTCCAAAAGCTCTTAGTGGGGAGGATTGATCCAGGAGGATCCTGGAGGATTGATCCAGGTGGATCTTCAAAAAGTACCAGTGGCATGGTAAAAGGCTCAAAACGCAAAGTGGAAAAATTTGGATAAACTTAACATCGGATCGAAGTGCACGTCATCTTGATTCCAACAGTGTGAACGACACTCAAATCCGAGTTCATATGAAGAAGTTAGAGCAAGTCAAAGTTCAAGTTTGACTTGTCCAGGTGGCAGGAGGAGATGACATGGCAAAATTTTCAGCGAATAGGGAAGCGCCAAGTGGTAGGTTGCCGTTAGGTCCCAATATCGCATATCGCATCGGAGGTGGACAACTGTTATGAATCGACCCTCGGCAAAGCCTAGTTGCGATGTGATATATTGCATATCACAATCGTAGAAGGGGCTAGTGTTTGTGAAGCGGGCTCGACAGTAATCCTGGTTGTGATTGCGATAGGGTTCCGAACGCGATATTTTATACACAATATTTCATAGCCCGACGGGTCTACTGTTATCGCAGTGTATGGACTTTGATATCCGCCGAGGGAAATGCCGATTACGATTTGCGATGGGGACTGTCGGATGCGATGTCTTATACATTGTGATTTATAACCACAACGGGTCCGTTGTATTGCAGAGTGCCAGATTGTTTGGGCTTGGGACTATCCGCTGATGGTTGGAAACACTGATAGTAAGAGCCGTCTGTTTCCACAAGCAGTTGAAGAAGTTTCGTGCCATGTTTGTAAGGGGTTTCTCCATAATTGTAAGGTTGTTGCCATGTATCATTCGGCTCTATCCTGCTTGCTTAACTTGGTTTATTGTGTTAAAATTGCTCGAGTATTGTGGGATTGCCGCCATGCTTATAAAAGACCCTTTTGTGTCTGAATAAGGCAGATAGGACTAGCTGATTAATTCAGAATCTATTGTGTAGCAAACCCTGACCCTGTCAGTAGGCCGGGACCTCACCTTGAGCAGTAGGGAGGTTCCGAGAAGGTTGTAGAAGGCCCGATTATCTGAATTGGGCGTTTGGACAGGCATTTTTGCACGATTGTTTTCCAGGGATTCAGTGGTACTGTCTGTTTCTGGAGTTGGGCTCTCCATTCTTCGCCCATCTTCCAACTTGGAGGTATAAGGATTGTAATTGAATGGTGCTTGTACTTTTATCTCTTTTTATGCCACTTAATGAATGAAGACCTCCCCACTATTGAGCAGGGCCTAGGGACGTAGTCCAAATTGGACGAACTCCGTAATCAAATCATTGTGTCATAGTTTTTTATGTTCTTCTGGTTATTTCTACATTGTTTATGTGCTTTTAAGTTCCATGGTTAATTAGCTCTGTTATATGTAATTCCGATGCATCTGTAAGTAAAAGATCTTGGATTAGGACCATCCAAGAATTGTTAGAAATGGACCACATTAGACCTAGCTCGATTCCATTCGCCTCATCCATGTTCTTGGTAAAGAATAAGGATGGTACGTGGAGAATGTGCATTGATTATCGAGCGCTTAAAAGAAAACTATCAAAACCAGGTACCACATTCCCAAGATCGATGAATTACTGGACGAACTTCACAGGGCAGTTTACTTTTCAAAAATTGATTTATGATTGGGGTACCATCAAATCCAAGTATGAGGAGGACATGCCTAAAATGGCATTTCGATGTCATTATGGACATTTCGAATATTTGGTCATGTTGTTTGGGCTAACCAACGCACTCGCTACTTTCCAATCTTGTGTGAATGCTATATTCAACAAGCAATTAAGGAAGTTTTTATTAGTTTTCTTTAACAACCTTCTCATTTACAGCAAAGCATGGGATGATCATCTGAGGCATTTGGATACAATTTTTAGCATTATGCAGGAGCAATCTCTCTATGCCAAAGCGTTAAAATGTGAGTTTGGGTTGACATAGATTCTTTATTCAGGACACATAATCAATGCAAAGGGAGTACAGGTTCATCAAGAGAAAATTTAGCAATATTGGACTGTTTCACAGCCAAAAACCTAAAAGAATTACGTGGATTCCTCGAGATCTGCATCTACTCTCGACGATTCGTTAAGGGTTTCTCTCAATTAAGTGCACCTTTGATAGACTTAACCAAAAGGGGAGAATTCAAGTGGATAGAAGAATCTGGCAAAATGTTTAACAATTTCAAAGAAATAATGAGCTCATGTCCAACCTTGGCTCTTCCCGACTTTGGTCAACCATTCATATTGGAGTATGATGTGTTAGGGGAAGGGATAGGGGTTGTCTTAATGCAAAAAGGTCACCCTATCACATTTGAAATTCAGAAGCTTCAGGACACAAAAAAAAATTACTCCATATATGAAAAGGAGATGTTGGCTATCATGAATGCTTTAGAAAAGTTCAGACAATATTTGGTTAGAAACAGGTTCATAGTTAGGACAGACCACAACAACCTGCATCATTTCCTAGGGCAAAAGGACCTTAACGAGTGGCAACATATATTGTTAAGCAAGATCCAAGCTTATGACTTTGATATTGAGTATGTGAAGGGAAAGAAGAATGTTGTGGCTGATGCACTTTCCAGGAAAGAAACAACATGTTCCCTCATGAAACTCACAGAAGATTGGAAGGCACACCTTGCAACGGAGTATGCCAAGAATTAGTTTGCATGTGCACTAATCGACAGGATCACCTAGGATGACAACTACAAAATAATTGATGGAGTCTTTTATTATAAAAATAGGGTATACCTGGTTCCTGAATCTACACTCACGGAAAATATTTTGAAGGCTACACCTATACTCCCTTGGCTGGGCATCAGGGATTCTTCAGACATCGACAAATTCAAGAATGATTCTCATATAAAGTGCTCAAGGAAGATGTGATGAAATATGTCAAGGAATGCAATACATTCCAACATAATAAGGTTGAACATACACATCATATAGGCCTTCTCTGACTCCAACCAATCCCAGAACAAAAATGGGAAAGCATCTCGATGGATTTCATCACTAGGTTACCCAAAGCGCAAGAGAAGGATTACATCTACACAGTGGTAGACATGTTAACTAAATTTGCACGCTTCTTTGCCATCTCAGCTAATTATTCGGCCAAGCAAGTGGTAGAATTGTTTTTCAAAGAAGTTTTTAGACTGCGTGAGCTGCCAAAAAATATAATCAGCGATCGTGATAGTAGATTTATGGGTGCATTTTGGTAGGAACTTTTCAGACTAATGGGAACTAAATTGACCCCTAGCACGAGCTATCACCCGCAAACCGACATTCAAACATAAATTGTGAATAAGTGGGTTGAGGGATATCTGTGCAACTATGTGACAAGTCAACATAAGGTATGGATTAAGTGGTTGTATGTTGGGGAGAATTGCTACAACACCACCTACCACTTATCCATTGGGATGACACCCTTCAGGGCTCTATATGGATATGATGCACCCTCCTTCATCGACAAAATCTTTGGAGACAACAAGGCACCCCTTGCCAAAGATTAGATACAGGAGAGTCAGGGCATTCTCAGGGTACTCAAGGAAAACATACCAGTTGCTCAAAATCGACAGAAAATGTAAGAAGACCAACATTAGATAGAGCACAATTTTGAGGTAGGAGATCTTGTTTTCTTGTGGTCGCAACCCTATAGACAATTTACACTCAATAAGAGTGGGGAAAAAATGGAAGCTGAGATTTTATGGACCTTACAAAGTTATTCGTAGAGTAGGCGAGGTGGCATATGAGTTGGAGTTATCGAGTGATAACAAAATTCACAATGTATTCCATGTGTCATGTCTCAAGAAGGTCGTGGGTCAGCAGGTCACAACCTCATTGAATTTCCACCATTAAATGAAGAAGGGAAACTACAACTTATTCCAGAAATGATCATGGTCGTGCGAGAAAAAAAGTTAAGAGGAAGAGTAATTATGAAATATCTCATCCGTTGGAAAATTTTACCAGAGGAGGATGCAGCATGGGAAGGAGAACGAATTTCGCAGGACCCAAACTTGCAATTGTTTGAGGCCAAGCAATTTTGGGTAGGGGGGACTATAATGTCCTCTATGAATTGAGGACAAAAGGGACTCATTAGCTTATATATCCTCGTAGGCTATAGTCCATCGAAAAGGGGGAAAGCCACAAAATAGTCATTACTAGGATAATTTTGGGGCAACTGGGCTTATAAAACCCAAAGTTGGGGTTTGGAGTAAGTATTACTCAATCATTCAAGAAATATGAAGCCCCTTTAGAAGTCTATAAATGAAGATGGATTGAAGTCATTTTAGACCATCAAGTGTGGATCTTCTCATCTGTTTTTTTGAGCATTAACTATGAGGGTTTTAAGACCACTTTTTCTCTGTCAATTTTGGTGGTGAAAGATTCCACCCTAGTTGACTTATTTTCTATTCTTCTTTTGCTTTCTGTTATGGGAACATGAACACTATCTAGAGGCAGGGAGTTCTTTGTTTTTTTGGTTTT
Organism: Pinus tabuliformis; assembly: GCA_031772625.1. NCBI lineage: Eukaryota > Viridiplantae > Streptophyta > Pinopsida > Pinales > Pinaceae > Pinus > Pinus tabuliformis. The sequence goes on from CM062816.1 coordinate 671,677,941, forward strand.
GGTCACAAGACAAGATCTTATGACTCTGAAGCGATCAAGTTGGATTAACGTCCAACCTAGGAACATCGAAAAAGGAAGTATGAACCCTACTGTGGCATCTTCACAAAGGATCTAGCCAAAATAGGGTTCCGAGTCTAGAGCAAATCAAAATCCGAGATGTTTGAGGTTAATCTTGAAACTAGGTTCCGCAGCGAATTTCAAATTTATGGCCCAAAATTGGAAATTCTAAGGGTAATTTTGAATCTTGATGTAGAGTTTCTTGTGGTGTTGAAGTGTGGCCCTGACGCTGAGGAAACGCATGGGATTAGGCTGACGAAACAACTTTCCAGTGGCTAGGCATTTCGAATGTAGTGGATCACTCCTTGTCGTTTGCAACAACTAGAGTGTTAGACCGGAGCAGATGACAACTTCTGGGGCACAAATTGAAGATAGGCAAGACTCCTTGTACCATTATGTGACAAGTGTTTAACAGAACCGAAGATCCTGAAGGGTTTTGTGGCAGTCTGAGGCTTTTAGACGCATTACAGTGATCCCAAGTCAAAGTCTAAATAAGATCTAGAGGAGAGTCAACGATTGTCTCAAAGGGGGTTTGGTTATAGTTTTTCTTGAAGCAAGTTGGATTTTATATCTAGAGTTATTTAGGATTGTGGAATTAATATAAGATAGCACAAATTTCAAATAGGGAACCATTGCTGGAATAAAAATATACTCGGTTGAATTTACCAAGGAATTTAGACACATGGAATTTGGAACTACGTTGGTACTTTGGAATGATTAAAATTACACTTTTGAACGGAAGTCTTATTAAAGTTTTAACGTTTATTTATATGTATATATATTTTGCATGAATTATTTATCATCCAAAAAAGAGAGACAATTGTTGGAAGCACTAGTTCTTAAAAAAAAATTAGAAAAATTGCCCTAGATTGTTATACATATCTTCTTTGGACATCATAAATTTGGGTAGCAACAACCTACATGGGAGTGTTCATTATGAATTGGACAAATTCTATCTCCCTCATCTAACTGCATCAATTTTCTAGGATTGTATATATCTATGAACTGGTTAATTGGTAAAACTCTATCAAGGTGGTATTTAGTTGAGTGGTAGTACTCCTGCTTCCCTCTTCAATTGTATGAAGCTTCAAGTGACTGACTCTAGGATTAACTAGCTTATCAGATTAGTGCCCATGGAGATGGGTAAGTTGATGCGGGTCCAATTATTGAAATTAGACAAGAATTGATTGGTTAGCAGCAACGCCATGACCATTCCCTTTTTGACTACCCTTACTAATTGTTCCATACTAAAAGAAATAGATTTAGGCTCTAATCATCTCATCAAACATTTTCCCTTTATCACTTCTCTATAGAAATCGATTTCTTATACTTGGAAAACAATGAATTAGCAGGAGAAATACTTTGATAGATTGGAAACCTAACTAGTTCAACATTTCTTGTGTTACCAAGTTAATTCTTTCATATGGGAAATCCTTTTTTCACTTAATATGCTTCAAAAGTTGGATAGGTTATATATTGGAGGAAACAATTTACAAGGAAACGTCCTGCCCAAAATTGAGAAACTCAAAAGCTTAAGCCTCTTATCTTTCATGGAGGATAATATCTCTAGAAGAATCCATGACTACGTTGCCAGCCTCCAGCAACTCTCAATTTTGGATCTTGCTCAAATCTAGTTATTAGGTAATATACTTGAAAATCTTGGGAAATTGTGCAATTAATAGTGCTAATTTTGTAAATCAGGCTCAACATGCACATAGCTCCAAAGGTTGCAAGGCTTGCAAAGCTAGCTTTTTATTTCAACCTTTCAAACTATTTATTGTATGGCCTTAAGCATTTGGAATTATGTAAGATGGAAATGGTTCAATCTATAGATATTAATACAAATCTATTAACAAGTTACATTCTCATTGCACTAGGAAGTTCTAAAGATGTAGAATACATTAATATTTCCTGCAACACACTTGAAGATTTGATTCAAATTTCCCCTAATGAACTTTAAAATCTTTAGGACATAGATATTGTTGAAAATTCGCAGATCAGGGAGAAATTACCTCCTTGGGGAAGCCCTTCTCACCCTAAGGAGACCCTATTAGCTCTTGGAAGAATTTAACTTGAACATGGGAAAATATTATTTTTAATGTGGAACTATGACAAGATAAAAATTACAAGTTAGTTTGGAAGAGGAAATTTGACCCCCAAGACCTCATATAAATACACATCACTGTGCATGATTTTGAGGCATCATGTCACACATTCATATCTTCTTATTTGGTTCGATTTGGTTTGAAATTGTAGGCTCTGAGTTCACATGTGCGAAGGAGAGAGAGGGTAATTCTGTTGACTAATATTGACTTGGGGAAGTTTGACTTTATTTGACTTGGATTTGGATTTGTTTTGGAGGGTTGAGTTGATTGGGAGTTTGATTGAAATTTTCTGAGCATCTTGACCAACATTGACCGTAGATTTACAACTAGGGTTTCTTCAGGTCAAATTTTGACTTTGACCAAATTTTTTGGGTTGTTGACTATTTTGACCAAGTTTGACTGAAGGAAGAAGGCCACATTATTTGACTAGTTGACTGAACTCTTTGAAGTTGATTTGATCGTTGACCAAAGATTGGTTAGGGCACAGGGGCTTCATTAGGGGAGCAATACCATACCACATGTGTTCATATTGGAGAATATATATTGAGGAAAAAATGACATAATATGTTGAACATATAATACGGGGGTAAAGGGTTTTTATATGTTGTGCATAAAAAATGGAGCTCAAATTCCATTTTGCTGATTCCTTACCTTTATCAAGCTTATCTTTATGAGGACATTTGGCAGCATAATGACCGACTCTTCCACAAGCAAAACATTTGAAAGGTAGTTTACCTCTGAATCTTCCAGAACCCCGTTGAAGGTTCTTGACAAAGTTTGCTTCTTCCTCTCCTTCTGAAACATGTCTTGATTCATTGAGTTCTTCTCTTCCTGAAGCTTTAAATGCGGCTTCTCTCATATTTGATGGAGCTCCTTTTCTCATCTCGAAAGCAATAAGATTCCGTGCAGTTGTCTCATAGTAATAGTCTGAAGATCTTGCTTTTCTTCTATGGCAGATACTTTTGATTCAAACTTAGTAGACAAGGATCTTAAAACCTTTTCAACTAAAGTAACTTCTTTTATCTCTTCACCCAAATTCTTCATGCAATTAACAATCTCATCTATATGTAAGAAGTAACTAGCTATACTTTCATCATTGTGCATTTTGAGAGTTTCATATTGAATTCTGAGAGTTTGCAGTTTTGCATGTTTTACCTGGGAGTCTCCTTCATAGTTTAGAACGATTTTGTCCCATATTTCTTTGGCAGATTTGAGCTGCATAACTTTGACAAATTCTGATTGTGACAGACTTCCCAATAGTATATTGACAGCCTTGGCATTGGTTTCATATTTCTTTTTACCTGCTGCATCTGGAGGAATTGATGATGGAAATGTATATCCTCCTTCTACGATTTCCCAGACATCTGTTCCAAGAGATTGAAGATAGGTTGTGGTTCTTACCTTCTAATAAACAAAGTTGCTTCCATCAAAGATTGGTGGTCTGATGGATCCCTCTCTTTCTTGATTACTCATGATGATGGATCTTCCTTCAAGCGATCAAGCTTCTTCTGAAGGACCTGCTCTGATACCAATTGTTGGAAATAACACTGAGAGGGGGGGTGAATCAGTATTAGCAAGTCAACAATTTTTCATTTCCATAATCAAATTCATATACGCTACTTCAGTTAATGGAACTTGCATGTATACGCAACTGTATTTAAGGAAACTAACGTATATCCTGCAAACTTATGATTCAGTTAATTCATCATATGTTGATCTTTAATCAGTGCATCAGAACCATATAAACAGTAACCAGGTGCAATAAAAACAGAACAGACAATCACACACATGAACACAAGATATAAGGTGGAAACCCAATGTGGGTGAAAACCACCTGCTGCAATCGTCTCTATCTTCTTTTTAATAAGAAACTTCTTTTTACAATTTTTGCACTGGTGCAGTGTTATACTAGTATGCAGGCTTCTACCTGCAGAAGGCTACAACCTTCTCTCGTTCTCCAAATTCTCCTGGAAGGGAGCTACAACCCCCTAGCTCTTGTACTAGCTGATACGTTTATTAGTACGTAGGTGTCGGCCTACAGAAGGCTACAACCTTCTCTTTTCTTCCAAGGACCACGTTTCATAAATTTTCAGACTGGATCCATCAATAACATCAAATATATCTGCATCGACCAATCTCCTTTGCACCAACCACAACTAAATCAATCAATCAGAATGTTGTAACTAGAATACAGTAACCAGAACCCAAGCCAGAACCCATAACACTGCAACAGCAAATAGAAGCAGTTAAAACATATTTTATGAGGTATACGCTACTTCCATGTGTCGAACCTGCGTGCATACACTCTTTTCTCAAGACGAACCTGCGTACAGATCTGCAAATCAAATTTAAGATGTATACGCTGTTTTGATGTGCAGAACCAACGTGTATACGCACCTTTTCTAAAGTGAACCTGTGTACAGATCTGTAAATGATGATTAAAATTTATAACAATTCCAGACTTCAATTATACCTAGATCATCATATTTACAGACTACAACATGCACCAATTATTCAGATAAATGATCAAAACCACACAAAGATACTTCACTTCAAGCCTTAAGATCTTGACCCATCATTAGATCTTATCCTTCATCAACCGCTAAGGTTCATTCTTGGTTCAGATCCAGCTATGCACCATAACCCAATAACCTGTATACTAGATCTTTCTCTTCATTAGATATTCAATACTTGAGTACTCTTGCCTAATGATCTTCTCCTCCTTTTATAGTCTTAGGCCTTACTCAATACCATGGACCAAAACCACTTAGGACTAATATCTTGGACCAAATACCTGGGGTCAACACTTCGGACCAGATACCTTGGACCAATACCATGGATCAAAATAACATGGACCAAATACCACAGACCAAATACCACGGACCAAAACTTAGTTTTCCAACATGTACGCGTCTTTCCTTCTATGAAAGTGCGTGTGTACGTTATACGCTCCTTTTGGCCTATTAACACGCGTGTACACGCGTCTTGGTCAATGGGGAACCTGCGTATACCTCTTTTTCTTCATTCTGTGAGTCTAAACTGTGACCTGTCATCTGAGTGAGTTTCCATCAAGGACAACACCTATGTCATAGTGCCAAATCTTTGTCATAATGCCAATAGGATTTGCTCAAAAAGCTTGGAAAAGTTTCCTTGTGAAATGATGAAATTGGCGAGGGTTTAATGACCAAGTAAATCAAATCCAAAGTGGATGGAAAATATTTTTTTATTAACTAGGGTGTCTTAGGTCCCTATTTCAAGTTGAATCACTCAAAAAGACCTATGTTAACCCATTCTAAAAAAATAAAAAACATTACTAGTCGAAAATCTAGAAATTCGAGAACTAGTGAGCTAGTAAATCTAAAAAATGGCTAACCAAATCAAGTGCAAATGCAATGGGATAATTTTTGTTATGAACTAGAATGTTTTTGTGATCTAATGTAAGTGGAATCGAGTCGATTTAAGCTTGTTAGCATTCTCTAAAAAATATCATAAATTTACCGTTCTTTGCTAAAAAGGAGGTCCAACAATCTAGATTTGGGAATAAGAAGACTAATCCAAGCAACTCAATGATTATTATGAACTTCCAAAGCTTTTCCAAGGATGAAATAATGATTGTGATCCTGCAAAAGAACTTACATCAACCATTTAACTCAATCCTACAACAAGAAATCATTAATTCTAAATGCATAAATAGAAAGAAATAAAAACAAGAGATGCATGTGAATAAGCAATGAAAAGAAGGAAAGAAAATGATACAAAAGGGCTCTGAGGTTCCTGAGATGGCCAAGCCCAAGGAAACTCAGAGACCTATGGAGGAGAACGAGATTTAGAAGTTGAACATGACACCAATCTTCATTATTTTCATCAATATAATTACATCCCTGCAAGAAAATACAATGGAGCTGCAAGAATACAAGCTCTCTCCATAATAACACTAATGAAAATCTCTCCCTAGAAGCAAATTCGACTTGGTACTTATACAAAATGATTAGGAATCATTCCCCATGAATGGAGGAAGCTTTCCCACCAAAATCCTTTGATTAGTGGATCTAGTCCCCAATACTAGGAATTTGCATTAAATGGCAAGGAACACATTCCTAGATTTTCTCAATCATTCCCTAAAGGCAAATTCGACTTGGTACTTATACAAAATGATTAAGAATCATTCCCCATGGATGGAGGAAGCTTTTCCCACTGAAATCCCTTGATTAGTGGATCTGCTCCCTTGATTAGTGGAACACATTCTTAGATTTTCTCAATCATTGGAGTTCCACAATTTGTGCCATAATTCCATAATATCTTGTTGACTTATTATTTATTATTGATCCTCCAGTAGTAGGGAACAAGTCCCTAAATTATCTCCTCCTCCAACTCTTCATAATCTGCCCAATATTCTCATAATATTGCACAAAAATAAATAATATTAGGCACAAATATTCAATTATTCATAAACCTTCCTAATGAATATATTAAAGTTAAAAATAAATTATCTAATGCAAAAAGAAAGGTTTAATGTGATGAAGGATGGTCATAGGCCTTAATTTATGTTTTAAATTAGAGGCATGGGCCTTAATTTATGTCTAATTTACAATGCAAAATACAATGTGTTATTTTCATTGTTTAAATTGTATTTTTGAATGCTAAATAAAGTATATATGTGACCAAATAAACCTTTTAACCATAAAAACATATTTTTTTCATGATATATACATAATTTTTTTAAAATGATATGTAATATACATGTAATTTACATTAAAATATTTTACATAACATGTACATGGAAACATTTTATCACCAAATTAAAATGGTTTTTTATTATCAATATATTTTTAAGTATATGTCAATATTAATTCTAATTAAAATATTTTATCGATAACCCACATTGAATATTTTTTATATACAACATTAAAGTGTTTTATTTTAACAATTTTTTTTCTCTATATATAGATATATATGAAGTTGATATTGACATAAATTAATTAACATAGATCTTCAAATAGTTTATTTAAATTTCTTGTTGAGATATTTTTGAAAAGTATAAGATTTAAACATTAACATTTTTTACTTTTATTCATTTTTTTTTACTATAGCCGACATTATTTTTTATTGAGAACATAATTTTTATTTTTTATTTTTGTTTTAAAGAGGACGGACTGACATACTTACACATCCCCTCATACTGGGTTGTCGAATGAGCTAACAGACTAACATACATACATTGTAGAATGAGCCGAGAGGCACTCTACAACCCAGTGTGGGGGTAAATCTCACATTAAACCTTAAACATGTAACATAAATGTAAACGTAATGCTTAACATTTAACATTTTTAATCTAATGACTATCCTATTTAAAAATCAATCTAATTATTACTATGTATAAACACAATATAAATTTAAAATATAAAGAGGTTTACGAACACTTAGAAAATAGGTATAGTAAATAAATTAAAAAAAAAAAAAAACAGAGGTATGGTAAATAAATAGAAATAAAATATAAATATACTAGAGGTATGGTAAATAAATAAAACATATTTTTATATTTACTAAAACTAAAAAAAAAATTATTTAGGTGAAGACTATGGGCCAAATATCATGGGACAAATAATTATTAATACTATGGGCCAAATATCATGTTTATAAAAGAGGTATAAAGAGGTATTGTAAATAAATAAAAATATATCAAATAGGATTAGAAATCAACATCTAATTATATGCCAAGCCTATGGGCCAAATACCATGGTAAATAAAAGAGATATGATAAATAAATAAAAATATAAATAAACTAGAGCTTTGGTAAATAAATAAAACCTCTTTTTATATTCAGTCCATAAACCTCTTTATACTTACTAACACTCAAATAAAAAAATTATTTAGCTGAAGCCTACGGCCAAATACCATGGGCCAAATTATTATTAATACCATGCAAAAAAACATTATTAACCCTAATATTATTATTATTATTATTATTATTATTAAATCTAATATTTATATTAATATTATTAAATTTAATAAATTTGGATTAATACAATATTAAATTTGTTATATTATAATATATCATGATATATATTAACTCTAATATATATGGGAGGGAAGAACAAAGACAGAGTGATAGAGGTGGAGAGATATGGGGAGTCGCAAGGGAGAGATGGAGATAAACTAAAAGAGAGTGGAGAGGAGGAATGAAAAGAGAGGGAGAGGGAGAGGAGTGAGAGAGGTAGAGAAGGGTAAGAGAGGGAGAGGGAGACACAAAGATGGAGGGGGGAGAGAGAGAAGGAGACATGGAGGGAGATAGTGAGAGGATCGAAGGGCATAGAGAGAGAGAGAGGAAGGATGAGAGAGAGGAGGAGAGAGGGAGGGATAGAGAGATGGAGTTAGAGGGAGGGAAGAAAAAAGATGTAGAGTGAGAAGTGGAGAGAGAGAGGGAGTGAAAAGGGAGAGATGGAGAGAGAGTGTATGTTTAGGGGTGAGATAAAGAGACAAAGAAGGAGAGATATAGAGAAGGAGAAAGGAGGAGAGAGTGAGGGAGAGAGAGATGGAGTTGGAGGGGGGGGAGAGAGGGAGGTAAGAAGAAAGAATTAGAGAGACAAAGGTGGAGAGAGAGATGGAGTGATAAGGAAGATGGAGATAGAGGGAGAGTGGACAACAAAAGGGAAGAGAGATAGAAGTAGGGGAGAGGGAGAGAAGGGGGAGAAAGAGAGAGAGGGAAAGGAGGAGGGAGGGATAGATAGATAGATTAGAGAAAGAGAGTGTATGTTTTGGGGGTGATATAGAGAGACAAAGGGAGAGAGACATATAGATGGAAAGTGAAGAGAGGGAAGAAGAGAGAGATGGGGAGAGGTAGGGAGGGGCAGAGAGATTGATATATGTGGAGTGAGAGAGTGTGCATCTTTGGGGGGTTGAGATAGAGAGACAAAGAAGGAGAGATGAATGGAGATATAGATATAGATGGAGGGGGGAGAGAGGGAAGAAGATTTCCTGCACTATATGCATTGATTTTAGTGTAGATGTTGATTTCTAATCCCATGTAATTGTTTTCACTAGATGCATTGATTTTAGTGTAGATGTTTATTTATAATTATATTTGATTGCTTGCACTAGATGGATTGATTTAAATGTGGATGATTCCTAATCCTATTTGATTGCTTGCACTAAATGCATTAATTTTTGTGTAGATGGTGATTTCTAATCCTATTTGATTGCTTGCACTAGATGCACTGATTTCAATGTAGATGTTGATTTCTAATAATATTTGATTGCTTGCACTAGATGCATTGATTTCAATGTAGATGATTTCTAATCCTATTTGATTTCTTGCGCTAAATGCATTGATTTCAGTGTAGGTGGTGATTTCTAATCCTATTTGATTGCTTGCACTAGATGCATTGATTTTAGTGTATATGTTGGTTTATAATCATATTTGCTTACTTGCACTAGATGAATTGATTTCAGTGTAGATGTTTGTTTATAATCCTATTTGATTACTTGCACTAGATGCATTGATTTGAGTGTAAATGTTGATTTCTAATCCTATTTGATTGCTTGTATTAGATGCATTGATTTTAGTGTAAATGTTGTTTTTTAATCTTATTTGATTGCTTGCATTAGATGAATGATTTCAGTCTAGATGTTGATCTTTGATTTGATGTAAATGGATGTATGATGGAACATTAATTTTAAAGTGATTGGATTAACATTGTGCATTGATTTCAATGTAAGCACAAAAAATTATTGACAATGTACATTAATTTTTATGTTATAGTAGTTCAATCTATTAATATTGGAGAGAAAGAGAGACAAGGTATGATGTTTACTACAATAGCTTGAGCTAAAAATTTAAATGGTTTACAATTTAATCTGTCATTTCCATATAATCAATATGAAATGATGACAATCTATATGAAAAGATGACAAAAGTAACAAGGGTGACAATAATAATTGTAGAAGAAAATAGTTTGAGATTAATCACAATAAGACTATTTGTAATTGACTATATTCTTATTATTCACATTTTGTATCATTCAACACTATTACATTGTCACTTTACATTCAAAAATTTTATTTCATCAATTTTCATCATTAAAGTTATTAACAATATTTATCATCTCAACAAATTAAGGTAACTAAGAAAATTTAAAATTAAAATGACCAGATTAATTTCAGACATATTTAGCATATTCAAAATGATTATATTAATATTAGATGAATTTACATATTATTGGTAAAATTAATCATATGTTCGTTAGATTTTCTTTGGCTGCACACGAGCGAAACTAGCCTAGATCCATCTTAACTCCGGATCTATCAAGCGTCGAGAGGGATCAAATATCTCGAGGTGCGAACCTCTTTTTTGAATGTAAAAATTGAGGAAGGGTTTTCACCTCGAGAGATTTGATCCCTCTCGATGCTTGATAGGTCCGGAGTTAAGATGGAACTAGGCTAGTAGAATCTAATCCCATTAATGATAATGCTTTATTTTTGTAATAATGGATTTAAAGGTCTTCTACAAATGTAAGGAGTGCAATATTTAAAATGTCACAAATTCAAATCTTGGGATGCGTAAAAGTTACTTTATTGGTCTTCTCCTTTCACTTAACAAAATTTTTCTTGTTCTCATCAAAAGGAATTGTTTACTAATCTATTCATTACTTCCAATGTTGCAAATAAGGATATCTAGATTATAATATTATTAACAATAAATTCAACTCTTTTGAGATAAATACAATTCATTGATTCCCATTATCACATTATACTTTTTTTAATGATCATTCACATTAATTATAATAATCACTAATGTTAAATATCCAAAATCAGTACATGAGAATAATGAAACAATGTTCACTTTGAGTCATGTGAGTGGAACATGATGTTGGATGGTCATATTTATAACAATATTATTTGACATCCATTAATTTAGCATATGGGACAAGTACGAATCCTTTGATACCATTCAATTTCATGTTAATGGATTTCTATAGCTCAAACATCACCTTTGAATCTAATTTGGTAGTGTCTTAGAATTAAATTGGAATTGGTGTTTGTCTCCTATATATATATATATATATATGGAAATGTGACGCTGCCTATCAGTAGTTGTTGTGACGTTGTCTTAGTAGTTGACGTGACATTGTCTCATGTACCACTATTGAGTTAGTCTAAATCTTGATTGACTATGACCAAGTGAAGTTCCATGAGCACCAAAAGAAAAAGGAGTCTTTTTTTTTTGGGTGTGTGTTATATTCTTCCCACGACCAACCTCACGCACAGCTAGTGCCTCCTTTGTTGTGTCAGGAGTAGCGGGGGGGTCACAGGGGGAGCGGTAGCCTCGCCTATCGGGGGGTTTGAGGGGGGCGGTAGCCCCCCTCTACAGAATCCGGGGCAACGCCTTGAGATTTTTTTTTTTTTGGACCCTATATTAGGTGGGCGGACCTACCTATGGTTTTGTGCATGGGTTTTGCACATGGTTTTGGGCATGATGGTTTTCTGCCCATGGTATCTTGTAGTTCAGGTCAAGGGAACTACGATTATGTTCTAATCTAGGGTTAATAGATTAGGGTTATGAATGCTTCAGCATGTATATATATGTATTGTAACATTGAAAGGAATATAATGAAAAATCAATCTGGTAGTCCCGGTTTTGGGATCCAGGGGAAAATCTTTGTGTATATCTATTTTATGTTTTACGCTTTCGCCATTGTTTATTTTCTGTTTTTAGAATTTGTATGCAGGTAATTTTTGTATAGGGTTAAAACCTACATTTGGTATCAGATTTGTTTCAGCTTCAAGGGGACGCCTTTGTTGCTGAGGGGTTTTTCTCGGGCCTATGGTAAACCCTGTTTAGTGGGATATTTGCAGGATTGATTATTAATGTGAAAGAATATGGTGAGCAGTGGAAAGATAAAGATCGAGAAATTTAATGGTCAGAGTTTTGAGATGTGGAAACTCAAGATGGAGGATCTGCGAGTGGATAAAGATCAGTGGATCGCGGTATATCCGGGTACTAAACAAATGACAATGTCAGATGAAGACTAGGCGAAGTTGGAACGGAAAGAAAAGAGCACAATACGGTTGTGTATCTCAAATTCAATATAGTTGAATGTATAAGGGGAAACTACGACGAAGGCTTTGTGGGACAATTTGGGGACTTTGTACCAATCTAAGACTTTGGTGAACAAACTGTTCCTACGAAAAAAGATGTATAACTTGAGGATGAAGGATGGAGACTCGGTGACAGAGCATATGAACGCCTTTAATACTGTGGTAAGTCAGTTTTTTATCTATTGATATTAAAATTTTAGATGAATATATGTGCATTAGTTTGTTGTGTTCTCTACCAGATTTGTGGGATAGTCTGGTTGTTGCAATAGGTAGCAATACAATTACCTTGAAGTTTGATGAAATAGTCTCGTCCTTTCTGTTGGAGGAGATGAGACAGAAAAATATGGAGGGACATAATGGAGATGCCTTATCTATACGAGGACGGTCCTAGAATAGAAATAAAAATAAGTCCTCGAGTGGGAGATCTAAATCTAGAGGGAGATATAAATCTCCAGGAAAACCGTAAAGGTGTGCTAGAAATGCAGAATGGAAGGGCACTTCAAAAAGGACTATAGATCTAAAGCTCCTAAGAAAAGAAAGGGATCTGATGATGCTCCTTCTGTAGAGGTGAAAACTATCTCAGATGAAGGTGGGGATGTGTACTTGGCTTCTTCTTCAAGTACACATGTAAATCATGAGGCATGGTTGATTGACTCAGGTGCATCCTTTCACTTCACTCCCCATAGAGAGTGGTTCTACGAATATGAGAAATATGATGGTGGTGATGTCTTCTTAGGGGATGACAGGAAGGCTATAATTGTTAGATGTGGAAAATTCAAGTTGAAGTTGCAAGGTAGAAGGATTAGAATACTTACGGTGTTCTGCATATTCTTGCATTGTCCATAAATATGATTTTTGTAAGCAAGATGAATGATGTAGGTCTAAAAATTGTGTTTGAGAAAGATACCTGCAAGATGGTTCAGGGAACACTAGTATTGATGTGGGGAGTTCGAATTGGAACTCCGTACAAACTTCTGGGTAGCACTATTATTGATGGGTGCAACAGTTATGTGGTTCCTGAAAGTGGAGTAGAAAACCTTGTGGTCTCTAGAGAAAATACCATGCTATGGCATCAAAGGCTTGGACATATTGGAGAGAAGGGCCTTCAAATACTTCATGGTAATGCTATGGTAGAAGGTATGTATAATTTCTCTCTGGATTTTGATTTTTGTGAATATTTTGTATGTGGGAAGCAGAATCGAGTGAGTTTCCCCTCTAGTGCTAAGAGGGCGAAAGGGATATTAGAGCTTGTGCATAATGATGTGTCTGGACCTGTGTCAGTTCCATCACTGGGTAAGTCTATGTATTATGTATCCTTTATAGATTACTTCTCAAGGAATATGTTGCCTTGATGGGGCCTGACCCAGGTTCAAAGTTAATTAGCCAAACAAATCCCTGTACTACTGGCCCTTTCGGCAACAGTCCGTGGAACGTGGACTGAGGTCTCACCCGAAGTAGTATGGGGGGATGCTGGAACTAGGTTTCCGCATCCTTGAGATTTCTGAGGGGTCATCTTAGTCCAACCAGGAATTCCTTCGCGTAGGTCACTTCACACACTCTCTTGTCCTGCGAGTCCTTTCCACTATTTTTTAATCGCCTTCGCGCAACCCTAATTAGGGGTTGAGGTGATTTCCATTACTAAGGCAGCGATCTGTGCTCTTTCCTTAAGCTACACTGTGGATATTACTTATCTTCTTATAGCTATTAGTTAACTTCGCATAAAGAGATACTTATCTTATATTTGCTCATTCAACACATTCATGCATCAATTAAACAGTGAACTCGCAATTCATACCCAATATACTTTAATGCGTAAAACAGGAAAAGATGCACAGAAATGATATGAAAACTCTTCTTTATTAATTCTTCAATGGTTACAGACTCAACCTGCCCTATGCACTCAGCTGTAGGGGTCTGCACACTCAGCTGTAGAGCCTTCTCCTACTCTATGACCCAAAGACACGACTTTACACTTCGCTCAGACTCAATGCTTCTATTCCATCATTATGACTTGATTCTAATTAGTTGTCTCTACAACTTAGAGCCTCGCTCTATTTATACAATCCCGTGGTCCACGGACCATGGGTAGAACTCTCAAGCCGACATTACATTAAAAAAAGTAAGGGCAGACAACCCTATGACTCATTTACACTTCGCGCTCCGTGCCCACAAAATGCGGAGTCTTTACATCAGACATAGTCAAAACTTGGGCTTTAAGCCCCAAAACTTGCCTTGGGGTATCCTGCACCCAACAGGCCCCCAACACAAACATCGTGACTCGCCCTCGAGTCACTCAGTCAGTGAGGACATCTTCGTGCGGAGACGTCCCAAATCTACTCGGACTGCTGCAAAGTCAGCAGCAAACTGAGCGGTTGCAACCCTTTGGAATTTATAGCGCCTTTTGAATTCAAATTCGACTGTTCCCCCCAAATCCGCCCTATTAATTCTCTCTTGGCGGCAGATTTTGCCAAATCTCGTCCATAAAGTCTGCCTTAATTTCCTATTGCCCACTCCATTTGGTCTCAAATCAAGCATCACATCGTGAATAGTGACTATAACGGTCACTTTCCAGCTGACCCATGTGGCAGTGCAGTTACTCTTGCGCGGTCACGGACCCTGTGACACTTCGCTCCTACGCGTAGCCTTGACATTGCGCAGCTCCTGGGAAAAGTAGTTTAAAGTCCCGTGCCTCTTTTCAACTGCTTGGGGCACTAAGACTGTGCTTCCCACGGCTAGTCAGGTGGTCACGCCACCTGTATACAGATTTACCCAATCATCATTTACTTCTCCTTGGAAAAGTTCGCCTTTTAACCTTACTACTTGCGTCACGCATTTTACCTTTTGCATCACTCCGCAATTTGTGATCCTTTTAATGATACGCGGTCCAATCCAAGGCATCAAATTGATCAACTCTCGGCGGTAGTCACCAAATTTATCAATGTAATTGCGTGCATCCGGTTTGATCACCAGGGTTTGCTTATCAAGAAATTACTTCCGTATTCCTTCCTTAAGCTTCTTGGCTTCTGCTTCCCCCAAGGTACTTTTCTTCCTCAACCAAACTCTTTCGTTCATGAGTTCTTGAAGCCTAAGATTACCCTGTTGGATATCTTCATCAGGTCCCAAGCATTCTTCGTCGAGCTCTTCCAACTGCGTGATCCCTTCTTCCGAGGCTCCACGAACCGTCATATCCGGGGTGCTGCTATTCGCAGACTAGGCATGATATACTCCATCGGCATTACAACGTTCGCTCCATGGGCCATCTTAGAAGTCGTTTGTTTCGTCAGTTTCTTGCATGTTTCCTTATAAGCACATAAGACTGTCGGTATGCGCAGGTCCCACTCGCTTTGCTGCGCACTACATACCTTGTTCAATGCTTTGCGCACCTTGTCAAATGCTTCTGCACAGATAGCCCTCTGTGCACTCGCTCTCTCCACCTTCTGTTGTTCCATCCTGAAAACCTAGTTGCGCGGTTGCCCCCCCAACACATGCTTATTGACCATATTTCCCAATGCACAGTTCATGTGTATCCGCGTAGGTCGTTTACCATATGCCTGTACCCACCTGGACAGATGCGCACGTGGACTATCCCCACCATTGTATCTAGCTGCTAGTTGCCCCATATGCTTCCAAAACTATGTGCGTATCATGCTCCTACATGCGCGTCAGTCATCAACGTTTCCTTTGTGCGTACCCCACCACCTCAAAGGCGTAGCGCGCAGTACCCAATTCAAGGCTTCGAAACGTTGTTTTTCTGACACCTTCCTCTCAAACTTATCCAAGAAAGTATCTACCTCACTTACCTCATCATAAGTAGGCAGATCTCTCATTTCTGTTGATACGCAGTGTAGAGATCTTGTAATCATGTTACAATTCAGTGTAGTCACCTCATGTAATCAATTTTGCCATCTCTTGATCTCTTCATCAGAATCCGAGGTACAGGAGCTCTTGCACTCCCATGAAATTTGCCCATCCGTGGTAGGGTTCACCCAGTCCTCGTCTTGCGCTGTTATTTTATATATGCAATCCAAATCATCATCACTTTCGTAGTCGTGCACTGGTTCTGTATAGCGTGATCCTTCAGCAGGGTCCAAGAGTATGATTACACATAGTGACTTCTTTTCAAAAATCATTTTGCGCTTCTTCAGATTAATCACCCCGTTCATGTTAGTGGCCCAATCAATTCCTAAGAGCACGGGGTAGGAATTGTTGTCATCAACAATCTCTATTACTTCAAAATTTGCTAGCGCGCTCGCTCCCTCAACATCCACAGTGATTCCCTGCAATCACCCCATGGGTATTATCTTCTGTTAGTTCACCATTCACAGTTGAATAGGGGACCACTGTAGTGTAGGCCTCCCCATTCGTTCCCATGTCTGCTTCGCCAGGACATTCCCATCCGATCCTAGATCCAAAACTACTTGGTCCATTTCATATTCCCCAATTTGCATGGTTAGCCTCATCTCTCTCCCCGTTCTTGTCTTGTGCTTTCCGATCTTCCAGACCACGCGCGGTTCTCCTGGCGAAGTCCTAGTGCATCGGTTATTGAGTTCCTATAATCCCTTTACGGCCTTACTGTCGCGCAGTAACTTCATGCATGTTTCCAGGAACGTCGTAAGCATGGATGGGTCCATCTTCGGCTTCGATCTGTCTCTGCTTCTTGAAGTGGAGGCATCAGCGAAGCTATTCTTAGCTTCCATAAAGGTTTCCTTCGCACGCTCCAAATCAAATTCTGCTTCTTTCGCCGGAGCTTTGCGAACCCAAGTACTTTCTTCTGGCTACTTGCCTTTCTCATCTCCCGTCGCGTTTACACTTTGGAGCATTAGGTTCACATTTAGATCCTCCTCGTGCTGCTCAGACCTCTTCATCTGCAAGTTTTGAGTCGGGGGAGGTGTTAGACCTACTTTGTCGTGTATCCTAACTATCAACATAGGACAATCTTCCGTCTCATGATCAAACAAGGTAAAATACATACATGATGGACATGTTGGGTTCGTACAATCACGGGCATAATGTCTTGGCCCTTCGCAATTGTAGCATATTAGCTGTCCGCGACCTCTTCCAGGTCCTCCTCCACCTTGGCCTCGTCCGCGCCCCTGAAATCCGGTTCGCGCCACTAGGGGCCACGTTTCAGCCTGAACTCTATAGGTGGGAGTTCTATCCATCATCAACTCATAACTCCTATAGGTGCACTCATCGTGTCCCATCGACCTACAAAATTTACAGAACAACTGCTGCAAATTCTGTGTGTACTTCTATAGAAAATGGCAGTTGTCTATAGCATGCTTTCCTCCTATTTGATAAATCGTGCACCATAAAGCAGGCATTGCACTTGGTCCCACTTGTGCTTCTGGCCTTAACGGCATCGGTCCTCCTCCCGCGAGGTAATTCGCGAACACCGGACAGTGGTCTTTATCATGGCCCTGACCTTTGCATTTTACTCACCACACCTCTTCGAGCACTTCTGGTTGAGCTGTCCAGTCCTGTTTCAGACTTTGCATTTCGAGACATAAGTTCTTCAACTGCGCGTGGATCTGCTGAACTCCCAAGTTAGGATGCTGCATCAGGGTTTCATGCAGCCTCATCGCGATCTCTAAGGCTTCTTCTTGAGTTGTTAGCTTCTGCTGCAGCAGCGCGCTCCTCAGATGTGGTGTTAGTGATGCTAAAAACCACTCGTGGTGCTATCCATCTGTCAGATTCATATTAGCTTCGCGAATCGTACACTTTAGCGTCTGATCCAACTCCCACAGAGTCTCTCCTGGTAGCATCGTGATCTCCTTGAATCCAATGATCGATTGTGCTTCGGACTTCGGCCATCTAAATTGTCTATTTAACGTTGTTTGGATCTTTGCAATTCCAACATTTTGGTTATCATTGGAGTGCTTAATATACCATGTTAGCGCGTGGTCCTACAAGGTGCTAACCAGTGCCACTTTCTTGATATTTTCATCTATAACTCCTTACACTTCCCATATGGCTCTTATCACGAACCAAAACTGGTCTGGATCCTCATTCCCCAAACCTTTGAACACGAGAAACTTCATTGTGCTTGCCATACTGAATCGCGGTGGTGGTGGTGGTGGTGGTACGGGTGAAGATGGAGGTGATGATGGTGAAGCTGGTGGCAGTGTGGGTGAGGGTGGTATTCGCTGGATTCTCTGCCTTATCAGATTGATCGCACTTCGCGGTGAGACCTTTGCGAGATCTTCCTCGTCCCCTCATGGAGGTGAAATCAAAGGGCTATTCTCTGGTCCCTTACTTCCCTCGTTTCTATAGGTTTTTCCGCTTTGCGTAGCTTTGGACATCAAGGTAATTGCATAACCCTTTTCTCGCACAATAACATTTTAATCCAAGTGTTAAAAGACTTTACGTACTTACCTCGCGGTCCTTCGAGGAAGCATTGGTCTGCCTTGATATAGCTAACCAAGGTGTCGACTACGAACTTAGTAATGAATCCTCCTATAATTTGATCGAGCCAGTGGTCAACAACATGTGCGATCTGATCCTTTGATGCTTCCAACCTGCGCACCAATTCTGGATTCCACACAATAGTACCGTCAAGCTTCCAACTTCCTTGGCTATCTGCTAGCTTCGCGATCCACTCGTACAACTCAGTGGGGAAAGATGCGAAGAATATTTCGTGGATCTCTGTGTACAGGTAGCAGTCTAACCACTCTTCTTTTGACAGTCACGGGTTCCTGTTCTCCTGCGCCGCGAACTCGTGAATTCTTCTGTCAAACCAACTTTCAAGTTCTTTTTTAGTAGGATTCCAATGATACGACATCAGGCATCTCTATGCAGATTCTGGTCCTGGAAACAGAACCATTTGTTGGCTTGATGGGGCCTGACCCAGGTTCGAACTTAATTAGCCAAACAAATCCCTGTACTACTGGCCCTTTCGGCAACAGTCCGCGGAGCGCGGACTGAGGTCTCACCCGAAGCAGTATGGGGGGATGCTGGAACTAGGTTTCCGCACCCTTGAGATGTCTAAGGGGTCATCTTAGTCCAACCAGGAATGCTTTCGCGTAGGTCAGTTTGCGCACTCTCCTGTCCTGTGAGGCCTTCGCGCAACCCTAATTAGGGGCTGAGGTGATTTCGCACTGCTAAGGCAACAATCTGTGCTCTTTCCCTAAGTTACAATGCAGATCTTACTTATCTTCTTATAGATGTTAGTTAACTTCACATAAATAGATACTTATATTATATTCGCTCATTCAACACATTCATATAAGTTTGCGCATCAATTAAACTGTAAACTCGCAATTCACACCCAATATATTTTAATGCATAAAACAGAAAAAGATACACAGAAATGATATGAAAACTATTCTTTATTACTTCTTCAACGGTTATAGACTCAACCTGCCCTACGCGCTCTGCTATAGGGGTCCGTGCACTCAGCTACAGACTACTAGGCCTTTGCACACTCAGCTGCAGAGCCTTCTCCTACTCTATGACCCAAAGACACGACTTTACCCTTCGCTCACACTCAATGCTTCTATTCCATTGTTATGATTTGATTCTAATTAGTTGTCTCTACAACTTAGAGCCTTGCTCTATTTATACAATCCCATGGTCCGCGGACCATGGGTATAACTCTCAAGCCTACTTTACATTACAAAAAGTAAGGGCGGACAACCCTATGACCCATTTACACTTTGCGTTCCGCACCCACAAAATGCAGAGTCTTTACATCGGACATAGTCAAAACTTGGGCTTTAAGCTCCAAAACTTGCCTTGGGGGATCCCGCGCCCAACAGAATACATGGATATATTTCCTTCGGAAGAAATTTGAAGCCTTTGACATGTTTATCGAATTTAAGGCTCTGGTGGAAAACCAGACAGAGAATAAGATAAAGGTGATGAGGACAGATAATGGTGGAGAGTTTTGTAAGAAGTGTGGTATAGCATGGAATAAGACTACTCCATACACACCTCAACAAAATGGAGTTGCAGAAATAATGAACAGGACATTGCTGGAAAAGGCGAAAAGCATGCTCAGTGGTGTCAGGTTAAGACATGAATTCTGGGCAGAGGTGGTGGAGATTGCATGTTACCTGGTTAATAGATCACCTTCATTAGTGTTGGAGGATAAGTCTCCACATGAGGTATGGACTGGTAAGAAACCCTCTCTTTCACATCTGAGGGTATTTGGTTGTGATGCATATGTACATGTTTCAAAGGAGAAAAGAACCAAGTTGGATAGTAAATCTGAAAGGTGCATCTTTATTGGGTATAAGGATGGTTTAAAAGGTTATAAGCTTTGGAACCCAGAAATAAGGAAGGTTGTGTACAACCGAGATGTGGTGTTTAGAGAGGTGAAAGATGTTATTAAACATGAAGTCCTACCAAAGGAACCTGAGAATATAGAGTTTGAGCTAAAGGAGGAAGAATCAGACTCTACAGTAGAACAAGAATCAAAATATGAAGAGCCACAAACTCCAGCTATCAGAATATCAGTTCGAGAAAGAAGGCAACCAGAAAGGTATGGTCCATCTGCTTTCTATTCAAATTTTGCTTGATCTATTACTGACGATGATCCCAGAACTGGCAGGGAGGCAGTGGATTCAGAGGATGGAAAACTATGGAAAGAGGCCATGGTTGATGGAATGGCATCTTTGGACAAAATTGAGGCTTTGGATCTGGTGCAGTTGTCGGCTGGAAGGAAACCCATTGGAAGAAAATGGGTGTTTAAGAAGAAGATGAATGCAGAAGGCAAGGTGGAGAAATACAAAACTCGGTTGGTCGCAAAAGGTTATTCCCGGGTGCCGGGAATTGATTTTGGTGATATTTTTTCTCATGTTGCTAACATAGCTTCTATTAGATTACTTTTATTTGTTGTTGCTGCTTTTGATTTTGAGGTAGAATAGATGGATTTGAAGACAACATATCTTCATGGAGATATGGAAGAAGAGATCTACATCAAGCAACCTAAAGGATTTGCGGTGAAGGGTAAGAAAGAACTAGTATGTAGGTTAAAAAAGTCTTTGTATGGGTTAAAAGAGTCACCAAGGATGTGGTATCAGAAATTTTAGACATATATATGGGGACTTGGCTTCACCAGAAGCAAAGCAAATCACTGTGTGTATTTTAAATTAATTGGTGACCATGTTATTTATTTGGTCTTATATGTGGATGATATGTTGATAATTGGAAATAACAAAGAAATTATCCGATATTTGAAGACCCAATTGTCCTCCAAATTCGACATGAAGGATCTCGGTGCTGCAAATTATATTTTGGGCATGGAAAAATTAAACGAGAATCAGGAAAAGAGGAAGTTATGGTTAAACCAAAGGAAGTATGTCGAGACAATACTGTAGAGGTTTAATATGCAGGATAGAAAACCAGTGAAGGTTCCTATTCATGTAGGTGTAAATTTATATGTTGAAGAGTGTCCCAAGACACAAGAAGAGGAAGAGGACATGTCTTGTGTTCCATATGCAAGTGTAGTCGGTAGTTTGATGTATGAAATGGTTTGTAGTAGACCATACATTGCACATGTAGTGGGAGTATTGAGCAGGTTTATGTCAAAACCTGGGAAGGAGCATTGGATAGCATTGAAGCAGGTTTTCAAGTATTTGCACGACACTAGTTATTATGGTCTGTGCTACCAAGGAAGACCAATATTGGACATAGTTTTGGACATTCATGGCTTTGTTGATGCAGACTGGGTTGGAGATATGGATCAAAGAAGATCTATAAGTGGGTGTGTGTTTAACCTATTTGGAGGCATAGTCAGTTGGATTAGTAAGAGACAGTTTGTAGTGGCTCTTTCAACTGCATAGGAAGAATACATGGCAGCCACCCATGCAAGCAAGGAAGAAGTTTGGTTGAAGAGATTATGTTAAAGTATGGGGTTAGTACAACTAGCTATAAGGATAGATTGTGACAGCCAAAGTGCAATTTTCTTGGCAACGAACCTTGCTTATTATTCAATGACAAAGCACATTGTTATTCATTATCATTTTGTAAGGGATATGGTCGAGGACCAAAGAGTGTTGCTGGTATAGGTGAACACTTTGAAGAATATTGTAGATGCATTTACGAAGTGTGTGAGCACTGAGAAGTTTTCTCGGTGTAGAGAAACAATAGTCGTTGTAGGGCTGGACCAATGACTAAGCTCTCATGTGACCCCCTGTGTGGAAAATAAAACAACAAGTAGGAGAATGTTGGGTGTGTGTTATATTCTTTCCACAACTAGCCCCACGCGCGATGCCAGGGGGTTAGAGGGGGGGCAGGCAGCTCCCCCTTCGTTGCGCTAGGCGCATCGGGGGGGTCATAGGGGTGGTAGTAGCCCCCCCTGTTGGGAGGTTTGAGGGGGGTTGTAGCCCCCCTCTATGGGGTCCGGGGAAGCGCCCTGGGAATTTATTTATTTTGGACCCTATATTAGGTGGACAGACCTACCTATGGTTTTGTGCATGGGTTTTGCACATGGTTTTGGGCACCATGGTATCTTGTAGATTCGGTCAAGGGAACTACGATTATGTTCTAATCCAGGGTCAATGGATTGGGGTTTATGAATGCTTCAACATTTATATATATGTATTGTAACATTGAAAGGAATATAATGAAAAATCAATCTAGTAGTCCTGGTTTTGGGATCCGGGGGAAAATCTCTGTGTATATCTATTTTATGTTTTATGCTCTCTCCATTGTTTATTTTCTGTTTTTAGAATTTGTATGCAGGTAGTTTCTATACAGGGTTAAAACCTGCAATTTAAAGTTTACTTACATCATGCATTGGTACTTTTAATATTAAACAATTATTACTATAAGAACCGCATTGCAAGAAACTCAAGAGTAATGAAAATAAGAGTAAAAACAAAAAATAGGTACTTGTGAAGTTATATAGGTGTAATAGTTTTACCCACAAAGGTTAAACATCCACCCTCTCTCTCATGGGGTCAAGCTACAAAATCCAATCCTTGAATGACAAGATTGAACCATTGCAAGTCCACTTCCCCTTCAAAATTGCCTCCTCCTCCTTTGCACATTAGAAACTCTTCATTTTCCATCCTCTAGCTAATATATGAATTATTGGAACAGAACCCAACTATTATCTGCATACATTTTTTAGCCACATGCTTATGAACTTCCTAGAAATCAATTTTTGATGGAATTCATAAACCATCGTCATGGCCTAGTACATTTACACTTGTTCTATCATAACATCCTAGCCAATTACTAGCCTCATCTTTTCTAGATTCAACTTCGCACACCTAGGGTTATTTTTCTCCCTTTTCACTAAGAACTCCACTCTTGTAGTATGCTTGGAAAACCCTTCCCCATTATCAACATCAACAACCAATTTCAGTATTATCTTCTTAACCATATTTTCACTACTTTTCTTAACAAGCTCCTTGTAACTAGAGTCCACCACCTCCAATAGAATCAAGAGAGGTCAATTACATTCATGGGTTGACCTAGATCTTGTGTTTCCCTACACCTCTAATAATTTTCCATAACCTCCGTCTCAACTTGGTTGTCCTTTCTACTAGTCTTATAATATTTTCCATCACTAATACACGATAGCTTTGAGCCCCTAACAACACCATCAAATGATTGATTTTGGCATATGACCCTATAATCTCATGCTTCCACGATTTAAATCTTATAAAAAACTAGAGCCATGGAGTCATAACAACATTTCTTGAGATTAGACAATCCACTTGAGTACCAGCTCATTCATTTCAAATCCCATTATTGAACTATGCATGAGGGAAACCACAAAGCTCCTAAATAACACATCATTAAAAAACCTAGTTAAACCCATTATAAAAAACATTACAAACACTCAAAAACCCTAATTCCTCTACAAACACCCTAAAATCTTATGTTGTTGTATTCTATGTTCCACTATTGGTTCTCATTTAAAAAGAAAAAGAAAAAAACTTTATAAATAAAGGTCAATGTGAACACGATTAATTGAGTTTTTGTAGTATTTTGGATTAAAGCCATCTTAATTACTACTATAGCTTGAATGTTTTAATTTTATTTAGTATTTTTTCTAACAATGGGGAACACATCATAACTCAGTTGTCAAACCAACAATGGGGAGAACCATCACCCACTACTCTCCACTAATGCAAGCTGACTCATCATCATTATTCAATGAAAACCACACCATCTGGAATTACTCGCTAGTGGTCCAAAAGGGGGCAGAGTTTCATACCTAACAAATGCCTCTGAGTCATTGGTCGTTAATATATTGCCTTACATTTGAGGAAGACAAGCTCTTAGCCAAGCATAAGCACTTTTAAAGCATACTCCAAACCCATGATATTGCATGAAAGAAAAAGGAATAGTATTTCATTTTCAATAGATTATATAAAATTATTAAATCTTACAAAAATTGAACAAAAAAAACATGCTTGTGAATGCATATCAAATTGAAGAAAAATGTCCTTGTCACTGTATATCAAATTAAATAACATGGATATTTGACATGCGAGATGCCTTTGAAAAACATTTCATCCTAAACAATTCTCTACACTCATATGCAATGCACCGAGTAAAGGTAGATTGATTAATGACTTTGGTGACTCCATGTAATATGCTCAATTATACCATGACATTGAACATGCTTGATTCACTGACATGATCAATGTCCCTAAGTCATACACTTATTTCTACGATATTGCAAAATTCACTTAGTGGGAACATTATCTATGCTTTTTATTAACTTTATAATGAAATGAAGCGGTGTGTAGAGAATTATGGGAAAGTAGACGACCGTGAGGATCTTAAAAATATCTTTAAGGTGAAATATGAGTTGATTCTAATACTATCATCTTGAAAGTGAAACCAAGTAGTAGATTTTTACATGTTCCCATATAGTAAGCTTTGAGATGAAAATAGAAATATGAATCGATGCTAAACAATATGGTTTTTAGACCATCCTGATTATTGTTTATGAACTGTTACATTACTCCAATTTCCTTTCCTCTTGCATTATGAGAATGCATCTACTCTCCTTTTATTTCATTCTATTCTTCTTCCCTTTTGTGTTTTCCACTCTTCAATTATTCAATCCTCCCCATCATCATCTCAGTAATGCTTCTGATTAGGAGGCCCTGCTCGGTTTCAGGTCTGCAATAACTACTTACTCTCATCCATCCCTAGCATTAACCACTACTTGTAAACCAAATGTTTCATTCTTCCAGTGGATGGTATCATATGCAGCAGGCATAGACACAGAGTCATTTCCCTAAATGTTTAAGGCATGGGATTACAAGGTAAAATCTCCCCTCTTCTCGGCAATCTCTTGTTTCTCACAATACTCGACCTGAGAAATAACAATTTTCACAGTCACATTCCCCATCAATTGAGAATCTTGCCTCGGATAAAGATACTTATCCTGGATCATAATCAACTCCAAGGTTCTATTCTACCCACTCTTGTTGTGTTCTGAAGTTTATGGAAACTCTATATTCATACGAATAATCTTAGAGGAAACATCCCCTTAGAGTTGTGTGTTCTCCCCAGGTTACAATACATTAACTTAGAATTTAACAATTTGACAGGTACAATCCTAGCCTACCTCAGGAACATATCCTCTTTGGAAGAGATGATTTTGTGTAACAATAATTTTCATGTGAGCATTTCTTCCAAGTTGGGTATGCTAAGACAAGTGACACATATATTTCTCTTTGATAACTATCTTAAAGGACAAATTCCCTCTTCCTTGTATAATTGCACTAAGCTTCTAATTTTGAATATAGATGACAACTAGTTTACTGGTCACCTTCCTGTAGAGTTGTGTGGCAAGAGCACCCGGTTGACGAGACTCTTCAATTGTACAAAGCTTGAAAGGATAGAATATAGATGACAATCAGCTGAGTGGTGGCATTCCCGCTTCCCTCTTCAATTGTACAAAGCTTGAAAGGATAGAATTAGCAGGTAACCGGCTCAGCGGAGTAGTGCCCATGGAATTGGGTAAGTTGGCACAACTTGATGGGCTTCATTTAGGTAGTAATCAACTAGTTAGCGACAACATTAAGAGCTTTCCCATTTCTGTGCTTACTAATTGTTCCATCCTACGAGAAATAGGGTTAGCTACTAATCATTTCACTAGACATTTTCCCTCTTCTATCGGCCAGCTCTCTGCAAATGTGAAGTTCATAAACTAGGGTGAGAATGAATTAGCATGAGAAATACTTCCACATATTCAAAACCTAACGAGCCACTGTAGATATTGGAGATAGAGAAAGGTAGGGTTTGACATTTATATCTATATCAAGAGTGAGATCCATTTATGGTTTACGAATTTTACCACCTTTTTCTTATCAGCGTTATGAAAAATGCAAAACAATGCTTATGTTACACTAAGGGAAAAAGAGGAGTGATTGAAGTCTATATCATTATGAGGTTTTTATCTTCAACTTAGTTAAGTCGTTTGGCAGAGTGGTTGGAAATGTTATTGATGGTTTTTATTTTTCCTGGCGTGATTTAGTTATTTGTTTTGGTCTTTTTATGTTAAAGTTAGCATATTGAATGCTTGGAAATAATCACATGAGTGAATACTTTGACGTGGTGTTGTTTCTATTTAACTAGTTATATTGTGCCTATTGTGTTGTTTTGTTTTTTATTTTATTTTCGTCCATTTTAAAGTTGGATCTATTTGTTTGTTTTAGTTAATTCGCGGTTCATAGTTTTATTAGATATATAAAGACATGTTTATACTTTTGCTTTTTTGTTTGGGTTTGTTCTAACTCTTCTTTTTTTGAATTGCAGATATGGAAAATAGTGATGTTTAGTATTATGCCATAGCGGTTCGTTCTATTGTCGAATGAATAAATTTTGTTTCATATATTCGTAGTCAGTTTGATAAAAAACTTGGGTTTCATCTTGCTTTTATTTATGAACATGTCTGTGTGTTGGAAAGAATGAAAGCAGAAGTTAAATACTTGTTGGATGTGCATTTAAGAGAATCAGGGATAAAAACAAGAATGTACTGGCTCGAAAGTGTTAAGTTTTGTGAGCATTACGTTTTTTATGTGAACTAGTGTTTATTTTGTCATCAGTTCAAATATTTTTTGGAAGATGTCAATCACTAAATGCTTTGTGATGAAGTATTTGAAGTGCATAGTCCTTGTGGTTTTTTTTTTTTTTTAAGACATAACATATATATATATATATATATATATATATATATATATATATATATATATATATATATATATTTATTTATTTATTTTATTTTATTTTATTTATGTAAAGACATAACATTTATTGCTTTGTTTCAATTCTCTTCTTGGGTTTCAATGTTGGCGCAATCGATTATTTTTCGTTGCGTTGTTATCTTATAATTTGGATATGGATGGTCTTGAATTTTTAATGGATTTGTTTTTTTCACATTCCAATGTTTGCTTAACAAATGTGTTTTTTTCCTATTGTCTCCCGACGTCAACCATGTTCGTATGTTGCATTCACAATAATACTATATTGAAATGGAAATGGATAACAGTCCAAGATTTCCAACTATGGTTGGTCGTCCCATTGTGACAAATATTGGCTTGATACAAAAAATGTCCCATGGTCTGTAATGCTATTGATGTTTGTTAACGGGTTTTGGATATTTGTGTTAAGGTTTATATAATTTGGTTTTATAATATTTATCCCTTGAGCTTAATATTGGTTTGTAATGGAAATGTGTCATATTGTATAATAATTAATAAACCCATGTATATTATGATTCAACTAGGGTTTATTATTCCCTTAGGCTTATAATATCAATCCCTTCGGTTTATTAATCTAAGTGTTCATATTCCTTGGTTTAATATTATTTCCTTACGTTTAGAATCTCTTAGGTTTACAGTATTAATCCCAAGGGTTTATTATTGCCTTGGTTTTATAATATCAATGATGGTCAACCATGTTTTTAAATTCAATCATGGTCAACCATGGTCCAATGTCGCATTGTGACAAATATTGTTTGAATATGAGAATCAACTATAATTAACCATGGTAAAATGTTGCATTGTGACAAAGATTCTCTCAATTTGAAAATCAATCATGGTCAAGCATTTTCAAACATGGTCAACCATCACATTGTGGCAAGGATTGCCTCAATATGGAAATCAACCAAGGTCAACCATGTTTATTTTAGGGTTTATAATATTTATCTTAGGGTTTATATAACTTGGGTTTATAATTTTTATCCCTTGGGTTTATAATATCAATCCCTAGGGTTTATTAATGTAAGGGTTCATATTCCAAGGGTTTAATATTATTCCCTTACGTTTATAATCCCTTTGGTTTTTAATATTGATCCCTAGGGTTTATTATTCAACTGGGTTTATAATATCAATTATGGTCAACCATCTTTTATAAATTCAAACATTGTCCAACGTCGCATTGTGACAAATATTGTCTCAATATGAGAATCAACCATGGTCAACCATGGTGCAATGTTGCATTGTGACAAAGATTATCTCAAATTGAAAATTAACCATGGTAAAACATGCTCAACCATATAATTTGTTGGGTTTAATACTAAAAATCCAAGAAATTATAAATCCTACAGAATAATCTTAAACCCTAGGGATTAGTATTAATTACAAACCCTGTGAATAATATTATACCCTCAGAATATGAACCCTTATATTAATAAAACCAAGGGATTTATATTATAAACCCAAGGGAATAATATACCCAAGGGGTTCATAATGAAACCCCAAGGGAATAATATTAACCCAAGGGATAATAAATCCAAGGGACTAATACTATTAACCCTAGGGTTTGTATTCCTTTAGGTTTATATTATCAATCCATTGGGTCTATTAATCTAAAGGTTCATATTCCTGGGGTATAATACTAAAACCCCAAGGGAATATTTTTAACCGAATGGATAATAAACCCAAGGAATCAATACTAAAAACTCAAGAAATTATAAACCCAGGGAATAATAAACCCAAGGGATTAATACTAGAAACCCAAGAGAATATAAACCCTATGGTTTTTAGTATTAATCTCTTGGGTTTATTATCCCTTGGATTAATATTATTCCCTTGGTTTTATAATTCCTTGGGGTTTTAATATTCACAGGTTGGGTTTATTATTCTCTTGGGCTTATAATATCAATTCATTGGGTTTATTAATCTAGGGGTTGATATTCGCAGGGTATAATATTCTTCATAGGGTCTACAATTAATTCCCTTGGGGTTATAATCCCTTGGGGTTTTAGTATTAACCCCTTGGGTTTATTATTCTCTTGGGTTTATAATATACTTTCAGTCTAAGGGTTTATATTCTCATGGTATAATATTATTCATAGGGTTTGTGATTAATATTAATCCCTAGGGTTTAATAATATTCCCTAGGGTTTTTAATTCCTTGGGTTTTTAGCATTAAACCTAAGGGATTATAAACCGAAAGGAATAATATTAAACCCAATGAATTAATATTATAAACCCAAGGTATATAAAGATGGTTGACCATGTTCAACCATGGTCAAACTTTGCATTGTGACAAGGATTGTCTCAAAATGAAAATCAACTGTTGTCAACCAAGGTCAACCATGTTTATTTTAGGGTTTATAATATTTATCTTAGGGTTTATATACCTTGGGTTAATCCCTTGGGTTTATATACGTTGGGTTTATTCCCTTGGGTTTATAATTCCTTGGAATTTTAGTATTAATGTCTTGGGTTTATTATCCCTTGGGTTAATATTATTGCCTTGGGTTTATAATCCCTTGGGGTTTTAGTATTAAACCCAAGGGATTGATATTATAAACCCAAGGGAATATAAATCCGAGGGATTAATAGTAAAAAAACAAAGGAATATAAACCCCGGGGTTTTTAGTATTAATCCCTTGTATTAATATTATTCCCTTGGCTTTATAATACCTTGGGGTTTTAGTATTAACCCTTTGGGTTTATTATTCCCTTAGGTTTATAATATCAGTCTCTAGGGTTTATTAATCTAAGGGTTCATATTCCTAGAATTCATATTTAAATTACATAATTTAAAATTAAATAATATTAAAATACACCTAATATTAAATAATAATTATTATAAACAAATAATTATTATTAATATAATGATAATAATAATATTTTTATTGCAATAATTTTTTTGTATTATTATTTCTATTGTTGTATATTTATCATTGGTAGATACAAATGAAGCCTTTGGCTATATCAACCACATTAATATTTACGAGAGATTTTTCGGCGTAAATCACATGATATTTCATTTGTCGACGCGTTTCGAACCAACCAGTGTGGTTCATCGTCAAGACAAGTTGAAGAATCAGATCAAGCTTTGCATGTTAAATAGTTAGAGCAGAACCTCCAACGGCTATAATTCTTGACCAGGCAACGGCTATATTGACCAACGGCTAAATTTGACTGGAGATCAATTAGCAAGACCAGGGGCAAAAAAAAAAGAAGAGATAATTTAATATATTAAAATTGGAAGAGGGACACATGACTTCACCTTTTATATATATATATATATATATAATAAAATAAAGTAGATTTTAAATGGTTATTAAGTTAATAGTTAGTTATAAAAGCATTAACTATTTAAAAATAAATAATAGAACAAGTCAAGAGATAGAAAGACTAACATTATAATATTTTAAATATTCATATTAAATTAATTGTTAAATAGATTATCCAGACTTAATTAATTGTTTATATGAATATATCTAAAGGTTTTAACTACTTTATAAATTTTTTATTTTTATATATATAATAAATTAATTCTATTAAGATAAAAGTTAGTTATAAAAGGTATTAATAGTTTAAAAATAATAATATTAGAATAAGTCAAGGGTTGGAAAGAATAAAAATAATAAAAATATTCAGATATAATTAACCGTATGTCTATATGTTAAACTAACTTATTATTATACAAGTAACTATATTTTCTTATAGAGTTCGGATCTTAGGCATAGGAGAGCTAAGTCTTCCACTTTAGCTGAACATGCTGAGAAAACCAATCATCATGTTTGTATTGAGGAGGCTAGTGTTATTGCTAAGGTCTCGCATTTCCATCATCCAAAATTTAGGGAAGCGCTTGAGATTGAAAAGAGACCAAGCAATCTCAATAGAGAGGATGGCTGGAAAGTCAGTAGGTGTTGGGTCCCTGCACTCTCGTCCTAGTCATTTTTCCGCCCTCCTCTTTAGGTTTTTCTTTTATCTTTATTTTTATTTATTATTATTTTATTTCATTTTTACTTATTTATTTATTATTTATATTTCTTTATTTTTATTATTTTATGTTATTTTATTTATATTTATATTATTATTTATTTATTATTATTATTATTATTATTATTATTTTTTTAACTGACATTATTTTTAACTAATTTTTATTTATTTAATATTATTTATTTTATTTTCTTTAATTAAATTTCCCTTTTATTTTTATTTTTATTTTAATATTACTTTTTTCCAATTAGCTTTTAACTTTGATAATACTTAGAAATCAGCTCCCATTTCAATTAATTTTATATATATATTATATATTACCTTAAGGTCCTTTATATAACTAATTTTCCATTTAAATTCTAATCTAATTATTTTTAACTAATTTTCTAACTAACGTAACATCTTTTGATATTCTTTATTAATTTCCATAAAAATAAACTAACCATTAAATTATGATTGAATAAAAATACTCGTCAACCTATTATTATGATTTTAAGTATATATATATATATATATATATATATATATATATATATATAATACCAATATTAATTATTAAATAATTTAAATAAATAAATAAATTTTCTTTTCAAATCAACCATTGAAATGATTAATCTTAACTTTTAATAACCTAATATTATAATTTTATTATATATCTATATATATATATATATATATATTTATTTATTTATTAATTTTTATAAATAAATTCCTTTTTAAAACCAACCATTTTACCTAATTTAACTTATTTCCATAGAAAAATAATAATAAAAATAATAATAATATTAAATTAATAAATTATAATTTGACCTGGCTTCTAAGGTCAAAATTAGCCGTTAATCAATCTAGCCGTTGGAGACTCTGCTCAAGCTATTTATCATGCTAATTTGGATCTGTTTCTTCAACTTGTCCTGACGATGAACCACACCAGTTGGTTCGAAACGCGTCGACAAATGATACTCCATGTGATTTTCGCTGAAAAATCTTTCACAATTTAATTATTTTCTATCAGAGATAAAAATATAATTACTTGTATAATTATAAGTTAGTTTAACATTTAGATATACGGTTAATTATATCTGAATATTTTAATTATTTTTATTCT
Organism: Pinus tabuliformis; assembly: GCA_031772625.1. Taxonomy (NCBI): domain Eukaryota; kingdom Viridiplantae; phylum Streptophyta; class Pinopsida; order Pinales; family Pinaceae; genus Pinus; species Pinus tabuliformis. The sequence goes on from CM062816.1 coordinate 671,710,463, forward strand.
TTCCGACCCTTGACTTATTCTAATATTATTATTTTTAAACTATTAATACCTTTTATAACTAACTTTTATCTTAATAGAATTAATTTATTATATATATATATATATATATATATATATATATATATATATATATATATCTATATCTATAAATAAAAAATTTATAAAGTAGTTAAAACTTTTAGGTATATTCATATAAACAATTAATTAAATCTGGATAATCTATTTAACAATTAATTTAATATGAATGTTTAAAATATTATAATCTTATTCTTTCTATCTCTTGACTTGTTCTATTATTTATTTTTAAATAGTTAATGCCTTTTATAACTAACTATTAACTTAATAACCATTTAAAATCTACTTTTTTTTTTTAACAGAAACGGTTATGGGTTGATTATATTCCTCTTGGCGTGAATGCCGAAATAGCTGTTACAATTGAAAGCTCCATGCTTTGTTGCTGCTTTCCGCAGAGATAGAGAGTACAATTAAAGCTTGCCGATTTCCTAATCGTTAAAGAGACCAAGAATTCCAAATCTGAAATTTTCCCCCACTTGAAGGTGCAGACAAATTGGTTTAATAACCAGCAATAAAACATGGCGAAGATCAGATTATGGGATTGGTTCCCAAGTTTCTTTTCCGTCCTTCAACTTAGTTCCGACAGGGAGGAGGACTGCTTTATTAGCTTCGCTGTCCGCCGCTTTGTTATGCATTCGCAGCACATGATAATATCTTAGTTTCTGAAAGTGCCTTTCCAATCCTTTAATTCGGATTATCATTCTTGCTAACTTGAGATCCTTGACTGGGGAGTTGGAAATCATGGCGTTGATGATGATCTAGGAGTCTCCAATAATATTTGCTTCTTTTATGTTTAAATCTTTTAGACATTGGAGACCTTGGAAGAGGGCTAAACCATTTAAAATCTACTTTATTATATATATATATATATATATATTTATAAATAAAAGGTGAAGTCATGTGTCCCTCTTCCAATTTTAATATATTAAGTGTCCCTCTTCCAATTTTAATATATTAAATTATCTCTCTTTTTTCTTTTGTGTTTTTTTGGCCCCTGGTCTTGCTCACTGATCTCCAGTCAAATTTAGCCATTGGTCAATATATAGCCGTTGCCTGGTCAAGAATTATAGCCGTTGGAGGTTCTACTCTAACTATTTAACATGCAAAGCTTGATCTGATTCTTCAACTTGTCTTAACGATGAACCACACTGGTTGGTTCGAAACGCGTCGACAAATGAAATGTCATGTGATTTATGCCGAAAAATCTCTCGTAAACTTGATATGGATCACAGAAGCCTCAATTCACATTAATATTTTTAATGTGGTTGTGCTAGTGCATTAATGAATGTTAATATACATTACTATACATCAATGTACTTTTTTTTTTTGGTAGGTAAGCACCCACGGGGGATTTGAACCAGTGACCTATCACAAGGAGTGCCTTAACAGTGCACCCATTCACCGTCAATCCAAAACCCCGTGGGCTATACATCAATGTACTGTAATTAATATACATTAATGTGCATTACAGTAATGTACATTTAAATATACTACTTTACATTTAAATACATTGATATATTAATATGCACAATAATGTACATTTCATATATATAAATGCACAGTATTGTATATGGAAGTTCATATAAATGTATATAAATATTAATGTGTATTAATGTATATTTATAAATGTGGTTGATATACACTTATCGGTGTTTATCAACCACATTTATTAATGTGATTGTGCTAATTCTACTATATTGAACATTTCACTTCGTGTTTGTATGATAAATGCCTTTTAAAATGAAATGAAGTTGTGCATAAAGAACTGCTAAAAAATGTTTGGGGAAAGGAGTCACCAAGAGGATTTTAACGATTCCTTTGAGACGAAATATGAATAAATGCTAATAGTATCGTTTTGAAAGTGAAAAGAAATGTGTGGCAACATTCTCATTGTGATAATTAGGGTGTCTCATTAGATAGGGGTGGAATTATCCTTAGTCAATCTAGGGTATACCATGGACAACACCCTAGGGGTGGAATTATCCTTAGTCAATATGGGGTATACCATGGAAAATACCCTAGGGGTGGAATTATCCTTAGTCAATCTAGGGTATACCATGGAAAACTACCTTGCAACCATCGTATATGTATTATGAATCGACCAGAATGAGTTCCTCGATTTGTAATGAAAATTCAAAAACAAATTTTCCTAATATGCATTCACGAGAATAACACCATTGTACCCCTCCATCATGCCTCTTAGAATTAATGTCCCTTCCAATGGCTTTAATAATTGTGTTGGATGCACTATGAATCCTTATTATCCCATTGGCTGATCAATAATATGTGTACCCTGTTACACAAACTCCATCCAATGTTACATGCTCTGAGTCATGGAATGTGAATTCTTCTATAACTTGTTTGGAACTCAAAGATGACATGAAACACATTAATGGATTTGCCTCTCCCATTTCCAATATTAAGAATGCTTAACCGTCATGTTACTATTATAATTGAGAATAAATCAGGAAATTTAGAATGAGAATAACCTAGGGGACGACGTGAATTTACCATTAATTCCATAATTGAATCTTAGTTGAGCACTTACCATCATTTAATAGTTGAAACTATTAAGGTATGTGGACATCATGCAAAAGCCTAAAGGTTGCATAGGATTTAGAGCCTAAAATTTTATTGTTAAATCGATTTCTTATAAATGTTTCTTGTGATTAAATCAAATGACCATATTATGGATTGTGTTATAAACCAGGGAACTCATTATATATGTGAATGGTATACATAGGTATATTGTAAAATTGTTGTTTTCCCAACTCATTAGGATTCATGTATAATGTATAATTTATTTATATTGATGTTAAGTTTGTAAGAATGGGGTATTATGCTAAGTTTAAAAAATATGTGTTTTTTGAGAAACTATTTTACTATTTCGAACTTACGCAATGACATTCACTTTATGAGATACATTCTCTCATAAATAATCATTATAGAATCTAATCCTATTAATGATAATGCTTTATTTTAGTAATATTAGATTTAAAGGTCTACTGCAAATGTAAGAAGTGCGATAATTAAAAGGTCACACATTCAATTGGGATGCACATAAGTTACTTTATTGGTCTTCTCCTCACACTTAACATAAATTTTCTTTTTCTCATTAGAATATATTGTTTACTAATCTATTCATTACCTCCAATGTTACCAATTAGGATATATAAATTATAATATTATTAACAATTTATTCAAACACCTCCAATGTTACCAATAAGGATATCTAAATTATAATATTATTAACAATAAATTCAAAGTTGTTTGAGATAAATACAAATCATTGATTCCCATGATCACATTATAGTTTTTTTTTGATCATTCACATTAATTCTAATAATCACTGCATGTTAAATATCCAAAATTCATACATGAGAATAATGAAATAATGTTTACTTTGAGTCATGTGAGTGGAACTATGTTTGATGGTCATATTTATAACAATATTATTTGACATCCATTAATTTAGCATATGAGACAATTAGTGATTCTTTGAGACCATTCAATTGGATGTTAATGGATTTATATAGCTCAAACATCATATTAACATTTTTGAATCTAATTTGGTAATGCCTTAGAATTAACTTGTTATTGGTATTTGCCATATATATATGGATGGGAATGTGAAGGTGCTAATTAGTAGTTGATGTGATATTGCCTCATATACCACCATTGAGTTAGTCTAAATCTTGATTGACTATAACCAAGTGAAGTTCCATGAGCACCAAAAGAAAAAGGAGTTTTTTTTAAGTTTACTGTAACACCCTTCTCCCACATCTACCCAAGCAACTGGCCAGTCAGGGTAAATATGTGATGAGAGGCCACTATGATATGATTTGACCTCCTAAGTCATGTTAAGGAAGTAGAATCGACGAAAACACCATACAGACATTCAACATCAACATTAGGACCCTCAGTAACCAATCCAACCTTTCTTCCAACCAGCCCTTGGGTCCCACTGAGCTATTGGACCACTTGACCTCTGGATGTTATCATGTTATGGGCATGCCAGCATCCAGGGACCTTTGGACGCTCTCATAGGCCTACAAGGTAGCATCCAAGGATTATTCTGCTCAATTCTGTGCCAACGTACCCAGGATTTAAGCCACATTTTCAAGCCCAGAGCCCAGGTCACTGCCCAGAATTGGATGACACCTTCAGGACAGTAAGATAACATGGAAATAACAGTACTAATGCAATTACTTGAATAAGACCTTAACTAGACCCCTAATAGCCATGGTATGCATTTCGTCAAACATATCACGGATATGTAAGCAATTTTATTTTAAGTTTATAAAATAGTCCATTTAACTCGTATTTTAACAAGAATATAACTAACTATATTACTCTGATATTTATATATTTAACAACTTTTATAACTAACTATTAATTACTCTAATATTTATAATAACTTTTATAATTAACTATTAATTTATTTTAATATATATTTATAACTATAAGTTTATTAAATGGTCCCTTTACTTTTATTTTCATTAAATTATTTATTTAAATATAGGTTTTGCTCCTAATCCAGTCCATCTAATCGTTTCCCCATCAAATTTAGCCGTTAGACAATATAGCCGTTATCCGGTCAAGAATTATAGCCATTGGATGTTCTGATCTTACTATTTAAGATGCTAAGCTAGATCTGATTCTTTAACTTGTCCTGACGATGAACCACACTGGTTGGTTCAAAACACGTCGAGAAATGAAATTATTTGTGATTTAAGTGGAAAAATCTCTCATAAACTTGATATGGATCACAGAAGCCTCAATTCAACAAGTTGATTTTAGTTTCATTTATCATGCTTTGGATTTGATCGATGCTTGTTTGTTCGGAATTGTGAAAATTTTCATTAAAGTGCTTTATGTGAAAGATTCATTTTGCATTTTATGAAAAGAAGAACATCATTCTAGTTTACTTAAGCAAAAATATTGCATTAGTAGCATTATTGAGAAGCTAGAATTGCATCATCATAGGCATGGAAATGAAATGGAACTTATTTTGTTGTTAAGGGAAGATTAAGTGTATTTAGGACATATATTAGTGAAAGATTTCATTCTTTGATTGTTGCATTGATTTTGTGTTCCCTATCTCTCAATTAGTGTTAACTTTCATCGAAGACAAATATCTCTTTTCTCATATAGCTGCATGTAGGAGTTTTGTTAGATGACAGTGGTAGGGCCTTGTAATTGAAACCTAATTCAAGATCAACTGTTAAAATTTATCGAATTAACCTAAGGAAGCATTGAAACTTAACGCTTACATTTAGAGGTCTAGGCTAGAGACGTGTTCCGATGTCTTTAAACCTAGCAGCTGTCGTTCGCTTCGGCATTAGACACCGCTAGTATGGACTTGTGCTCCCTATACCGTCACGTATATAAAGGGAGACCCCACTAGGTTTGCAATCCTTTATTCATAAGAAGTCGAGTCTGCCATCTTGTAAACGTGATACACCGAACACAACATTCAGGGAGATTTCCTACCCGTAATTCTCGGTTCGCCGGGAGGTATTATGCAATTCACGGTTACTTGGTAATCCTTTTGCCTATATCATTCAGAGCAGTCCTTTTGGTCTTTTTGACTCTTTAAATTTAAAACATCATCGAGCACTTGTCCTTTCGAGCTCGTTAATTCCGAAAGCGACTGCAGTTACCTTTCGTCCTTTTCTCAATTCTTAAAACATGAAAAGGCAAAGTTTTGTTTCAGTGTTCTAAAATTAACTTCCCACGAAATATTCCTAGTTAAAGTTATATTCCTTAGTAATTCTTTAGGTTCGATTCCAATGACAACTTTTCCAGAATCTACCAGTCAAGGATTCCCCTCAGATGGGAATCTCGGTCCTTTTCCTTCTTTTGGAAATGCTGATGCTCCTTATATGGCAACATTGTCTCTCCCCGGGTTAACCATTGGTTTAACTATTTGGTTATTTTTGACCTCGGTGGTCCCGAGTGGCCTAACTCCTGTCCAACCATCCCCTTCATCTGAACCAGATCACATTGACTCTAAGGTTGACCTCTCACCTTCTTCCCCTGTTTCTTCATCTTCCCCTTCTACTTCGCCTGGTGAAATTTTGAAATCCAGTAACTAGGTGTCTAAGAAGAAGAAGAAGAAGAAGAAGAAGAAGGAGAAGAATATGAAGAAGAAGAAATCAGATAAGAGAGAGGCCAACTGTGCGATTGTTACTCCAAATGCACCTCCCGTAAACAAACCTTCCGATCCTCCATGAAAGGTAAAATTCCCTTGCAGGCTGTGTAAGGGTGACCATCTCCTTCGAGACTGTCCTAGCATTCCCAGAGTCTTAGAGGTATGGTCTCAAAATCTGGATCGACCATCCCCATCGACCTATGGAGATCATGTTGATGCTACACCCTCAGTTAGTAATCGTAAGAAGAAAGGGAAGATTAGATTCCATTGTAGGTTATGCGAAGGAGAGCATCTTCTTCACCTTTGTCCTATTATGGATAAAGCTTCCAAAGTTTTGGAAAAACTTGCAGCTCCTCAACCCCAAATTCCTGTTGGTTATCAGAGGCTTTCTTTTGACCCTCTCCCGGTTGGTAAAGATATTGACTTGGATTCATCTCTTGCCTGTCCTACTCTTCCTGAGCGAGACTCTCTTATGTCTGTTCCTGACCAACCATTGGTCGAAAAGACTGTGGACTTGGTTCCACCACCAGTTTCTCACTCTGTTCCCTAAGAGAGTGGTGATTATACTTCTCATGTTCTTCTCATCTCCTCGAATTCTCATGAATCAAAGAGTGACCCTCCCGTCCTAGTTGTTCAGGAGAGTCATTCTCCTATTCCTACAGAGCATGGGGGAAATCATATAATACCCCCATCAAGTAGTTCTGTCGTTTCTTTTGATTGGAGTAAAGTGACTGATTTTTGCCTTCCATCTTATGTGCCTTTCCAGATCACAGTACAAGCCTATAATATGGTAGTACATGACACTATATTAGATGAAGGCGCGTCTGTTAGCATCATGTCTTCTACTACTTGTCAAGATTTGGGTTCCCCACAGCTTGTGCCTGTCACCCAGAATCTGTTGGCTTTCAACGGAGGAACCAATCAACCCTTAGGGATCCTTCTGAAGTTCTCTATTACTTTGGGAGGAAAGACCGTCTATATAGACATGATGGTAGTCCAAGGTCCCTTAGATTTCAATCTCCTCCTTGGATGCGACTATGTTTATGTCATGGGAGCTCTTGTTTCTTCGCTTTTTCATGTAGTTTGTTTTCCGTACTAAGGGAGAATTGTGACCATTGATCAACTATCGTTCATTGGTCACCAGGCGCCTCCTTTGCAACCATCGTCCTCTATCGACTTTTGTTTGCAAGCAATACCTTCCCCACCACAGGTCAATTATGTGGCTACCTGTTCCGTCTTTGTGTCTGATGATTATCACGAAGATGATATAGTACATTATGTACTAGGGGCATTGGAACCCGATCTGTCTTTGGTACCAAATAACATGTATTCCTCCCAGAGCATGGTTCTTCTATCTAGTGAAGACCTCTTGGGAGCCATGTTCTCTTACGGGTCATGAACATGAGTCATGAGGATAGTTCTTGGTCTTGTGTCAACGTCGTTAAAAAATGAAACAAAGGGTGTGAGCATAGTTCTTTGTCTTGTTTCAAGCTCGTTAAAAAATGAAACAAGGGTCTCGACGATAGTTCTTTTATTGTGGAAACATCATTAAAAAATGAAGAAACTCCCTTTTCTAAATCGAGTATTTGATTAAGATCTCGTAAAATCCTAGTCGAGTCTTTCCTGGATCTTGAAAGTGAACCTTTATCCATTCACCTAGTTGAATGAAATGAAGCTTGTGGGGCATGTACCTCGAATTGAGTCATTATGCCGGGGCCATGCAAACTTATCTCAAGCATAGTTTTTCATTTCAAGCTTGTGTAAACATGGAACTAAATCCAAGCAGAGTTCTCCATGGTTCAAGCTTGTGTAAAAATGAACCCATGCTCGATTTACATCTCGTGATTGTCATTTTAATCAGCTGATTTTTGTTAGATGAGCCTCAGTTGTTTTATTCCATCGCCACCATCTCTTTGGCCGATCATATTCTTTCACTTGGTTGTTTTTTCCTTTCCTGAGGGACTGCAACGATGCATGGTTTTATTAGCCAACCTCTTGATCATTACCTGTTTTGAGCAGCTCCACCATTGCCGGAACTAGTTGCTACCCTTTATACCACTCATTCATCCAGGACGAGTCACCATTACGCTCTTTTCTTACTCGTAAAAGATGAAAAGATTTCCAAGTAGTTTTTCCCTTTTTTGACTCATTAAAGAGAATAAAAATGGTTGGTCTGCTTTTGGCTCTTTCCCGACTCTTTAAACACGAAAATATTGCCGAGCTCTTGTCGTTTTCAACTCGTTAAAGGCTGCGAAATGTCGTTTACCTAGTATACATTTACCCCTTTTTGAGGTTGGGATAAACTGTTTATGAAAAAGGTACTCCTTGAATGAAATGGTCAAGCAGTTCTCTCAAGTATTGTTTTCTACCTTTTAAGGCTTGAGAGACACAAATGTACAAAAAGGGACCATGTGGAGTTTTCTTTTCCGTGTCTTTTTCAAACTATCTAAACATGAAAAAGATACCGAGTTACCCTTTTGTCGGACTCGTTAAAACATTAAACGACATTGGATTTATCGCTATGACGAACATGAGCTTCTCCTTCCTAGGGCTCATTAACTCACTAGGTCGGATTCATCCGAAGGATGAACTTACAATGCAAGCATATCCTATCCCCTTCAAGCTTGCGATAAAAATAATTGGGGTACCTGCCAGAAACGGTGGGGGAAAATTTGGAAATTCTATCAGTCGTGTCGGTAGCTCACTCTTGAACATGACACTTTCTGCTTTGTGTCGGGTTGGGATATCCTCCTTTTCATTTGACCTTCCCGGGTTGGGCCACTCATTTTTTCCTTCCATTTGATCTATGCCACATCATCATGACCACTGATCCTATGGATCCAACAGCTGCCAAACTCTGGAATCGTGTCGCCGATATGTTCAAGAGTCATTCCTTCTGCAGTTACACTTACTCCTGATTCTATGTATCATCTGAAATCATTTGCATCCCTTTGTCTCGTGTCGATGATGTGGGATACATCATGGCCCTCCTTCGACACAGTCGCTACCTGTTGACTTTAGCTCATTATTCAGGAAGCTGGCCGAGAGACTCCCTTCCAGTCCCTTAGAGCTTGCATGCCCTAATGGCAAGTTCTTCGCACTTGAAGACAAGATCACATCTTTGGATTTCAATTAGGTGATTTCACAGGTGTTCGACATCAGTTCCTTTATTCACATTCCGTGAAATGTGCTGTCAGTACCTTGAGAGCCATTGTCATTATTGGTGGTTTCTCTCCCGCTTGTTAGCAGTTCACATCATTGATCGGTAATCAAGCGAATTCCTAGCATGTTCGACTTCAACACATTCATTCACATGTTAGGATTTGTACTTTGATCGGGTCGTTTAGGGCGCAAGACCCTGGGCTAAGATTACACAAGTCTAGGTTGCGAGGTGATGTGACATGGTCATGTTGATATACATGTCTCTTTCAGATGGATGGCTGCGACCATACCATGAGTTGTTATATGTGATCCTTCTCATTATTGGATGGCTGCGACCCTACCTTGGTTTAATTATAATCCTTCCTGCTGGATTGCTGCGCCCATACCTTGGATCCATTTACATGATCATTCTCTGGATGGTTGCGTCCATACCACGATTCATGTATCATTATTCAGAGTTTTTAGTGATGTATATGTATCTATGCTTGCTTGCAGGTTTTCTGATGACGGACTCCGATTCCTCACTTCCACCTATAAAGCATTTCACCCCTCACTCTAGTTTGACCTTCATGCTTTAGGGGGAATCCATTACACATCATTTTGTCACTGTCCCTGTACTCCCCATCTACGATCCTAGAGGAAATCTACAGTGTACCCGACTTGCTTTCCCACCATGAAGAAAATCCCAATATGTCCCTCTTCATGAGAAGAATAATTCCCCTTTGCATCATTTCCCAAGAATCTTCCTTCTATCCCAGTTTACAAGACCGGCACTACTGACCAGTTTTCTCCTCGTGCCGATTTACAGAGGTTAAAACTAACCCTTGCGCTGATCAGATTGACTGAGCCATTTTCTAGTCGCGTTGATCCTCTTTTGGAAGGCTTTTTAAATAAGGAGCCGACGCTTCCATGTCTAGAAGCTTTGTGAAGTCTGGTAGATGGTTGGGCTGGATATACCCGAGGAAAACAGTTTGGGCTCCTTTCCCCTATTAGGATGGAAAAAACTCAAGAGGTAAGACCTTCTCCCATGATGAGAGGAACCATCTCCCATCCATCCAAGCTATATAAGCCTCTCTTTTTTCCAAGCAAAATCTAGTTGGAGTTTTGGAGCAAGTGTGAAAAACCAACAAGTCATTTATAGCTTATAGCTTTCTAGTGTGTGTTTGAGGGAGAATAGTGTGATTTTGGTTTGGTTTGATACTAGAGGGAAAGAGGCCTTCAACTTCCATTTGTTGGGGCTATCCATGAAGTGCTAGCAGAAGTGTGGGAACCTAGATACGTTGGAGGAGACCAACAATGTCAAGACACCGGTTGTAATCTCTTTCTGATTTATATTAATGAAACTATCAATTGATTTCCTACATGAAGTGCCATTTTACATATTTATGGATTAATGTTCCTTGACCTATTAAGTAGGCTGAATACAATATTGCATGCTGTCACGTTTATTGTTGTTGTTGTTTGCTTGTTTCAGGTATTCAAAGGAAGGAAATAGAAGATAGCTGGAGTGAGGAAGCATGATCATCACCAAGAGGAATAGCATTCTAAGAGGTAGGCCCTCTTAATTGATTCTAGCTTAAGGAGATTTTCCATAGATTGTTTGTTTGTGTCTAAACCCGCTCTCTCGGGCTAGAGGAATTGTTTGTGTCTGCACTGAGAATTTACTTGCACCAAAAAAGGGCAAGAGTAAGTCAATAAGCATCAATAGCGATAAGTCAAGATAAACTTGGAAATTTGCTTGATAACTTTAAAACATAAATTCTTAGAAATCTAAGTGAACAAGTAGAAATGTTAAGAATACAAAATGGAAAAAAGAAGATGCTAATATTTGTGTTGTCCATGCAGAATCACATGATGTTAAATATTGTCCATCATTACCAAGGTTGAATGAAGTTTACCAAGAGGAAAATGGAGAAAGTCAATTTCCAATGAAACTATGTTATGTAGCTCCAAGAGGACCATGGAAGCCTATTCAACCTGATATGAGGCAAGAGCTTAAGTCACAATTTCAAGCTTATGAACATCCATCTCAAAGTAATTGGAACACACCCTTTCCTTGGCAACCTTGGCCATCTCAACCCCAAAACCAATCTTGGAAACAAGGTTGGAAATGAACTTATGGGAACCATCCACATTATCCTTGATATTTTTCTCAATATCTTCCATACTCACCTCCATGTTATCCCTACCATTTACCTCCACCACAACCCCAACCACATCCATCTCAAATATCCACTCCCACTCAACTACATGTACCACCATTTCCGAACCCATACAGTGAAGTAGCTCAGCCCACTTACAATGTTGAGGTACCACACTTCCAAACATCACCTCTTGATGTAAATGGTATTCATCCTAGCTCAGGAAGAGTATTGAAAAAAAGAGTTTCACTTGATGCCATTGAAGGAAAAATGCAAAAAAATAAGATTCAAATAAGAAGACCAAAGAATCATGGGTTGTGCTTGATGAAGAGCAGACATTAAAATCAAAGATTGAGAAAGTTCCCTCATGTTTATCATCAGATCCTCTATGTGTTCAAGAGAATATTAAAAAAAAAGAAGATGATCTAAATTTCATAGAAGAAGAAGACATCCAAGATGATCCAAATCAGCAAGTGGACCAGGGGCATCAAAACTATATTGAAATATGGTTCTAGACAATCAATAATTTTCAGCCACACACTCTTATTCAACAATTCCTAATCTCATCTCAGTCAAAGAATTTGGTCTCTTACATTCAATTACGTGTCAAAGAATATATTTCAAGCCTACACATTAGTTTATCTGTCATCTTGATTTGGACTTTTCTTCATTGGAAGTATTCCTACACTTGAAAATGATTTTGTTTTCTCAAGTAGAGTAGGATAGGAAAAGAAATAAAAAATGAAAAATAAGAGAAAAAATAAAATCTTAGGTGAAAACCTCCTTTTAGGTGCCTGATATTAGCTCATTGATTGAAAACCTCCATGAGGAAGTCAATGGGTTGGAAAAAAGAGAAAAAAAAAAGAGAAAAAGAAAATATCCTAGGTGAAAACCTCCTTTGAGGAACCTAGGTAGACCTACCAGTTGAAAACCTTATTGAGGCGGCTAGTAGGCTGAGAAGAAAAAAGAAGAAAAAAAAAATCTTTGTTCCATGTATCTCTGTCTCATGAATGCAGGTGTTCTCCAACATTTGCAAGCAACAAAAACAAGTTAGCCACCAAAAGTAAAGTTGATCGAAAGAAAAGTCAAAGGAAGTCAAACTTGGACTTTCTCCTCTCTTTTTTCAGGTGCTTGAGAAGGACCAAGGCCATGCCCATCCATCACCCTCATCTATTTCCACCATCCACCAAGGCCATGCCAATACACCAAGGCCATTCCAATCCATCACCCTTATCATTCCCAAGCTTTTACCACTCATTTTCCTTGCTGTCCTAAAATGCTACAGGGAGATCTTGTAGTTACTACAGGAAACAAAAATACATAGAGCAAAAAATTATTTTTGTCATATCTTGAAAACCATGCATCCGTTTGCCAATCTGTTTCAAGGGGAGATGCATATGGATGATAGTAACATGCCCAAACAATTTCAGCAAATTATGGTGCACACTTTTCGAGAAATTGACCTCCATCACCTACAACCATTTTTGAATTTTCTCAATATTAGTGTATTCATTTGCAAAGCGGTTTCATGGGGAGAAGCATATGGATGATAGTAACATGCCCAAACAATTTCAAAAAATTCCAGTGCACAGTTTTCGAGAAATCGACCTCCATCACCTACAACCATTTTTAATTTTTCTCGAGATTCATGCATCCATTGGCCAAGATATTTTATGGGGAGGTGCATAAGGATTATGACAACATGTCAGAAAATTTCAAGTCAATCAATTCTACCGTTTGCGAGATATGGAAAAAACAGGTCTGCTACAAGAGGTTCTCCTGAATTACTACAGGAAGATCCTGTAGTACTACAGGATGACCGAGAAGAAGCTACAGGAGGCAATCTGATTGGAGAAAGGGGTCAAAAGGTCATGTATTCTTTAGGGAAGGTTGATATAGGTCCCCCGACACCACTTTCATCACTCATCCACTCCATCTAATCGAAATCCATCTTCAAACTCCATTATGCCTTACATGAAAAAGATCAGCAAAAACTTTGTCATCAACTTTTCCACCACTTACACCACCTCTTGATGATTTTAACCTTGTCCTTATACCTCCTATGTATTTCCATCAATCCCACATGCATCAACGAAGTCTCGAAGAAGTATTAAATGACTTCTACAGGAAGATGATTCCTCTTGTAAGCAGCCTGCACAGTTACAACACACCTCAACATCAATTCTTCTTTCACCCACACTGTAGAAGATCTAGCCACCTTGAGCATCTTGAATCTACTTCTGAAGATTGGAAAGGGGGAACACCCTCCTTAGGAAGAAGTTCATCCACTCCACCAACAAAATATTGAACACTGGAAAGAAAATTGCACACAACAACCTTATCAGCCAAAGAATCAACATGTTATGAAGACTTGTGCAAAAGAAAGATAAGAAAATTAACATTTCCTTGGAAGCATCAATCGATCATCAACTCAACATCAACATGCATGCCTCTCCAACAACCATTAGGTAGGTACAAGTATGAAATATTCTTGATCTCTTCTCCTGAGCATATTATAGTTAGAAATTTGTTGTCAATGCATGAGAGGTGACGTTTTATAAAGCTAAGGATAGGTTAGCAGTCTCAGTCACCCTCAACTAGTTAATTGCAACTAATTCCCTCACTCATGCAATGTGGAAAAGCCAAATTAGGAAGGGTGATGATTTTGAGGAGTGGGGACAACAGTTAAAAGATGAAATTTGTGCAAAGGCAAAGTCACCAAAACACTCTAGGCCCTCCATCCACTTCATATCCAATATCTATCCATCATTCATCCATCCCATTTCATAAGAAAAAATTAACATTTTTTAAGAAAAAACCCTACACTCTATCTCACCCTGAAAATTTCTTGAAAAAAACACACAGAACACATTCGCTCCATTTAAAAAAATCTACACTACTCCCTCTGAGCCCTATCATCATCCTCCAAACCCTCTACATCATTTCTCATCAATCCCATATAGTTAGAAGACCCCTGAAAGAGAAGGAATGATTGCTACAAGAAGGCATAATGCTGCTACAAGAAGGAAGAAAAGAAAAAATTGTGCTAAAAGCCAATATGAGAATGCTTAATAGAGACCTAATAAAAACAGAGAACTCCAAAGCCCATTAGGCAATCATTTAGGCTACAAAAGAGAAGAAGAAGGCAAAAAAAGGAAAGAAGGCATTCACCTTCAAAATAGAACTCAAACTGTAGTGATGAAAAGAGGCTTTCCAAGGGGTCTCTAATCTCTTTCTAGATTTTGTCCAAGGCCTAAAATATGTTATAGAAATGGGAGAAATGCATGGAAAAGTCATTCCAAAATGGAATTGAGGGGCATGGAAGTCAAGTTGAGGGCCTACCCTAGGCTTAGACTATCATTTCTGCTCAAAACAGGTTTAAACAGGCTATTACAGGGTTTCCTGTAGTTACTACAGGAATTACTACAAGATGTCCTAGTTTACTACAAGATCTCATCTAAGGGAATTTTGAGGGTTCCAGAGGTGTCCAAATGGTGGAAAAAGGTAGCAGGAGATTGGAAAAGGATGTGGAAGACCTTGCCAAACTGAAAAATATTAAAGAACCCATATTGCATAAGGGGAAAAAGGCAGGAATGTACAAATTAGGGAGGCCACCAAGGCCATGAATGAGGCACAATGAGGTCACTAAGTTTCTCACAATTTCAGTAGTGGGGTATGATGGGCCTCCAAATTAGACATAAATTAAGGCCCATATGACCATCCTTCAACACATTAAACCTCTTTTTTTGCATTAGATAATGTATTTTTAACTTTATTATGTTCATTAGGAAGGTTTATGGATAATTGCATATTTGTGCCTAATATTATTTATTTTTGTGGAATATTGTAAGAATAGTGGGCAAATTATGAAGATTTGGAGGAGGAGATAATTTAGGGACTTTCTCCTTACTATAGGAGGATCAATATTAATAATAAATCAATAAGATATTATGAAATTTTTGTGCAAATTCTGGAGCTCCAATGATTGAGAAAATCCAGGAATGTGTTCCTTGTCATTTAATGCAGATTCCTAGTATTGGGAACTAGATCCACTATTTGAGGGATTTTGGTGGGGAAATATTCCTCCTTTCATGTGTAATGATTCTTAATCATTTTATATAAGTACCAAGCCAAATTTTCCTCTAGGGGTTGATTTTTATTAGTCTTCTTCTGGAGAGAACTTGTATTTTTGTAGCTCCACTGTCATTTTTTGTAAGGATGTAATTTTATTGCTGGAAATATGAAGATTGGTGCCATTTTTAGCTTTTAAATCTTGGTATCCTCCATAGGAATCTGAGTTTACTTGGGCTTGGCCATCCTAGGAGCCTCAAAGCCCTTTTTTATCATTTAATTTTCTTCCTTTCACTTCTTATTCACATGCATATCTTGTTCTTGTCTTTTTTCTATTTCTGCATTTAGTATTAATGATTTCTTGTTGTAGGATTGGGATAAATGGTTGAAGTAAGTTATTTTGCAAGATCACAAGTATCATTTCATCATTGGAACAACTTTGGAAGGTCATATTAATAATTGATCTACTTGGATTAGTTTGCTTATTCCCAAATCTAGATTTCTGGAAATCTTTTGTGGCAAATAACAATAAATTTATGCTATTTTTTAGAGCATGCTAACGAGATTCAATCAAGTTTATTCCACTTGTATTAGATCAAAAAAACATTCTAGTTAATAACAAAATTTACCCCATTGCATTTTCACTTGATTAAGTCAGGCATTTGATATATTTACTAGCTCATTAGTTCTCGAATTTCTAGATTTTAGAGTAGTAATTTTCTGCTATTTTTTAGCATGGGTTAAGAGAGGTATTTTTAGTGATTCCACTTGGAATGGAGACCTAATACTTCCTAGTCAACAAAAAAATTTGTCTCATCCAATTTGTATTTGATTTTCTTGGTCATTTGATGATTTATAATTTCCTGTAGTTTCCTGTAGTACTCTTCCAACATGTATATACTTGCCCATATTCGTTCAAGAAGCTTGGTTTTTGTCCCTTAGGGTTGAACTCATGACCCCTAGGCTCTAAATTAATGGTTGAGGAAGAATACACACCAATTAGGACATGCCTTTTTACAATAGATGATGACTATTTATTTGAATTCATGCTCTTAGGATTTCAATTACAATTTGCTGTTCTTATCTAGGATTAATTTCTTTTCCATTTCGAGCATTCCCATTTCTACCATTAGTTTAGGATATGATTTCCTTACATTCAATCTTGTACATCATTACATCAAAGGAATGACACATTGTATGCTGCACATATAGTGCTGATACCTCGTAAGTTCGTAAGAACCCCAGGTTGATAATTAAAGTTGGTAGCCTTGGGAGTTGCAGCATTCTTGTTGCAATACCAAGGCTCATCACTTTTTGGCACCGTTGCCGAGGAGGTGTCAAAGTATGCATTGTTTTCTTCCCTAGTTGATTCATTTCTTTAATTTCTACA
The DNA here is from genome assembly GCA_031772625.1 of Pinus tabuliformis. Classification (NCBI taxonomy): domain Eukaryota; kingdom Viridiplantae; phylum Streptophyta; class Pinopsida; order Pinales; family Pinaceae; genus Pinus; species Pinus tabuliformis. The sequence continues at coordinate 671,727,456 of CM062816.1, forward strand.
TAAACAAAAAATTTTCATTAGGCATATTTCATTTCAAAAACAGAAATTGCATTGCATTAGCATTCTTATTAAAATAAAAATAAAAAATACTTCTCCAACACTAACCCCCCCATTTTATCACATGGTTCAGTAAGATCCACATCACCATTCATTTTTGCAGGTAGAAGAAGAAGAGGTGGCAGAGAAGGAAGAAGAAATGGATGGAAATGATGACAATGAAGAAGATCCTCTTGGATTTACCATTCAAGATACTGATGTCAATGTGCATATGAAGAACATCCATCTATCTTTCCTTCCCAACTTCCATGGTATGAGGTCAGAGGATGCATAAACCTTTCTCTTTGAATTTGAAATTATTTGTAGATATTATGGTTACTTGTTAAACGCTCAAAAATTGAGATTGTTTCCGGCAACATTGAAGGATAGAGCTCTTAAATGGTTCATGAGTTTAGGGACTAATTCAATAAGATCATGGAATTATATGAAAAATATATTTCTAGAAAAATAATAAGATCATGATCTTATAGAAGAAATATTTAGAATGACTAAAAAAGAATACAAGAGTCTTGAGAATTTAATAGAGAGGTTCATGTACAATGTTACGAGTGGAAAATTACATCATTTAGGATCTAACACACTAAAAACCCTCTTACTTAGAACAATTAGGGATGAGTGGATTGATATTCTTGATCTCATGAGTAGAGGTGATGTATACAATTTATCATTTGAAGAAATTTGTGAAACATGCAAACACATATCAAGAGGAAGGGCAAGAGTAAGTCAATCAACATCAAGATCGGTAAGTCAAGCTAAACTTGGAAATTTGCTTGATAACTTTAAAACATAAATTCTTAGCAATCTAAGTGAGAAAGTAGAAATGTTAAGAATACAAAATGAGAAAAAAGAAGATGCTGATATTTGTGTTGTCCATGAATAGTCTCATGATGTTAAATATGACCCCTCATTACAAAGGTTGAAGGAAGTTTACCAAGAGGACAATGGAGCAAGTCAATTGCTGATGCAACTATGATATGTAGCTCCAAGAGGACCATGGCAGCCTATTCAACTTGATATGAGGCAAGATCCTAATTCATAATTTCAAGCTTATGCGTATCTATCTAAAATTAATTGGAGCACACCTTTTCATTAGCAACCTTGGCCATCTCAACCCCAAAACCAATCTTGGCAACAAGGTTGGTAGTGAACTTATGGGAGACATCCACAATATCCTCGATATTTTCCTCAATATCCTCCATAATCAACTCCATGTTATCCCTACCATTCACCTCCACCACAACGACAATCCCAACTACATCCATCTCAAATATCCACTCCCACTCAACTAGCTGTACCACCATTTCCGAACCCACACAATGAAGTAGCTCAATCCACTTACAATGCTGAGGTACCACACTTCAGAACATATCCTCTTGATCTAAATGGTATTCATATTAGCTAAGGAAGAGTATTTCAAAAAGGAGATTCACTTGATGCCACTGAAGGACAACATGCAGAAAAAGAAGATTCAAATAAGAAGACCAAATAATCATGGGTTGCACTTGATGAAAAGCATACATCAGAATCAAAGATTGAGAAAGTTCCCTCATGTTTACCATCAGATCCTGTATGCGTTCAAGGGAATAATAAACAAAAAGAAGAAGATCTGAGCTTCATGGAAGAAGAAGACATCCAAGATGATCCAAATCAACAAGTGGACTAGGGGCATCAAAACTATATTGAAATATGGTTCCAGACAATCTGTAATTTGCAGCCACACACTCTTCCTAAAAAATTCCTAATCTCATCTAAGTCAAAGCATTTGGTCTCTTACATTCAGGTACATGTCAAAGAATATATTTCAAGCCTACACATCATTTTGTTTTTCATCTTGATGTGCACTTGGCTTAATTGGAAGTATTCCTACACTTGAAAATGATTTTGTTTTTTCAAGTAGAGTAGGATAGGAAAAGAAATAAAAAATGAAAAATAAGAGAAAAAATAAAATATTAGGTGAAAACCTCCTCTAAGGCACCTGAGATTAGCTCATTGATTGCAAACCTCCATGAGGCAGTCAATGGGTTGGAAAAAAGAGAAAAAAAGAGAAAAAGAAAATATGCTAGGTGAAAACCTCCTTTGAGGCGCCTAGGTAGACCTTGAAAACCTCATTGAGGCGGTTAGTAGGCCTAGAAGAAAAAAGAAGAAAAAATAAAAATATTTTCTCCATGTATCTCTCTCTCATGAATAAAAAAGAAAAATCTTTGCTCCATGTATCTCTCTCTCTCATGAATGCATGTGTTCTCCAACCTCTGCAAGCAACAAAAACAGGTTAGCCACCAAAAAGAAAAGTTGATCGAAAGCATAGTCAAAGGAAGTCAAACTGGGAATTTCTCCTCCTTTGCTCAGATGCTCCAAAAGGACCAAGGCCATGCCATTCCATCACCCTCATATATTCACAACATCCACTCATTATTCTCAAGATTTTACCACTCATTTTCCTTGCTGTTCTAAAATGCTACAGTAAGAACTTGTAGTTACTACGGGAAACAAAAATGCATAGAGCAGAAAATTATTTTTATCATATATTTAAAACCATGCATCCATTTTCCAATATGTTTATGGGGGAGATGCACATGGATGATAGTAACATGCCCAAGAAATTTTAGAAAATTCCAGTGCACCCTTTTTGAGAAATTAACCTCCATCACCTACAAGAATTTTTGAATTTTCTCGATTTTCGTGCATCAATTTGAAAAGATATTTCATGGGGAGATGCATATGGATTATGGTAACATTCCCAAGCAATTTCAGCAAATTCCAGTGCAGAGTTCTCTAGAAATTGTCCTCCATCACCTACGACCATTTTCATTTTTTTCGAGATTCGTGCATCCATTGGCCATAAAGTTTTATGGGGAGGTGAAGAAGGATGATGGAAACATGATCAGAAAATTTCAGGGCAATCCATTCTACCATTTGGGAGATATGGACAAAACAAGTTGGCTAGAGGAGGTTGTCCCGAATTATTATAGGAAGATCCTGTAGTACTACAGGATGACCGAGAAGGAGCTACAGGAGGCAATATGATTGGAGAAAGGGGTAAAAAGGTCATATATTATTTAGGGAAGGTTTATATAGGTCCCCCAACACCACTTTCATCACTCATCCACTCCATATAACCAAAATCCATCTTCAAATTCCACTCTGCCTTACATGAAAAAAATCAGAAAAAAATTGTCATCAACTTTTCCACCACCTACACCACCTCTTGATGATTTTAACCCTATCCTTATACCTCCTATGAATTTACATAAATCCCACATGCATAAATTAGGTCTCGAAGAGGAATTGAATGACTACTACAGGAAGAGGATTCCTCTTGTAAGCAACCTGCACAATTACAATATAACTCAACATCAATTCTTTATTCACTCGCACAACAGAAGATTTAGCCAACTTTAGTAGCATGAAGCCATTTCTGAAGATTGGAAATGGGGAACACCCTCCTTAGGAAGCAATCCTTCCACTCCACCAACAAAAGATTAAACACTAGAAAGAAAATTGCACACAACAACCTTATCAGTCAAAGAATTAGCAAGCTATGAAGACCTGTGCAGAAGCAAGCAAATAAAATTAGAACCTCCTGGGAAGCATGGATCAATCATCAAATTAGTAGCAATATCCATGCCTCTCCAATACATCATAGTCAATAACAAAATTTGTCCCATCCAATTTGGATTTGATTTGCTTGGCCATTCGATGAATTATAACTTCCTATAGTAAATCTGTAACATCCTGTAGTTTCTTGTAGTACTCTTACAACATGTATATACTTGCCCAGATTCAGTCAAGAAGCTTGGTTTTGGTCCCTTAGGGTTGAATTATGACCCCTAGGCTCTAAATCAATGGATGAGGAAGAATAAAAACCAATTAGGACATGCCTTTTTACAATGTAGATGAGGCCTATCTATTTTTTTCCCAAGAAAAAAGCGCATTTTTCATTAATTATAACAAAATTACATGTTGTATCTTCTATATGTATGAGATGCAGTCACCAGTAAATGGAAAAACCATTCAGATCAGTACAGTATCATAGTTCAATATCTACAATATCAACATAATATTTACATAAAAAAGTTAAAGGCATAACTGTCCTGTGAACAAAAAGAAAAAAAGCCGAATGATATTTATGAAGATCATTCCGAAACATTTCCATCCATATCAATGAATGGTTGATGAAAAAATTGGTAGAATACTCGACCTATGAATTCCTGTATCAACCACTGTCCCCTGATTTGATGCGTGACCTCTTTGGATAGAAAATCAATGACCACATCCCTTTTCTTGTATATATGAGAGCATACAATAAAATCAAATTGTGATTTTAGAGTGATGACTTCATCTAGTAATCCCCTGAGTGTGTGCAAGTGACAATGATATGCATAGTTGATACATTTTATAACAAGCTATGAGTCCCAAAAGATCTGTATCCTGTGGTAGTTTTGTTCTAGAGAAAATATAAGAACGTATCTTAGGCAGTTAAGTTCCACATAGTTATTGGTGCCTTTCCCTAAACCCACTTGGATCTTGAAGTAGTGAAGTTCATTAATATTAAGTACAACCACCCCCCCCCCCCACAACATGCGGCTTGAGCCGACCCATCGAAGAAATTCCATGGAATGATCTTGTCTATTGCTTCTGGAATGACGACCCGAGCATGTTGGTGGTCAATGTCTTTAGGAATCAAGTTATAGATGGCAGTGATATAATTGCAAGTGGATAACCAATGAGTCAAAGCATCCTGGAAAATATTGCCATTCCTGGTACCCCAGATACCTCACCAGACAATCAGAGGGAGCTTTCTGACGTTTTGTGAGGCTGCCTCATTCCACCAACATTGCCAGGCATTCATTATGTGTAGACCTTCCCATCTGTGCGTTATGTTGAGGGTGGTTGTAATATGAGTCCATACTTGTCCAGCAACTGGGCAGTGAAGGAATACGTGATCAACATTCTCTGATATTTCCTTACAGAGAAAACATTTGGACGGACCATGAAAGGCACATTGCATAAGGTTGACCTCCGTGGCTACTTTATTCGATAATATACACCACATAAACAACCGAGTTTTGTGAGGTGCCTTTAGTTTCCATAGTGAGCGCCACCACCAGCTTACATCCATTGGGTCCTGAGAATTCATAAGAGCAACATACCCTTCCTTTGGTGTATATCAGCCATGAGGTGTAGTTTCCCATATGATTTCATCTTCTTATGGAGTAATTTTGATATTTGCTTCCTCCAATGCACCGATAAATCTATTCCATACCCTTCTCCATCTACCCGGAATGTCAAGGTCCAAAGTGTCCAGCCATTTCTGTGATGAACAGTTTGGATGTTTGCCATCAATGATGTGTGTGAGCTGGGTGATGCCAACCGTTGAAAGAAATTGTCATAATTCCAGTGGTAGTATGTGTGCATTCCCACAGCTAGACTAGGTATCAGTACCCAGTCGTACCTGCACTCCATTCTTGATTTTGTACGCTAGTCCATCCTTGATGATACTAATCAACTGCGAGATAGCCTTCCATATGATTGATGCACTAGATATGCCCTGTGATGGCCTGCTAATCCAGTCAATGACTGATAGGGTGTGTATATATTTATAGTAGACCACCTATTTCCAAAGGCTCTCTGATTTGATAATTTTCCATCCTATCTTGGTAGCCAATGTTTTTTCAAAAACATGTAGATCCTTTATACCCCAACAACCCCATTTTTTAGGTTTCCCTATCCTATCCCAACGGACCCAAGCAAAAGTCCTCCCCACTTTTTTCCCTCGCCATAGGAACCGACAACATATTTGTTGTATCCTGTTGATAATGCCTTTTGGAATCCAGGCTAGTGTCATCCAGTATATCGGGATGGCATCCAACACATATTTGATCAGGGTGAGTTTGCCGGCTTTGGAAAGACATCATTGTTGCCATATGTTTATACGACCTTTGATTTTTGCAATGAGCCATGACCAATCAACAATACAATATCCATTTGGCTTCAGCCTGAATCTAAGGTATTTGAGACCCATCTCCAGCTCATGTTTGACAAATTAAAATTGTTGTAATGCATGTCTTTCCTCATTTTGTAGGAAAGACACCAATACGATGGTGGATTTGTTGAAGTTGGGCTCCATACCTGTAGCTTTACAAAACAGGGATAGTATTTTCTTGAAACAAGTGGTATCACGGAATGATCCATTTAAAAAAATAAGAACATCATCTACAAACAATAGATGTGAGAGATAAGGCACATCAAATATCATTACACCTCCCAGAGACCCTTTTGCATGAGATTTAATTAATAGTCTACTTAATCCCTCCATGACCAAAAGAAATAACAATGGGGATAATGGGAATCCCTGTCTCAGACTGCGTTCAGCATGGAACAAACCCGATGCAACCTCATTGATGAGAATTCTATAGGATGTAGTCGTGAAACAAAACATGATCCATTTTATGAACAAGTGAGGAAAACAAATATGAGTAAGGATAAGCTGAAGATAAGACCAATTAGCACGATCAAAGGTTTTTGATAGATCAATTTTGAGGATGATACTCTTGCTGTTCTTTTTTTTTGATCGAGTGGAGTCCTTCTTGAGTAGTCCCTATGGCTTCAGGAATCTGGCGCTGGTTAAGGAAAGCAAATTGTTCCTTAAAAATAATTTTAGATAAGAAGGGCTTGACGCAGATAACAATAATTTTAGAGATAATTTTGTATATACAGTTACAAAGGGAAATGGGTCGATAGTCATCAAAGGATAGAGGGTTATTAGCTTTGGGGATGAGCGTAAGAAAGGTCGAGTTGAAACCTTCATACATTCGACCAGAAAGTATGCAATTCGCAATAGCCAATAGGAGGTCTGGCCTAATGTGTTCAAAAAAATTGAGGTAGAATTCCATAGGCCACCCATTCGGTCCTGGACTCTTATCTCTTTTGAACCATTTTAGGACAACTTCTATTTCCCCCAGCATCACTAGTTCATTTAGGGTCTCAACATCTTCAACCTCTACAAACCTAGGAAAAACTTCAGCAATGTGGAATATCTCAGCCGTGGAGGCTTCCCTAGGTTCTTTGAAGATATGTGAGAAATGTCTGATTCCCATATCTGCAAGCTGGTTGAAAGTGATGGCATCCCTGCCAGTCTGATCCCACAGAGACCAGATAGTGTTAGTAATTTTCCTCCCCCTGGCATATTGTTGGAAGAACTTTGAGTTCTCATCCCAAACCTTTAACCATATCAATCTACTCTTTAAATTCCACGTCTCCTCTTTTTGTCTTAGCAGGAAGATCTTTTCAGTTTCCAACTTGATCAAATGATCCTTTGATTCATTATTTGTGTAGCTTGTAATCCCCAAATTTTCAATTTTCTTAGTGACAGATTCAATCCTCAATAAGGTTGCCTCATTATTTTGCTTCTTTTCTTTGGCCCAACTAATGGTTTTGGATTTTATGTGAGCCAAGTTGCATGCAATCACCTCTGTCAGTGAGTTGTTATTGTCTAGACCACAATGTGTCCAGGACTCCATTACCAATTTATGGTAATCAGTGTCAGCAAGCCAAGTAGCATTAAATTTGAAAGGGGAGTTTGGTTTATGGTTGGAGTCCATAATCTCCATAAAAATTTGGGAGTGGTCATCTATACCCCCCGATCCCACCCATTGACAAATACGCTCAAAACTAGCCAGCATAGGAGCTTTAATCAAGAATCGGTCTAGTCTTCTGGCCAACATATCTTCTCCCATTCTTCTGTTCCTCCAGGTTGGCATAATCTTGGCCGAGTCTATGTTCATGAGATTATAGGAATCCATCAAAAGTTCAAAATAGGCCATCAGGGGGTTAGTTTGTGCATTATTTCCCTAGGATTCTGCAAGCCCTAAAGAGAAATTTAGGTCACCTCCAATGATCAAATTGTCCACCTGCATGAAATATGCACCCAGTAGCTTGTCCCAATAAGCCTCCCTGTTGTGGCATGGTCCATAGATATTAATTATTCTTGAGGGCACATTGATATCAGTGGCTTTAAGGTCAGCCCCCAGAAATCCTTCACCCCCCAAATGTTGACTACCTTGATAGTCTTGTTATTGAAACCCAACACGCAGCCCCCAAATCTCCCTCTTACATCTAGTGAGTGGAAATCCCAATCTGGGATCATATCCAGCAAGATTCTGTTAATTGAGATCCCATCGCCTAGAGTCTCCTGTAGTAATATTACATCAATCCTCACCGATCCAATTAGCCTCTTAAGAGCTAGTTTCTTATCCATGTTGGAAAAACCCCTAAAGTTAAAGGAGAAGAATTTCATGGGGAAAACTTGTCAAGGTTTCCTTTTTCTCTAAGAACCCGGTCAATAGGAGTCTGAATGCTCGTCGCCACCTCAATACCCGCCCATCTGATTGCTTTGGATAAGTGTGAATGTCTACCCCTAGGTATTTTGAAGGTTTTGGAGGGTATAGGGTCCTCTCCAAATCCATAATATAGGGTTTGGGAATGGGGTAACAATCAAATGGGGTAACAATCTCAGATTATATCTGTGAGATCCACTAGAGCTCAAGCCTTCCCTGGAGGCATGAGGCTTATCTATTTGAATTCATGCTCTTAGGATTTCAATTACAATTTGTTGTCCTTACCTAGGATTAATTTCTTTTCCATTTCGAGCTTTTCCATTTCTACAATTAGTTTAGGACCTGATTTCCTTACATTCACTCTAGTACATCATGACATCAAAGGAAGGACAAATTGTAAGCTGCACATATAATGCCGATACCTCTTAAGTTTGTACAGACCCTGGGTTGATAATTAAAGTTGGTAGCCTTGGGAGTTACAACATTCTTGTTTCAATATCGAGGCTCATCATAGATCACACATAGGGTTGAATTCCTCAATATATTACTTCTTCTTTCTACCCAACTCTTTTCCCCATACCCATTTACGAAACTTCTCCATAACAAAATTCTTTAGATCCTTGCTATTTGTGGGACATGCATTGAGGTAGGTATTCCATTTTTGCATCCATGCGTAGTTTTGTTTCCTCCATGTTTTCTTTCTTTCACTCTTGCCTTCACTGAAGCTAACATTAGGCCATCTACCTACTCCCATTTGCTCAATTATTTTTAGATATATTATGAGCCGCACCATAGCAATCGCTTCAATTTGAGTTTCTCCTGTTTCACTTAACATTATCTCATAGGGTACCAATTTTTTTTTTGAACTTGCTCATGATCAAGCATTTTTGGATTTTCTCAATTTGTTTCCATTTTGAGACAGGGGTGCTGCTAGCCCACAATTCACACCCATATAGCATCACTGGACAAACTAGGAGTCCAAAAGGCACTTTAATCGTTTTCCAATCCCATAAATATGCCTCTCTACATCTGTTTTGAAGAGCATATATATCTTCGTATTTGATGCATTGGACCTGCATATGAACGAGAGTTATTCCATATGCTACAACCCACCGTAATTTGTATACTTATCTTAATTTAGATTGAGGGTATGAAAAATCCACTCAATGCCCCATCAAGGGTCAAGGGGTCCAAGCCCCATGGCTAACTATTCCATTCCATGCATGGGACCAATGGATATATATATATATATATATATATATATATATATATATATATATATATATATATCTTATGGTTTACAATGTAACGATGCAATGCAGACCCACCCATCGCCCCATCAGGGATAGAGGGTTCAAGTCTCATGGAAATTGTTACAACCCTTATCAAGCCTTCCAAAAAATACATATTCATTGTTTACTACTAGGCGGATCCATCATTCGAATGAGCCTTACTATTTGTCGATACTCACGACATATATATGTTAACCTATTTTAATGTTGAATGTGTATGTATTAACCTGGTTTAATGTTTCAACACCACAATATATACATGTATACTATGGTTTAAATTGGAAACTAGGCAAATCTATCACCTACATCATAGTTCTAAACTTGGACAATTAATGAAAGTTTAGGCCATGTGAATAAATTGAGTGAAAATTTTCACTTGATATAGTTAAACCATGATGACCTATGTTGTGTTATTTGCATGCATCCACTGGAAATATAACATGGTTTTTGTATAAATCTAAAGAGAAATTCAACAACCCAATTTCAAACACATTTTACAATATCAATTTAGTATTCCAAAACAAGTTGAAAATCTCATTGGTTTGGTTTTTAATTGTGAGTTTAAAAAACAATAGGGTGCGGCTTCAAGTTGATTAGCACAAGTGATCTGGATTTAAACAGGAACGCAACAAACTACAGAGATAACCATAAACACAAAGATGTAGTGGAAATAATACTTCATTTCATTAATGTAAAATACTGAGATATGCTTACAAACAGAAAATGGAAATAAACAGCTAGGGCGATGGTAGCTTATCTCTGAGAAGAGATGTGGTGGCTACATGCCTTTGAACTGTATTACAATGAGGCTCGAAGGCCTATTTATTGTTGAGAAATAATGGAAAACCCTAAACATCCAAAAACCTAAACCTAGAAGATGAAACGCCAAACTGTGGGCCTCGTTTGGGTAAATTGGTACATCAACTTCCTGGGGTCGTAACTTTGGCATACGATCTCCGTTTGACGTGTACAATATCTCGTTAGAAAAATCTATCTGAGAACTACAACTTTGGGAAGAGAAACATCGGTCCATGGATCCATGTTGCTCCTAGTTTTCCCAAAAAACATTGTTTAGGGCCTCAAAACGGCTCCGGAAGTTTAGGACCCGAAAAAACTGCTAAAAATAGTAAATTGTGCTACAATTAAGAAAACTGAAAAGCTGAAAGAAACAATGGTGGGGGTCTAAGTGGACTTGGCAGGCGGCCACCAATATCCACCTGGATCATTCCTTCCCCCTTAGGAAGTAATGGTCCCCATTGCGTTGAGTTCCTCCATGAGATGAGGAAACTTCTGCTGAACTTGGTCCCTGGTGAGCCACTTGCCCTGGTGAAGGAGTTGGCCTGCTTTGACAACTCGATATAGTTGGATGTTCTGCTGGTGAGTGTGCTTGATCTGTGTGTCCATGATTTGATTAGTTGCAGCTTGTTCCATGTAATCTGGATTTAACTCTGTGGGTGTGAGCTGTTCTGCAATGTTGGATGTGTCTAGTAATGGTGGAAAGTATGGCCAAAGGCGGTCCACATTGAACACTGGGTGCAGGCCAAGGAATGGGGGAATGTTGAGCTCAAATGCATTGTCTCCCATAGCCTTGGTAATGGTGTAAGGACCATATCGAAGTGGTTTGAGTTTCCGATAGGCTCCGGTAAGGCGTTCCTTTTGCAAATGCAACCAGACTTTATCGCCGACCTGAAACTTGTGTGGCACCCGATGTTGATCATGTTGTTGCTTGTACTTAGCATTTGATTTCTCTAGAATTTCATGGACTTGCTGGCGAATATGTTGGATGTGCTTAATGAAGCTGTTTGCCTTATTTGTTTCAGACTGGACATGAGCCGAATCTGCGTGAGCAGTTGCAAATGGCATAGCCACATCAATGGGACATAGTGGCTGGAATCCCAAGCCCACCTGAAAAGGGCTGTGGCCAGTCGAGCTGTGGAGAGCCCGGTTGTAGCTGTGCTGAAAATAAGGAAGGCTCTCTTCCCATGTGTGTGGATGTCTTGAGTTGTACATGCGCAGAATGTGTACAATCATCCTGTTGACAACCTCTGTCTGGCCATTAGTTTGAGGATGGAAGGTTGTGGACTTAGTGAGTTTGGTGTCCAGCATCGACTAGAGACTGGACCAAAATGTGCTGAGGAGCCTGCTATCCCGATCTGAGATGATAGACTGTGGGATCCCAAAGTGCACCCACACTCGTTCAAAGAAGAGTTTAGCAGTGACTTCTGCTATGATATTCTTCTTGCAGGCCGCCATAATGGCCATCTTCGAGAACCTGTTGACGACCACAAAACATAGTCGTTTCATGCTTAGTGGAAGGAAGTCTTGACATGTAATCCATGGAGATGGATTCCCAAGGTCGACTAGGGGTAGGCAGTGGGGTATAGAGGCCTTGCTTCTTGACTGTCGGTTTGGCAATGGCGCAGGCAGTGCATGATCTGATGTACTTCCCGACATCCTGTCGAAGATTCGGCCAGTAGAAATACTTCTGTAGTACTGCCACCGTTTTCTCGACCTCGAAATGCCCAGCAGCTCGACTGTAGTGTGCTTCCAAAATCATCTTGGCACGCTCGCTTGAAGGAACACAAAGGTGACCCAGGTGGCATAACAGGGCATCTTGGAGGTGAAAATCTGGAACATGCCGACCCTCCAAGAGTGTTTGGTATGTGTGGCCAAAGTCTGGGTCGCTTTTGTAGAGAAGTGGCCAATCAGAAGTCTCGTGCCCACAAGAGTTGAGCACGGTGGTTAATGACATGATTGGTGGTCGACTGAGGCAATCTGCAACATTATTGGTGCTGCCCTTCTTATACTTGATATTCAAATGGAACTGTTGCAGGTATGTGGACCACTTTTGATGGTGATCATTCTGTAATTTCCCTTGGGTCTGTATGAACTAGAGGGGTCGGTGGTCTGTGTGGATGACCATTTCCTTCCCCAAAATGTAATGTTTCCATTGTCGGCAGGCCTACACAATGGAATACATCTCTTTGTCATAAGTGGGATACTTCCGGACCGTGTCTGAAAGTGTCTCACTGTGATATGCCATTGGATGCCCGTGTTGAGTAACGACTACCCCAATAGCATAGTTAGAGGCATTTGTCTCGACCTCAAATGGTTGTTGCAAGTTTGGCAATGCGAGCACTGGTGCCAAGCAGAGGTGGTATTTCAACTCTGTGAATGCCTTCTGTTGAGATTCAGACCAAAAGAATTTTGCTTTCGCTCCTCCCTTGGTGACTTGACTCAAGGGCCAAGTGATATGAGAAAATCCCAACACGAACCTGCGGTAGAAGTTGGCAAGACATAGAAAGCTGCGGAGCTCCACTAGCATGGTTGGAGAGGGCCAATCTCGAATGACTTGGATCTTGGCTAGATCCACATGCACCCCTTGTTCATCAATAATGTATCCCAGATACTGAACCTGGGTCATGCCAAAAGTGTATTTCTCCAAATAGGCACATAACTTGTGTTGCCGCAGTGTTTGGAGAACCTGTCGGATGTGCTGGAGGTGCTCTTCCAAACTCTGGCTGAAGATCAGGATATCATCCAAGTATACCACTACAAATGGGTTGGTGAATGGCTGCAAGATGTCATCCATTAGCCTCATGAAGGTTGCAGGAGCACTCGTCAATCCGAAAGGCATAACCAACTATTCGAAAAGGCCCTCCTTAGCTTTGAAGGTACTCTTCCACACATTGGAGGGTTCGATTGGTACCTGGTGATATCCTGACTTCAAATTGATATTGCTGAAATATTTTTCCCCCTTCAGTTGATCCAGGAGGTCATCGATCCATGGGATCGGGTACCTATTACGGACAATGATCTTGTTCAGCGCCCGATAGTCAATATAGAGTCTCCAAGTCCCATCCTTCTTCTGTACCAACACGATCAGGCTCCCACAGGGTGATGAACTCGGACGGATGTGACCTTTCTGTGGTAGCTCCTGAATCTGCCTTTTGATTTCATCGTTCTCAAGAACGGAGCGTCGATAGATTGGTCCATTAGGCAGCGGCGCACTTGGGGTCAGATTGATGGAGTACCTGACAGTGCAGAGGAACCCCTACGGGGGAGGTGAAGATGTCCTCATACTCCTCCATGACCTTGTCCATCTGTAGTTGTCGTGTGGAGGGGCCCTATCTGGAGGTCATGGCCACCGTCTTCTTCTTTCCTTGAGGGCGTATCATTAGGAAAACAAATTTCCCAGTTTTGGAAATGAGCTTACTGCATTGTTTTGCAGTAACCAAAGAGATGGCGGTAGGCAGTGCTACCTCTGGTATCCTGTACAACTTATTTCCTAAAGTAATAATAACAGCACGGGGCCTTGATTCATACACAGCATGTCGCTTCCACAAGTATGGTTGTCCTAATAATACATCACAAACTTCAAGGGGAGCAATGTCACACAATACCTCATCCGTGAAGGGCTTGATGTTGTATGGAAGGTGACACTACTGGCTCACGCGAAGATCCCATCCTTGGTGAAGCCACCCGATGGTGTACGGTTGTGGATGTGTTGTGGTTGGTAAGCCCAGCCACTTCACAACCTCTGCCGAAATGAGGTTCTTTTGGCTCCTGCTGTTGACAATGAACTGTAGCGGGGATCCCTTTACCCACATCTAGGAGTGGAAGAGATGCTCCTCCTCCTCTGGATCTTTGGGTTCCTCCTTCTGGATCTTCATGGTGGCAACGATGGCGCTGAGCTCTGCATCGATAATATGCTTCCCTTTGTCATTCCCCTTGTCGGGTTCTGACTCAAAGTTAGAACATGCATCCGATTCTGAAACCTTTAGCTCAGCCACCAGTGACTGCTTGGCTCGACACTCACTTCTGTTGTGAGTGGAGCTCTTATGGAACTCACACCATTTTCCCATGTCCTTTTTCGGCTTCGCGGTGTTGTTCTTTGCTTGCAGCTTTGGCGGGTTGTCTTGGGCCACCCCGCCTTGGATTTGGCCTTTGTTCTATGGTTTGAGGGCACCTTTCCCTTGCTTCGGATTTTTAGATCCAAACTCTCACTTCTTCTATTTAAAATTTTGCTCGACCTTGACGGCATATCGGTATGCCGTGTCGAGCGAGGAGATGTTCAATAATTCTATTTCTTCCTAGATGTACTTGTGCAGGCAGCCGTGGTATTTGAGTATCAAATGTTGCTCATAATCCTTGATACCCAACTTTGTGCGAAGGGTATGGAAAATATTGTTAAACTCCGACATGTCTTAGTCCCTTCCCTGCCGTAGTGTGGTCCACTTTATGTATTGATCCTCATAGCTTCTGATAGGGTAGTACTGCTCCTTGATGGCATCCCGGAATGAATTCCAGGTGGGTGTGGCTGAAAATAGTGAGCCGATACTTTCATCCTTTTGCTCGCAGTAGGTTTCCCACCATTCCTTGACGTGGGGAGCTGCTTTGAGAAGAGCGAAAATAATCTTTTCCCGACTGGAAAAATCATGAATAGAAAAATAACCCTCTAGCAGATTTAACCATTTATCGACGACATTTGCATCTATCTGACCCTTGAATATGGGGATTTCAAAATTATCTTGTACCTTAAATGGTGTGGCATTTCCAGAGTAGCTGTGGGAAGTCGATGCATCGCCCCCGGGTAGCCGCTGAAGGATCTGGGCAAAGTTGTCCATCATCGCGTTCCTTTGTCGCTCGAGGGCTTCTTTGAGCAAGATTTTGATAGGATCTCCTGCTCCCTCATCTTTCTTTTCATCCTCCATGGGAGGCCGTTAGGTTTTGTGAGGCTGGTCTTGCAAAGGTTCGACCAGTTCAAGCCCTAACTCCTTATATCCCGACCTCGTTGGGGACATGCAAAGAAAAACAGGGGAAAAGTAGACCGCTCTGATACCATTGATCCAGATTTAAACAGGAACGCAAAAAATTATAGAGATAACCATAAACACAAACATGCAACGGAAATAATACTTCATTTCATTAATGTAAAATACTGAGATATGCTAACAAACAGAAAATGGAAATAAACAACTAGGGTGATGGTTGCTTATCTATGAGAAGAGATGTGGTGGCTACATGCCTCTAAACTGTGTTACAATGAGGTTTGAAGGCCTATTTATTGTTGAGAAACAATGGAAAACCCTAAACATCCAAAAACCTAACCCTAGAAGATGAAACGCCAAACTGTGGGCCCTGTTTGGGTAAATTGGTACATCAACTTCCTGGGGTCGTAACTTTGGCATACGATCTCCGTTTGATGCGTACAATATCTTGTTAGAAAGATCTATTCGAGAACTACAACTTTGAGAAGAGAAAAATCGGTCCATGGACCCATGTTGCTCCCAGTTTTCCCAAAAAATGTCGTTTAGGGCCTCAAAACGGCTTCGGAAGTTTAGGACCTGAAAAAAACTGCTAAAAATAGTAAACTGTGCTACAATTAAGGAAACTGAAAAGCTGAAAGAAACAATGGTGGGGGTCCAAGTGGACTTGGTGGGTGGCCAACAATATCCACCTAGATCAACAAGTGTATTATACAACATACCCAACTCATTAAAATGTGCATTATAAATTAAAAAGAAACATGAATGCCTAGGCTTGGCATCTGCCCAGGCATGATATCTTCCTAGGCTATTCAATTGAATCCCATGATTCCACCACCCCAATTCAACTTTTCATGAAGTTAACACATATACTCATGACCTATAGTTTGATATGCACACTGATTTTAATTTGGAAGGTCTAATAGGTGAAAAGTGGTATGTGCTACACAATTAAAGAATTGAAGTTGGGCTCGACCTAATCCATACAAAAATAAATAGTTGAATACACAACATAGTTCTAAAATATTCATAAAATGAATTGGCGAGCTCAATCAAGTAGAGAAATGAGGAATTCATAATAGTATACAATTTTTTTTATTAGTCCAATCTGGTTCTACCAATGAAAATCAACATACTTAGGAATTTTGATACTACAAAAACTCAACATATATCACACAGTAATTCACACTGAATCTAATTACATGAGATTTCAATATTCTTAAATAATGGCCAGAACATTTATTTATTTGAGTAAATAAAATATAGTTAGTGATTAGAGAAGGACTTCACATTGTCCTCCCAACCATAGGTTGTTACATTGTTCTATTATGTAACTCACCACCCGCATGCCTAGTCCAAAGTTTGAGGTTTGATTTTTTTTTTCTAAGTAATACATCAGAGGAGTTGAGGGAGCGAGATCACTTGTAGGTGGTTTATCAGGCAAGGATGAAGGTGGCTTATCAGCCAAGGACATAGCACACGTGTTTTTACAGTTGTAGCAAGGACCCATGCTTTATCAATCCCAACAAGCACTAGTGACTCATTATACAAGTGGTTTCTTAGCTAGAGACAAGCACTGATGTTTTATCAACCACAACAAACACAAGTGGTTTATCAATCCTAGAAAACACCAAGTACTCTGTCAAGTACACTCCATGTTCAGGCTAGGAAATACCATGAAAAACTAGAAGTTAAATGTGATTAGTACAACACAAAAGAAATTCACTAAGTGATTACCAACACTGGATTTTCCACTGGATTTTCTTTGCAATACCAAAATTGAACCAGTATTTTAATCTATTTGTGTATTTATGGAAGTTTTGGTTATCTCTCCAAGTACATATGAGAGGGAATTCTATGCCCTTGCGCTACCTTATTGAATATGTTACCCTTTCGATTTACGAGAAGGGAATCCGATTTTGGAACAACACTACTATTTGCATCAATAGCCAACTTAATCGAAGCAAACATTTTATAATCATGAGGTTCAACATTAATTTTTTTAATGATATGGGTATGATGGTTCACATTATAACCCATCCCCTCACACTTTGGATCATGTCTCTTCTCCTTGGATTTTAATAATAATAATTAATTATTAACATTATAGTTACTAATTAATTACCAAAGTGGTGGGGGAGGAGGCTAGGTCCATAGGGGTGCAACCGGGACCAAGCACAAGTCAGAGAGGCTATTGAAACCTTTCATGAGACCACCTCTGTGATGTCCAAATGAGTTGCACAATTTGGAGAATTTGGCAATTAGAGATAGATACTCTATGTCTGATTCAGACTTATTAAAATAATTTGGACAACTAGTCTCAAACCCTAGGCACATTAGGGGTCAAAGGAAGTAGTATCTTCAAGCCCTCTTTCTCTATTGGAAAATGAAGTCACTAATGGGTAGAATACTAATGGAGATGCAATTTGTTGAAAAACAAATCCCTCTTGTGGACAAGAGCGATCTCCCTAGAAGTGCCTCCCAGATCTAGAACAAAACAAATAAGGATAGAAATATTTCCTCAAGTCTATAATGATTAAATCATAGATGAGAAACAATAAGATGAGTTTTTAGTATCTTGTTAATCAAGGTTTGTCCTTGTTATTTTATTGTAATATTTAGCTCCCAATTTTGTCTTTAGTCTTCACAAAAAAGAGACCTGTAGATAGCACAAACAAACAAGAAATCAAAATAAATATATACAAATATGATTTAAAAAGGACCTATACTTATGATCAAGGAGATATGTAATAAAAACCATCAAACATAGAAAATATTTATGAGAAATAAATATATAACTGTAGTAATAATTAAAGAAGTGGTTACAACCTAAGCCTTGATGTTGGAAGCCACCTTCCAGCTTGTTCTTCATTCCATTGTCTTTCCCTCAAAAGTCTTGTGATCGAAAGGTTGGTATTTCAACAAAGTTTCATCAAGCCAAGAGATTTCTTGATATTTTCTAATTAGCCATATCAATGGGAGATGCTTGTAGTTGTAGAATTGTGAAAGGATAGGAGGAGGATAAGGAATCGAGGTTGAGATCCGAAAGGTAGGGATGCGATTCAGATCCACACTGCTCGAACGAGATGTTATCCACAAGGCTTCTAGAATATAAACTTCTCATTCCTTTTTAATTTTACCTTGTTTAAAACAGTGTCACACCTTATGCATAGGAAAAGTGTGACACTATTGCATCTCAACAGGTATGTACAATGTGAAAATCTAGTAGTGTCACAGTTAATCATCATCCCACCTATGACATCATTTAAAATTAGGGGTTTTAAAGTTATTTTTGCAATATTCTTATGTTCTAGAGAAACATTTTTCTTCGATCTTCTTCAGGCATTAATGTAAATTATGCTTCAGATGGTGAAGGATAGGGGCATGACATCAATTGCCATGAATGCGAAAAAATAATGTGTAACATAATGCCCCTAATGTATGAAGTCACAAAATGAGTGTTGACTGAAGTACTTTATCATGAAAAGACATAAAAATAAAAGATCAACTGGTCAAAAACTTGCCAACACCAATTAAGGAGTTACTATACAATAATATCATATAATCATCTTCGAGGTAGGAATTCCCATACTTAGAATAAAAGTGAATCAAAGTATAAGTATGGATATGCAAAGATCCATGTAAAATAAGGAGGGTCATTACCACCACATACATTGTGGATTCATGCCCACATGACTCAATATGAACATAACCACCAAACATACACTATGGATTTATGAAAAAATCATGAATACTCAAAAGACTCATTGCAACATGGACATAACATACAGGGTCTAGTGTCTTCATCTCTATCATGCCATAGTACGAATCTAACCATGTGAATCAACTTGTTGAGGTATAACATGGAAAAAACTGTGTGATTACTGATCAATGATGAAAATATTTAACATACATGAAAGGAACAACTGATAATGAAAATGGTCCTTAAGGTACTGAAGTACATTCTATGGAGTGTGAATAAATGATCTAAAGTTTAACACTAATGATAAAATGAATTGACTGAAGGTCAATTATATAAACCTATCGTCGAAGGTGAGGAAATCTTCCATCAAAGCATGCAAGTTCCAAGGTATCGAATGCTTTCTAAATCAACTTCCCAGATAATGTGGCGAACTCGATAGGAAGTGATTTTCCGCAAGAGGGCCTTGATGTATAGTGCATCAACAACACAAAATAGACACAAATATGTGAAGTGGAACATAGCACAAAATAATTTAGGACTAACTCAACGATGACCGACGTGATAGAAGGATTTTAAAGATTATAAAAATTCGCTAACTTAGATATGGCCGAAGCTATAGAAGGATTAAGAACTAAAATTCAAGTTGAAATTATCTTGAACATATTTATGACATGACAATTGTCTTGGTAACACTAACTCAAAAAGTGGATCATAGACCGAAGTATAAGACATTTTCAAAGGGTTATGATCAACGAGAGACAAGTGGATTTTCCCACCCTTGACACAAGGAGAGAAAAGCTGTCATATTCAAGAGCCACTTGCTACCACACATAGTATATACACATTCCCTTCCAAAATTCCCCCCACCATTTCTGGTGAGTACCTATTTATTTTTAAGCGAGCTGGATGAGGATAGCATATGCTCGAACTATATGCTCATCCTCCAAATGAGCCTTTTGGAGTATTTTTAACGAACCCAATGAAGGAGTGGTTCTGTCCCAATTTATAGATGGGTCATTCATTGTTTAAGTTTTACAAGTCTAATGAACGAATAACTTGATGTATTTTCATATTTAGATAGTTTTAAAATAAATAAAAAGGAAATTCCAAGATGAACTTTTTTGTGTAGATTTGGCGAGTTTAGAAAGAGGATAAAATATAACTCGGTCAGATTTTTTCAATGTAAAATTTTTAATGAGACCGAAGAAATTAAAGCTCAGTGATTTTTCATATTTAGGGAGTTTAAAAAATCAAAACATAAAAACTCCAAGGGTGTTATTTTTCATAAATTTAGTCTCCTAAGGATGAAAAATGATAAAACAATACAAAGGAGAACTCTTCTAGCCATGATTGACTAAAGTATTCTTTTTTTGTGAGTAGTCTACTTAGTCTAAACAAGGCTTAAACTTATATTGAATAGATGCCCTTTCAAATCCTTTAACGAGCGTGAAAGGAAATAAGCTCACTTGGAAATATTTTCATGTTTAGGGAGTTCGAAAAGAGCTTAAGGGGAACTCCCCAAAGTTCCTTTTTTCATATAGATTTTACGAGCCTAGAAAAGTGATAAAAGTATACTCGGTAACTTATTCTCATGTATTTATGAGCAGGAGAAGGCACAAAGACTAATATCGAGATGGGTTTCATTTTTACACAAGCTTGAAATAGAGAAAAAAATATGCTTGAGATAGGTTTCATTTTTACACAACCTCGAAGCAGAGGAAAGTTATGCTAGAGATAGCTTTAATTTTTACACAAGCTTTAAACAAAGTGAAAATTATGCTTGAGATATGTTTCATTTTTACACAAGCTTGAAACATAGAAAGAACTATGCTTGATATAGGTTACCATGACCCCAACATGACTTGTAGAGGCTAGTGGCTTAATTTCAGCATGATGACTAGAGGCACATGCCCCCCAAAATTTATGTAGGGAGATATATTTCATTATTTAATGAGCTTGGCATAGGAAAGGAACTATGCTCATATGACCATTTTTCATTTTTTAACGAACTTGACATAGAAAAGGAATTATGATCATGGTGATATGTTTCATTTTTTAATGAGCCTGACACAGGAACATAACTATGTTTCTATGACTTGTTTCGTTTTTTAATGAGCTTGACATAGAAAAAGAACTATGCTCATAGCACTTACCTTGATCATGGCTTCCAAGAGGACAACACTATGGAAAGAATACATGTAAAGGGACATACCTCGATCGTGACTTCCAAGAGGTCTTCATCAGATAGAAAAACACTGCTTTGGAAGGAATACATGTCAAGGTACTCAATAGGAATATGAATGATCCAGATTTAAACAGGAACACAACAAATTATAGATATAACCATAAATATAGAGATGCAGTGGAAATAATACTTCATTTCATTAATGTAAAATATTGAAATATGCTTGCAAACATAAATGGAAATAAACTAGCTAGGGCGATGGTAGCTTATCTCTGAGAAGAGATGTGGCGGCTACATGCCTCTGAACTATGTTACAATGAGGCTTGAAGGCCTATTTATTGTTGAGAAATAATGGAAAACCCTAAACATCCAAAAACCTAACCCTAGGAGACGAAGCGCCACACTATGGGCCCCGTTTTGGGTAAATTGGTACATCAACTTCTCGGGGTCGTAATTTTGGCATACAATCTCGTTTGACGCGCACCATAGCTCGTTAGAAACATCTATCCGAGGAATACAACTTTGGGAAGAGAAACATGGGACCATGTTGCTCCAATTTTTCCCAAAAAACGTTGTTTAGGGCCTCAAAATGGCTCCGGAAGTTCAGGACCCAAAAAACTGCTAAAAATAGTAAATTGTGCTACAAATAAGGAAACTGAAAAACTGAAAGAGATAGTTGTGGGGGTCCAAGTGGGATAGGTGGGTGGACACCAACATCCACCTGGATCAAGGAATATCAAGCTCCAATGTCCCCATTGAAGGGTTCACCATGTTAACTACCGGATCTAGTTCAAAATAAGTCAAGCATACAATAAAAGTCTCTTTTTCATTGGAAAGTGAAGGCATGGGATAGGTTGCCTCATAATTAACCTGTGGCAGGGGGGATACCACTTGTGCATAGGGAATTTTCAAGGAGGTTAGATGGTTGGTAGTTAGATCAATCCCAATGAATGAAAGTTGGTCAATAGTCACAATGTCTCCATTATGAGGGAAAGGAATAACTCAAAAGAGTGTGTACACAAAAAATTTCAAGGCATAGACATGGTCTCGTCCAAGGAGCAAATTGAAATCCAAGGGGACTTGGACTACCATAACATTAATACAGATAAATTTTCCTTACAAGGTAATGGGAAACTAAGGAGGGATCCCTAAAGGTTCATTCAATATTCTATTAAAATCCAAAAGATTCTAAGTAATGGACACAAGATGAGGGGAACCTATAGATTGCAAAGCAGTCGACGATATAATGCTAACATGAGCACATTAATCTATAATAGTGTGATATATGTGGCTATTATAAGCCTAGACAATGATTTGGAAAGGTATGCAAGAAAGGAGACGAGGATCCATTAGCCTATTCCAATCGAAAGAAGTGAGCTTAGTAATTGGAGGAGGTTTTGTTAGAAAGGGAGAAGTACCCCCTTGTATAGTGGAATCTAAAGTGGCATGAAAAGAACAAGTGGTATTGACTTAAATCACTAAGGGGAGAGTGGGATCAACCAAATATGGAATTGAATTGACCACTTCATTAACCAAAGGTTCATCACACTTAGTGGTATGTGTTTCACTCTCTAAGGGGAGAGTGGGATAGACCAAAGATGTAATCAAGTCAACGAATTCATCAACCAATGGTGGGTTGGGAGAAAACTTATGATAACTAGTTGGAAGTTGTTGTTGGGAAACAACAAGGTTTTCCAACAATCTCAAGGTTTCATCCATATGAGGGAAAATGTGAGTTATGTTTATTTTATAAGTGCAATAGATATTATCACAATATTTTTAAAATTCTGATACTTACTTTTGATGTAGATCTTCTTTTAAATTATTCTAGTATATCATTCAACAATTATACTTCATAAATTCAAACGTAAATAAAAATAGAATAATAGAGATAAAAATGCACCCTGGGAAAACCCCCGATGGGGAAAGACCATAAAACTTTTCAATAGAGAAATTATTCTTGTTCAATGAGAGACACACCTAGACCTATGGTCAAACATGGTCTTCCCCTCCTATTCAAGTCACCCAATTTTATCTAGCGATTCACTCTACTTGTTTGAAACAGAATTTCAGCGCTCCTGCAATTGCCCAGTCATCTAGAAATTTCGGCCCTTGTAGTTGCCCATAAATTCGCCCCCCTGCAATAGAATGCCTAGAAAATATATGAACCAGAGAGAGAAGAGTAAATTGACATGTGAGATTTGATGAGAGAGAGAAAGAGATTCAAATCATCTTCTTCTTCGTCTTATTCATCCTTCTTATCCTTTGCTTGCTTGCCCAACACTTCTCTTGTGTGAGAGAATGAAAATGCCCAAGTGGAGCAGGTTGAAATGTATTTATATATTGACATGTCTTGGATGAATGGGTGTGTCTCCTTCTAGGGCTGACTTGACTTGGAGGGAAGCCGAATTGTCACTTTTTGGAGCCAAATTTACAATTCAAAAATTCAAATTTTCTTCTTTAAAAAGTCACAATGGAAATTTGACTCAAAAATAAATTTTCTTTTGAATCTTGTATTTAAAATATGCTTTTCAATAATAAGTAAATCAAGTGAACAAACATACATTATGAAGATTGACCATAGTTACAAAATAAACACTCCATCTTATCTAGGGAGGTATTCATAATTGATGTCATAGATGTTCTCAAGTTGACAAATTTATCTAAAGAAAAGGTTATACATCATCACCAACATCATCATATATCATCAACATCTACTAGTGGCCATATCTAGGGTAGTACCAAACCCATGGAAATGTTATCAACATATCAGGATTCACTCCTCCAGAGTGATCGATCCTCAAATCCCATGGCCTCTCCCTATGCAAAAACGCTGATAGCCTCAACTAGAAAACACTCACTCACCCTTCCTAGTGAGCACTTTGGGCCAAGACCTCACTCAACCCCTCCCTGGTTGGTGATTAGGTCTAGATGTTGAAAGGAACTCACTCCACCCTACTTGGTGTGTGATCAGGGTCCAAGATCTCACTACATCCTTCCCTGATGTGTGATTAGATATAGATGCTAAAGGATCTTACTCCACCCTTTTTGGTGTGTGATCAGGGTCCAAGACCTCACTTCACCCTTCATGGTATGTGATCAGGGTCCAAGACCTCACTTTACCCTTCATGGTTTGTGATCAGGGTCCAAATACTAACATACATCACTACACCCTTTCCTGTTGTGCGATCAGGGTCCAAGACCTCACTCCAGCCTTCATGGTGTGTGATCAGGGTCCAAATACTGACATACATTGCTACACCCTTTCCTAGTGTGCGATTAGGTCTCCTCCGAGAGACACTCACTCAGCGCTGCTTGCTGAGCACTGTGGGCCTCTCGGACCCATTCTCCCTATCAGGATAATTCCCATTCGAGATGAAAACATATCAACACTCCCTCTCAACTAGAGGGGTAATATCCATGAGCCCCAACTTGGCTCTGAAGTACAAGAACTTATCCCTAGGCAACAAATTCATCAAAACATTAATTGCTTTCTCATCCGTGGAGATTTATTCAAGCCTTATCTCTCTCCTCTGCACCATGTCATGGATGTAGTGGTAATTTATCTCAATATGCTTCGAACTATCATGGAACACGAACTTATATGAAATCTTCACACAACTTTGATTATCACAATGTATCATTGTCGGTTCCAACTCTTGGTTGAACACTGTCTTGTAAACAAATTCTGAAGCCACACTACTTCTGTACATGATTCATTTGTTGCAATATATTATGTTTATGCTGTGATATGTGCAACACAACTCTACTTGCTACTCATCCAAGATATCATAGCGGAGCCCAAGCTGAAGCATACTCTTGAACAAGGAAAATTTTAGGGGCTAATTTTCTATACTTTTTCCAAAAAAAATATTCGCTAATTTCCATTTTTTTGTAAAAATGATTTGCCAAAATTTTATGGAATGAAATTATTTTACCCTAAAAATCGCCAAAAAATTATATATAGACTATATAAAAATATTATAAATTTGAATATTTTTACAAAAATATCTCCAAACATTTTATAGATTTCATATTATGGACTAGTGGGATTCACCAAGGTTTCTAAACTTTAAGATAAATTTCCATCCTTAAAATTTTCCCTGCTCTTGAAGTTCTCTTTCTATCAACCACACTTCCCGCCCATTCAACATTTGTATATCCCTGGAGTTGTACATTCTTGTTTGCAATATGTATTAGACCAAAGTTCATAGTACCATGTAGGTATCTAAGAATGTGCTTTGCAATAATCTAATGCCCATATCGTGGTTCTACCTAGAACTGACTCAAGGTTTTTACAAAAAAGAATCTAATTTACTAGAAACGTCACTCCCAAACCCTAGAAATGCCGCTTGACATTTCAGAAACAGAAACAGGTACAATACGGTATGACAACTACATGGAAACGACACATAAACGTTTCAGTTTTTTGGAAATGTGGGATCCTAATTCTGAAGCGTTTCCTTTTTTTTGGAAACACTTGATCCTATTTTTGAAACATTTCAGGCATTTTTAAGGGTTTTGGATCCGTTTCCATAGTTTCCTGACTTGGATATGATGTTGAATGCCATGTCTGATATGATTTTGTTTCATGAGGAGGCACCAATAATTGTATCTTCAAGTGGACTTGGCAGCAATTCTCCCACTCATGGAGAGGGTCCAAATGATGATGTGAATCTTAATTACATCGATGAAAACATATTTGATGATATGTAAATGTAATTTATGCTGATGTTTTAAACTTTTGAACAATGGACATTGAATACCATAATATGTCATATGATAGTAGATTGCCAGTCATAGTTCAATTTTGTAATTTGTACCATAATATGTCATATGATATTAGAATGCCATTCATAGTTCAATTTTGTAATTTGTACTATGTAGTGTGCATTTAGCGTTTTTGATTTTGGTGATGATGTTAGTGATTGAAATTGGAAACAAAAAATTGATAATATGTTGAATGCTATAATAATCTCTAATGATGATGACAATGTTTAAGCTGAATTGCTGATGATAATTTGTTTATGTGGAATTCATGATGATGATTATGTATTTTTAAATATAGAATCTAGATTCTAAAAGATGAATGGTAATATGAAAGCTTTATTTTGTCATACACACACACACACACACACACACATATATACCGTTTCCTTTTCGTATCATATCTAGATTTTTTGAAAATTCATCGTATTCGTTTCAAACCCCATTTTCGTATCTGTTCCCTTATTCGTTTCAATGCAACTTAGAAAAGCATATGCCCGACCTGGTGTTAACCAAATAAATCAATGAACCAATCAACTGCCAATAAATAGATGGATCTACCAAACTGTATTCAAAGCCTCTAAACTTCTTCAAGTTAATCACCATGGGTGTTGCTATCGATTTGCAATCCATCATACCATACTTCTGAAGGATCTCAAACACATAATTTCCTTGTCCAAGGAATACTTTGCTAGCTTTATGACAGACTTCCAATCCAAAGTAATAATTCATCAACCCAAGATCCTTCATATCAAACTTAGAATCCAACTGCTTCTTGCATTGAACAATAAGTGGCTCGACACCTATCAGAAACATGTCATCAACATATAACAATAAGATCACAAGTGCATTCTTTACAACCTTAAAATAAACATTTGGATTGACATCAATCTTAGTAAATCCCATTCGCGTCAGATTGTCGTTAATGTGAGCATACCAAGCTCTTGGAGCTAGCTTGAGTCCATACAAGGCCTTCTTCAACCTACAAACATGAGATTCCTTTCCATGTACCTCAAAGAAATACGTTTATCTATGTACACCTCTTCGTCAATCATGCCATTGAGGAAGGAAATATTACATCATTTTGGTGTAAGTTCCATCCCAATTAAGAAAAAATTGAAATGATGGATCTAATGGAGGTGTACCTAGCAACTGGAGCAAAGGTCTCACCATAATATTCTCCCTCTTTCTGGGAGAAACCTCTAGCCATAAACCATGCCTTGTATTTGTCAATATTATCATATGTATAATGTTTGACCTTGTATATCCATTTGGAAGTCACCATTGACTTGCCTTCATGCCTTGGAATAATCTCCTAGACACCATTCTTCGTGATAAATTGGTACTCTTCATTCATTGCTTCCTTCCATACTTTTTGGCTAGTTTCTTCTTGATAAATGGAAGGTTCTACATCAATAATATTTGTCATAAGAGCTACTACATATATATAAAACCTCTTGAGTTTCTTAATTTCTCTTGATGTTCCATTAGGAGCTACATGTCCTTCTACCTCTTCCAATGTAGATCTAGGAAATGTCGGCCACTTCCTGATCTCTGGGACAAAAACTGGTTCCAATGGATCACAAGGCCCTTCTGTATTTTAAAGACACTTTGTAGAACTTGAATGATCTTCCTTTGATGCCTCCTACTTCACTTCATCCAAAGAATCCATAGAGACTTCCTTATACTTCCAATATTCCATTTTTTAATCGCAGGTGCCATCTTGAATGACCTTAATCCGTCACTGCTCTGGAATGTATATTATATAGGCCTCTGATGATTCACTGACCAAAAAATATGCCTTTATTTCTTGAAGGCTCAAGCTTGTTCCTCTTATCCATAAGAACATGGATGCAGACAGGACTACCAAATATTCTCATATGTACAACCTCTAGTTTCCTTCTAGAGAATGATTCTTCAAGAGTCATACCTTCTAGAATTTATGACTTCTATTTTTAATGAACATAACTATTCGTGATGCCTCACCCCATAAGAACAATGATAATTCCAAATCATGCATCATGACTGTTACACTAAAAAATGTCACCATGACTATTTGCAGTTAGTATGGCTCCATCAACTGTCATACTATCCTCCTTGGCAAGTCTCATGCCTCTGCTTTCCATGTCAAACTCCAAGAAAGAGAGAAAAGTCATTTAAAGTCAATTATCTCTGGGTACGTAGTTTCTCTCAGCCTTACCTGCGTGTACGCAACCCAAGTTCACAATACCTGCGTACTTGTACGCTCTGTCTGTAAAGCAATGGGTGCGTACTCCTGTAAAGGTCAAAAGGCGCAAGTTTCACTCCAAAAAAGTTACTTGTGGTCATTTCTAGAGCATTCTAGAAGCTTGTTTGACGTGTATGGAGTGCCTCCAGATGGTTCATATATCCCTATGGAAGAGGAACTTATCCCATCAAGAGGGTGTTATATACCTAGGGGGGATAATATGAGGTACCAAGGGAGGTACCCAAGGTAATAATGTAATAATGGGATGGGCCATAGTAATAAATAAGGTGGTTAACCCATGTCATGTAAGGGACCACAAGTAGTTAATAATAATGTAATGGGCCCATGGTATTAGTTGATGGTATGAGGAAACAATGGTAATGATGCATGGTATTGTATGTATGAGGCCTATATAAAGGCTAGAGACTCCACATGAAGATGAAGAGAAATATTCTTGTATGAACAGGGATATGGCTTGTGGAGTGTTCTCCTTCCTTAAGGAGTGAATGTATGGTGTTGCCCTACCTTAAGGGTTTGATCAATAAAGAATCATTTCATCTTATTTTTGGGTTATTTGCATTATCTTATATTTTCATATCTGATCTATAATATTCTTGGGTTAGATCTACAACAATTGGTATCAGAGCTATTTCATATCAGATCTATAATATTTTTGGGTTAGATCTACAACAATTGGTATCAGAGCTACAACAGAGGGGAGCTAACCCATCCAAAGAGGAGCTTATCCCATTGATGGTGGACCTGATTAACTTCCTCTAGAACACTATAACTACATGCATTGGGCCAGAGGGAGGGGAGGTTGAAAGCTGAACATTCCTAAGGGTAGATGCTGCTGAGATTAGGACTTCCTTGTAGAAGCTTGTGAGGAGAGATTGTCATCCTTTCTTGTTTCATTTGGAAGTGGGTGAGCTGATCAAAGTAAAGGAAAACTCTTGCTGGACCCTGGGAGGATTGCACAACACCAAGGCTCAGGTTGTAATGGTTTCTTTTGTTTCCTATTAATACAAATAAGTCCATTCTTCTCAACAATTTGTTATTTATGAGTTGTTTCATATACTCCTTGGTCTGTATGTTAAATATGTTTTATTTTATGATATATTCAGGTGCTATTTAATCGTTTGATTGTTAGTGAATGCAGGTTTCGAAGAGAAGGAGGAGCTCATCCGGATCGACGAGGCTGGACTACTACAACAACGTTGGACTACAGGTAGGATCTAAACACTTGATTTCTTATATGGTAAATGCATATTTAGAGAAGGATTGTTCTTAATTGTCTTGTTTGTCACTAGAAAGCCTTAAGCTTCTAGGGAGGTTAGTTTTGTCCGCAAAATTGACTCTTTCCGCATGACAAAATGGCGACTCCGCTGGGGACTCCATTGATGTGAATGATTTTTCCTTTGTCTGAAACTTTGATCTGAGAAAAGTCTTTTTCTTTCTGGTTTTTGGTTGTCTGACTATGTGTTTGGGTGGCTTAGTTTAGGGTTAAATTAGATTTTACTTTTTCTTAGTTTTGCTAGAAGTACGCAGCCTCTGAGTTGAGCACAGTGCGTACCTGTACGCACTGCGGCTTTGTGCACAGAGCGTACCCGCACCTGTGTAAACAGGTTGCCTGCGTACCCTGTCAAAATTGAGAAAATTTCAATTTTCTCCTTTTTGCCTCTTAGTTTTTGCTTTTAATTTGTTTTTTCCACCCAGATCCACTAGTTATCTACCAGAGATCTTCATCTGAACTTGTTTCGTCAGTGTCAAGTGTTTTAGTGGAATTCATAGAGATTTTGCCTTAGGGTTTGATTTTTACATTGGTCCTGTAGTGATTTTGACTTTAGAAGTCGTAAAACCTTGGATCTCCCTGGTATTTGCAGTCTTCTTAGGAGTCGGACCTTTCATAGAATCTACCCTTGTGAGACATCTACCTTTGTTTTGTCTCTTTGCCGAATCACGAAAAAGTTTGTTGATTGAACTGTGAATTTCATTTTACAAAAAAGAACAAAAGATTTTATGTTTGTTTTTGACTAGTTTTTGATTCTGCATTGACTAGTCCTTAGTTAAATCACGACTAAGTAAAACATCCTGGGATCATACTTTGTAGGTTTTGACCTCGTTAGATTTGCTTATTAGGTGAATTTCTTTTGATTTGCTTTTAAGTAGCTTTGATTTGATAGATTTGTAAAAGTTTGCTTTTTGATTTTTAAATGTTTTGTTAAGTAGGAAAAAATCCCAAAACTCTCTTTTGAAAGAAAAGTTTGCTTAGTGGCATTTGAGTCTTTGAATGAAAAGGGCATTTTCGCAAAATAATTAGTGGTCATGTGTTGCATGTTTTGGAAAATATAAAGAGATTGTTTCTTTGATTTTCATTGCCAAGAAAGTTGTCTTTATATAAATTTTGCATTCTCCAACTCTCTTAGCTAAGGAATTCATTGAAAAAGAAAATTAGTATAAATCATCTTAAGTGCATGTTTTTAGTGGTTTGAGTCGAGTCTACACACCATCAGTTTCATCTCCGCTACCTTTTGTCTTAAACAAAAGCCATAAAAATTAACGCTTAAAGTAAAATCAACTTAGCAACTTTTTATTTACTAGGGCTCTGAAACACCAATATAGATCAGGCTAGTGTCTTGGAGTAGGAGAGTAATTAACTCTCCAAGACAGCAAAACCAAACAAGTAGCTTATCTTGTGGTGGGATAAATCCAACTGTTTCATTTGTACTCTGGGAAAGCTCCTCTCAAAGGAGAAGCACGAGACCGTGTCCGAACCAGTGAGGGGATCAATCCTCCTTCATTGGGAAAGACGCCAGATACGCACGTATTACAAACGGTAAACCTCGGATTATTTCGAGGAGCCTGGGGTCACTTGTCGGTAAACCTTGGATTATTGTCAAGGAGCCGGCAAGGGGATTGAGCTTGTTACTCTGCCCTTGCGTGCTATCGGGTCGTAGACTGTTCCTCCAGGTATATTTGTTGCTGTTGGTAACCTTAGTGACCATTATCTTTAGGATTCTACCCGAGGTGACGGTGGAGGGAAGATCCCACTGTACCTGGAGCAGACGTCGGCTAGACTCACTTGGATTTTCCGGGGGGTTCACTTCACTCGAGACGGTTAAAGTGGAGGAACTTGTGCCGGTCTATTCATTAAGCAGGTTGCCGGGGTAACTGTTCCACCCACCACTTCTGTACTGAATTCGGTGATGTTGGGCTTCATCACCAACTAGTGTTTTCGGTCCGGAAGGCTACTGTTTGTGCATGGTTTAACGCCCTAGATTCTTTAGGCGTGTGATTCAAATTTGTTTGGTTCTTTAGAGACTTTAGGTGGTTTGCTTTGAGATTTTACTTTGTTTGTGTGTGCAGTAGTTAAAAGTTTTTAACTGTGGCGGAATTACCGAGACAGTCCCGTAGACTTCGGGGCCAGTCTCCTGAGATTGTTACTGTGGCCGATTTGTTGAGGAAATCCCGTAGACTTCGGGGTGAGCCTCCTCAAGACGTCCCGAGTCATTACGAAGGTTTGAAAGTCCTTGTAACTCCGCCTGGTGGCAGTAGAGTGGGTTCACCTGAAGAAGGAGAGTCTTCGTTGGTAGTCCATCCAGATTACCAAAGTCTAGAAACAGGTTATAATCCAGAAGCTGTTGCAGTTTCCGAGCTTGCTGGTAGTTTTTCATCTACTAGTGATATAGGCGAAGAACCTGAAATATCTGAACCTGTTACTCCAACTTCTAGTGTTCCTGATTCACCTAGGGTAGAAAGAGTCATCACCGAAAATCTTCCTTCTGGTTTGATAGCTATTGAAGAACTTGCTCCAGAAGAAGAAGTAGGCGGCCCTATCCTTGAAGATCAACCTACCATTGATCTAAGGGAGCGTGAATCTATCTTTTACAGTCCACCTAGAAGCACTACTTGGTACCTTTCATTAACTAATTACTTAGACAACTCAGGGATAAGTTTTTCTCCACCTCGTACTCCTTATCCACCCGGAGGTATTTATACTCCTGTAAATATGTCTAGTCAGTCGTCCGTGTTTACTCAACCCCCTGAATCTTTCTTGTATGGTGGTCCTTCTGTTCCTGCTGGGTATCAGTCACTTTTTGGTACTTTTGCAGGAGCATCTCCTCAACCTATTGGACATGGGTCATTAGCTAGAAACAATGGTAATAAACCGTTGGGTGTAGGAGACATTTATATGATGTCAGGTTCAATTCCCGGTTCTCAACCTCAAGGTGGTCAATTATCGCCTGGGGGGCAACCTCAATTAACGCCTGGGGGGCAACCTCAAGGTACACAATTTGCGTCTGGGAGGCAACCTCAAGGACAGTATGTACCCATGGTACAGTACATTCCTCAAGGTCAACCCCAGCCTCAATATGTACCCCAGGGTCAACCTCAGTATCAATATATGCCTCAAGGTCAACCCCAGTATCAGTACTTACCTCAAGGGTATCTACCCCAAGGTCAGTACTCGAGTCAAGGTTATCAACCACCTCAAGGTCAATCTTATGTTCAAGGTACGGGAAATGTACCTTTCAATTATCAATCCTACCCTCAATCCGGTTATGGATCTCAATATCCTCAACCTGTCATGGGTCAATACCCCGGAATGAACGTAGTGTGGGATCCATCGCAAGTTCAACAAGTGTTGCAGCAAAGCGTACAGTTGTCATCCCAAACTGGACAACCTATGGTTTCTGGTCAACCCCAGCAACCAGTCCAGTCTAATGTTCAAACTTCTGTACCTTCGGTAGTTACTCAGTCGCCAATTGCACCTAGTACTCCATCTCAAACGACTGCTGCAACTACCGCAACATCTGTTCCTTCCACCACACCTACTTCTGGAGTATCGACAGCTCCTGTTTCTACTGTTTCTGCCACTACTCCACAGACATCTTTACCATTGTCTGGATCCACGATTCAAAATACGGTTCAGATGCCTGTGGGGCAGCCAGGTTTAAGTACGGTTGTTACTACTCAACCACAATTTGTTTATCAACCGTACCAGGGGCAGTACCAATACGGGCCTGCTGTCCAACAACCGGTTTACCAGTATCAACCGTATCCTGGGTACACTTATCAACAACCACAACAACCCCAGTACGGTCCAGTTAATCCTGGTTTTCCGGGAGGATACAATATCCCGAATGCGATTCCTGTTCCAAGTTATCCTGGATATCCTCCTCCTGGGACTGGTCTTGTGACCCAGAGTTTTAGGGATCCTAATCGGCAATTGCCGTTTATCGCAACTTTGGATTTACCAGACTTGACGCGCCTAACGAACGATCCAATAAATTATCTTCCGTTCTGGCCGCCAATGCCAAATAAGTTGCCCAGTGATATACCCAAGTTCGAAGGTAAGTCTGGAGAGGATCCATCAAATCACGTGATGACTTACCACCTCTGGTGTGTTTCAAATTCCATCTCGGATGATTCGATCCGTTTACGTCTTTTTCAGCGTATGCTCATTGGTCTCGCGGCCAAGTGGTACATTGAGTTACCACGGGCCTCTTTTTATAATTTTAGTCAGTTAGCTACCTCGTTCTTAACACATTTTCAATTGCCGGTCAGATATGATAATGGCACCGAGTTATTAACTTCATTAAAACAGTCGACGTCCACTTATATTTCCGACCATATTCATGAATGGAGACGTCGAGGCGTTTAGTAAAAGTTTTTATCCCGGACCAAATCTTAGCTGAATGGTTTGTTAAATCATTATTACCGAAGATTACTGAATACGTAGCTAAGGCCGGAGTAGTTACTGAAGAGCAAGTCATTGCTCAAGCGCAGTACCTTGACTTAGTTTATACTCAGTCGGGTACGTTACACGAAAAGATCCCAGATCTTCCAAAGTCGAATCAAATTGCTGCTGCTCCTTCGGGATCTCATGCTGCTGATGGCATGATTGGTACGGTGAATACTAAAAGCAAGAAGAAGTCTTCAACGAATTCTTCGCCCATTATCACCTTACCAGACTCCCCGACAGGAGAGTCTTCTGCTGAAGTTTCCGCTGATATACATGCTGTAGAGTCATCTACGGCTAAATCAAAAAACGGTGGGAAGAAGAAAGGCAAGAAGAAGAATAAAGCAGAGAAAGCTCCAAAGGAGAAAACAGAAAAGTCGGAAACCAATGACGAAAAGCGCAAGCCCCGTTATCCTTGTCTTATTTGTGAAGAAGATCATTTTACAAGAGATTGCCCTCATCGGGCCGAGGTTGCGAAACTAGTCAAAGGTTCCCAAATTCCTGCTGTCTTGAAGGATCCATTCCCGAAAGATAGCAAAATGATAGGTTCTTCCTCGAGTGCCGTTGAAGAACCCATATTGATGATGTCTCATGTAAGGATTGCGACTCGGTCACACGATTATGGTAGTAAAAGTCTTGTTGATGGATCGAAAGAAGCAGAATCTTCTCAGTCAAATCCATCAACCTCAGCTCCCGGTTCTGATCCACTACAGATCGAGAAACCTAACCCTGACTTAGTAATTAAACCGCCCGCCAAGGGTGTACTTCGAAGGTCTGCTTTCAATCCACATGCGAGAGCAGCCCAGAATTACAACATTGTTGAGGATTTAGCTGTTTCACCCTCAGCAATGTCGGCTTTAGAAGTGCTGCAATCATGCCCAGCACAACGAAAATTACTTTTGTCGGCTATAGGAGCTGTTGATGTTCAGGACCCGAACCTGATAATCTTTGATCTAGAAAATAGTACACCGCGTTTACCTCATCAGATGGCTTTCCAGATTCCAGTGATAGTCAAAAACAGGCCTATTCATCGGACTGTAATTGATGAGGGAGCTTCCACGTGTATTATGTCGATTCAGTGCTGGAGATCGCTTGGTTCTCCTTCACTTAATCAATCCCCGACAATTCTTAAGGCCTTTGATGGCCGTGGGTTCCATCCATTTGGCATTCTACAGGATTTGCCTATAGGGGTTGAAGGAAAAACCGTTAGTCTGGATGTGGAGGTGGTGGATGCCCCTCTAGACTACAACCTTCTCTTGGGTCGAAGTTGGTCTTACGCTATGACAACAGTCGTCTCATCGGTCTTCAGAGTAATAAAATTTCCACATAATGGCAAGATCGTGACCATAGACCAGCTGGCTTATTTTTCATCCGACCCAGCCTCTTCAGAGAGTATCCAGCATGTCGGTAAAACGACTATCCCTTATAAGGATGTTGGTGTAGGATTAGTTAAAGATGCCGGTTTACTGGGAACTTTTCCTTTTCCTCCAATCAACGCTGTGTCTTCGTTCGCATCTATTCATATGATTACATCAGATACCATTGTTTACGATGATCCTTGGATCGTTCCTTCCGAATCTGAAATAGACTCATTTGGTGATGCTATGCCTCTGAGTCCATATGAAATTGCTTATGAGGCCGTGCAGTCTTTTACCGACTCGCGTTCAACCAAAATCGACCAAATGAATGTGGTCCGTGAGGAATCACTTTTCACTTCAACCTCAGAGTTAATAGCGTTTCCCGAAGTTGTGTCATCTGACGAACAACTTTGTGAAGTCCTGTGTGTAGACGATTTACCATGGGAAGATCTCCATCATATATCTTCGTTTTTACCTGAGGATGATCGCTTTGAAAACGATTTCTCATCAGTTTTTACAGCTGAATATGTCAAAGAAGCTCAGAGTCCCATGAAACATCCTGATTCAGAGCTGAATTTGGGAAACATCTCTCGTACTGTTCCCATTGACATTTCAGTCAAGCCTGGAATCATTGAAAACATTCATATAGGTGTCTCGTGTTCAGATGATGAGATTCAAACATACAAGGCCTTATTTCAAAAATTCCACGACGTGTTTGCCTGGTCCTATGAGGAAATGCCAGGAATTGATTCCGCAATTGTTGTCCATGAGATTAAGACTTACCTGGACGCTAAAACCGTTCGGCAACGTTTGCGTCAGATTCACCCTCGAAAAGCGGCTGCAATTAAAGCAGAAGTCGAGAAGCTGTTGAAAGCAGGTTTCATTTATCCGATCCCATTAACGGATTGGGTATCGAATATTGTTTCGGTTAACAAAAAACAAGGAACAATAAGAATCTGTATCGACTATAGGGATATCAATCGTGCTTGTCCCAAAGACAACTATCCAACACCCTATATCGATCAAATAATTGATGATTGTGCCGGCAGTGAAATATTTTCCTTTATGGACGGTTTTTCCGGTTACAATCAAATCAATATTCTACCTGCCGATCAACCAAAAACGGCTTTCATTTGTCCATGGGGGACATTTGCTTATTGCAAATTACCTTTTGGGCTTAAGAATGCCAGAGCCACTTTTCAAAGGGCGATGTCTTATGCGTTTCATGACATCAAACACATTGTGCAACCGTACCTCGATGATTTGCCTGCTCATTCATTACATCGAGCTGATCACCTTGTCCATTTACGAGCAATTTTCATGAGGTGTAGGCATTATCGTATACGTTTGAACCCACACAAATGTGTCTTCTGTATAGAAGTGGGACGATTGCTGGGATTTGTAGTTTCAAAAGCCGGCATTCGCGTCGATCCCTCGAAGGTCGAAGCTATCATCAAATTGCCTCCCCCTTCGAGTCTTCGCCAACTCCAAAGTTTGCAGGGGAAAGCAAACTTTCTACGCCGATTCATTCCTAACTACGCCGAGGTTACAAAAGGTTTTACACGGTTGTTGAAACAGAACGCTCAATTCTCTTGGGATGAGATAGCTCAGCAATCTTTTGATGCACTTAAACACGCGTTGACCCATGCACCGTTGTTGCATCCTCCCAACTACAACCAAGACTACTTTTTGTACCTCGCTGCCTCTCATTCCACTATTGGAATGGTGTTAGTTCAGGAAGACGAATTCGCAACGGAACATGTGATATATTATCTTAGTAGGACGTTAAATCCCACTGAGCTAAAATATTCGCATGTGGAGAAATTGGCCCTGGCAGCCGTTCAGGCTGTCCAACGTTTTCGTCATTACATTCTTCTCTATAAAACTACAGTCATTTCGGATTGCAACCCTATGATCTACATTTTGACTAAACAATTGCTAGGGGGCAAGTACTCTAAATGGATCGTTATCCTGCAAGAGTTCGACTTAGAGTTTAAAAAATCTAAGTCTAAGAAATCTTTAGTCTTTGCAGAGTTGATGTGTGACTTCCCGCGTGCTGACATGGAAACTGTGGCAGAGGAACCCATTGCGGATGAATCTTTGTTTCTCATCAGCACTTTAGATCCGTGGTATGGGGATATAATCGTCTATCTCCAAACCCAATCCTTTCGGCCCGAAGCTTTAAAGTCAGAACGTCGGAAAATTCGATTCCAGTCCCAACAGTACAAAATTATTGGAGATACCCTTTATCGCCGTGGGGCAGACTTGGTTTTCCGACGTTGCTTAACTCACGAAGAGGCAGAAAGGGTTTTGAATGATTGTCACTCTGGGGCGTGTGGCGGTCATATGTCTGGGTATGCCACAGCTCAGAAGGTGTTGCGTGCTGGCTATTTCTGGCCGTCCATGTTTAAAGATTGTATCATTGCGGTCCGAAAATGCCACAACTGTCAAGTGTTTGATCGCAAGATGCGCACACCACCAGCTCCTCTCCACCCTATAATTGCCGTTGGTCCTTTTGCCAAATGGGGTATCGACTTTATTACATGTAACCCTCACTCGGCCGGGGGGCATGCGTATATCATCCTTGCGGTTGATTATTTTACCAAGTGGGCCGAGGCGATGCCTACATTCGAGGCAGACGACAAGACAGTTGCAATTTTCGTATTCAATCACATTATTGCTAGGTTTGGTGTCCCACAAGCGATAATCACTGACCATGGGCGCCATTTTCGAAACATTATGATGACAGAACTTACAGGCCAGCTTGGTTTGCGTCACGATAGTTCAACTCCTTATTATCCATAAGCCAACGGTCTGGTTGAGTCCATCAACAAAGTTTTGGTTATCATGATCCGACGAATCATTGCGATTCATCGGTCGAATTGGCACAACATGTTATTTTCCACGCTTTGGGCATATCGAACTTCAGTAAAAACATCAACAGGGTTCACTCCTTTCCAACTAGTTTATGGTTTGGAAGCCGTGCTGCCCATTGAATGCGAAATCCCATCACTTCAAATGGCTGTCGAATTACTTCCAGCTACTTCCGAAGAGGAGAAGCGTTTATTATACTTAGCTCAATTAGATGAGACTCGACGCGATGCTGCACTGGCAATCGAGACTCATGCAAAACGAATGAAAGCTCAGTATGATCGAAATGTGACCCCTCGAAATTTTTCGGAAAGAGACCTAGTGCTATTGTATGATCAAGCTAACGATAAATTAGGTGCTGGAAAATCTGTTCCTATGTGGCATGGACCCTACATTGTTAAGCGAAAGCTAGCAAAAGGGGCCTATGAGCTGGTTGATTTTGATGGGGACTCTTTGGGTAAACCCAGAAATGGACTTTACTTAAAGAGGTACTATGCTTAAATGGTGGGTGTGAAGATTTTAGTTAGGTTAGTTAGGTTAATTTTTCTTTCTAGCTAGTGTGTTTGTTAGTATAGACAGTGTGCTTAGCTTAGAAAGTGTGTTTTTTGTCGTTATTCTGCTTATCTTGGTTTTACCCTTGATGTTTGCAGATGTCGATGCCTCTCCAAACGTACATTGGATTTGCTGATGGTGCTTGTCGTAGTACACGGAATATCTCTTCCGTAGCTTGGGTTATCTATTCGCCCTCTGACGAGTTAGTTTCTATGCATGGGGTGAGCCTCAGTCAAACAACAAACAACATTGCAGAATACAGTGCAGTGATTGAGTTATTATCTGAATCCATTTCATTTGGGATTCGGAGTTTGATAGTGAGGTTAGATTCTGAACTCGTTGTATTACAGCTTAATAGAGTTTATGCCATTAGAAATCCAGTGTTATTAAGGTTATTTTTGAGAGTGCGTCTTTTGGAACGTGAATTTGATTACATCGAATATCAACATATTCCAAGGTCTTTTAATACATTAGCAGATGCAATTGCTTCTCGAATGTTAGACAGACATTTGCGATAATCATACATGTAAATTTAAAAACATTAACATTTAATCACACATGTTTAACAAGATAAGCCGGTAATAATGATATATATAGATAGGAGTGTGTCAAAAAATACATTGTCTTCGATCATAGGTTGCAAAACACCTTATGATCGGCAAAAATGATAAGTACAAAAAACCAAAATGTCACATGTGTCTACAAAAGTGACCATCCAATCATTGGTGGTGCTCCCTATACGACACCACTGCACGGGCTACCCTACACAAGAACCTCCTAAAAGGTACTGGGACTGCGACTACGTAGCGCTGAAGTCTGATAGGAATATCATCTATAGTAGTCTCTGGTATATCCGCCGTCAGACGCTCTAGATCCTGCTCCAACTCAGCTAAGGTCTCTGCAGCCGCATCCTGTGGGATCGGTGCCGGTGCAACTGGTTGTCTCCTCTCGAAAGGCCGGAGATTGGCTGGACGCCGTGGACCCACATCTGCATTTTGAAAATTTTTTACTGTCAGTTTTGAGACGATATATAAAAACAAAAAAAATAGATAATTTAAAAACTTGTGAAAAATGAAGTACCTCTGTCGTCCCATTGTTCTCCCTGTGGAAGAACCATGTCCGGATCACCACGAAAATCCACTCCGGC
The DNA here is from genome assembly GCA_031772625.1 of Pinus tabuliformis. Lineage (NCBI taxonomy): Eukaryota > Viridiplantae > Streptophyta > Pinopsida > Pinales > Pinaceae > Pinus > Pinus tabuliformis. The sequence continues at coordinate 671,767,462 of CM062816.1, forward strand.
ATACGGAAAATCCTGGATCGCAAAGACCTGGTCCTCCAACCAGTGAAAGTAACCCGCAGGAAATCGGACAACTCCCGCTCCCTCATCAGGATGCCGGGCCATCACCGCAACCCATCGCATCAACTTTGGCTCCCGAGGTGGCCCAACCGCAACAGTGAGATGCTGAGGGATCAACATCGGAACTCTCTCTAGGGCAAAGCTCACAACTAAAGGCCCATACCCAAAGGTCTTTAATTGCCCGTTCTTTGCCCTAGTCAGTTGGCCCTTCATATTGGCCAACACAGCGTCACACCAGTTGAAAATGGTGCCTCGGAAGCAATCAATCGCCATCCGCATTTGAGATCCGGTGGCAATGTGCAAAGCGGCCGCGCCGCAGAGTCTGGTAACTGTAAAGGCAATTACCATAAGTTCAGGTCAGGATATGTATTTGATTTCTATCCCCTTCTCCTAGTTTTGATTGTTGCACCACTCTAGCCGAAGACTAGCAAGGGATTGGCCACCCGGCCTAGTCCCGAACAGAGACAGTTGCTCGCCCCTATTAGGCAAACCAGTGAGAAAATATATGTTTGAGGGCTCAATCTCGAGCTGGTGCCCTCCGATGTAAAAACATTGTTCCTGGACGTTCCACCTTTCAACCAGCCACTCTAAGAATGGCACCTGGGCCCTCATGCCAGGTATGGCCCAGTATTTGTAGAGACCGCATGCCTTCAAAGCATCAATGGAAGGTTGATGATCTATTGCGGCCAAATCGACATCTTCATGTTCTCTTTCGCGCCAATCAAGCATGGTGGGCAATCTACACACCAGAAAACACCCATTAGAATTCATTAAATCAAAAATTAATGGTTTAGTTTTGAGATTTGGGGTTTTAAATTTGCTTTGCGCGGAGTACGCACCCCGCGTTCAGAAACAGAGCGTCGGTACGCAGCTGTTCTGAAGGTAGGCTGCGTACTCCTGCCATTTTCCCATTAATGAAAATGTCGGGGTACGCAGGTCACCCATGGGGCACCTGCGTACCCCGAGAAGCGGATCTTGAAACCCCAAAGCCCCCAAAAAATCAAACTAGGGCTTAAAATGAAATTCTAAACGGATGAAAACAAAGAGGAGGATGTTGTGGAATACCTGAAAGAGACGGCGCTCGATTCCGACGGTCGGATTCTCCGCAAAGTCCAAGGGAAGTTTCTTGCCAAAAGCCCTTTTCTCTCCCTCAACAGTAAAATGGTAAAAATGACATGGTAAAAGGTCTTTTTATAGGTTTTTTGGATAAATGAATGCTAGGTTTGTTTATTTTTCACCATGGAAGGATATTTTTCAATGTATTTTGCCTATCTTAAACAGGTATGAGTAATGTGTTGTTTTTGTGCAGGACAAAAGGACCTTTTAGGGAAAATTATCATTTTTCACAAACAAAAACATCAGAGTCATCTTTTAAGCCCTTTTCTGACTCCTAAAACATGAAAAGATTGCCGAGCGTTTCTTTTACACTCGTTAAAACGGAATTAAAAGACGGTCCCCTTATAGCCCTTTTCTGATCGTAAAAACAGGAAAAGGTTGCCGGGTTTTTGTCATTTCAAACTCGATACTGGAAATAAAACAACGTGTCCTTGATCACTTTTTACTTTTCAGGTCAAAGACACTAATCATGAAAGTACTCCTTGGTCGCAAGATCAAGCGGTTCTCTCAAGTATTATTTTATACTTTTTCGGGCTTGGGAGACACAAATTTACGAAAAAGTTCAACCCTGGAGTCTTCTTTAGTTTTTTCAGACTCTCTAAAATTGAAAAACGCCGAGTTTCTCCTATACTGGACTCGTTAAAATTTCACAGTAAAGGACCTGTTCGATTACAAACAGGAACGGACCACTCCTTCTTAGGGTTCGAATCTAAACTAAGTTGGACTCATCCGAAGGATGAGCTTATAATGAAGCATATGTTATCCTCCTCAAGCTTGTTAAAAATAAAGAGGTACTTGCCAGAAACGGTGGGGGAAAAGAGAGAAGAATGAGCCTATTTGTTATCCTTTGTCACAGAAAAACCTTATTACCACTCTTGAACACGACACCTTTCATTCACCTGGGTTGGGAAATCCTTTGTCTTAAAGTTGATTAAACCACTTTGAAAGTCTTCAACCGTTTCTGGGTATTAACTTTGGGTCAATCGTCGCCAAGCCATCTGTCGTGTCGTTATGTGTTCAAGAGGTCTTTGCAAATAAACCATTCATATGCAAAATACTTGTCATCCATTTTGACCATCCCTGAGTCAGTCCTTACAACAACATTTCTTCAACTTGAACTATGATTTCGTGTTGTGGGCTTGCCTGCAACGGGTCGCTTTCTATCGACATCAGCACATTATCTAGAGAGATGACTTAGAAATCGTCAGTACCTTGAAGTCTGCATGCATCAATGGCAGGTTTCTCGCCTTTGACGACAGTTTACATCATTGACTTTCGATCGAAGGATTCCGTGACATGTTCGACATCAACCCATTCATTCACATCTCATGGATTGTACTGGGTACTTTGAGAACCATTGACATCACTGGTGGTCTCTCTCACACTTGTTAACAGTTTACATCATTGACTGGTAATCAAGTGGTTTCCACCATGTTCGACATCAACTCATTTATTCGCATGGATAGAATCGTACCAATTTGGAAAGTAGAAATCAAGACCCTGGATCTAGTTTCCACCATCCAGGCTGCGAGGAGTTTTGTATTCATTGTATAAGTAGACTAATTATAAACAGATGGCTGCGTCCATACTGTGTCTACATGTGTCTATGATTGTGATGTACTGCAAAATCATTCCTGTATCAGAGCAGTAGTTAGATTGTTAGTTAAAGTTTTCAATCTGAGTATGGGAATGCCTACCTCAGTGATGATATGATCTTATATATGTATTTTGTGTTGAATATTTGCAGGTTCTGACCGGGTTCTCCACAAGATAATCCTTGAAATGATAAAGTACTTCACCCTTCCTAGATGATTTGAAACCCTAAATCTACTTCAGGCTTCGCACTTTAGGGGGCAATCTGTTACACTAAAAAATGTCACCATGACTATTTGCAGTTAGTATGGCTCCATCAACTATCATACTATCCTCCTTGGCAAGTCTCATGCCTCTGCTTTCCATGTCAAACTCCAAGAAAGAGAGAAAAGTCATTTAAAGTCAATTATCTTTGGGTACGCAGTTTCTCTCAGCCTTACCTGCGTGTATGCAACCCAAGTTCACAATACCTGCGTACTTGTACGCTCTGTCTGTAAAGCAATGGGTGCGTACTCCTGTAAAGGTCAAAAGGCGCAAGTTTCACTCCAAAAAAGTTACTTGTGGTCATTTCTAGAGAATTCTAGAAGCTTGTTTGACGTGTATGGAGCGTCTCCAGATGGTTCATGTATCCCTATGGAAGAGGAACTTATCCCATCAAGAGGGGAGCTAACCCATCCAAAGAGGAGCTTATCCCATTGATGGTGGACCTGATTAACTTCCTCTAGAACACTATAAATACATGCATTGGGCCAGAGGGAGGGGAGGTTGAAAGCTGAACATTCCTAGGGGTAGATGCTGCTGAGATTAGGACTTCCTTGTAGAAGCTTGTGAGGAGAGATTGTCATCCTTTCTTGTTTCATTTGGAAGTGGGTGAGCTGATCAAAGTAAAGGAAGACTCTTGCTGGACCCTGGGAGGAACTTTCACAACACCAAGGCTCAGGTTGTAATGGTTTCTTTTGTTTCCTATTAATACAAATAAGTCCATTCTTCTCAACAATTTGTTATTTATGAGTTGTTTCATATACTCCTTGGTCTGTATGTTAAATATGTTTTATTTTATGAGATATTCAGGTGCTATTTAATCGTTTGATTGTTAGTGAATGCAGGTTTCGAAGAGAAGGAGGAGCTCATCCGGATCGACGAGGCTGGACTACTACAACAGCGTTGGACTATAGGTAGGATCTAAACACTTGATTTCTTATATGGTAAATGCATATTTAGAGAAGGATTGTTCTTAATTGTCTTGTTTGTCACTAGAAAGCCTTAAGCTTCTAGGGAGGTTGGTTTTGTCCGCAAAATTGACTCTTTCCGCATGACAATGACTCTAAGGGATTCTTCAATGGACTTGTTCTTTCGTTCTGTTACACCATTTTTTTTTGTGGATTATAGGGAACAATCAACTCCCTTTATTCCTAGATTTCTTATAGAAAATAACAAGATCCTTTGAGGTGTATTCTCCTCCATTGTCAGATCTCAATATCTTAATCTTCTCCCCTGTCAAGTTTTCGACTTCAACTTTGAATTCCTGGAACTTGTCGAAGACTTCATCCTTAGTCTTTAGGAGAAATATCCATGTCTTATAGTAGAAGTCATCAATAAATAATTAGAGAAATTTTGAGGTCTAAAATGGGCCTCATAAGGAATATTATAAAATAATAGTGGAAAAATTAAACTAATATTAGATTACATCACCAATTTTAGAGGGAAAAAAGAAAAAACTACTTTTTCAACTCATATTTTCAACATGTTTCCTTATGTTGTTACTCAAATTTCAAGTGCGAGCACTTGTTGGATAAAAAATTTAATTCCTCATCTAAGGAGTACCCATGTTTCATACTTTCGATGGACCCTGCTACATGAAATATGAGAAATAAACATGATTTCAATCATGTTTTTCACGTATTTCTCATTTTTCGTGTAGCGGGGTCCATCAAAAGTATGCAACATGGGTAATATTTGGATGAGGAATTAAATTACACATCCAATGAACACTCCTCCTCAAAATTTGAGTAAAATTGTAGGGAGATAAGTTGAAAATACGAGTTGAAAAAGTAGTTTTTTTGTTTTGTTAATATTTTTACTTTTTTACTCCAAAAATGGTGAATCATCCCCCATGGTTGACACCATCATCTTGAATCCTATTGTTTCTTATAATGTTGATTCTGGTTGTAAATTTTTGTTTTGAGGGCCAATTTAGACCTCAAAATTTCTCTAATGGTCACATAGTACAATAAACTACCAAGTGATTTTACAGGCATCAAACCACACATATCAAAATGAATTAAATCCAAGTTTTTCTTAGATCTATTATCACTATTTGGAAATCATTTCTTAGTGTTCTTTCCAAGAGCACAACCTTTACATATACCATCATACTTTAGCTGAAATTTAGGAACCCATGAAACTATTTGACTCAATCCAAGAAATTATCTATAATGAATATGCCCACATCTTTTATGCCATAGCTCACTTGGATTGATCTCATCATGTAGTAGTGCATGAGCTGGTTGACCTACAAGTCTATACAATCTTTCATCATGAATCCTAATAACCTTAGCATCATCAGTACTAGAGCCCTTGGACCAAACAAGTACTTTCCCATCCACAAAAGATACTCTATCTCCTAAATAAGAAATAGAGACAAGAATCTTTTCCAAACCTGGTACGTAAAGAAAATTGATAAGATGCACATTGTTACAAGATTCCATATGTATGGATGCCTTTCCAACTCCTTGGAATATGTGGCTATGATTGTCTCCAAGCTAAACTCTTTGGGAAAAACTATTTTCCATCATGCTAGAAAGATTTCTTTGTTCTCCAATCACGTGTCTTGATGCTCCACTATCTAGCAGCCACATGTCATCATTATCTACAATGGAACCTATTAGGGAAGAAAATTAAAAGAAATCATTATTACCTTTAGAGTTCATTGGGTTCTCATCTTCAACGTCTGTTGCAGAAGCATGTTGTCTTACCTTTCTCTTCTTGTTATTATCCATCTTAGGAAAATATCTCTCGAAGTCTCCAAATTCCTGATAACCATAACATTAGATCTTTGATAAATCCTTATTCCTTTGGGAGGAAGAAGATCCATTTCCTGATGTCTTATGTTGAGTACCAAACTTCTTCTTTCCCTTATTCTTGAAATGAGCTGGAAAATCTTGAGCTTCTTCTTCTTGACAATCTCTTATCATCAGCCTTGATTTTTCTTGAGAACAATATGTCCATAGTTGTTCAAGTAAAGGAGCTTCCTTCAAACTACTTATTCCCTCTGCAAATGCATCCCATGATCTAGGAAGACCATTTAGTGATGTAGTCACAAGTTATTGATCAGGAATAGATTCTCTAATAACTTGAATTTGATCTCTTATTTGAGAAATCCCTACTAAGTATGAAGCCACAATGTCATCATTAGTCATCCTTGTATTTCAAAGATCATTCTTCAAACTCATGGATTGACCAAATTTTTTGATAGTGTAGGATTTATTAGGGCATCATACATCTTCTAGGAAGTATCATGCTTTGCGATGTAGGGAATGAGATGATATATAGTGGAGTCTACTATAAGACTGATATTAAATTTTTCTTTCCTTGCTGTATCAATTGGTTTAATAGTCTTTCCTATCACAATATCCAAAACTTTGTTTTTTGCAAGAATAAGATCTATTCTAAGTTTCCAAGCTCTAAAGTTTAATGCTCCCTCTAACTTGTTTTTAGATTTCATAGAAGAATCCATAGGTGCTAATCTACAAGGACTTCAATAAAATGCTCTCTAAGGTTTTTGCAAGGGTGATCCCAATGTTCCTTCCTTCCTTCACTAGAGATTTGATATCATCTTGATTTTCTAAGTGCAATAGATATTAACACAATATTTATGAAATTTTGATAATTATTTTTAATGTAGATCTTATTTCAAATTTTTCCAATATATCATTAATCAATTATACTTCAGAAATTCAACCATAAAGAGCAGTAAAACAATAGAGATCACAATGCACAAAAGAAGACAAGATTTACCTTGGGAAAAACCCCCATGGGGAAAAACCAAACAACCTTTTCAATAGAGAAATTCTTCTTGTTCAACAAGAGACACACCTAGACCTATGGTCAAACCTAATCTTCCCCTCCAAGTCAAGTCACCCAATCTGATCTAGAAATTCACTTTTCCTATATGATCCAAAATTTTGAACCTCCTGCAATTGCCCATCCACCCAGGATTTTCGGCCCATGTAGTTTCCCAAAAATTTTGTCCCTTGCAATAGAATGCCTAGAAAATATTTGAACCAAAGAGATAAGACTATATCCACACATGCAAGTTGATGAGAGAGAGAAAAATATCCAAATTATCTTCTTCTTAATCCTATTCGTCATTCTTATCCTTTACTTGCTTGCCCAAAACTTGTTTTGTGTGAGAGAATGTGAATGCCCAAGTGGAGGAGGTCAAAGTGTCTTTATATAGTGATCTATCTTAGGAAAATGTGTGTGTCTCCCACCAGGTCCAACTTGACTTAGAAGGAAGCCGACTTGTCACTTTTTGGAGCCAAAAATTACATTTCGAAAATTCATTTTTTCTTCTTTAAAAAGTCACAAAGGGGCTTTGACTCAAAAATAAATTTTCTTTTGACTATAGTATTTAAAATATGATTTTCAATAATAATTACATCAATTGACCAAATATACATTATGAAGACCGATCACAGTTACCAAATCAACAATTTTGATGACTCCCTTTGCATAACCTACAAGGAAACATAACTTTACCCTTTTTCTCTAGAACCTTAAAAACACTAATTGATGGAACACCAACTAGTTGATGAGAATCCTTAGACCACACTTGTAAGACCATGAGAATACCGAGGCATCATTAATAAGGTGGCCACCCTTACAAAGCTTGCAATGGAATTTGGGCTTGTGATGTATGTTGGAAGATTTATCAACATTATCAACACTCACAACAATGGTTGGTTGGTTTCCCCCTTGCTTATTTTGGTTCTTCATATTCTTCTTCTTCTTAGCTTCTTGGTTACTAGCATCAAGACTTTCACCAGGTGAGGAAGAAGAAAGGGGAGAAGGCATAATGGGCAAAGAAGGAAAAGTGTCAACATGAGTTTGGTGTTGTTGAGGTGGAGTATCTTGGGTGTTTGGGACCAGGGAAGTTGAAAGAAATCATACTAGTAAACCTATCGTGAATTCGAGAAGGAATAATGTAGCCTATAAGGAGGACCAATATTTCCAATACAGGGAAATAGACTAGGATCCTCATTAAAATGGGCTCCTTGATTGGAAAAATCTAGAACTGTTGCATCAGAATCAACTTAAGGTCTACTAAATAGGAAAACTGATAGCAAACTCTACCAAATCTAAGGAATAAAACATACAAGACTTCCCACATAGACCACACTAGTTGGTGATAAAATCCAACATCACGAGATCAATATGAAAAGTGGCCAATGAGAGAGTGGGTGGAAGATTTATAAATATTATCAGCACTCACAACAATGGTTGGTTGGTTTCCCCCTTGCTTATTTTGGTTCTTCATATTATTCCTTTTCTTCTTCTTCTTAGCTTCTTGGTTACTAGCATCAAGAATTTCAGCAGGTGAGGAAGAAGAAAGGGGAGAAGGCATAATGGGCGAAGAAGGAAAAGGGTCAACATGAGGTTGGTGTTGTTGAGGTGGAGTAGCTTGGGTGTTTGGGACTAACGAAGTTGAAAGAAATCACACTAGTAAATCTATCGTGAATCTGAGAAGGAACAATGTAGCCTTATAAGGAGGAGCAATATTTCCAATACAGGGAAAAATACTAGGATCCTCGTTAAAACGTGTTCCTTGATTAGAAAACTCTAGAACTGTTGCGTCATAATCAACTTAAGGTCTACTAAACAGGAAAACTAATAGCACCCTATCAAATCTAAGGAAGCAAACATACAAACCTTCCCACATATACCACACTAGTTGGTGATAAAATCCAACATCACGAGATCAATATGAAAAGTTTCTAAAGAGAAAGTGGGTGGAATAGTCACATTGGTGACTTTCTTAATGGTCCAACCCTAGTGAAAGTACTCTCACATATAGTTGAGCACCCTCCAGGAAGGCCCAAGTGAGTTTGACCAACATCTATCCAGGTACAACAAGGACATCCCCCTCACTGCCACCTTGTGTATGGGCCTTAAGATAAAATCCACTAAGGTCACCACCTAAAACAACCTAGTCTAGGGAATAATCAAGAGTCAAATGTATATGAAATGATAGGGAAATAAACCTGAAATCCCCTTCGAGAGGCTCCTCAAAGCAAGAATTGTCCTCCCAAGTGATCCATAAGTGTTTTACAACACCGTTTGTAATACGCTCAAATAAAAACCACCAAGACCAATGAAGCAGGGTATATTAGTTTGTTGGACCCAATGCGACCTCGTGCTTAACTCCTATGTGAGAGGAGCTTCCCAGACAACGTGAGGTAGTGATTGGATTTTCACTCCCTAAATCAAGATTATAATGTTTGTTTTGTAGCCTTGGAGAGTTTAAACTCACCACCTATTCCAAGGCCCTACACCTAATCTAATGTAGGTGTGCTACCAGAGAAATGTAAAAATGTCGAATCAATTTTATTAAGCATTAATTTTATGGCTGTTTTTTACATAATAGGAGTGTGGATTCGAAACCAATGATATTTTGACACGACTCAAAATCTCAAGTGCAATGAAATGAAATGCAATATTTTATTTCGATGAATTCTAGCTATAGTAAGGAGTAAGAGGTTTTAAGCAAAGAAACAAGTGTAACATTCAATGCAAGAAACATGGCATTGAGAATAGTTGGCATTGATGTCAAGGGAATGGTTGCAAGAATAATGGTTAAGAAAAGGCTTTAGATCCAATTTTAGTTGATTAGTTTAGATCAGAAGAACCTGGAAACTACTCAGATGGATAAATCTCGGAAAGATATTTACAACAATAAATTAAAGTCCAAAAAATGCCTCCTCGATCAAAATATATGGATGGTCAAAGTTATGAGGGTAAAAGAAAGTCAAATTTTGGTCAAGGCCAAGGCCCCCTCAGTACAATCAACATGCAAATTTGGCAACCATGTTGGTGCACATGGACAAATAAAAAACTCAAGAGGGGTTTCACACTTGACATATCATCCCGATAGGTTCCATGTCCACCACAAGCCAGTAGTGGTCCCATTCCCTAACATGTCACCCCAATGGATTTTCCCCAATTTTTTTTGTGAAAGACTTGAAGTTTTATTTCTGGGGACATGGGCACTAAGAGGATGTCACTGGGAAAAGTGGCATGAAGGAGTAGTGATTGGGGCAGTTCACATCAATGGGGAAGCCCCACCTAATATCTTACCTAAACAATTTTAGTATGTGAGTATGCTTGGTGGAAGTTTACAATGTAGGGGACCCCATAGCCACACCACCCCAAAATTATTTCCTTGGGAGTTTTACAAGGGAGTGCATGACAGAAACCCTGGGATGACAAGGCACCGGGAGGACATGGAAGACAAGTGGATTGATGTGAAAATTAAATGGAAAGAGGTGACTGGTGTAAATTTAATGGCTGAAGTTCAGCAAGGAGGATCCATGGGACACGTAACCATGAAAGTGTTTCCTCGAATATTTTCACAACAAGTGGAATTGAGAAGCAGTCCCACATGATACACAACCTCGATGGAATGACCTAGAGAGTTTTCAATGGTGCACATATTTTAAAATGTTGGGTAAATAAATATAGGGGCTATAGAATCACTCCAAGACACGATTATATGGATTTATGTGACCAAGGGCCCACTGATGAACAAGTCGACAAAATTGAATTTTGGTGATTTTGCGCCTATTGTAGTGGCTACAACCACCCTCCAAAATTTTTCCTTAGCTTTGTTTTGGAGCCTACCTACCAACCTTTCACAACAACATGTCTTGCCTTGTCAATTACACAAGCTTCAGTGATTTTCTTGTAGAATGAAAGCCTGTCCATAAAAAATTGTTACATCCACCTCGTAGGTTGTTTCACCGGACTTGGTGTAGTTGCAGGCTGAGGAGCTCCCTCAAGAAATTATACAATTCTGGAGGGGAACCAACCTTCCCTCCAGAAATTGCGCAATTCTGTCTGGCAGCCTGATGGGCTCCAGAATTGTGCAAATATGCCTGTCACTATTCACTAGAAAAATTACGTAATTCCTCCCAGCAGGACTACTCAGCCCAGAAATTGCGCAATTTTGGGTAATAGTCAGCTGCTCTATCCAGAAATTGCACAATCCCTCTGGGAAGCTAGCCCAACTCCTTCCCAGAAATGTACATTTTTTCCTCCTAGCTGAGCAGACTGTTGCATGTGCAGTTGAGTTGACCGGTTCCCTCCGGGACCGAGCAAAACTAATTTCATGTACGTGATTCTTCTCCCAAGGAAACATGCAAAGGCATCCATTGATTCAAGGATCTAATTTTATTAGCTGGAGGTCGCATGCGAGGATCATTTCAGAAACCTCCCACCAAGTGTCGCTTTTCCTAGATTTGTGGCATGCGCGTCACATCTTCGATTTTATCAAAACTCATGAACTGGACGTTGCAGAGCTCATTCACCACATCGACCTTGCCGCTCTAACATCCCACATTGCATCTAGGAGTCGTCAGCACATTCAGCTCAGCTATTTTAGGGTAATCCCACCTTCCATGTCTTGTGTTGCATTTCTGTCGCTTTTGGTGTTTCACTTTGTGCGATTGTTGTCTGCTTGATTTTAGTGAGCGCTTTCTGTCATTTTGATACATGTTAGCTTGCAGAAGCAACAATTCAGTTTTAGTTTGCATCTCATTGTTGTCGCATGCATGACACTGTTTTAGCACGGATGGTTGCCATTGCGGCGTCTTGCTTCACACACATGCATGCTTTACTGTTTTCTAAATCCTACACTTGTTGTTTACATGTATGATCATTCACTCTTGTTTGCACTCATATCACCATGCATTCAGACTTCTCATGTTTTCAGTCACCCATTGGCCGGACTGGGTGCCTTGGCTCGGACCATGCCTTGCCTGGCTAGCACTACGCATTTTCGGAAGCGAAGGATCTTCCTTCCCTCCAGAAATTGCGCAAGCCTAGCCCAACACTGACCTTCAGGCTTGCATTGTGCAATTCTTGGAGGCAATGTCCTTCTGGCCTCAGAAACATTGCGCAGTTTCAGTCCTCAGCAGGCCAAGCTAGACTATGCATTGTGTAGTTCTAGTAGTTAGACAACCTCCTAACACCCCAGACTATGTCTTGTGTAGTTTTGGAAGTCAATCTCTCGACCTCCCGGTGGAAATTGTGCCACCTTCATGATCAGTCACACAGGTATGTTGCAAGTCAGTTCTCAATTTCGTTTTGTTTTTTGACTGAAAAATTTCTTTCCATGAGTGTTTCCATGTCTCCAAGTATTGCAGGTTTTCATATGCCTCTCAGTAGAACATGTACAATTGTTTCCAGGAGAGTAGAGTCAAATACACCGTTCAAAGCACACTTGGGGATGCAGTCTATCAAGTGTCTATGAACTTGCCTACCCACGAAGACATTAAGTTATTCGTAGACAAGGAAATCAAGATAAGATGGTAGTAGAATCACAGTAAGAAACACCATCAACAGCAGCTGAAGGTAGCATACATGCACGCAACAAACATGAGATGAAGTTTGTTAACAACACAGAGGCGGAACAAAGTTGCAAGCTCAAGAAGATCCACTTATGATGAAAGAAACTTTGGAGACTCAGGCTATGAGGTGACAACGCGACATGGATATCGTGTGAAGGCAGAGAACGGAAGAGAGAAGGAGTTGCATATGCTAAAGCATCAACTCAAGGAAGAACAAGAGCTGCATAGAAAAGAGAATGAGTTGTAGCAGGAACTGGTACAGCACGGGGTGCAACATGCACTCACTGATGAAACTGCGCCCGTACAAATTATAGATCCATCCCAGCAGCTGGTATGGAGCAGAAAAGGTGAGCAGTGTTGTTGATCGCATGCAAGGGAATGTAGCAGCATGCATGTCTTCATTGCGCACGCATGCAATCCCACCCATTTGACACACTCACCGAGGCGAAGATAAGAAGCAAGTGGGACTGGAGCTGAACATGTACTTCGACAAGTTGATGTGCATGACCACTAGCACACACTTGAAGATCAACACGGACACTATGCATCAGTGTGTTGTCAGTTCGGCCACACCTAAGAAGATCATGCACATGCTATCATACGAGTTGGACGAAGGAGCCATATCAGTGCACCCGGATGCAATGAAGGCAAGAGTTCGCTTAAGAAAGTTGTCACCTTTGAGCACACAAACATCATCACAAATTACCAAGTTTAGCATCAGTTCACCACCTTCGATCATCACAAGCATGTCAAAGAGTTGGTCTCACCACAACGACCCGAGTGTCAGTGATGTCTTGCATGGCTTGCTCAAGCCATTTTTTCTCACATGGGCACATTTGCATTGTAATGTAATGTCTTGTCAAGTGCAAATTCAAGTGCCAATTATTGAATGTAACAATCATAGAGTAGTTGAAGAGTCATGAGGGTAGATGAACGGTCTCAAAGAGGAATGTCAAGGGTCACCCCACCCTTTGCTATAAATAGTACCTCATAAATCATTGTATAGGATTTTGGTTAGCCAAGCTTCGATAGGACTATCTTAGAGAAAGCTTGGTTAATATTGTAATGCGCCTTGGCTTCTCCCCTGTGCAAAGCTAGTATATCTCTTTCGAGGAGTAGGTGGTTGTGGCTGTAACATTCCACTATTGGAACTAGTGGTTGGACATGGATGTATTGTATGTCTAAAACTTACACTTCTTAATATAACAAAGCCAACACGTTTTCATGCATATGTTGTTATTGTAGTTGGACTATTCTGGTTGTTGTAGCAATGTATGTTATTTAACTTACGCATTTATGTATGAAATTTTTTGTATGCAATTGTATGAATCTTGTTGCAGATGTGCTATTGTTTTAAACATCACTTTAGATTGCTCGCTATCTTGCTCTCTAGCTAGTGATGCATCTTTGCTCGTGTGTTCCCTTCTAAGCCGAGTACTATTACAGGTTTCCAAGGGGTGCACTCACCTCAATCTCCATGTGTTAGAACCTCTCATGCACCTTCCTTGACTCGCCACAACTGTCACACCCTTGCTACCAATAGGGACATCTTACTTGCCTTATGCGAAATTGCGGTCAAGGCATTATCGTACGAAGCACTGCTGGGACTCCGACACCAAATGTTCTGAGGTCTAATTGGGACTTCTTATCGGGGAGATCCCCTGACATGTTGGCGGGTCCAACACCATCAACAACTCCATATTTGGTAACCATGCCAAAACTAGCAATGCACATGAAAAAATTAGCAGCTATTTTAGCGACATGGGTAGATTTGGAAGTTTGGAAAAATTTGGTAGATAACCATATTTGGAATTGTAGACAAACTCTTTGCTAAATCCTATAAAATTAAAAATTTGAGAAAACTGGCAGTTTAACTCAGCTTTTATCACAAAGACTAGAGAGAAAAGATTGAAGGCTTCAAGAACACATAGGCCGAATTGAAAAAAGTGTTACTGAAGAAAAAATAAGGATTTATGTATGTTAAACAACTGAAGGTAACTAAAGTTCTAAATCCAATAATACCAACTCTAATTCTTTATAAGCATAATTGAATTAGTAGAGAATGTTGTTGATGTTGCTGGTTTTTCTGGTGTGTATGGTGAATTAATCAGTGATCATAGATTGATGAAGGTGATTTTATGGTGATTGGGTGTGTGGTTGAGGAGAGATTTTATTTATTTTATGAGAGGAAGTGGCTTTAATGATTTGAGTTTGAAAATGGAATGAGAGATGAATCAAGGAGTTTAAGCAAGGGGAAACTTGCATTTCAGGGGTTGTAGCTCCAACCCATAGTGGTTGATAAAAAATCAGGGGTTGGAGCTCCTTTTAGTATCAATTGATAAATCAAGGGTAGTAGCTCCTTTCAGTGGTAGCTGATAAAATTAGGGGTAGTAGTTCCTTTTTGTAGTAGCTGATAAATTAGGGAGTAGTAGCTTGCTTCTGGTTGGAGTGAGAAAATTTTGTAACAAGAAGTTGAAGCTTGCCTGTGTGAAAGTAATTGAAGAATCTATGTGTCTAATATGTGCTTCTTGTGTTGATTCTTGTGATTCTTATATGAATGGTTCATGAAGTGTTTATTAGTATCCTAATATTCTTTACTCTGTGAAATATTTTTTTAAAGTTTAGAGCCAAGTTCCTTCAAAATTAGTTTAACAACTAGAAGAAAGATTAGGTTCTATGACAAACCAGGAATGAAGATTCAACAATAGGGTATCTATGTTCAATGGAAAAAAATATGTTTTGGAAATTAAGGATGAAAACCTATATTCAATCTCTTGGTGTTGATATATCTGATGTTGTGGAAGATTAAAGTCAAAGGCATCAGGCTTTGATTACTAGAGATGGATTTTACAGGCAATGTTAAAGCTATGAATGGTCTACTTGTTAGACTACATGAATCAGAACTTGTCAAGGTCATGGATTGTATTATTGCAAAAACAATATGGGACAAGATTAGAAACTTCTATAAAGGTGATAGAAAGGTAAAGTCGTGCCAAACTTCAAGGTTTTAACATGCAATTTGAGTCTTTAAAGATGCATGACAATGAATATATTTCTAAATAATTTCTTAGAGTTGATGAAATTGTGAATACAATAAGAGGTCCTGATGAGGAGTTAAAAGTGCCAGTAGTAGTTCAAAAGGTGCTGAGATCTCTCCCTGATAGATTTAATCCTAAATTTTCAGCCATTTAGGAGATGGAAGATCTCAAATCGCTCACTTTGTATCAACTGCTTAGCACTCTTACTTCCAATGAGATGAGGATTTCTAATGGAAAGTCTATAATAAAGGAGTCAACCTTTAAAGTAGATAAGAGTAAAAAGGAAGAACATAATGAATCATGTTGTGAATCAAATGAAGAGGAAGCTAAGTTCATGAGGAAGCTCAAGAGAGGCTTAGGAAAGTACAAAGATAAGCTACATTTTAAGTGCTTTAATTGTGGTAAAGTAGGTCACTATGCTTCTAAGTGTCCAAAAAATAAGAATAATGAATATGACCTTAGAGAGAAGTTTAGAAAAGTATAAAAGGAAAAAAATAAGTTTAAGAAGAAAAGCTTCTACACCCAAGACAACAACACCTTTGAAAGTGAAGGAAATCAATCTTCGTATGAGGACATAACCTATGAAAGCTCAAAATAAATAATGATCATGGCCATAGAAAATATGGAAGTAGAAGTTATTGAATATGATGGAGAAAAGGCTGAGGTTTTAGAAGGAGAGTTAATCAATTCCCTTGAAGAGATCCAAAGGTTGAGGAAGAAAAATAAAACAAAAAAATAATTGTTGGCCAAGGACAAAGCCAAAGCTAAAAGACATCTGCTCTTGCAAATTGAAGGAGGAAAACTGATCCAAGATATTCTAAATCAACATATCAATGAGAAGAATCAAGCATCTGAAAGGCATGAAGGATAAATTTTATTTCCGAGGAAGGAGCTTGAAAAAGAAAAAAACCCAATTGAGCTTGAATGAGAAATTTGGAAAATGGATTGAAAGTTTGAATGAACGTATTGAATATCAAAGAGTCTTTAATAATAGAACATGTATTGGATGTGAGGACAACTCAAGTTCAACAAATGATATGAAGGGGAAGAAATTAATTACCTTTGTGCAAGCATTAAAAAATGTAGCAACATAAAAACCATAGTTGATCGAACACAACAACAAAAAGAAAAAGGGACTAAACAATCCAATTTGTAGGCAAAGAAAAATAAACTCTTGCAAAATAATAGGAGCAATTCAACTCAACAAAAGTCTAATAATGCAGTAGAGGCAAATTGAGTTCCTTAATAGAGAGGCTCAGGTCTCAGACAAGCTCAAATTTCTCAGAGAGCAACTCAAGCAATATTTAGATATCGATTTACTCCCAGGTATGAACAAATATTTCGAGGTTATTGTTTTACTTGTACAAAATATGGGCACAAGGAAACAAATTGCAAGGTGAATCTATCATTTATATAGCTTAGGCCACGGAGAATATATTATCATCCGGATAGCCAATTTTTTAGGCAAAGGATGAGAAGAACCAGGTATAAAAATTCATTTTCCCCACTGAATAACTTGTTTCAATGCTACATTTGTAAAAACTATGGCTACAAAGAAGCTTCTTGTAGACTTAAAGATAAGAGGCTTGATCCAGAAATCAAGAAAAAAATCTAGAAACCCAAAGTATGGAATTAAAAGGAAAACAAAGAGAACTTTGATTTTGTGCTATATACTCAGAATGAAGGAAGCCACTAGTATGTTGACTGTAGTTGTTTCACACACATGTCAGGAGATAAAAGTAAGCTTTTGTGATGGAAACTGATCAACAAAGGTAATGTAACCTTTGGGAATAATGCACCTGGTAAGACTATGGGTAAAGGAATTATTAGCCTATCTAATGGCAAAGGTAAGGCCAAAGATGTGTTGTTTGTTGATGGCCTAAATCAAAATTTGCTCAGTGTGTCTCAAATGTGTGACCAAGATTATGATGTGTTGTTCAAATCTAAAAATTGCCCAATCAAGTTTGTAGGCACAAGAGATATAGTAGTTGAAGCCGTTAGAACATACAATAATGTCTATGTTCTAAAAGAGAAGACAAAGAAGTGTTGTTCGTAAAATATTGACGAAAGATGGTTGTGGCATCAAAGGCTAGGACATCTAAACTTTGATCATATTGTCAAATTGGGAAAGAAGAATGCTGTCAGAGATCTGCCAAAGCTTTCAAAGCCAGGGAACACTATTTAGAAATCTTGTCAGATGGGAAAACAAGTGCGAATACTATTTAAATGCAATGAGAACTCATAAACTAGGCCTTTGCAATTAATACATATGGACTTGTGTGGTCCTTCAAGAACTTAGACACCCTCAGGTAAATTGTATTTCATGCTTATCATTAATGATTTTAGTAGAATGACATGGGTGGATTTTTTAGGAGAAAAATCAGAGGCTTTTGAAAAGTTTAAAAACTTTAAGGCCATGGATGAAAATGAGACAAACTATAAAATAAAGTGCATAAGGTCTAATAATGGTGGTGAGTTTACTTCAAAAGAGTTTGGTGACTTTTGCAAGCAACATGGTATCAAAAGGCAGTTTACATAGCAAAGACTCCACAACAAAATGGTATAGTAGAGAGAGCTAATAGATCAATTCAACAGTTGGCTAGAGCCATGATGGGAGAAATAAATATTCCATAGAGATTTTGGGCTGAAGCCATTCACACAACAACGGTGATCCTAAACAAGGCACACTTCAAATGAAATAATGATAAAACTACATATGAGTTCTAGTATGTTAGACTTGCTATAATCAAGCATTTCATAATATTTGGAAGCAAGTGTTATATCAGGAAGAATGATGGAAATATTGGTAAGTTCATATGAGAACAAATGAAAGTATTTTTCTTGGTACTCTTAGAATAACAAGGGTTATAGATGTTGCAATAAGAATACAAGAAAAATAATTGATTGCATTGATGTTAAAGTTGATGAGCACATTGAGTCTGAAGACAATCAAAGCGTTAATATTAGATCCAATTATCCAGTCAGGAATACTTAAAAGGTTGATGAGCAATTTATAAATGAAGACATTGAAGAACCATTCAGTCCAAAAACCAAATATCCTACAAGGTATGTGCAAACACACCACCCAACTGACCAAATTCTTGGTGATTTGAATACAAGTGTTCAAACAAGAAGAAGGATAATAAATCCCCCATAGTCAAGCACATGTAGCTCTGTTATCAATGTTGGAACCAAAGGATTTTTCTCAGGACAACCACACTAACAATTGGTTAAAGGTCATGAATGAAGAGCTTGATCAGATTGAGAAAAATAAGACATGGGAACTTGTTCCAAGACCAGTAGATAATAATGTTATTGGCATGAAGTGGGTCTTTAGGAACAAATTGAATGAACATAGTGAATTGGTAAGAAACAAAGAAATGTTTGTTTGCAAGGGCTATGCACAAATTGAAGGATTGAATTTTGATGAAACCTTTGCTCCTGTTGCACAATTAGAAGCATTCACATGTTCTTGAATTTTTCTTTTTTTAAGAAATTTAAAATATATATCAGATGGATGTTAAATGTGCCTTTTTAAATGGAGAATTTCAATAAGAAGTCTACATTGAGTAGCCAAGTGGTTTTCAATTGTCTGATAAACCTGATTATGTTGCAAGCTGAAAAAGTGTTTGTATGGTCTTAAGCAAGCTCCAAGGGCTTGTTACTTCAGTTTGGATAGTTGATTTTCTCAAGTGTGGTTTTAAAAGAGGTACAACTGATAGTAATTTGTATGTGAAAACTAATGATGAACAATTGTTAGTGGTGGTTGTCTATGTTGATGATATTATTTTTTCCAGTGATTCATATCATATAGCCTGTTAGTTTGGAGCTAATATGAAGGCCAAATTCGAGATGTCTATGCTTGGAGAAATTTCTTATTTCCTTGGTTTACAGATTGCACAATATTTAAAAGGAATTTTTTTATCTCACAAAGCAAGTATCTCGAGGAAGTATTGAATAAATTTGGCTTTCAGGAATGTTCTTTAGTAAGCACTCCAATGGTTATCGGTTGCAAACTCAACAAGGCTGATGAATCATCAAAGGTGGATCAGACTTTATATAGATCTATTATTGGTAGATTTTTATATTTGATAGCCTCTAGACCAGACATTATGCAAGCAGTTGGTATTGTTGGAAGATTTCAAGCAACCCCCAGACAGAGTCATATCTTAGTAGAAAAGAGGATTCTCAGATACCTAAGAGCCACAATGGACTATGGAATTTGTTACACCTCAGGTAAATATTTTTCACTAAATGTTTTTACTAATTTTGAGTGGGTAGGTGACTAGATGATAAAAAAAGCACTAGTGGTGGTGATTTATTTGTTGGTGCATGTCTTGTTTCCTGGTAAATAAGAAGAAAGCTTTAATTTCTCTCTGTACTACTAAAGCACAATATATAGCAACAACTTCTTATTGCAATAAACTATTATGGATGAAGCAGACTTTACAAGACGTGCAAGTGATATATGATCAACCAATACCAATCACCTGTGGTAATACTAGTGCAATCAACATGTCCAACAACCCTATTTTTCTTTCAAATACTAAGCATATTCCAATCAAGTACCATTTCCTTAGAGAGAAAGTTGCAAATCAGCTTTTAAAGTTGGAGTATGTACATACAAAAGAGCATGTTGCTGATATATTCATTGAACCTATCTAAAGAGATCAATTTAAGTACTTAAGGCAAAGATTGGGAGTAGTTCCTATTAACTCCCTCCACTAGAGCTTCCTCAATAGGAAAAAAGGTAGCTAACAAGCACTCAACATATAAAAAGGAAGCTTCTAGGTCCAAAGGATCAACAAGATAGTGGGAGAAGTATTAGAAGTACACTTTCCTTTTATGATTGTGTTTTTGGTGTTGCCATCAATGCCAAAGGGGGAGAATGTTGAAAATATGTTGGCATTGATATCAAAGGAGTGGTTGCAAGTAGATTGGTTAAGAAGAGAATTTGGAGCCAATTTACTTCATTAGTTCAAATCAAAAGAACTTAAAAATTGCTTAGATGGATAGAGCTTGGAAAGATATTTATAA